>JANFPS010000003.1:3470085-4070085 GCA_024703675.1 Drosophila nebulosa | reverse complement strand
ACATGGAAAGATCCATCGAACTATAGATGGTATTTCCAGTTAGTCGTTCCACCGCTCTGTGTGGCTTCTCCTAGCAACGACCACTTGAATAGTCAGTTAAAATTGGAATGTCTTAGTGTTTTTTAAAATGATTTTGTAAAAATTTATCGAAATTGAATGGTAATAAAGTCTAAACGAATGAATTGGTGCTTGGTCCGTCTATGAACAATTATTTATATGGGCTGAATAAGTCTCAGACTTCCAATTTTGACCTAAGTAATTATCTTTCAAATATATGTATTTTTTTTAATTTTTTACAACAAAGAATTATTATTCTAGGGTTTCCCTTTGTTTTCTTTCGTATTTAAAGCTATAACACACAATGATTTCAGTTGATTTCATCGCTGATAAATGTGTGTGTGGGTGTGTATGAGTGTGTTTGAGTGTATTGACAGAGTATTCTCTGCATTCCATGTTTGATAATTCTCAAAAAATAAAACAATAAAATAAATGTTTTCGAAAAAATAAAATACCTGTACTCTGGAGTCTTTATACTAAGAGAAAGAAAAAGCGGCAGAAAAACTGAAAATCTGATTGATCCTTTCACTTTGAATCAGATCAGAACAGACCAGATCAGACCAGGCTGAAACCCTGAGTTTGTTGTATAGCCTGTTGCAATTTGTACTTGAGACGCTCCTTGGTTTTATAACGAGGCAAATCCAAAAGATTGAAACAGGTGTGAGCCACGGGTAAAAACCGCTCATCGAGTGTGGGTTGGATATGAATCTGGAATATAAATATGTGAATACAAATCAGAACAAATTACATTTCTCCTTATTGCTTACCCGAATGGCCTTCATGCCTTGAATGGGAATGCGATCACTGCCAGTCAAATAGAGGAGGAAACTCTTTTTCTCTGCTTCAGACAGGTCATGGAACACCTCCCAAAACCATTTGATCTGAAATTTTGTAAAAGAAAAGATGCCATTACACGGCTGGAAAGAGTCAGCTACTGAACTTACTGTTTCATCGGCAGTTGTGTAGCCATCTTTGTATTCGCAATTGTCCTGGAGGACTTGCCAATCGTATTCCTCATTTCCCACCACCATGGCCATTAGTTCCTCGGGCTGGAAGATCTGTATGATGCGGCCCGAACACACCTTCATGAAACCTTTATGGAAAGCATTGTAGGGCAACTCCACGCTTTTGTTTAGCACAAAGTCTACATACAGATTCACAAACTCTTGTCTAGAAAAAATTTATTATGGAAAGAAATTACCTTGCATACGTGAGGATGACCTCTCACCTATTCTCCATTGTGACGGGAATTTCATTACCATTTGGCTTAAGGCACTTTGTTTCGGGCTCCCCAAAAACTTCTCTGGATATCTCAAATGTTAAATCAAAAGTCTCCTGGAAGTTGTCTCCATTGTAGTCCAGTAGAGCGTGTAAGGAGTTGGCTTCTGTCGGCGACAACTCGCGCAAGTCGCTTAAGTCCACACTCTTGCCCAGCAGCTTCTTATACAATGCCAATGGGAAAGGCATATTGATGATTATAAAGTTGTAAATGGCCAGACCACAAAGAACACCAATCAGATAGTACATGGTCTCCGTCTCAAATGTGAGATCGGCGAACCACAAAAGGCGAGACTCTTCAAATACTTTGAACATTCCATATTTCGGGTCAACCAGATCCTTTAGAAGCAGCATGAAGAACTCCTTGCGAACCCCGCCGGCGTCTTCAGCCTCCTCACCGTGAAATTTGATCTTTAGGGGCTTCTTGAGATCACCAAGACTATAACGCTGCAATTCCCTCAGCGAATCCTGTACAATATTATCTCGGCTCACATTTAAAACAATGTAATGGGAGATCGTCGGCAGTCCATAATTGAGCAGATCCAACTATTGGTGAGTTAGAGATAAATATAGAGACTAAATCGATAACATGAATGCATTATTCTTACTTGGAAAGACGCATGGGTCATTGCAGAGTGCATCTGCCAAGCCTGATCCGCCTGGAGCATTGCTGTCTTGGCCGCAGCATTTAATAGGAATGGGAAATTGCATATATTAAAGTCATTTTGATTCTCCGACATTATCCAGCGTACATATTCCTGCTGCACGTCCACATAATCGGAGAGTTCTGGCCAATGGAAGAGTTGATAGTTTAATCGCTCTTCCCGCTCGTTGTTAATGACGCGAAGATATTGAAGCAGTCTTAAGATCACCTCCAATTCCAAATTGTACGGCAACAACTAATCAACAGAGAGGTAGAAGTGAGATTGAATTAAGGTCAGTTGGTCAGTGGTCAAATTACCCTCGGTTGTCTCTCCGATGCTTGGTGACTAAGGACGTTAAGTCCCATTTTAAAGCTAACGATATGAACTACCACATGCAGGAAATTATTGACCATGTGCTCATAGTAATCCAACGGCGTTTGACTCCACCATTTCTTCAAGACTTTGCGGGGATTTTCAGTCAACCTAAAGATGGCTTTGGCAAATGGCACATGGAGGCTCTTATAATGTTTGGAATTGACAAATTCGTGGTACAGAGGTAAAAGCAAATACACCCGCATGCTTTCCACATCTGCTGGCGAGGCCACCAGTGAACCAATTAGCTCCTTCGTCACATTGTCCCAGATCTAAAACGGATTAAGGAATTTAATGAAATGGGGCTTTTAATTATTCGCAACTGAGGTACTTACCACCTGCTTGATGCTCTCGTTCTCCACATTTCGGAGATTATCAAAGGCCAATTGCGCCGCATTTAAATCTAACCCATAATTTCGAACAGAGCAAGTAACATGTTTATCATTCGCCAAAAGAAATGAAGCGTTCAGGCAAGCCTGACTCTTAAATATTAACTCCATAGAATTTAGCAAGTCCAAATCGCTTTGATCTCCCTCCTTGAAACGAGTACATTGACTGGTGGCTTCTGCTGTCAAAGTTAGAATCTGGGATTTGGCTCTGTAATTAGGAAAGAGATGAAACTGGCAGATGAACTTGATACTGTGATCGGTGGCACTCACGTATAGTGTCGGAGGTCTGTGGGCGGAATTTTATCCACTTGCAACGTGGTGGTCACTATGGATTGATCCCCTCCGGAAAATATTTGGTGGATAACAACGGAAACCTTTGCATCATTGGATTGCAGAAGGGCCGAACCGCTAGGTGATACCCAGGGATCAATAACTACTTGAGGTAATGTGAGACTGTTGGTACTACCCGTGCCCAATTGCCCGGAACTTCCGAGACCGAAGGCATACACTCGACCGCGCGATGGAACTAAAGCCAACGTATGACGATTTCCACAGGCCACTTGGGTAATGGTGCTGCCCATCAGCTCCATGACCATGCGTGGCAGCATTTCGTTTGAGCTGGAACCATGCCCCAACTGACCATATGTGCCAGCCCCACAAGTGAATACGCCGCCTTCGTTGGTAAGAAAAACGGAAAACTCATCGCCACAGGCCACAAAACGGACGCCGAGTGTTCGAAGGGTCTTCAATTGGGTGGGATATGCACGATTTGACTCATCATTGAGTCCCAGTTGGCCGCAATTATTGCGGCCAAAGCCAAATACAGCACTGGACTTGGAGATCAGAAAAGAATGATTGCCGCCACACGCAATGGCTGCCAGCGGAATTCCCAGGAGTGTAGTCAAACGCATCGGATAATTGCAATGTGGCAACTCATGCGGTGGCTTCACACCTAGCTGTCCATAGATATTGGAACCCCAGGAATATAGCTCACCACCTGCGGGAAATCAGTAAATCAGTCTACCCGACAAAGGGCTTTTCTCTTTTTCTCTTTACTTACAGCTTGTAAGAGCCAGACTATGATTATTTCCACAGGCAATCTGGACTACATGCTTGGACACAAGACATCGTACAATTTTGGGAAGCTCAATAATGCTCTGATCTGTGGACTGACCCAGTTGGCCGCAATCATTGTCACCCCAGCTGAGGACTTGGCCCCATTCTGTTAATGCCATGGAATGCCGGCTGCCACAAGCTATACCAACAACCACATAGTCCTGAAGCTCGGGTATTAAGACTGGAAAGGATTAAGGATTATGTGAGGCCAAAGTTTTAACTCCCACCAAGCGTTTGCTGAATGACGAAGAAGTGGAGTAGAGTGGAGCGGTGGTTGTGGTGGTAGTGATTGTGGTGGTGGATAATGACAAAAGAAAGAACAAAGAGACAGAGACGTAGACGGAAAGAGAAGAGGGGACAACAGACGAGACGATATATGGAAATTACATACGAAATGGCGACATACGTGGCCTTTTAGTTGGCAAATTATGTCCTAGCTGGGACTGATCATTGTTGCCACATGCATAGACTTTGCCATTTGCAGTCAAGAATAATGTGTGCCGGTGTCCACAGGCAATTTGTTGCAGTGGTGCATCCGGCTTCCAGGGTATTTGGCTAGGTACAAGTATCTGCAGCAGAAGAAAAAGAGGGGAGCATGTTGATTTTAGATCTACATACAGCCATCACCTAGTTCCAGGTGCTGGTTTACCTGCTCATCCTCAATGCCGCCCATGCCCAACTGGCCATGCGAAGTATTTCCCCAACAAAACAAATCCATGATGCTTCCACTCAGACTCTCCTCCCTCGTGTATTGTCGATGTTGGTACTACTGTGTCTCCAATTTGTTTTTGGGAACATTCGAGAAGCTACGACATTCCTTCTCCAATTTTCACTTTTGCTTTAATATTTTTGTTGCTGTTGTTCTCGCCGTAGCTCTATGCACAACACGCAAAATGGCAAGGCTGCCAACTGTATGCAAAATGGAAATAAACAATTATGTTAGGGACCGAATGGTTAGGTCCGTTTTGCTAAAATGCAGCTCACAACGACTCGATTCTTGGCAAGAGTCAAACAAATTTTTGTTCTTTCTTTGAGCCATAAGCTTAAAAAATGCTCACCTTTTTTTGCAGCCGCCGGTAATTGGCAGTTTCTTATTTTCGTGAGAGTTGGCAGCACCGTCCTCTGCCTCTGCTGCTTATTGCCGTTTTTGTTGTTACACACCGTCCGAACTTTTTGCACTGGCTAAACGAACTTGTGACCTTTATTCACACATTTGAATTGTATTAAAGCAAAATATCAAAATAAATAACTGACTATAAAAAATACAAAAAAAAAAAAAAAAAAAAATAGAGCCGAAGGCAATTGTTACTAGCCACTAACACCACATAAAACACATTAAACAAAAATTCAAATTCTCCTGAGACAGACAGAAACAAAACCGGTTGCTTGTCTTCGACCTGGAAAATTGGACAGCTCAGCGAAAGAACGTAAAAGAACAATTACTGGCTAGCATAGGGTATTGGATATTATCTTCCACTGACATTGCCACGCCAACACCGAAGCCAACGCAAAAATCATGCAAGAGGCATATGTGAATATTAATAATATACCAACGCATATAATAACTTACGGGAGATGGATTGAGGAGACAATAACGGAAAGGGAATTGGTCATATGCATCACTGGGAATCCAGGACTGCCCGGTTTCTATACGGAATTCGCTGCGGCCCTGCAGCACGAGTTGGGTAATTTGCCCGTCTGGGTGATAGGTGAGTAAGCGCAAAAAGTTCTAATGATAACATTATCAACAAATTCACATTCACCTGGCTATAGGTCATGCTGGTCACGATGATCCACCCGAAGCTAGTATTCGGGAAGTGCCTCAACTCAGTGGCAATGAGGAGCTTTTCAATTTAGATGGCCAAATAAAGCATAAAATCGAATTCATTACGAAATATGTTCCTAGTGATGTGAAAATTCATCTAATTGGTCATTCGATTGGCGCCTGGATGATACTACAGCTCCTCCAGGAGCAGAGCATAAGGAAGCGCCTGAAAAAGTGTTATATGCTCTTTCCTACGGTGGAACGGATGATGGAGTCACCCAATGGATGGGTGTTTACTAAAATAGCCATGCCCCTGTATTCCGTTTTCGGTTATATATTCTTTAATTTCTTCAATTTCTTACCTGTTTGGTTACGTTTGATGTTGATACAGATTTATTTTTTGATATTCTCCATACCAAAAGTTTTTACCAATACGGCATTAAAGTACTCCAAGCCATCGGTGGCCGAGAAGGTAGTCTTTCTGGCTGATGATGAGATGGCCCGGGTCATTGGCCTTCAGCATGATATTGTGGAAAAGAATTTGGATTTGCTGAAATTCTACTATGGGACCACAGATGGTTGGGTTCCCATATCCTACTATAAGCAATTAAAGGAACATTATCCCAAAGTGGATGCGCAATTGGATACAAAGAAAATCGATCATGCCTTTGTCCTGCGATACTCGAAACCCATGGCCCTAATCGTTAGGGACATGATTGAGGAGAATCGGAATAAGTGAGCAATCAGTCTGTGTCAGTCTATAGCCAATTGTTGCCTAATGATATAAGCTTACTGGATAGTGCTTCATACCATTTCATATCATCATTTCTCTAGGCTTATTTAATATTCCAAATCGTTCTTAAGGCATTGCATTTCTCTCTCTTGCCCATTCTAGACTTTCAATTTCTTGAGTCTTAGAATGATATTTCCACTGGTTAGATGGTAAGCTTCGATGTTATTCCTCATCGCCATTCAAGCAACTGTCACAGGAATTGTTTTCCAATTTTATTTAATTATCTTGCATCTCGAAACGAAACGAAATAAAATGTATAATATTCAAATGAATGAGGTTGACTTTTGCAATTGAAATTCGTCAATTCTCTGGTGAACCGGAGCGACTGCGAGATGGAGACTTGGATGACGACCGGGAGCGGGAGCGGGAACGGCTACCAGAACGATTAGAACGAGGTGACCGTGAACCGGATTTGGACCGGGATTTTGATCTTGATCGTGATCTCGACCTTGATTGTGATTTTGATGCCGATTTTGATCTCGACCGCGAACCTGATTTGGATCGTGATCTGGATCTTGATCTTGAGACCGATTTTGACTTGGATCTTGACTTTGACCTCGACTTGGAGGCATCAGACTCGCCTCCAGAGTCAATACGATTCTTGGCACGCTTACGTTGGGTAACACCAGCATCGCTATCGCTGCCCGAGCCGCTAGAGCCACTCCGACTACGGGAACGTTTCCGTCCACCACGATCGCTGCCACTGGCAGGGCTTCTGCTGCCACTGGCTGCACTTCTACTCCTGCTGCGACTACGGCTGCCACTTGGGGAGCGGGAGCGGGAACGGCTAGCCCGACTGCCACTTCTGTTTCTACTTCGACTGCGACTCCGTTTGCTATCACTCTCCGACTCGCTGGTCGAGATGGTCTCCTTTGATACGATCTTTAGTCGCTGTTTTGCCGACAATTTCTCCTTGGACTCCTTGACAGCCTTCGGCTGCTTTTTCTTTTTCTTGCCAGATTTGTTGCTACCGCTGGGCTCCTCTTCACTATCACTTTCGTATTTCTCCGTTTTCCGTTTACGTTTGCTACCCTTCTTGCGATCCGCCTTGTTTTTGCTCTTCTTTGAAGGTCGTTCACCCTCGGCACGGGGTGCAGCAGCATCATCACTTCCACTGTCCGAAATGTAATCATCCTTTCGCGGACGACCACCGCTCTTTTTGCGATCCTTTTCGGCTATGATCAACAAATTCTTTGTCTTCTCCACATACTCTTGACGTTTGGCCAACAATTGATCGCGAGAAGTTTTAGCTTCCTCCTCCCGTCGTTTGCGCTGCTCGGCCACTTTCAGTTTGAAGGCTTCCCGTTCCTCTTCCTGCTTGCGGCGCAGCGAACGCTCCTCCTCATCAATGCGTCGGGCGCGACCTACATGGTATTGGGCCTGCGATAGTAGATCCTGACAGGTGTTGGCCTCAATGCCGGCCACTTCAATATTGAAACGGGTTTTATCGCCATGCACCGACAAATATTGGAAGTATCTAATGGATTAGATTGATCGAAAATAAAAAGGCTTAATAACCATTTGTATTCACATTGAATAAATCTACTCACTTGTGTGCCAGTTCCAATTCGTTGACCGCCTGAAGTACTACTTCCAATGTGGATTTCTCATCCTTTAATATGGCCATCGCCAATCGGGAGAGGACCACGGCTATATTGAACAATAGAACTGTATCCTGGGGTGCCACACGACGGGCCTTCAACAGCACCGCCTTGGCCTCGACCAGTTTGTTGGCTCTTAAATAGGCACGAGCCAGATATTGCATCACCTCCACATTGTTGTGCTTGAAGAACTTCTTCATGCAGTTCTCATACATTTGTATGGCACTGATGTATTGCTTCTGCTCCACATAGATGTGGGCAATGTTTAACCAAACGTCGCAGAACTCGGCAGTCGCCTCACGCACCTGGGCGAAGATGTCCCGTGCCTCTATTACGCAACCCTTGTGGGCCAACACAGCTCCAATGCCATTAGCGGCCCAAATATTGCGGGAATCATTTCGCAGGACCTGCAAAAATCATCATATTAGTGGTAGGTCGAAAAATGCTCTCCCAGTCTCATTGTCTCTCAATTCATGTATCCCCGTGGACTTTGATTACCTGCTTAAATATGGCCAAAGCCTTCTCCTGGTGCTTGCGCTCCTTTTCCTTATCCCTGCTCGGTTGGTGCAAAGTCTGTAGCGAAAAGTTGCCCAAGGCTATCAGAGAGTAGGCATCGGTCGACGTGGACGGATTTTTAAGTATAGTTTCAAAATTTTTTTGACCCAAGGCAAATTGCATTTTGGCCAAATGCAAGTTACCCAGCAAGGATCTGGCATCCGGATTATCGTTATTGATATTCAGGGCATCCTTGAAAAAATCGGAAGCCACAAATATCAATCCCTTATCCCTGGCCATGCAGCCCAAGCGCAGATAGCAATCAATGTAATTGGGATGCTCCTTGAGGATCTCCTTGTACAGCTTGTCGGCCACATCGTAGCTGCTCATGGCCTCATTGAGACGAGCCAGATTGTATTTCATGGTAACCTGAATGGACTCGTAATATTTGACATCCTTGTCCATTTCAGAGGTGGCATGCTGCAAGGCACTCTCCAATGTGTCCTTAGCCATTTTCAGATTTCCCAAACGATAATGCAGAGACGCCACATTGTTTTGGATCTCGGCGGGAATCTCATATTTGGCCTTGTCACGCAGAATACTCGATGCTGTTCCGTAGGCATTTAGGGAAGCTTGCAAATCATTCTGCTCTAGTATTTGGGCCAACTCAATCCAGGCCTCAATATCCTCGGGAAACTGCTCAGTGACCTTTTTAAGATGCGTTTTGGCCATATCTCGCTTGGTCTGCGAATTGGAATGGGCATACAAGGAGCCAAGGATTTTCATAGTCTCGTAGTTGCCCGGCTGGATCTTCAAGACCTTCTCAAAGCACTGCGCAGCCTGCAAAAAAAAAAGCGAAACGAGATTTAACTACATCTTCGATGGTAAATAATAATTACGCACGTTCTCCGTGTCTCCGCGATAGATGTACATCTGACCCAGCCCATAGTGAGGCAATACGAAGTTGGCTGGAGCAATCTGAGTCGATTGATAGTAGTACTGAAACGCCTGATCATAATCACTCTGGGCATGAAAACTTCGAGCCAATTGATAACAACTCTCAGCTCTCATTGCTTCATTCTCCGTGTTGTGGAAGGCATGTAGAGCAAGATGGTGGACCTTTTGGTAATCCTTTTTAAAGAAAAAATGATTCGCCAAATGGTTCAATACCATAGGATTAGCATTGTCGATGGTGTAGGCCTTGGACAACATTTGCACGCCCAGCTTATTGGACTCGGGCTCCAGTTGGTTTAGTTTGAGTACAGCGAGGCCAATCAGGGCTCCGACACATTGCTGGTCAAGTTGCAGGGCTCGTTCAAAGGCCAATTTTGCCTTCGCTGGATTACCCATTTTGAGAAAACAATGGGCCATGCCTATCCTTACATTGGCTGGACAATTGGGATTGGTGCGCAATGCTTTTTTGTAGAAAGCCATCGCTCCTCGATAGTCCTTGCGATTGAAGGCAATGCACGCCTTGCCCAGCAATGAGGGTATATTCGAGGGCGATTGATTCAGCACAAAATTAAATTGGGCATCGGCCTGATCCATTTTGTCACCCTCCAGCAGGCAGAAGTATGCTCTGCCCAGCAGATGGCTCTGGTCGTACATAATGATCTTGTCGGCGCTCGTATACAGGTTGGTGGCCTTCATGAACAACTCGCGTTTCTTGTCCTTGGATTTCTCCCGATACGCCTCTTGTACATAGTGGGCAGCCAACATGTCCAGAGCACGCATGGAATCCTTGTCCGAATCGCGATAGTCCTTTGTGGCACATAGTCCTCGCGACTCTTCCAGTAAAGTAACGAAGTCCTCGGTCTTCTTTTGCTTATAGTAAGCCAGCTATCGAGAGAGGGAAAAGGTAGCATGTTACTACCAATATGACTAAGAAACTGCTTCAACCACACACTCACCGCAACATTAACCCACACATGTAATGGTGCACGCTCTTGCTTTAATATACTCAACACCTCTGGGCAGTCCGGCAATTGATCCGGATCCACCTCGATGACCTGCCAAATGTCGAAATTCAATTAGAAATTCAGCGTCAAAAAATACTATAAAAAAACCTACCTCATCTGTGTCCTGCAACGGAATCTCAATGCAATTGGACATCTTGGCAGTTTAGTTGGCTATGAAGCCTAGATTTTCAGCAATTTTTGACTTATTTTGCTTCAATCGTGAAAAATGTACAAAATTTACAAAATTTTCAATCCGATTTGTTTTCAGCACGCTAGTGATTGTAGTGCGAACGATAAATTTTGGAGGCAAGCAAAACAGACCTGCCAACTCGGCATAAAAAGGCTAGATCTGTGCGCATTTTATTGCATGCAAACTAAATTTTAAAATCATTAATAATTATTAATCAAGGAATAATATTTGAGTTACAATAATTAAGAAAAAGCAAACGATTTGGGTGTACAATAGTAGTGCGTACTTGATGCGGTTTTTTGGGTAATGGCTAATTTTAGCCATAAAAAGCTATTTTAGCAGTACCGCTGTGGAGAGGAAACGGGATGGCTCTAATAGAGATAACAATAATACAATGTTGTTGAAACAAACACAAATTAAATCTTGATTGGATTTATTTATAGTATCAAATTAAAAGTGAAATGTGCTGATAAGAAATCAAGAAAGCGAAAATGCGCAGCTTGGGCTTTGGGAGAATTGGTCAGTTCTTGGCCCATTCGTGTATTTACTCCTGCTCGGCGCCAACTCTGCTCGCCACATCAACAACAAAAACAAACGTCATCCGAACTTCTGTTTCTGTTTACTGCCAATTGGCATTACGTAATGTGAGATCGAATTCAGTTGTTGGCGACAGCGGGAGCAGCAGGAGGAACAACGGTAGTACTCATCAGCTGATTTCAAGGAGGCAACGTTGCGGGCAAATTTTTCCCGCCACTTTCTATTCTCGCTACTCAGCTAGTACCATCATGACGTCGTACTGCAAGGAACTGAATTTCGACGAATATGACATTATTGGCTTCGATTTGGATGGCACTTTGCTGCGCTATAATATCCAGGAGATGTCCCAACTGATATACAATGTTTTGCGTAGTTATCTTGTGGAGGAGAAGGGCTATTCGAGGAAGTTGTTGGAGCAATCTTTAGATGTGGATTTCCTGCAGAAGGGTCTGTTCCTGGATGGTCCTCGTGGCAATGTTTTGAAGCTGAGCAAGAATGCCACGATCTTGCGCGCTACCCATGGAACTCGTCGACTGAGTGACGATGAAATCGTGTCTATCTATGGAGTCGAACGTCAATGGAAGGTGACTACTAATTTCTACCAAGATCCACTGTCTACTTGGAATGGAATGCCTGCAGATCAAATGAGATCATTGCTAGATTACTTTGATATGCCAGCTGCCATGGTCTTTGCTCAGGCAGTGGATCAGGTGGACAAGGAGCAGCAGCAGCAGCCGCAAGAGTATCACGTCTGGAGGGATCTTCAGGCCGCCCTAATGCATAGTTACAGTCGGGATCATTTCTCCAATGATATAAGTTTGTATTTTAAGAAAATGAGGGCTGAGCCCCAAAAATATGTCCTCACGACTTCTCCGAGAGTTATCAGTTGGCTGGAGCAGTTGAGATCGAGCGGAAAGAAACTATTTCTACTGACTGGCTCCAACATTGATTTTGCCAATTTGACTGCCACTCAAGCTCTTGGCAAGAATTGGAGAAACTTATTCGACATCGTAGTTACATATGCAAAGAAACCTGGATTCTTTACCAGCCAGCGTCCCTTTTTAAAGGTGAACGCTAGCGAGTTGAAGGAGTTGTCCCAATCAGAGCAGCCGGCTGAGTCCCATCTTAACATGAATGAAATATACTCCCAAGGTAATTGGCATCAAATGCACGAATCATTGGCCCATCAACTGCAGAAATCGTCTACCAATGCTAAGGCGTTATATTTTGGCGACAATATCATCCAGGATGTCTACACGCCGGTCAAACATCGAGACTTTGATGCAGTGGCCATCGCCGAAGAGATGCTAGTGCATGATTCCGACTATCCATACAAGAAAGAAGTGGGATCTGGTCTGTGGGGCTCATACTTCTCGGTAGAGTCTACACCTACCATCTGGTCAGATTTCATATGTAACTATGCCCAGGTTTGTGTGCCCTCCATGGACCATTTGGCCCAGACTCCACCTAATAAGCGTATTATATGTACGAATCCTAATGGCTTCTACCCGACGATGCCCGAAGAGCTGGAGAGCAGCATTTGATATGCATTTCTTTCGTTCGTTCCTCTCTTAGCAACATCATCTTGAAGACAATAAATCATCCTCAAGCAGATAATCAATAATCACTGGCCTTGGCCTAGACTCTGTCAAAATTCATTTAAGTACAAAAATGAAATTGTATACTAGACAAAAAAAAAACAAAAAACAAACAAACCCCTAACATTGTAGCAAAACTCAATTATTCAATTTACATATACTATAAAAACTAAAATGCATTTACATTTCCCTCATATAAAATAACTACGTCAAATTATTTCGTCTTTTACTCTCAATGCAATTGAAATTGTTTAGTATAATTCACCCTTGCCATGTACAAATTGAAAATATTTTTATCTAATATGGACTAATATGTACATAGATGATAGAATGGGTTGTGCGTAATCAAATAAAGCTAATCGATATAAACTCTAGAAATAACTGACCTTGATAATACTTATATTGCAAAGTCCAAAAGATATTGTCTTTCAATACCCTTTGTCAGCTTTTATAACCATTTATAATGTGCCTGTTAATGAGATCGCCAAATGCATCTACCATATCTGATCTGAGTTCAGGAAAATACTTTACTTGCAAAAATACAAAATGGAAATGGAAACTTTAGACCTAATAATAAATACAACAAGAAAAGAGAGGGGAAGATGGGAGATGCCGGAACCACAATTAACACATGGATTACATTACAATAACAATGAATATATAATTTAGATGATTCGCTCAACAGCTAGAGCGATGCCCATGCCGCCGCCAATGCAAAGGGAGGCAATGCCCCGACGACCGCCAGTTCGTTCAAGGGCATAGAGCAACGTGACCAAGACACGTGCACCCGAGGCACCAATAGGATGACCCAATGCAATGGCACCACCATTCACATTTACTTTGGACGCATCCAGTTGCAGGCACTGAAGCACAGCCAGGGATTGGGCAGCAAATGCCTCGTTTAACTCATAGAGATCTACTTGGTCCTTTGACCAGCCGATTTTCGAAAGCTACAGCAAAGAAATTTCAAATACATAGGAAAATGTTCACTTTTGATTTGCTTACCAAAGATTCTACAGCAGGAACAGGCCCAAGACCCATGACATTTGGCTCAATGCCACTTTGTGTCCAGCCCACAATCTTGGCCAATGGCTTTTGACCTGACTTGGCCAGCTCCTCGCCAGACATTAGAAGCACAGCTGCGGCTGAGTCATTGACGCCAGAAGCATTGCCTGCGGTGATCGATCCTCCTTCCTTGAAGACGGTCCTTAGCTTTTGTAAACCCTCCAAACTAACGTCGGTTTTGATGTACTCATCTTTGCTAAAGATTTGCGTGCCTTGTCTAACCTTAATCTCAACAGGAACTATTTCCTTGTCAAAATATCCTCTAACCTGAGCGGTTTCGGCCCGCTTCTGCGACTCCACGGCATAGGCATCCTGAGCTTCGCGACTTATTTTATATCTGTCTGCCAGATTTTCAGCTGTGATGCCCATGTGTATGTTCTCCATGGCATCGGTGAGGCCATCATTCACCATAGAGTCGACCATGGTGCCAGGACCCATTTTCACGCCCTGCCGTAAGTAAATAGTATGAGGAGCTAAGGACATACTCTCCTGGCCTCCAGCGATGACTATACTGGCATCACCCGAACGGATGGCCTGGTAGCCCAATGCCACAGTCCTGCCGGGTCAGAATTGTTAATAAATAAATCGTGTTTGCTACAATAGCTAATTACTTAAGTCCGGAACCGCAGAGCATGTTAATATTAAACGCAGGAACTTCAATGGGCAGGCCTGCTTTGAGCGATGCCTGACGTGCCGGATTCTGGCCTTGGCCTGCTGTCAGCGCCTGTCCAAGATTTACATAACAAAATAAAAGATATGCAAAATTTTAGACCGATGAGGCGCGCGTGCTCCATGCGATTTTGATTTTCCACTTACCTGACCCATGATGACCTCGTTAACTTTGCGTGCCTCGACATTGGACCGCTTAAGTACCTCCTTTATGACCACACTACCAAGATCAGAGGCTTTCAGTTTAGAAAGTGTTCCATTGAAACTACCTGTTGATGAGAGAGAAAGAGAAAGTTGCCAATTGGAATTTGATTATTTCATCAGAAATTACAGTTTTTTGTTTACCAATGGGCGTGCGGGCTGCAGAAACAATAAACACGTCAGACATGATTGGTTGGTGATGTGTGAAAGCGAACCTTGTGTATCTTAAGCAATAAACAATTAGAAACTAAAATTTATTCGAACTGTATTTGAATAGGTTGTAAAATCGATAGGTCGATAGACAACGTCTAGGCATCCGATATAAACACTAAGAATCGATGAGTTTTGAATCAACACTTCTCTTCCAAGTACTCTTCGGTATTGGACGATAACCGATAACCATATTGGACGCTACTCTGTTGAATTTTCTAAATTTTTTGTTAATTTTTTAAATTAAATAAAACGCACAAAGCTTAACATTTAAGTCGTCCGCGGTGACGAGGCGACTCACTAGAGTCTCAAGGACCAAACGAGAAGTAAAAGAAGCGCCCGTCTAATAGAATTTCAGTAGCCGCAAGCAAAAAGCAACAGTCGCAGACAGCCCTCGCCCAAAAAGAACGACGACCACCACCAGCACCCGTACCCATACCCCCCTCACTGCGCACAATCACACACACAAAGTGCTCTTCTCGCACTTGGACTCGCACACAACACAACACATCCAAATAATAACAACAACGGCAACAGCAACACCAACGGCAAAAACACAAATATGCAGGCGATTAAGTGCGTTGTAGTCGGCGATGGAGCTGTGGGTAAGACGTGCCTCCTCATCAGCTATACGACAAATGCCTTCCCAGGCGAGTATATACCCACCGTGTTCGATAATTATTCGGCCAATGTAATGGTGGACGCCAAGCCCATCAATCTGGGCCTTTGGGATACAGCCGGCCAGGAGGATTACGATCGCTTGCGTCCATTGTCGTATCCACAGACAGATGTCTTCCTCATTTGTTTCTCGCTGGTGAATCCGGCCTCATTTGAGAATGTACGAGCCAAATGGTATCCGGAGGTGCGTCATCATTGCCCCAGCACGCCTATTATATTAGTGGGCACCAAATTAGATTTGCGCGACGATAAAAATACAATTGAGAAGCTGAGGGACAAGAAGCTTGCACCAATTACGTATCCGCAGGGCTTGGCCATGGCCAAGGAGATTGGGGCGGTCAAATATTTGGAGTGTTCGGCCCTCACACAGAAGGGCCTGAAGACGGTATTTGATGAGGCTATACGGTCAGTGCTCTGCCCTGTGCTGCAGCCTAAATCCAAGCGTAAATGCACTTTGCTATAAGAACAGAAGGAACAGGATGTTGCTGCTTACGATGATAATGACCACAAAGAGGAAGTGGAATTGGAGGCAGAGTTGGAAGCAGAGGCGAAGGAAACACCCACGAAGCATTATTTGTCAGTTCTATGTAATGTTATTAATTATTTTATGTAACAATTAAGCATTAGCTCTGCTTTTTTTTTAACCCAATCTTTATTTCATGAGATGGGGAATTTCTCTCTCTTTCTATTCTGCTTTAGTTTCATTCGTTTTTCCGTATTGTCTCAATGTGCATTAATTTCAACTAAAAGTTAAAAAAAAAAAAAAAAAAAAAAAAAACATTAACGAAAATCTGTAACTGTAAACTGTATTTTGTATTATTTAATAACTTTTTGTAATTAAATTTAATGTTGTAAAGGTAAAACCAAAAAAAAAAAAATGCATGAGATGGAAAGCCGCGAAGATAAAGCAAAACAACATAAAACATTTAATTAATGTCATTTTGTTGATGTAGTAGGATACTGGATATTGAATGAATGAGATAGAGATGATAGAGATAGAGATAGAGTCGAGTAAAAGTAAAGTAAAAACGTTCCATTGCAATTACAATTAAAATTACTACACATACATTTGTATTTAGATGTTGTTGGATCACAAAATGGAAGGAAAATAAAATGATTAAAAACCGAACACACACACACACTGACGAAAAGGGCATCATTAATAATAATAATAAAAGAAGAAACATTTTGCTAAAAATCACAAGGAACTTACCAAATAAGATCAAAGTCCTTCGTATACTACTGTACTGAAAATTATAAAACTGAACAACAAACAACAAAACAAATGCATACAACTCTGAGAAAACTTTAAATACTTTGTATTTTAAAACAAAAAAATTACTCAACAAAACACAAAAAAAAACAACAACAACAACAACAAACCAAGATAATTATATAAATGTGTCTATTTCAATGAAAATCAATAAAGCATATAGAAAACAATAATAAAAAATATATACACATACATACATACGTGCGGATTAAAATGCAACTCAGAAGTCATCGCTCGATTTAATTGAGTAATATTGGAAAAAGATTCAGACTTGCAGTAATAAGTTATATCCAACGATTCCACTTTGTTAAACGAATGCTTGAAAAACGGTAGCCTTCCCATGACATTCTCGAAACTCTTTGATTCTAAGTCACATGTTTCTGCTGTGGTATTTAGATTTTTTTAAGTCCATATGTACATACATACATACATATGTACATATGTATTTCTGTGTGTCAGACTTTTGTTTGGATTTGTATTGAAATTTCCAAGAATTCCAGTTTAAGGAATCATCACTGTATTCCACAATTGCACACCTTTCCAGTTCTCATATCCATCCTCATATTTCCAAGACTGAATCAGCCAAAAAAAAAAACCCAAAAGAACAAAAAAAAAAAAAAACTAAAATTTGCTTATCTAAGCAACAGTTTAAGACGTAAACTCGAAATCAGCTTGAAACAAAGTTGAACATATGTAGATGAGGGAATAAATACGATTATTTCTTCGTTTCCTCTATCTCTGTCTCTTCCTCTGCCCCTGGTCATGCCGATGGCGATGGTGCCCACAATCAGACATATGTATGTTTGTATGTATGCATGTGTACTTTTGAGTAGAATGTTCTCGCAGCTGGAATCTGAAAGGGGGCAAGCAACAACAAGCATTAATGTTTATGTTACAAAGACGAAAAATCTGAATCTGCGTGTGTGAGAGTTCGAGTTCACATACATACATATGTTGACTATGACGTGTCCATATAGCAAAGGCAGGGGCAGATTATTAATGGACCAAAAGCTGACGTGGATGTGTTGGGATGCTTTTCAATTAGGCAAATAAACTAAACGAAACGAAATCAAATCAATTGACGAACATAATATTATATGAAACTGATATTAAGGCGAAAATGTTTTAAGTATAGTTTGATTTAGTTTCTTGTTGTTCATATAATGCACTTTGAGTTGGGCCTTACATCTAGAAGGTGAAGAAAATTACATATTTGGCATTCGAGCGGGAGATTCTTAGTAGTTAAAAATATAAGAGGTTAATCTCAATTTGGTAGGAGGCGGGGGAAAGGTTGGGATAGTAGTAATTACGAGATCCGTCTAGAACTCATCATGCCGGGCCAGCGCCTCGCCGAAATCGGTGGCTTGCGAGCCGACAAAGACATCGTATTTATCGAGAATCTCTGATTTGGTCAACTGCTCATCGTGATCTACATCAGCCTCAAATATCAAATGCTTGGCCTCGCTCTCTGCATGATCGAAATCTTGTGGCACAATCCATTGTCGCACTTCCGCTTCGTTAAGATAACCATCATTGTCCAGGTCACGATGTGTAACGAATGCCTCTCTTTCGCTCAGAACCCACTCGGGTTCTGGGTCCCCCGCCTCGGCAGGACGATACATGTCTCCAATGTACTCATCTACCGAAATTTTGCCATCCTTATCCTTGTCCAGGTCATCAATGGTCTCCTTCAGAACCACATCTTTCATGGTTGGATGATCCTCAGGATGCAGGAAAGCTGTAAACTCCTCCCGAGTTAGGCTGTCATCCAAATCCTGATCGGCAACTCCCCACCGACGACGATCACGAGCTAACATTTTCTTGTAGCTAATGCCTGTAAAGATTTTTTTTGATGTAATGGTGCCTGGCCCACTAATATTAAACTTTTTTTCTACCATTGTCCTCGGCCTCCTTCTCCTCCTTGGTAAGATCATCCATAAAGCCATAGATAAGCTTTCGGTACACCTCCCAAGAAATAGTCTTATTGTTCTCGGGATTATGTTGGCGCCAAAGGCGATTCACATCCTCGTCAATATACCGCTTTTGTGTGTATTGAATCCAATTCTTCAGCTCCGCCAGCGTAACCAGTCCATCCTTGTCTTCATCTATACGATCCACTATCACACCCAATCGGCGTTTGCTTTCCTCCGGCGTCAGGTCATCGAATTTCTTGGCCTCATCCGCACCCAAGAAAGCTTCGTGATCAAACTGGGCATTGTGCTCGCCTCCTTCATAGTGCTTTCCATGAAAAGAATCGTGCTCTAGGGGCAAATCGGCGGGGATGCTGGATGCCGACGTCGAGCTTATCGCTGCCGCTGCAGCAACAATAATCACAATTACCACCGCACCATATGTGGCCATGATCAACACCGAACCCGACCTATCGTTTCGAGAGGCAAAAAGCAAATAAAGTAGGACAACAAAACACTAAACCAAGTAACATATTGGACATTCGAAAGAACACAGAATCGAAATGTGCGATAGTTTTTGTTATCGATTTTATCCATCGAGGAAGAAGCACAACATAAGAGAAAGAAGCAGCACATACGAAGAAGAAAAACCCAGCTGGCAACTCGCGTACCGCCAATTTTTTAGCAGAATTAAAGTGTCATGGATGGCAAAATTTTGCAGCGCCATCTAGCGTCTATTTAACGCATCAAAAATTACAAGTTTCAATGCAGCCCTGGCAACAACGTGCCGAAATGAAGTTTATTGTTGAAAATTTAAATAAAAATTCTGGTCGCCTAGGCCTACTAGATCTGAAAGCAGCAGGCGGCAGTGTTGAGTTAAAGACCCCCCTGCTTATGCAGACGACCAAAGGCGGAAGCATTCCATATCTCAGTGCCGATGTATTTGAGAATCATGTTCAAAACAAGAATAGCCAAGATCTTTCGCCGGTACTGCTCCAACTCACATTATCGACCATGCAACAAATGACAGAGTCGCTGGCACTGTGGCCAGCCAGTTTAAGTCAATACCTAGGATTTCCTGGCCTAGGTAATGTCCTGCTCCTAAGGGATCCATGCGAGAGCACGCCCAGTGGAGGCAATGATAAGGATGTGGTTCCAATATTTACGCGTCAAGGCAAGGAATCGCTAACCCCACAGCGGTATATGGAAATGATCGCCAGCTTCAAGCCAGATCTCTATCAAGGACTCTGTGATGCGGACACTAATCTGGAGAGTTCAAAGAAACGTGTTCAAAAGTCGGTAGATCGCACTGAGCGTTTTATGGACTTTGTTTATGAGCACCATGGAAAACTGCAATCAGCATCTTCTAGCTTGCTGGCGCCTATAGTTGGTGGCTTTAATACCTTTGCTCGCACCCAGTCCATCAAGCATGCCCGGCAGCAGCCTGAAGGCAAATATTGTGGTTATATTTTTGAAGGATTTCACAACAATGGGCTGGCAGCTACGGCTCTAGACGATAGCAAACTTCTACCCATTGTGGAGCATTGTATAAAGCAATTAGAAGAGGAAAAGCCAAGAATGATGCCGGGAGCTTACAATCCGCTTATTATTCTCGAGCTTATACGTCTAGGCATCGATATCTTTGATTCCTCCTATGCCTATTGTGCAGCTGTTAATTTCAAGGCCCTTCTCTTTAGCTTCGATGAGGAGACCATAGAACCAAGTGCCGCTCCATTTCTAGACATTACCGATGAGGCCATCAAAGAGGAATTTGTCCCTTTATTAAGAAACTGCGAGTGCTTGACCTGCCGGAAACACACACGTGCCTATTTACACCATTTATATAAGACAAACGAGCTGCTGGGTCCCATTCTGTTAATGATGTAAGTGACTTATTTCGCAAATATTTTATCCGTATTAAATTTCTCTATTTTCTTTTAGTCATAATTTACATCATTTTATGAGATTCTTTGATGCGATCCGATCCAACATGGGCCAAGATAAATTGCCAAAACTGATCGATTTAGTGTGTAAGCAGAATGGAGAGTCCAAAGTTAATTATAGTATTGAAAAGAATGTAAAAGTTATTAACAAAGCAGTAATAGGCAAAGGATTTGTGGCTCCTGCAGCTGTTTGACATTTTATAAATTGACAAAACATTAGGTTATTCATTCCAAACTAATATTTTATAAAGTAGTCCTTGTATAAAGGATTATCCGAAGAAGATATCGATCTATTTATTATGTTCATTATATACATTTAAGTATATATTCTATTTTGTGTTAATAAAAATTGATTTAACAACAAATTAGTCGCTGCTGTTTTGTTTTTTTATGGTATTTTTGGGCTCAGTTTATAAATGGCAACTGCCAATTGCTATTTGTGCCATTCGCAATCTGCTTGGCCTGCTCATAGACACTGTCCATGGCATTTCCAGTGATCTCTTGCACCCGTTGCACCACCACCGCTTCACTTAGATTTCGCATCTTTTCTTCATTGCCAAGGGGAATAAATCCGGCCAACTCACAAAAGCCAACATTAAAGGCGGTCACGTCCTTATTTACACAATACGTCGACCTGGCGAAGATAAAGACATTTAGGTTGCCTTGCCTGCCTGGTGAACGATCCTGGGTTATAAATAAATTGTGGGGTATATTTTTCTGGCACATCCACTCGGTGAGCTTATATACATTATTGGCCTTCTCCAGCACCGTTGCATCGTTATCATTGGCGGCAATGATAACACACAGAGCCTGTATGGGCATATCAGGGGTGGTACGAGATATATAGCTGCCAGCTAAGTTCTCCATTTTAACATTATCGATATATAATTTCTGGGGCATGTGAATTAAATGAAAGTGCAAATGATTGACCGAGGCCAAGGCTCCGGGACTATTATAGCCCATCCTCATAGTATCATCATCAATATTCCTTAAAAAAGTAATGCAAAATCTTAAGGCTTCCGGTGTAATGCGCTGAACCAGATTACTTTTGACGTCGGGACAGATTAGGGTATGGTATTTAGTTAAGGGACTCTTATTGATGATCATTTGTACATTGCCATTATCCCGCTCATTGTCTATCGTCATCATTACCTCCAAGTCGTCGACTTTATTGAAATTGAATTGTTTGGGCTTAAATTTGGGATTCAAAGTGTCAATGGTCTGTGGCTGACGTCGCTTCAAGGTGCGATCGGCATTGAGCTAACAAGAAAATGGGGATTAAGGGCAATTTTGTAGAAGACAGACGTACCTCTGTATAAAAATTATATTGCCCGGGCAAAATCCGATTCTCCCGGGACTTGGCCAACTGATATGCAAATAGTCCTGGAACCTCGTGCAGATGCTCCCATCTGACCTTTAAAGCATTTAAATAATGCTGTGCCTTGCCCTCCAGACTCATTGTGTATTTCTCCTTGCTAACTACGCGTTTTTTTTTAGATTTATTGTCGCCGTTATTGTTTGTATTATTTACTGCTTTGCACACGGCTATTTTCACAATGGCTAGGGTTGCCACCCGTCTTCGATTCATATAGACGGCATACTTGTTACTCCAAAGGTTTGTGGCATAACGGAGAATTTTCCAAATGTCACTATGCGGTTTAAAAATTTGTTTAAAACGCGCAAACATTTCAAAAGTCCTAAACATGATAAAGACCTGGAAAAAGGAAAAGCGACTGTGTGGGAGGGCGGCAAATAATTTTAGTTACCTATTTCTATTGTTGATCTGACAGCTCTGTCACCGCCAGTGCCAGCTGAGTTGTTGTAGTTTCCAGCCCTGGTATATGGATCTTTCCGCGTATTTCCTTTGGTTAAATGGACCATATAATCGGCACTTGCGACCACCTTTGTCCGAAAGACGAGGCTAAATTGTAAGTTTGGTCAAGAAAAATAATTCCAGCTTTTATGAGTCTCTCCTTGTTTGTCCTTTAGGCGTATACGGGAAAAACTGTTGCATTTTTATGAATTGAAAAATGGTGCAAAAAATCAACCTGGAATTTTGGTTAAGGAATTTACACGATCAGCTGCTGATGCTAAAACACCCAAGGCAAAGGATTTGCGCACTGAGGCCACCATAACAAAGACTGTCGAATATCTACTGAAAGAGCAAGTATCAAGATCTTCTTTGATTAAGAATTATTCTTATGAAGTCTTCATTTTAATCCATTTAGTATACTGATGGATACACGAAAGCCCTATCATGTGGCCTATGATTTTATTTTTGATCGTTTGCGTGCCGTACGACGTGAGATTGTTATACAGATGTACGGTTCAGCCAGTACAATACGTGTTTTGGAGCCTATTGTATCGTTTCTTGCCTATAGTCGTTATCGTTTGTGCGAAGAGCCTATAGAGAAATTTGATCCGAAAATATGCGACCAGCATCTGCAGGAGTGTTTAAATGGCCTCCTTTGCTGCTATGACGATTTGGACAAAAAGCAGAAAAAAGAATCGTTCACTTTGCGCCAATTAGAGCGGAGGTGCTTCATGGAATCCCTGTATCAAATATTTCACTTAGGTTCTATAGAACCTTTGACTCGAGGTCTTACCTTGCCCGAACACGTACGCCACGACCCGGGTTTTAGGCTTTGCTTCGGAATAAGCCTGGCCTATCAGCAGGGCAATTTGTATAGAGTTTTGATGGGTTTTCCTCGTCTTCCGCATATTATCTGTGCCTTGGCGGCCACGAAGTTGCAATTCATAAGAAGGTAATGGATTAGCATAAAGTCTTGATTAATATTGATTTTCTGGTCTTTCCTTCCTTCCAGGCGTTTACTCCAAATATTTACGCATGCCTATCACAACAAACAACTGTCCGTGCCGGTTACGTACTTGTTGCGTTTATTACTTATAGAATCACCGGATAGATTATTAAAGAATTGTAGGCAATATAATCTGTCAATATCTGGCGATCGGAAGGCAGTGAAATTTTTGAAGACTGATTTTAATATTTCAGCAGACACCTTGCAGGCATGTTGCGAGCCATTTGTGGAAACAAAGTTTACTAAAATATATTTGCCAGAAGTTTTGTTGCTTAAGAAAATTAATGTATAAATAGTATTATGCTCAATTATAAAAATTTACCAATGAAAAAACAAAGTTGAACTCAACAGGCTGGCAACCCTGAAATGCGAGTAGTCATCGATAGTCAAGATTTATATTAACAAGGCGGCTTTGCAATTATTTTAATTGAAAAATAATAAAATATTTTGAAGCTTTGTATTCATTAATACGTTCGTTGAAGTTGTACTAAATTAAAGCAAAAAACATTTTATTCTCACAGAGTCAATTAGCAATTTTCGCGCCGCTCGATTGTCAGGGCTGCAATTCGATGAAAATTTACACATACAAGAACGGCCCACGCACACCAACAACAAAAAGCAAAGGCAAGAGAAAGTGCTTGGAAAAATTCATATTCCGCCATATTAAATTTACCGGCAAAATTCAAAATATTTACATAAACATTAAGACAAGGTTAAACAATTGTTGAAACAATCAATTGCTGGGCAGCGGCCGATAGAAGCGAAAGGGCGAACAGAAGAGAACGTTGCCGTCGCCGTCTCCGTTTTGTCTGGTCTGGCAAGTTTCGGAGGAAAGGGAAGCAGCAGTAGCAGCAGAACAAATACCGACAAAACGAAACAAGGGCCAAGAGAAGAAATTTGGTTAGTACTTTTAAATTGTGTATATTTAATGCATTGCGTTTCTGATTTTTTAAATATTTTTTTCAATACATTTTTTTTGCAGTGGCTACTAACCAACACAGACAAGGACCGCGCGCACTTACACATATACACACACAGAGAGAGAAATACAAATACACTCACGCACGCAGACACACACACACACATACAGAGGCAGCTAGACAGAAGCCAGCGAGCGCGCGTATAGAGAGAATCGAGAATCAAGCAGGGAAAGGGAACGAGGCACACAAAACACAAAACGATGACAAGTCATCATCACGGCGGTGGAAACTACCATCATCATCACCACCATCAACATCATCATCATCACCATCATTTGCATCAGCACCAACCGCGAGCTGCAATAGTGAAAAATTTATCCCTAGCTGCTGCAGCCGTACCCCTGCCCATGTCCTCCTCCTCCTCGTCATCCAACTCCAACTCTGCATCTGTGTCTGTGGCTCCCTCGTCCTCGTCCAGTTCGTCGGCTTCGTATTTCACCCCGGCGAATGTGGAGCAACACCCATACACCAGCGATTTGGATGCAGCAGAGAATGAGAGTTTTTTAATTGAGGAAATAATCGATGACTACGATGATGAGACGAATATAGTGATCGATACGGGAGAGTTCTTTATATCGGGAGATGTCTATGAATATTATCCAGTGGATCGCTTGGATAGGATAGCCACAGCAGACGCTTTGCCTCCGCCCATAATAATGCAACAGCAACAGGCTAGCGACGATGAACTGGACGATTTTATAGCCGAAGATGATTTGCAGCGGGAGGATTCGCAGGAGGATGAGGCCGAAGAAGAGGCTGGAAGGGGAACAACAAATGCCTTTGAAATAGCCTCCGAAATGCTGACCACCATCGAGGCGACAAACATCAAAGAGGAACAGCTGGAGGCCACTAGCGACTACTACATGAAAGAGGCATCGAATAGCCAAACGAACGGCGAGGATTCAAATAGCTCCACGGCTCAAGACTTCAAGCCCTTTGGCGGTGCCGTTGGCTGCACTCAAAAGCGGGTAATGGCCTCGACGCGTCGCTGGAAACAGACCAAAGTGCCGATACGCATAACCCAGGATGAATTCAATGTGACCCTTTGGTCGTCCCTCAACTCGGAAGACGAGGACGAAGAGGAAGAGGAGGACGAAGTAGATCAAGCGAGTGATATAAAGGAAACTCAACCAGGCGGTGCTGGAGTACCCAAGCTAATAATAGATGATATGCCCCATGACATACTAAACGATGGCATTGGCAATGAATACGTCATCCTACCCGATCCCTTCAGCGCTTCAGCCGTCACCGATGTCGAGGAAGTGGTTAATGCATTTATGGGCGGTCACGAAGTCAAGGGTGAGGAGGACAGTCAACCGCTTAGTGAGCAATTCATTTATGCAGACAACCATTTAGATGAGGCCTATGCCCACATAGAACTCATAGAGAATATGCCCCAAAACATGGAGCTAATTGCCACATTATCACCCCCATCAGTAGCAGCAGCGGCTGGAGTATCGGCGGCATCAACAACAGCTCCCAAAATGGTACTACAAAACAGCAGCACCAATGTGCGACTGAAAGGTAACAGCTCCACGACGACGACGACGACGATGATGGCAACAGCAGCAACGCCCGCAGTGGCGGGCATGGCCCCAGCTGGAACTGGTAGCATAACGTTGAAGGCCATCAAGAGGCAACAGCAGCTACTGGCAGCAGCAGCAGCCGCCTCCTCAGCAATCACATCATCCTCCGCCGCCAATTTGCATCCGCCTGCTATGTCGTCCGGTGGCATCAATCGTCTAAGCTCAACAGCTGCAGCTTCTGCTGCTGCTGATGAGGATGAGGATTCATCGAAGTATCGTTGCACTCACCGCGGCTGCTTCAAGGAGTTTCGCAATCAATCAGCTATGCGCAAGCACATGCATACCCATGGGCCGCGGGGTCATGTCTGCTCGGTGTGCGGCAAGAGTTTTGTGGAGAGTTCCAAGCTCAAGCGTCATCAGTTGGTCCACACGGGAGAGAAGCCTTTTGAGTGCACATTCGAGGGTTGCGGTAAGCGGTTCTCCCTAGACTTCAATTTGCGTACTCATGTCCGCATTCATACGGGAGATCGTCCATATCATTGTCCCATTGATGGTTGCTCCAAATGCTTTGCCCAGTCCACCAATCTAAAATCCCATATGCTCACGCATACGAAACCCAAGAGGAAATGGCCCCGTGCGCCGCAGGTTAACAATAATAATAATAATAATAATAATAATAATAATAATAATAACAACAACAACAACAAGACCCCACTAGTGGCACGTTACGGTCGGCTGGAGTTTGGTGAAGATCCGCGTCTGGTTTATGTGGAGCCCAATGGGGAAATGCAATCATCATCGTCGTCATCATCGTCTGCGGTGCTGCTGGATAGCACATCCTAACAACCAGCGGCGGCGGCGGCATCATCATCACCATCACCATCACCACTAACACAACCACCACTAAGAGTAGTGGTCATTAGGAAGAAGCACACATGAATGAATTGTACAGATAGTAGTAAGAAGAGGAGCTTAGTTGGTTGGCACATGGTGTCCTCTACTAATAAACTCCCATCAAATCCTGCTTCCTCTTCTCCTTCATCCCCTGCAGTTGGGTTGGGGTGGCGTGGAGAGAAGCGGGGTTTGTCGAAAACAGTTTTTAGATTGTAGATTTTTTTTGTATATGATAAGAGAACCTGTCTAACTTCTCCCCTATTTCCCCTCTATTGTCTATCTACATACCTCACACAACTCTTTTCCCTTGCTGATTATTGTACTGTATGTGCGCGGGTGGGCGGCGGTAGTTGGTTAGTTGGCCAACTGGCTGGTAGTCACTGGCTATGCATTCGAATAACAAAATCCTTTTGCCTCATCCACCTCCACCGCTTGCCTGCTGCATAGGCAACATTTTCTCGTACCATATTTAATTAACCAATAGAACACTAACAAACAAAACGATACAAAAAACAAATCATTTATATAAACCATAGGCTATACATCTATATATATATATATTTTTGTAATGAATTGTAACTTTTAGCAAGCATTGAAGTGCGAAAGTAAAGTACACACACATATATATATATATATGTATATATATATTTATAAAACATTGATCATTTGTAAATTTTATTGCTTAGGGAGGGAAAAACTGGAGGAATATTGCTGAAATATTTACTTCCCTCTAGAGTTGACAACGCTTAGATTGATTAATTAATCCACTTTCTTATTTGGCAGATTCCAAAGGAGCTAAATCAAGTGTTATTTCTACTTCAACTGTGATAAGAGTTGCAATCCTTATAATCAACCCATCTTCGCAATTTAAAGAAACACCATTATCTAATAAATATGTATAGACCTGAGCCTAGACATGGCAATTTGATTTCTTCAACGTAATGGCTGTTAGATTGAGGAACTCGATTAATAATCATACTAATCAAATGTCGGATGTACCTATCAGATTGTGAATTGGCTTTTATACTTAGAAGAAAACTTTTTAAATTTATTTCGTTTATCGTTTAAAATCAAAACTCGAGCGCCTGAAACTACACATAATACAAAAAAAAAAAAAAAACGGAAAGGAATAACTAAGTCTAGATAATATTTTCTTAGTTTAAATACTGGCCGTCTGATTGACACTTCCGCAGACTGCTATGGCGCTGCACTTCGGTCTCTTTTTTAGAGCCACTTCAGTTCTGGATCAGCTGGCGATTAACACTATATCTATATATGTGTGTATATGTATTTGTATTTGTTGGTTCACACCTGACAGGGTGCTTATAAGTGATTGATTGATGTAAAGCGCTTGTGGATTAGATAAAGCTCTGGGTCCACCTTGGTGGAGTGCGAGTGTTACGTTAAAGAGGCACAAATTACATATATGTATGCATATTAGATAATTTCAATATTTTAACAAATTAAATTGATACATGTATGCATTTGGTGGAGGTGGACGCCTTGTTAAATGACCTTAACGCCTTGCCCTGCCGCCTGGGCTGCTGCAGCTGTTGGCAAAATATCCGCAATTGTTGATGGAGGTCCAAAGAAACCAGCAAACGAGAGCAACACCGAATAATTGAAATATCCAAAAACGCAGAACAATACCATAAATATGACGTCTGTGGGGGGGATGATGGAGGGGGGGGAGAGAAACAGATTGTCAGATAGATACGCGCAGCGAAAGAGAGGGAGGGTGTAAGAATAATAATAATAACAATAACAGCGAGATAAGCATGAAAATTCGCTAGAAGAGCGGATGGCGATGACGAATTGCCCTTGCCCAGCTTTATTGCGGGAATAGCCCAAGTATGTAGTACTACTTACGTATGGTAACTCGTTCCCACTTCTCCACCATATACAGCTCCGTTACCTATAAGAAATGGTCAAGAAGAAGGTTTAATAATTTTGAAGGGTGTGGGTAAGCGTAGGGCAACGCCAAATAAGATCGAGTTAAAGGTTAGCTTCAGCACTAGTTTCAGGAAAAAAAACTTACCATTAAGTAACGGAACCACCAATAGTTGGCAAATTCAATGAGGTTGTCCAGCATGGTGACAGGAGCGATTCCGACCAGAAGCAGCTTGAAAGAATGTTTTTCAAATGTCAAAACCAAATTCTGGCTGAAACAAGCGCGATTTGACCAAGTTCAATTTATCCCACTGAATTTATACCAACTTCCAACCAGTGTTGCCAGACGAAACTAAGTCACCAGGGTGGCAGTACGTAAAGGTTGCTGTATAGTTTCACGTTACTGTTATTAATTTGAGAGCCTTCAATGTAAATTAACATAGTGCTAAATAAAAATTAATGTTAATGTTAAATATAAAGTAATGCAAATTGCACTCTGGCGCCATCTGTGTGTCAGATTTATGTTCAGAATTATGCGGTCTTGTTTCTAAAATACATATTGTTAGCATTTGAAACAAATAAAGGCTCTATTATTTAACCAATTTCAATTCTTTATTTTAACCAAAATTTTTCAATTTAGCATTGCATTGCCAGTTTCATCAGATTTGAATATTATTTACTTTTAATTTATATTTCTCTTTTATGTTTTGCTATCGTTGTCCAATGAGAACTTCGCCCAACTATCAAATTGCAAATATAAGGGAATCTTGAGTGCTTTAAATTTTTTCTTTGCTTGAATATTTATTTGGAGTTGGCATTATGACTAAACTAAACATGGCAGCCACCGCGGAGGCGGAGCACCAAATGCAGGGTGGACTCCTTCTGGATGTTGTAGTCCGACAGGGTGCGTCCATCCTCCAACTGCTTTCCGGCGAAGATCAGACGCTGCTGGTCTGGGGGAATGCCCTCCTTGTCTTGGATCTTAGCCTTCACATTCTCAATGGTGTCGGAGGCTTCTACTTCCAGGGTGATGGTTTTTCCAGTCAAGGTCTTAACGAAGATTTGCATGCCACCGCGGAGGCGGAGCACCAAATGCAGGGTGGACTCCTTCTGGATGTTGTAGTCCGACAGGGTGCGTCCATCCTCCAACTGCTTTCCGGCGAAGATCAGACGCTGCTGGTCTGGGGGAATGCCCTCCTTGTCTTGGATCTTAGCCTTCACATTCTCAATGGTGTCGGAGGCTTCTACTTCCAGGGTGATGGTTTTTCCAGTCAAGGTCTTAACGAAGATTTGCATGCCACCGCGGAGGCGGAGCACCAAATGCAGGGTGGACTCCTTCTGGATGTTGTAGTCCGACAGGGTGCGTCCATCCTCCAACTGCTTTCCGGCGAAGATCAGACGCTGCTGGTCTGGGGGAATGCCCTCCTTGTCTTGGATCTTAGCCTTCACATTCTCAATGGTGTCGGAGGCTTCTACTTCCAGGGTGATGGTTTTTCCAGTCAAGGTCTTAACGAAGATTTGCATGCCACCGCGGAGGCGGAGCACCAAATGCAGGGTGGACTCCTTCTGGATGTTGTAGTCCGACAGGGTGCGTCCATCCTCCAACTGCTTTCCGGCGAAGATCAGACGCTGCTGGTCTGGGGGAATGCCCTCCTTGTCTTGGATCTTAGCCTTCACATTCTCAATGGTGTCGGAGGCTTCTACTTCCAGGGTGATGGTTTTTCCAGTCAAGGTCTTAACGAAGATTTGCATGCCACCGCGGAGGCGGAGCACCAAATGCAGGGTGGACTCCTTTTGGATGTTGTAGTCCGAAAGGGTGCGTCCATCCTCCAATTGCTTTCCGGCGAAGATCAGACGCTGCTGGTCTGGGGGAATGCCCTCCTTGTCTTGGATCTTAGCCTTCACATTCTCAATGGTGTCGGAGGCTTCTACTTCCAGGGTGATGGTTTTTCCAGTCAAGGTCTTAACGAAGATTTGCATGCCACCGCGGAGGCGGAGCACCAAATGCAGGGTGGACTCCTTCTGGATGTTGTAGTCCGACAGGGTGCGTCCATCCTCCAACTGCTTTCCGGCGAAGATCAGACGCTGCTGGTCTGGGGGAATGCCCTCCTTGTCTTGGATCTTAGCCTTCACATTCTCAATGGTGTCGGAGGCTTCTACTTCCAGGGTGATGGTTTTTCCAGTCAAGGTCTTAACGAAGATTTGCATGCCACCGCGGAGGCGGAGCACCAAATGCAGGGTGGACTCCTTCTGGATGTTGTAGTCCGACAGGGTGCGTCCATCCTCCAACTGCTTTCCGGCGAAGATCAGACGCTGCTGGTCTGGGGGAATGCCCTCCTTGTCTTGGATCTTAGCCTTCACATTCTCAATGGTGTCGGAGGCTTCTACTTCCAGGGTGATGGTTTTTCCAGTCAAGGTCTTAACGAAGATTTGCATGCCACCGCGGAGGCGGAGCACCAAATGCAGGGTGGACTCCTTCTGGATGTTGTAGTCCGACAGGGTGCGTCCATCCTCCAACTGCTTTCCGGCGAAGATCAGACGCTGCTGGTCTGGGGGAATGCCCTCCTTGTCTTGGATCTTAGCCTTCACATTCTCAATGGTGTCGGAGGCTTCTACTTCCAGGGTGATGGTCTTGCCTGTCAAGGTCTTAACGAAGATTTGCATGCCACCGCGGAGGCGGAGCACCAAATGCAGGGTGGACTCCTTCTGGATGTTGTAGTCCGACAGGGTGCGTCCATCCTCCAATTGCTTTCCGGCGAAGATCAGACGCTGCTGGTCTGGGGGAATGCCCTCCTTGTCTTGGATCTTAGCCTTCACATTCTCAATGGTGTCGGAGGCTTCCACTTCCAGGGTGATGGTCTTGCCTGTCAAGGTCTTAACGAAGATTTGCATGCCACCGCGGAGGCGGAGCACCAAATGCAGGGTGGACTCCTTTTGGATGTTGTAGTCCGAAAGGGTGCGTCCATCCTCCAATTGCTTTCCGGCGAAGATCAGACGCTGCTGGTCTGGGGGAATGCCCTCCTTGTCTTGGATCTTAGCCTTCACATTCTCAATGGTGTCGGAGGCTTCTACTTCCAGGGTGATGGTCTTGCCTGTCAAGGTCTTAACGAAGATTTGCATGCCACCGCGGAGGCGGAGCACCAAATGCAGGGTGGACTCCTTCTGGATGTTGTAGTCCGAAAGGGTGCGTCCATCCTCCAATTGCTTTCCGGCGAAGATCAGACGCTGCTGGTCTGGGGGAATGCCCTCCTTGTCTTGGATCTTAGCCTTCACATTCTCAATGGTGTCGGAGGCTTCTACTTCCAGGGTGATGGTCTTGCCTGTCAAGGTCTTAACGAAGATTTGCATGCCACCGCGGAGGCGGAGCACCAAATGCAGGGTGGACTCCTTTTGGATGTTGTAGTCCGAAAGGGTGCGTCCATCCTCCAATTGCTTTCCGGCGAAGATCAGACGCTGCTGGTCTGGGGGAATGCCCTCCTTGTCTTGGATCTTAGCCTTCACATTCTCAATGGTGTCGGAGGCTTCTACTTCCAGGGTGATGGTCTTGCCTGTCAAGGTCTTAACGAAGATTTGCATGCCACCGCGGAGGCGGAGCACCAAATGCAGGGTGGACTCCTTCTGGATGTTGTAGTCCGAAAGGGTGCGTCCATCCTCCAATTGCTTTCCGGCGAAGATCAGACGCTGCTGGTCTGGGGGAATGCCCTCCTTGTCTTGGATCTTAGCCTTCACATTCTCAATGGTGTCGGAGGCTTCTACTTCCAGGGTGATGGTCTTGCCTGTCAAGGTCTTAACGAAGATTTGCATGCCACCGCGGAGGCGGAGCACCAAATGCAGGGTGGACTCCTTCTGGATGTTGTAGTCCGAAAGGGTGCGTCCATCCTCCAATTGCTTTCCGGCGAAGATCAGACGCTGCTGGTCTGGGGGAATGCCCTCCTTGTCTTGGATCTTAGCCTTCACATTCTCAATGGTGTCGGAGGCTTCCACTTCCAGGGTGATGGTCTTGCCTGTCAAGGTCTTAACGAAGATTTGCATGCCACCGCGGAGGCGGAGCACCAAATGCAGGGTGGACTCCTTCTGGATGTTGTAGTCCGACAGGGTGCGTCCATCCTCCAATTGCTTTCCGGCGAAGATCAGACGCTGCTGGTCTGGGGGAATGCCCTCCTTGTCTTGGATCTTAGCCTTCACATTCTCAATGGTGTCGGAGGCTTCCACTTCCAGGGTGATGGTCTTGCCTGTCAAGGTCTTAACGAAGATTTGCATGCCACCGCGGAGGCGGAGCACCAAATGCAGGGTGGACTCCTTCTGGATGTTGTAGTCCGACAGGGTGCGTCCATCCTCCAATTGCTTTCCGGCGAAGATCAGACGCTGCTGGTCTGGGGGAATGCCCTCCTTGTCTTGGATCTTAGCCTTCACATTCTCAATGGTGTCGGAGGCTTCCACTTCCAGGGTGATGGTCTTGCCTGTCAAGGTCTTAACGAAGATTTGCATGCCACCGCGGAGGCGGAGCACCAAATGCAGGGTGGACTCCTTTTGGATGTTGTAGTCCGAAAGGGTGCGTCCATCCTCCAATTGCTTTCCGGCGAAGATCAGACGCTGCTGGTCTGGGGGAATGCCCTCCTTGTCTTGGATCTTAGCCTTCACATTCTCAATGGTGTCGGAGGCTTCTACTTCCAGGGTGATGGTCTTGCCTGTCAAGGTCTTAACAAAGATTTGCATGCCACCGCGGAGGCGGAGCACCAAATGCAGGGTGGACTCCTTCTGGATGTTGTAGTCCGACAGGGTGCGTCCATCCTCCAACTGCTTTCCTGCGAAGATCAGACGCTGCTGGTCTGGGGGAATGCCCTCCTTGTCTTGGATCTTAGCCTTCACATTCTCAATGGTGTCGGAGGCTTCTACTTCCAGGGTGATGGTCTTGCCTGTCAAGGTCTTAACGAAGATTTGCATGCCACCGCGGAGGCGGAGCACCAAATGCAGGGTGGACTCCTTCTGGATGTTGTAGTCCGACAGGGTGCGTCCATCCTCCAACTGCTTTCCTGCGAAGATCAGACGCTGCTGGTCTGGGGGAATGCCCTCCTTGTCTTGGATCTTAGCCTTCACATTCTCAATGGTGTCGGAGGCTTCTACTTCCAGGGTGATGGTCTTGCCTGTCAAGGTCTTAACGAAGATTTGCATGCCACCGCGGAGGCGGAGCACCAAATGCAGGGTGGACTCCTTTTGGATGTTGTAGTCCGACAGGGTGCGTCCATCCTCCAATTGCTTTCCGGCGAAGATCAGACGCTGCTGGTCTGGGGGAATGCCCTCCTTGTCTTGGATCTTAGCCTTCACATTCTCAATGGTGTCGGAGGCTTCTACTTCCAGGGTGATGGTCTTGCCCGTCAAGGTCTTAACGAAGATTTGCATGCCACCGCGGAGGCGGAGCACCAAATGCAGGGTGGACTCCTTCTGGATGTTGTAGTCCGACAGGGTGCGTCCATCCTCCAATTGCTTTCCGGCGAAGATCAGACGCTGCTGGTCTGGGGGAATGCCCTCCTTGTCTTGGATCTTAGCCTTCACATTCTCAATGGTGTCGGAGGCTTCCACTTCCAGGGTGATGGTTTTTCCAGTCAAGGTCTTTACAAAGATCTGCATTTTGGTATTTTCTGAAAATTAAAAACATAAAAATTTGTTAAAGGGAAAAATTACGCAGTGCAACCGAGTATTTATGTATGCGTATGTATGAGGTACATAGGATGTATATGTACATGCGTACACACATAATACTGGACAAAAAAAAGGAAGTTTAATCTCAGCAGATATTTTCTATTTGCTACAATGGTGCAAATTTACTAAATTTAAAATCTAATAAACTTGCAATAGGAAAAACTAATGCCTGGTCAAAATTGGACATGTATTTAAATGTTAAACGATAACGAACAAAGAAAAAACTTGGTTATGGCGGGGGAGAGAGGCAACCATTTTGAAACCTTTGTTACGTTTGCTTTGTCATCGCCATCGCAGTGTGAGTGCATATGTGTATGTATGCGTGTGTGTGTATACCTTCTCGAATTTTCAACGTCGTCACAACTTAATTTCATAAGAAATTGGCAGAAAATATAAGCGAAATCTATTTTTACCTCAATTTATCTACATTTAATAGGGAAAATCCAATCAAATCATTAAGAAAACCTAATGTAATGCGTAGTAGCAAATTAAGTTAACATAAAAGAAAAAATAAGCAAACAGCTGACTTGAATTACGTTTGACAAGAAATTTCTTTTTAATTTATATCCAGTGCGCTTTATAGACTCACCTTACTCTCACAAATTATTAAATTAATGGTAGCTTCCTTGTTAATATTCTATATACTATATATATATAATTTTTTTTTTCTTATTACAGTTAAGCACTTTTAATGGCTTCTTTGCGCCCGAACACTTCCTTTCTGGTTTAAATCTGATTTTGCTTTGTGTAGAAAATCGCTAGCTAGTCACTTATATAAAAAAAAATAGTGGGGAAAAAAACATTATTTCTCGATATCCCATTATTTGATTAACAGTGCACTGTTAACCCGATAGAAACAGCTGTTAGGTAAAATTGTCAGTCAATTAAAAATTAATCGATAAGTCGATATTTTTGCGGGAATCAAAACGGAGAGCGCCAGCTTTCGAAATTTAGGGAGAATAAGATTTTGAAGAGCAATTTTTGCCTAATTGTAACATTAATTTAATTAGAAATAGGTTAACAAATTTAAAATATTGTGTTTCTTTTGCATTTGGAATGCTTGATTTAGGCATAAAGCTACTTGTTATTGTACATTGAGGCAATGGCCGGATCTTCGGTCTCATAGATAATGAGAACATCACGGAATTTGTCTAGCAACTGCAACAACTGAGAGCGTCGCAAATTTTCAAAATACATAATCTCCTCGAGATGATGTTCGCTTTTGAAGTAGCCCATCTGATAAAGCTTGACCAGAAGGGAAAGATCATCCACATTGTGCGACGCCGGTATGCGGCGAATGGCGGCCTGGTCAGCATCGGTGAAGACAAGCAGCAATTCCTTAAGCTTTTGCTCATCCTCCATAGAGTCCAGGCTATCGCAATTGTCGGTGCTAAGGGAAGCGGTCATGCTAAAATTTGACTTGTGACTGGATGAGGGCTGCACAACAATGTTATCCGATGCGGAAGCCAGCGATGAATGATTTTCAGAAATAGTTCGCCGTTGCCCAATAGTGTGGCCAACCGAAGGCACAGGCAGCGGTTGACTGGACACACTGAAGACAGAGCCACCATGCAGATTATCATCAATTTGATCGTCCAGTTCATCGGGATCGCTGTGCCTCGGAGCGTCGCAAGAAGCCGAGTCGGGGAACTCGGCATAATCATCGTTGGGCATGAATTGGACATAAGTGTGCAATTGCATGAGCAAATGGTGTTGTAGCATCCACAAGACCATTTGAGCTAGTATACCCTGTCTGGCCGGCTGTTGCAAAGGCGTGGTCAGATGTCCAATGGAAGTGGGCAACGAGAAGTCAGAGATGACCTCGAACAGAGACATGCCGGCAAAGCGGGCTGAGAATTTCTCCACCAAATGCGATTTCGTATGCAGCGGGGCATCTGGAGCTATCACATAGACATTTGTCTCGCACAACGGATAGATAATGGTGGCCTTGGCCCAGTAGACCAGATGCGAGACCAATTTGTAGACATGTTCGATACTGAGATCTGCATTTGAGGCCATGCTCTGAAGACTGATCAAGGGATTGTAGGCATCCACCAGTTGCCACAACATGCGAGCTCCAGTGGGTGGCACACAATCAAGAAGCTCTGCAAAGTCCACTAGCAAAAGCATTCCATGATAAGGTTTAAGAGCCCGCAGGCAACGGGCAATAGTCTCCGGATCCACCATGCTGCCCTTCTTGTGCAGCTGATGCGCTTTGGCCGGCAGGCAAAAGCAGAGGGTGAGATTGTGATTTAGGGACGTGCTCAACAGGCCCGTGGTACAGAGGTCGTGGAAAATGGATTTCAGGGCCTGGGCCAAGCTGCATCGTTCTGCAATAAGTTCAAATGTTTGATCCAGCGGCTGTTGTTCCTGTGATTGCTCATCATGCGTTCGTGCCATTTGACTAGTTTGTTCTGTGAGATAGCCGCTGCGTTGCTCTTCAAACTTTAAAGCCAAGCCGAGGCGCCTGCTCAGCTCATGGTAGCACTTTACTATGGAGTAGCTGGCCTGGGCATGCAGTGCAAAGACAATGTTGATCAGCATTTGCTGTTTCTTAGCGGCGGTGGAGCACGAGGCTATGACACCACCAGTCGTCGCTGTTGCCGCTGATGCTGCAGGGTTCGTGGTAGTCGCCGAGGCATTGCTGGGCCGCTGCTCCTTGTGAGGTATCAGAGTGGGATGGCTGACAAAGCGCACATCGTTGAGTTTCAGCTCAAACTTCTGATTGCAAAGCTGCGGCTTGACGGCAAACAAAGCGGATAGCACCTCATCAGCAAATCCCTGAAGCTGGCCATGCTGACCTCCCTGTTGTCCCGAAGGTTGTCCTGTCGTTCCATTGTTAACGTTGACGCTGCTGCTGCTGCTGGTTGTGCTAGATGTTGTTTGCAGCAAATCGTCCGTTTGGACGACAGCAAAGGGATTCCGCTTCCTACACTTGCGCTGCTCCTCGGTGGCCACTTCTATTTGACCCAATGTCTGGTATGGATAGCGATAAAGTAAACGATCTCCTTTGCTATCAAAGTAAACCAGAATGACGGCCAACGGATTCACATTTGTGTCCATTGCAACAAACGCAGATTGTTCAAATATTTTATAAAGTATTTGGAACGAAACGAAACAACGTTATCTGCGTAGTGCAGAGTTGCCATATCAAGCAGTGGTTTTTAGTGTTTTTAGTCGTACTGTTTTTAAATTTTTATCGGAATCGAAAGTGACAAAATATATCACAATAAAGGACTCGTAAATAAACTCACCCTTGCTGACCCAACAATAGTATTTTTAAATTTTATTTCTATACAAATTTTTTTTAAGTCCTTGGCTGACTGAAAGTGCTTCCGAAAACCTTAACGTTTATAATATTAACAGAATGTTCAAAGCTTACTAAACGAAATACTTTAAGTTATCGTTTCTTCACTTTCAGGACATTGTACTCACCAGCGAACTCAGAAACAGGATCAAATAAAATGTTTTAATTTTGTTGCCGTATTTTTTACTCTACAACAATATTTTTTATTCCGAGTAGAAAATAAAAATTATTTACACCTTTCAGACAAGACCGCTTAGACGTACAGAGTTCGACTGACTGACAAAATATGATTCGAATGAACAATACTTTAGAAATATTGAATACAAAATTAACGTCTAACTTTACAGACTCCTAGATTTGATTTTAAATGTATTGCAAAATCTATGGACAAGCCCATATGATTTAATCCTTTAAAATTTATAGAAAATATCTGTTTGCACTTACCAATAACTAATATCCTTCCAAAATCTTCTGCAATAAGGATTACAATTCTCTTCAATATAATATTTGGCAGCTGTTTCTGAAGTTTTCGTTTTTCTGCGTTTTTTTCAAACTTTTGCTCTATTATTTGTGCCGACAGAAAGTAAATTTTAGGCTTGACTGGAAATTTCTGATGTAAATTTGTGTATTTGGTTTGGTTCTATTGCGTGTGTGATGAAAATGTGTTTAAACGAAAAAGCTATGGCTACTGAAGTGAATACAATGTTGAAACAGGGTTGACATTGTTAAATAAACAATCGATGGGCACAAAGTTATGTCTTTATCGATATAAGTAGGCGAGGGTTTCTCCCAGCTCTAGTGTTGTGGCTAAGCACAAATTCCGAATTTCTTTAATCAATTATTATTCAATTTTATTCGACCCTAGTCGTAGTGTCGCCCGGCTAAGAAATGGAGCTCGAAATAGTCAACGCAAAGTCTAGCAAGTCTTACGGAAAGGTGACCGTGTCGAATGCAAGCACTACAATTAGCGATTTGCGTGTTTTGATTCACAAAAATTTAAAACAAACACCGGATGCAAATCGCCAGTCACTACGTCTGGATGCGCGTGGCAAGAGTGTGAAGGATACGGACACATTGGAATCATTATCGCTCCGTAATGGTGATAAGGTCTACATTAAGGATTTGGGGCCACAAATTGGATGGAAGACTGTTTTCCTGGCTGAGTATGCCGGGCCATTGATTGTCTATTTGATTTTCTATTTCCGTCCGGAGTTAATTTACGGCCAGGCAGCCAGCAAGCCAAAATCCCTGACCACGCAGTAAGTGTGTGTATGCATGCGTGTTTATGTGTGTGCGTGCGTGTTGGTGTGACTTTCACATCTTTCGATTTCGAATCGACGACAAATGCGACGACCCCATTGACCCAGAGACTTATGCAAAAGCGCTGAAATCAACCAAACTCATGCATAATTATTAACCCGTTTACGCTCTCCTCCACCACTTCCACTTCCACCTCTTTCTTTTGCTTTGCCCACTTCCATAATTCTCTTGCTCTTTCTTTTTGTTTTAGTATTGCTGCCGGCTGTTACACGGTCCACTATGTAAAGCGTCTGCTGGAGACCATCTTTGTACATCGCTTCTCACATGCGACCATGCCTTTGCGCAATCTGTTTAAGAACTGCAGCTACTATTGGGGATTTACGGCCTATGTGTCCTATCATGTCAATCACCCACTGTACACTTCCCCATGCATGTGCACAGTTTGGCCCGCTTTGGGCGCCTTTATTGTAAGTATTGAAAACTTAATGCTATCGATGATTTATTGATAATCCGTCTCTTTTAGCTTTGTGAATTGGGCAACTTTTCCATTCACATTGCCTTGCGTAATTTGCGTCCACCTGGCACTAAAGTACGCCGAATTCCTGTGCCGGACTCTAATCCTTTGACCAACTTGTTCAAGTAAATTGCATTTTTTGTGTGTTTTTTTTTGGCAGTCACATATTCATTGCCTTTATTTATTGTAGTCTGGTCTCTTGTCCCAATTATACATATGAAATTGGAGCCTGGCTGTCATTTTCAGTGATGACCTGCTGCCTGGCTGCCTATCTGTTTGCATTTGCCGGTGCCTTTCAGATGACTGTCTGGGCCCTGGCCAAGCATCGCAACTACAAAAAGGAGTTCAAGGATTATCCCCGGCAGCGCCGCTCTATTTTCCCATTAGTTTTGTAAAGTGGGATTGGACCCCAATACAACGAACAAAAAAGATGATAGCATTTCCATACACCTTATTCCAACATTTTATATTAATTCAATGGGTTAGTTGACTTATGAACTTTGCGCTTTTGGTTGTACAAAGCAAATAAAAACAGGAAAAATATATGCTCAGAGTTTGTATTGTAATTTTGTAAATTCCGCTTGGACTTTGGCATAGATTGATTGCGTTTTATCTAAAAATATTTGCCAAAATGAGTCAAGTAGAAAGAGAGAGTAAGCTGATTGTGTGAGAGTGAACAACCACACATGCAGCTACCAAGATATTGTTGTTTTCCTTCTAGAAAATTCAGTTGCCATGATAATTTGTATAGGTTAACTCTTGTTTTAATTGAAATTTGTGAGTTTTATTTTCTTTAATAAGTTTAATTAAGTGCAGAATTTAAGAAGAGGGTGTACAGAATTCTGATTTCTTTTTTTCAGTTTTGTCGGGTGAATGACTTTCTATTTAGTCAAGTGCTCTCTCTATCTCTTTCTACTTGGCGAAATAAATGAACATTGGAAAGTGGCAAGCAAAGTATTGATAAAAATTAATTGGTGTATTCAGATTTAAACTTCTTAAATCTTATATTATTTAACTTCGATTTCTTCAACGAGCATTTCGCTAATTATGTTTATTGATGGCTATTATATATAATTTTGAAGCATTGCCTTATCTAACGGTAACTTTCGGAAACAGGGCATTGTAATGTCATATATGCTTACAAATTGAAAATAGCGGGAAAAACACCGGGTTTTATGTGAAATTGATAACAGCAGGTCTTTTTTAGAATTGCCAGACTTTTACAACAAGTACAGCTGTATTTCAGAGCTACCAGACTTTTTGTTTGTATTGCAAACTTCAAACTTAAAGATATTTTTTGTAAATGCGGAATTCCAAAATGTTTCATTAAATTTTGACCAAATGCAATGCAATATGAACGATGCAGGCTATCCAGGGTACTACAGTGTCATTGGCAACCAGGTGAGAGACGAGAGAGAAGCACAATGCGAGAAGAAGGCGAGAAAAAGGTTTTGAATCTCCACGTCCATGCTGTGTATTGTTTTCCAACAGTTGCTACCACCGCACCACCCGCACCCGCCTGCTCCCGATTTGCTATCGCTATCAACGCCTATCCATGCCTTGGAGCAAGATACCAATTTCACCAATTTCTTTGACGATGACCAAGCGGCGTTGAGCAGCTCTGTGGTAGCTGCAGCAGCAGCCACAGCAACGGGAGTAGCAGTTGGAGCCAGTGCAGCGGCAGCAGTTCCCTTCGTACAAATCCATACTACGGATCTGCAGTTGAACACGCAAGTGGGCAAGAGCTATCGCAATGCGTTTCGCAGAAAAACTGCTGAAATCAAGTCGGAATCCGAGCTTATAAAGTCCGAGCAGGCAGCAGATGCGGCAGCCAAAGAGCGTCTAAATGCCACGCCCACGCCGCCCACACGTAATTCAAGCTGCCCCAGTGTAGAGGGCAAATCAAATGTGGGCGTGGGAGATGGCAGCTCCTCGGATAACCGCGCTTTGCACAGATGTCACAGTTGTCCCTATCTGAGTTTGTGTCCCATGAAGATGCAGTCGCATATGACCAGTTGCTTTGGTGAACAGCCCAATAAACAGTGTCCAGGTAGGAAGAGATTCCCAAAATTACTCAACAAGGTGCAAAAAAAATCTTTCTATCTTACCTCATTCCACAGGCTGTCAAAACATATTCGTTAGCCAGGATGTTCTCCTAATGCATCTTAGCCTTGACCATCATTTGGAGGAGCATGAGATTTCAACTCTGCTGAAGAGATCTCTGCCTTCGGTCAGCGAGCAGACCAAGAGTCGGATTTTTATTAAGAATGTTGCTTGTCTGCGGGAACCACCTCCACCGCCGCCTCCGCCGCCACAGGAGCAGGATTCACTCCCGGATTTCTTGCCCTTAATGCCACACAATGAAAATGGTGCTGGAAGCAATATAATGGATTTACTCGAAGACGTCACAGAACAAGTTGCAGCCCCAAGCTCTAAGCCCAGTCAGAAAATCTCCATTAAAAGTGTGGATGTCCTGAGGGAGCCAGCCCTGTTGCCGTTTGACTTCCAATTACCGCAGACGGAGCCAGCCTTACTCACCGACAATGATCTTTTGGATGTCCAGGTGGTAGGTGTGGAGCCGGAAAAGCCACGTCAGCCCAAGATCTATATCCGAAATGTGGACATATTAAAGGAACCCATGGTGCTGCCGTCTGCTTTGCCAGGCATGGGTTTCAATGGAACGGGTGTGGTTGGAACCGGTGCCGCTCCTGGCGCAAATGGAGGAGCTTCAGGTGATGTGTTTCACGCGGCGGCGGACACCTTGCTAACGCCCACTGGTCCGCTGCCGGGATTTGAACCAAGTTTAGCTCCTCTGGCCAATATGTGCAACGAGGCCTTTGCATTTGATGCGGTTTTGGGTTGTAATGGAGGAGGTGTAACTGGCACCGCTGCTGGAATGGACACAAGTCGTTTTAGTGCCTTGGATTTAGATTTTGGTGTGGATTTCGAGCACGGTGTGGCTCCATTGGTAACAGAGGCCACGCCACCGCCGCCTGTAATTCCGCCTCCTCCCCATTCCATCTCGTTGGAGCCACCTTCTGTGGAGTTGGGAAACTTTCTTCCGCCCGCTCCGCCCACCACCAGCAGCCAATCCAAGCAGAAGATTTTTATTAAGAACGTTGACATCTTAAAGGCTCCGCAGCGCGGCACACTTCACCTTCGTACCGTGGATGAGTTGAATCTGATGAATCGCAATGAAGTGGAGCATCTAATGGTTCCCCTAATGGAGCTGCCAATTGATCAACAGCAGCAGCCACATCATCATCAGCAGCAACAGCATCATCACCATCACCAACAGCAACAGCATCCACAGCAGCAGCAGGCTCTGCAGGAGCAACCTGTGGCTGGGCAATCTTTGAGTGACTTTCAGCCTTCGCTAAGCAATAGTTGGCCCAGTGAAGAAGGCTACGATTTGGCTGACGATTTGGAGTGCTGGCGCTGGATGGAAGAACCGTTGCAGGGAGCAAGCAATGAGGAAACTCCTGCATCTAACCAGTTGGATCCTTCAACCGAAGATCTGCTGGTTAAAGATTTTGCTCAATTATATAATGGTGCACCTCCTCCACAACCGCCAGCACCTCCTGCTCAGTTGCCAGCAGTGACACTTGACCAATTGTCATGTGGTGTAGGAGGAGTCGGAGGCGCTGGAGTAGGAGGAGGAGAAGTGCCTCCCCTTGTCCCTGTCACAGCCTCTGGCGTGGGAACTGTGATGACCTCATCCAGTTCAAACTTAAGCAGCTTGCCGGTACCACCGTTGGTTCCACTGGCCTCGGAGGCAACAGCCTCGATCACAGCGGAGAAGCCAGCCCGCATCTATGTGGCCAACAATTTATTACCCGCTGCCGTCGAGCCACCCTTGCCGGGCGGCACATCCGTGCGGGGACGTCCTTATGGGGCCAAACAGGCCGGCGGCAATTTGGCCAAACGACGTCTTCCACCAGGTGCTGCTCAAATACCAGAGGGCGGCAAATGTCAAGTCGATGGCTGCATGTTCCGTTTCAAATCACCCTCCACCCTGGAGTACCATGGTCGCTGTCACAATGGGGCCCTTGGTTCTGCCCAGCCCATGATCTGCCCCGAGTGCCTGTCCACTGAGTTCAGCAATTGGAACTGCCTGCACACCCATCTGTGGCGAACCCATCAGATCGACATGGAGCTCTACTGCTGTCATTTGTGTACCTTCAAGACGCCCATTTACTCGCGTCTGGTCAATACCCATGCCAAGATCCACTCCGAGGAGCGCAACTATAAGTGCGAGCAATGTGGCAAGGGATTCAAGAACACCAAACAATTGAAAAATCACCGCCGCCTGCACCGTACCCAGGGCCTGGGCATGGGCAAGCCTCCTGCGGCACCGTCAAACACCTCGTCGAGTCCCAACAATTCGCAGGGGCAAGAGCCAGCTCTTGCGGCCATGTTGCATCGTTGCGAGGATTGTGGTGCGGCCTTTAAGCAGCGCAAAACCCTGCGCGAACATCTTTGCAAGGAGCGCAACGAGCAAATGCAATGCCAGAGTTGCCAGAGTCTTTTCAGTTCCAAGAGCAGCCTCAAGTTGCACATGCGCAGCCACCAGTCGATTAAACGCTTCAAGTGTGATTCCTGCGATTACGAGGCAAGTGATCACAATGCTTTTCGGCGGCACGTGGGCACTCATAAGGAACGCAAACGTTATGCCTGTCCACACTGCGATTTTCGTGCTATTCAAAGTACAGCTTTTCGGGTGAGTCCGCTACTCCTACTCCTACTCCTGTTCCTGTTATAACTTGCTTAAATTGACATTTGGCCATTTCCTGATTATAGTTACATCTTCAGAAACGTCATCCCGAAAAGGAACTGTCATCGATTATATACAAATGCGATGTGTGCAGCTTCTCTAGCATTAATCAAGGCCTGCTGCTGGTTCATCAGGCCAAGCATGAGGTCAACTATCAATCCACCAACAGCGCAATAAATAAACGAAAGTCAGCATCAGGTCAGGGTCAGGTTCAGGGTCACGGTCACGGTCACGGTTATATATCAGGTGTGGCTATCCCATCGCAGATCAAGGTGGAAAGCAGTTTACTGCTCGCACATTCCAGTACAAATGCCAAGGAGCAGCCGGCGGATGCAATTGGTGGATTAACTTCAATGGATCCTTTGTCGACTTCTTCTTAACTAATGCAACAAAATATGTTGTACAACAAGCAACAGCAGAAAATATCAAAACACAAAGTGCCGTTCATTGCATTGCCAATGGACGTAGAACATAGTTTTAACTTTCATATGCAGATATACATCTATATAATCGGATATATATATCTATATATATATCAACTTTTATACCAAAATCAACCAATGTTAATGTTAAATAATTAAGGAAATTGTTTGTTTTTTTTTTTCGTCGGTTTTTTCTACTCGACCACTCCTCCTCCACACTATATATTCAATCTATTTTTCTAACTACTAACCCCTCCCTCCCCTCACACACCAACCCAAGTGTAAATAGGTTTAACTCTAAGAGATCAGCCTGCGTATGTTTTTTTTTTTTGTGAGCGGCTTTTGAAATTTCCTTCGGCTGGAATCGAAGATATTTTGTTTTCTTGATTAGCTACAGACTTGAAGTCAATTTGTGACTTGTCGTCTTATTTGTTATTGTACATATGTATACGACTTTGGTGTTGTTATTAAAAAAAAAAAGAAGAAACATAATAATACTTTGATTAAAAAGAAAAAATCTTTTTTTTTCTTTCTAAAATTTTGAGACTTGCTGGTTTAGAGCTTTAACTTTCTCTTTCTCTCTCTCTTTTGGTAAATTAATTTCATATGGGAGAGGAGTACTTCCAAGAGAGGTAATAAACAAGCAAAGGAACAAATATTATAATTCGCATACCACCTACCTTTTGGAGTGGATTCACCACTCATTGCTTGGATCTCTTGCTTGTATGTACTTTCATCCAATTTCCAATCAATCAGCAACTCATTGGGGCAACATTTTTGCACAGGAAAACAACTGTTTTTTTGGTTTTTTGTTTTTGTATGACATATTTCATATTGTGTGTAAGCCTTTAATTTAGGGGAAACGTTCTGTGAATGGGTTTATACAAAATTTAATTACACTTGTTTAATTTGTTTTTTTGTTTTTAGCTATATTCTTTTCGTGTCTTTGTCGTCATCCAACAAAACGTTAAAAGTAACTGTTTCAATTTTTGTGTTTTTGTTTTTACCATTATTGTTGTTGTTGTTGTTAAATATATTTTATTTATCAACATCATCGATACGCGAGAATTGGCTCACTCGGACTCTGAGTATGCGAACTCTTTGTCTAATAAATAAATCAATTATATTTATATATATTAAAAAAAAAAAAGAAAAGCTATTTGTTTGATAGAAATACATCTCATTAAATATACATTTAGATTTGTTACTGTTTTTTTTTTCTTGTTTAGGGTTTTAATTTAATATTTTAGGCAAAATTCGAAAACACAAAGGTAAAAAAAAAAAAACAAATATTCTTATTTAGCAGAACTCTTAGAGATAGGAATATATATATATATATATATTTATATATATATATATATTTAGTTTATATATATATATATATGTATTTGTAATGTATTTAATTGGTAAAATCTAGAAGAGGAAGCATTTGATATGTTGTAAAAATGTTAAATATATATCTACATATATATATATATATTTATATGCAAATTTGTTTATATTAGATATATATGTATGTATATATATATATGTATGTGGTTAGAAAAAAAAAATTACAATTAATTTTTAAATAATTAATAACAATTAGATTTTTTACTGGTTAAGAATTGTTGCCGTTGTTGGTTTTTGATTTAATTTGAATTTCATTTAATTGCTAGAGATTTATTCATTTGAGTTTCGTTTCTCTTCTTCGCTTTCTTAGTTTCCTTTTTTTTTTTTTTGCCTTTTCTTATTTTTGATTTTAATATTATTTGTTTAAATGTTTAAATCTTATTTTTGTTTCTGTGGTTGTTTCGCTGTGGCACACATTATGCAAGTCTTATATAGGATAACGTTTTTGTTTTACTTTCGTTTGCTTTAATTAATTAATTAAATTGCATATATTTGCCGAGTATTTTTGTTTTTGTTTTTTTTTTTTAGTTTGTATTCTTCGCATAATTTCAATGGGTTCTGTGTGTGAGTGAGTTTAATGTTTAAATTTACAAAGCTTAAGAATTATTTAACAACATTGAATGTTTTAACGTTTTGTTTCTGTATCTTCTGTCTTGTCGTAGTTTATTTATTTATGTACAGTCCGGGCCACACGCTTAGACACACACGCGCGCGCGAGACAGGCAGCACAAGTCTAGGTTGTAGGTAGGTCAAAAAGGGAACTACTGTTGGTACATACCTTTCCCTACTCCTGCTCTACTGGCCACTCCCCTTGCGTGCACTGAAGAACATACGCGCCACCTTGCCCAATGCTCCAACAATGTCCCAGCGCTCCGTTTGCCCATCGCTCGTGGATGGATGAGGCGCTGTTTGGTAGTGTTGCTGGGTGGATGTTGCCTGCAGCATTTGGCAATCGGCGGTGGCGCCATCTTCCAAAACCTAGGATGGTGTCGAGTACCAACCGCTGGCCGGGCTTCCCTTGTGATAGAGATGGAAACTGGAGTGTGGGGCAAAGTATTGCGGTTGATCCAGATTGCTGTAGGTGACGCCGCCCTCTGTTGTGGTGGTGGCATGGCCATGGGGATGCATTGTCGCCGTATAGGCTTGCGGTTTCAGGGGCAATGCTGTGGCAGCCACATCTCCGGTGGGCGTGGCATACTGACCCCGCAAGGGATCGGCATACTCGTAGCCACCACCGCCGCCGCCGCCGCCATTTGTGGCCAACACTGGAGCTGCCGAGGAAGCCACCTTGGCCGCATTGTTACTGTCGCGTGGCGACACCGACGACGGTGGCGTCATGGCATTGTGATAGTCAATGGAACTGTGATAGCCACCATAGGTGGACACCAGATTGGTGAAGGCATCGGCAGAGGTCTTTTGGCCACCGCCTCCGGGATGTCCTGCGGCGGCAGCTGAATGTAGTTGTAGGTATTGATTCTCGTAGGATGACTCGCTGCCGGGTGGTGTAGGCAGAGGACCTGTTTGCTGTTCCCCATAGAAGACACCGCCTGGTCCCACTCCGGTTGGTGTCTGTCGGGCAGTGGCCCGTATGACGCTCTCCCTGTTGGCGTACAGTTGGCGCAGCAGAGCCGTGGCTGGCATGGGAGCAGGTTGCTGATACGGGGTACCTATCCACTGTATTGTGCTGCTCTTCTCATTGGGATCGTGTGGCTGCTGCTGCTGCTGTTGTTGTTGCTGTTGTTGCTGCTGTTGCTGCTGTTGTTGCTGCTGTTGTTGTTGCTTGATCAGGGAATCGGCACTGAAGTCGGTGCTAGGTGGATTATTACCAGCCACTGATCCTGGCGATGGCAAATGCTTGGACATTGCATGCTCTAGATCCTTGACTGCCGAATCCGCCGCCGAATTGGTTTGCTCTTCGACAATGGAGGGCAGACGACTTCGCGGTGTAGCCCCGTCACGTTGCTCCAGGGCTGGCAGCTTGGTCAGTGGCTGTTGCTGCTCAGCACTGACCTGTTGCTCCGACTGCTCCTCGGCCTGTTGGGCTGCCTTGGTTTTGCGTTTTCTCTTCGTTGTGGTGGCGCCGCCAGAGGAGGTATTGGCTGGTGTTGCTGCCGGGGGCACAGGTGTTGCCACTGTGGCAGGTAAAACTCCACCCACTCCCCCCACACCGCCACTATCGACCTCAACACCCAGTGGGGTGGGACTGTCCTTGATCAGGGAGAGATTATTCAGGCCACTGCCATGGGCAGATGTTGCGCTACGTCCACGACCACGATGCGAATGACCCTCGGGATCGGTTTTGGGTGAACTTAGCTTCATGTCACCCGCACTAAGATGGGGATTACCCTCGCCGGATGCATCTCCGCTGGGTGAGCCACTGCTCTTGTCATTGCCCAAGCCCTCTTCATGCTTAATGCTATCCACACTCGGTTCCAGTTGACAACAGTCCAGGATGAGGTTCTCGTTTTCGCGATTACTGTACGAGAAGAAGGAACGAATATCAAATTGATTAAATTTACCAGACCAAGAGATGGAGAGAGGGAGGAGAGAGAGAGAGAGGGGGAGAAGGGTGATGCTCACCTAATCACATAGTTGACGCATATTATATTCTGCTCATCGGCGTTCTTCGTACTGCAGACGACAGTGGCGCAGGTTTGAAGCCAAGTGTAGCCACCGTTTTTGTTCATCAGCCGATAGTAGCCCGTCAGGACTTGACCCTTTTCGATTACTAGCAAAGAAGTGGGGGGGGGGGGGGGAGGGGGCAAGAATTGTAGGTTGAAATCATCTAGATTGAGCAAGTGAATTACAACTTACAATCTGTGTGACTTTTACGTAACCGATTGGCATCTTCGGCATGGCACAGTGAATACAAGCTCTTGTTAACCAGATCCTCTGGGGCATAGTCCAACAGATCGGAGACCCTAAAAGAGGCAGACATCAATATTTAGATTACGGTTTAGACCACTTATTGTAAGAGCAACTCACCTGGGCTCACAGTGCGCCACTCGTAAATCAAAATTGACACGTGTCACAAACATATCGCACTCCAAACGAATCTCATGAACCGAGGGAGGTGGCAGGGCAATGGCCAGAGCCACCATCCCGAGCAGCGGAGGTTGGGACTTTCGTGTGTGGGAGAATGTGTATTGGGGCCGCAGCTTGCAGAGCAGGAGAACAACCTGTAAAGGTTCCAAAAGGGATGGAAAGGTTTATGGTTTATATGCCAGTAGGCCGCAGGGAGAGACTACAGCTTAAACGAGTCTTAAACTGGGTGACTAAAAAAAGAGGATCGTAAGTAGTAACCACCACGAGCTTAGCTGCTCCTCTAACTGCACTTAGTGTAATTTGGGGGAAGGATCTGGATCTGGATCTCTTGAACCTTGTGGATGATTGAAGTTGGATGACGATGGAAATGATAAGATGATTGATGGATGTTCGCACTTTTATTCGATACTGATCAATCTAAAATCAGTTTTTTGTTGTACTTGTTGTTGTTGTTGTCTTTGTTTTTTTTTTTTTTAAATGGCCGAGATCGAAATTAAATATTTGCAGTTGGAAAAATTATAAAAGTAATTCACAAAATTTGATTGATGGTAATTTGCCTTTTTTTTTTTTGGTTTTTGGTAGTTTATTTTTTTTAAATTTCAATTTTGTTCTTTCTGTTCGTTTAATTTTTATGTTTTTTTTTTTTTTTTGGATGTTGTTGTTGTTGTACTGATTTCAATTGATACGTACCGAATAGTTTGAGCCCGGATTCTTAAGATTTTTAGCATTGTTATTGTTACCATTGCAATTGCTCGTTGCATCGTTGGCCTGTAGATAAGCAGTGGATGGGATGGTAATACGTAATACATAATGGAGGACTAAATGCTAATTGACAAAACTAAAACCAAAAAAAAAAAAAAAAACAAAAACAGAAACCGAAACAGAAGGGTAACCCAAACACACACACACACACAAAATATACACAGATAACCAATCGATAAGAGATATATAAATTAGATAAAGTAGTTTCTAGGTGTTAGTCCTACCAGACTAGACCCCACCAGACAGAAGCCCGAGAAACGGATCAATCAAGCTAAATATGTACATATGTACATATATATAGAGTTAGAGAAGTCTACGAAAACCAAAATATGTAAATAAGAATTAAGGTAAAACGTTAAGCAAATACATATACATATATACTAGATTTGGGGCGGGGGAGTCTCTCTTTCTCTACAAACGTGTCGAACTAAGCTAAAAATTATGACACTTGGGCTTAAGTTTTACTAAAAGAAACAAAGGGATTATCATTCAGATTGGCGAATCTTACCCGATAGCCAGAGGATTTGAAATGGCAACCTCGCTTGGTCAATGTCGACTTCATGCGCACACAAAAACTGCGATCGTAGCCCTTGTAGCCAGCGGTGGAGGCCTGCGTCATGGAGGCGGCAACTGAAAGAAAGAAAGAGCGAACAGAAACTATATACATAGATCGGTTTATTACTAATACCCTCCCTCCGACAATTATCCGAGTGTAGAAGATTCTTTTCCCCCGTTCCCAGACCATGCATTGGACTCGGACTTGACTCACCGTCGGGATTGTTCGTACCGTGTGTGCCACTGCCATCATCCGAGGCTCCCGAGGTGGGTGAAGCCATGCCCGCAGCACCGCTGCCACTGCTGCCGCCGCCACCGCCGCCGCCAGCTCCACCTCCGCCTCCAGTTCCACTGGTCAAGCTGAGGCCCAATTGTTCGGCTATCTCTGAATGATCCGCCTGATGGATATAATCGAATATACTGCTGCCAGTCATCTCCACCTGCGATAAGCCCAAATAGATGGACACCGTTTCCGATATATACAGGAAGCGTCCATCAGCGGCCACAGCCAGGGCGAACCCATCGAGGGACTGGAAAGAAATGGAATGAATTGTTTTAATGATATGCACAAGATGGCTGCGGGCTGCACCTATTCCACTCCCACTACCACTCTCTCTCTCTCTCTCTCTCTCTCTCTCTCTCATGCTGTGTGTGCGTGTTTTCCTCTCTCTCGTTGACACTTACCTGCAGTATGTGGGTGCCCTGATGTTGTTCAAACAAATCAACGGCGGGACTACGTCGAATGGCTGCACCTGCGAATGAAGGGAGAGAGAGAGACAAACTATGAATAAACACATATGGAAAATGAGCATAAAGAGAAAATGAAGTTTACGGGTAAAATGGCATCGAAAAGAATGTTTAATTATCAGCTTTCTTTTTAGCTGCGTTACTGAGTTCAAATCCGAGGATACGATCACATGGGTCAAAGGACTATCTAGTGTACATACAAGTTTTTCTGCTTTTCGTCTAGCACTTTTCTTGGGCACTTTAAATAGAGAGATTTCAACAAACTTTTCAACATAAATATCAGGCTGGCTGGCTGGCTATCAGCAGCGCCTTCCTCTTTCCCATTATCGCAATCCAAGCCACGTCATGCTCCAGCGGCTGACGATGACGACGACGACGACAATTGTATTGTCACGTCAAAAAGCATTCCAAGCAAAACGAGACTTTAAGGTGGGGGTAAAGGGAGACGGACGAGGCGAGCTCAAGGCGCTGCCTTTTGAAAGCCAAAAAAAAAAAAAATAAAGAAGGTAGTCAAGGCACTAAAAAAATAATCCAAAATCAATGGGGCGTTATGTATGCAGCAATAGGAAAAAGGAGGAGGAGGAGCAGGAGGAGAAGAAGAGTAAAACAGTGTGAGCGTGAGAGTGAGAGAGGAAGAGAAGTAACGCCTTCCATTCAATTGGATTATTATACAACAACAAAAAAAAAAAAAAAATACCTAAAGCCCAAAAGAGGCTAAGGCGGATAGCCAGCAACAAGCTGCGGGCAATAAAAAGCACTTCAATTTGACCCACAGCCACACAAAAAAGGAAAAGGCACACAAAAAAAAAAAAAAAGAAACGAGCAAAAAATATGAGGGGTGGAGCATATGAGCATTACTTGAAGGTCATTAAAGCCACTGGCCCTCGGTGTTGCCCTCCCACCACCACCACCACCATGACCACCTAGCCATAGCCGCAGCCGCAGCCCCATCCCCAGCCCCAGCTCCAGCCACATATGGCTGACTGTGAAACTTGAAACGGAACCGGAAACTGTTTGCCAACTTAGCGCGTCCAGAAATCGCTGGGGATTTCGATGTGGTCCGAGGAAACCGGGGAAAACCGAGCAAACCGAGGAAAAAAAAATGTATATATGTATGTAAGAGTGAACGGCTGGCTAAAGCGATTTGCACTTGTGCGAATTATGACTCTTTAGGCCAGTCGAAGACGAAGAACCATAATCGTAAAATTCTATAATTGAATTAAATAAATATGGTCAAATGGGCATCAGCTGAGAAAATATTGAATGCTTACTTATATTTATTATGAACGTTGCTTACTTTGCGGTTCCCTTCAATTGTCTCTCTATCTCTGTCTCTGTTTCAAGAGGTGTGCGGTATGGGGTGGGGAGGAGTAAATGGGCATCAGTTGGGGTTGGGATTGCGATTGGGATTGGAATTGCTCGATGAGAGTGGCCGGACGAATGCATCATTTATGAGTGTGTTTTGGGGTTAAGCAATATAATCATCATAACTAGTGAAATTTATAGTTAAAATGCCAAAAACTTTAATCAAGCAGACAAATCATTTCGAAATACTTTCAGTTTTGGAGAAACTAAGTTTGGGAAATAGTTTTCTCATTTGCTTCACATTCAAATAAAAGTTCCATCAATTTTTAATACTAGTAATAGACATTAATTTTCGAGACCTTCATTTGTCGCATTGTTGTCTTTGTTGGAACTTTCATTTACCAATTTGCATTTTGTTGACTGTCACTGTCACAGTGACTGCGACTGCGACTGTACTTGAGAGTTGTCATGTTGAAGTGCCGCCATATTGGCGGCCATATCATCGAGACAACTGGAAATTTCTATGGTTGTCGGGGACGGGTAGGGGCGGTATTTGCGTAGAGAAGGGTCACCAGAATGCGCAGTTAGCAATAAAAAAAAACCGAAAGCAGGAAACGCACACAACATTTACCTACATTTTCCCCATCAACGGATTGTTGGGGGTCTCCCGAGTGGGGGCCTCCCACTCCCCCTCACTATGTATGTACACCGAACACAATAAGTGAAATCAGAAACATTTGTTTCTAAGTATGCCAAAAATTATGCGTACACACCTAAAACCACGAAAAGCAAAAAAAAAATAAACGAAAAAAAAACCAAAACAAATTTATTGGTTTTTATGATAATTTTGTTTGGTTGTTTCTTTTCTTTTTTGTTGGTTTTTTTTTTGTTTTTTTTTTTTTTTTGGTGGTTGGGGCCCATATTTGCATAAAATGTCACTATTAAAAGCAATTTATTTTTATTTGTTGCGCATGCGCAGCCATTTTGAATTTTGTCTGGCGTCACACAAAGCGAAATGGAGGCAAAGGTTTATATATATATATATGTATATATAAATATATATACATATATATATAACTTAATGTCATTGAGGGATCGGAATTGGAATTGAAATTAAAATTGGTAATGGAATTTCGGAAGGCCTTCGGGGTTAGGTGGGGCGGGGGGGGGGGGTTGTTTTGTTTTAATTTTCGTCTCTTCAAAGACGACAACTTTCTCTATTATTTCTTGTACTTACTTTTCAGTTTACTGCTACTAGATGCCTCACGGGTCCATGGCGGATCACCATGTCCGGAAAAGTCTCTCAATTTTAAATAGCTTATGGTCAGTCTTATTATGGAAGCCTTATCCAATTGGCTGGTTATAGCAGCCGGCAATGGCAACATTTTGGCCAGCTCATAGAATTCATAATTCTCTTTGCCGCGCCGGGAACGAGCCGCATCCCTAGACTTTTCCTTGCGCAGCTCTAGGATGCTGTGAATGAAAAAAAATTATGTTATTTAATAGGTATTTACCAAACAAAAGCGTAAAAGCAATAAATATGCCTATATACACATAAGTAGACACTGACGAATTGAGCTTCATCAGCGCAGAATAGTGGAGTGGGAGGAGGAGAAGGAGGAGTGGTAGAATGGGATGATCTTCTCACCTGTCCCTAAAAGGTTTTACAACAATCTATTTGCTGATGGTACCCACGCTACGATCATCACCGATCACCGACCACCGACCATCAACTACTCTCCCCCCTTTTCTCTCTCTCTCAATCTTTTGTGATGGAATGGTGTCAGGTTAGGCTAACTAATTGCCAAACATTTGTCAAGTCTTTCAACGGCTCAGCCAATTGTTCCAATCTTTGGACAGTTTTTCTTTCGTTAACAAAAAAAATTGCTGTACTTAAAAGATTTTTCTTTGTGTTGCGAGTTTTCCAAATAAAAGACGTGAATAAAGTTTCGTCGTAGTTGATATTTTCATTATTTGTGTTGAGAATAAGACGCGACGACAAATGGACAAATGAACCGACAGACAGACAGATAGACAGACAGACAGACAGACATAGAAAATGAAAGAAAGATCTACATCTATCTCTGGGGCTAAGCCACTGGCTTCTCATCAACTTCTCAGTTTCTCAAATTCTTAGTGAAAATGCCGACTGACGACTGCCTGCTTTTAGCCTCTTTTGCCTTTAACTGATGCGCATCTCTTAAGAGTGTTGTAGCCGCTGCTTTATTTCCCTTAAATGCACAAACTTTTCATTCACAAAACTTGTTGCAATGTCGGCGGCGGCTTTAACGGCGGCTTATGGCTTTAACTTTTTCCCCTTACATTTGCTATCAGATCGTTAGCATCTGGAAATGGAGATAAAGATGAAGACGAAGACGCAAAGTCGGCGATGATCTTCGCCAGAAACTGCGGCTTTAAGCCTTCATAATTTAACTTTGTTGTCATCATCATATGCTTTGTTGTTGTTGTTGTTGTTGTCGTTGTTTGTAGTGACATTTTGTGCCCTACGTTGGCAACATACAACATTTAAGGTTGTCTTAACAATTATGTATTAGTGTTTAGAATGTTTCCCAAAAATAAAAAAAACAGAATAGATTAACTCTTCAATTAAAAATCGTTAAACACTCTGCAGCAAGTAACCCGAAGAATGTAGGACAATTTGAACTAGAAATCCTTTTGAGAAGTGTTTGAAAATAATTCTTTCTTTAAGCCATTTCAATTAACTGCAAATCTGAGAAGAGATGTAGGGCATTTGTTAACCCACATTAACGCTATCAGTTGGCTGGCTGGCTGGCTTCTTCATTTTTTTGACAGTCTTCCTTGTTGCTTTGTTCATTTTTAACATTTTGTGGTCTTTTAAATTTATTTTAATGGTCTCTATAGGACAGGGGCATCTGGTTAAATGCGCTCATCGCATCGCTCATCGAGCTTCAAGCAATTCTACGTTTTTCTTTTGTTGGATATAACTTTATTCAACTGAAGCGGGATCAGCAGCGGGAACTGAGCTGGAAGACTTGGAAGACTGACTGACTGACTCTCATCTCTCTGAGCTCTGTTGTGTGTGAGATTTTAATCTGGTTGGGGGCCGTCGGCCATAAAAATATTTTTGATAATTAAAATGAAACCGGCGTAAAAACAAGAAGAAACCCGTACAACATGCGTCTGCCACGGGCCAAGCCAGTTTCCACTTGCTTTTTAAGTTTACAACGAGACGACCAGAGAGAAGAAACACAACAAATTTTTAATTAGTTGTCTTGAAATTGTGTCTTAAATGATTTCCTAATAAAAAAAAAACAAAAAAAAAAAAAAAAACAACAACATACAAAGAGAGATGTACATTTGTATGTTATGTACATATGTTGGGCATGGTTCAAAAAACCCATGTAAAATGTGGAAAAGCAAATAAATTTGCTCAACAATTTGCCACACGTAGGGCAAATTAAATTTTGCTGACAAGACCGACTGACAGACTGACCGAAGGAACATCAATCTTTCCATCATCAATATCAACACAAATGCCATTCAAATTAGCCTAGAAATGGAATTGATTGTTGATCGAAGTAAAAAAAAAAAAAAAAAAAAAAACTAAGGAATCCAATGAGAGAACTGACTCGCTCCTCATCCTCTCCTCGTCTCCGGCGAACAATTTGTCAACATGAGAATACAATATTAAAAGGTGTTGCCTTGATAAATGATGTTTTGCCCTCTTTTTAATTTTGCACAAAAAAACAAAATGAAGACGGGCAGCAGCGACCGACTAACAGGCGTATAAATTGCATGTCATTAGCAAAAATTACCGTATAAAGAGAATTGATGTTTCGCCAAAAAGCAAAAAGGAAGCGAGCGAAAGAAAACATTACATACATTTGTATGTATGTGTGACTTATGTAAGCGAATTAGTGCGCCGTTTAGTGGCCACGATCTTTGGGCCACTAAATTTTCACATTGCTTCTTATTTCCACTCGAATGCCTGGGAATGGCAAATATTTAAAGGAATTAAAAACTCCGTTTTTTTTGTCCACATTAAGCGGATTACTTTGCGGTTTTTTCCTTTATCAATCTCTCAATCGAACGATTTTCGCCAATCTTGCATAAAGTCACCAAGAATAAAGAAAGGCGAAAGAAAAGTGCAGCACATTTTCCTTTCTTTTTGTTTGCTGTTTCTTCGTTTGAGGTCTACTAAAAACCTTTTTACACACAAACAAACACATACTCACAGCACTCACAACAACTGTCAACAGAAAAGGATAACAATAAGGATAAGGGAGCATCGTGACACATCGGGAACATTGTTTATGGCCTGATACAAGTACCGTTATTGCTTTATCAGTATTTTGTTTTAGATAACTATAGAAACAGCATGAGTCGAGCAGGAATTGCCCATTGGCTATTGGTAATTCTTGGAAGTAAAATATAATAATAAAAAAAAAAACATTTCTAATCGGAATTGTAGAATAGTGGACACCAACAACAGTGAGCAATCAATTAAAGTCAAGAAAATACAACTGAAATGATCCTTAGGAAAAACACTAGAAAGCTTTTTGGCAACATTTTTTAGGATTAGTCACAGGATAAATGCTAGAGAAAAATGTTCTTCTTGTGCACATTGGTTTACCGGACTTTAGGATTCTAATTACAACATTCCCAAAGATAAAACCAAAAGTTATTCCATTTGCTTTTGTTGAAAGGGCAAAGACAATGTCTTGCATTCTGTGCTAAAAATGTTTATACAATTTCGAAAAATACATTTGTCATTGATATGGAAATGGAGGATGCATGAGAATGAGAATAACTAACCCAGGTTCGATGGGTTGCTGTTGGGCATGCATTCCGGGTCCGCCTGGTTGATGTTGATTTGGCATTTTGTTATATGGCGGCATGGCGCACAGATCCTGTGCGGGCACCATCCAACTGTGTGTAAAGGGCACCGTGGGCATGCCCAATGAGCCCATAGTGGCGGCCATATGGCTGCCAGGATGTCCGGGAGTAGGTTGTCGTTGATAGCCGGCATAATCCATTGCCACGGCAGCCTGATAGGGCAACATTTTGCTGTTTTGAGCTGTTTTTCTTTTGTATTTCACGTAGTTGAAGTTCTCCTAACACTAGTAGTTTATTTAGCTTTAGCTAACACTGGCACATAATCCCCATATAAATAGACGTAGATGTAGACGTAGACGACGACGGTAAATGTATTGTGTATTGATTGCACTTGGTATTTTGGTTGGGCAAAAGGAATTCGGTTACTTTTTATTGCTTGATTTGACTTTTTGTTTTGGTCCACTTTGGAGGTCAATGACGACGATCCACACACACACACACACAGACACCAATAATACACCGTAAAAAAAAAAACAAACAAACAAACAGAAAAATTCACCAACATACGTTTTGTACGTGTCAGTGGCTGTCTTCAATTATCCTTTGCATCACGCACGCACGAAACGTAACGACACAAAACTAACGTCAAGTCCTTCGATTGGCATTCAAATTTTAGCGCGAAGCGTCCAGTTAATTTTTTGGGGTATCAGACGAGACTTGAACTTCGGACGTATGGGTTTGCCGTACGTAATTGGCCACGCACCAGACACACAGAAACAGAAGCCGAAGTGGATGGGCAATGGCAACGGGTACGTTTAATGGGGAAGGAATACGGCACGGTACGCCACGGCACAGCCAGGCAGGCAGGCAGACAGGCAGGCAGGCAGGCAGGCACACACAGATACTACGGCGTAACCGGCGTACGTGAAAACTGCAGTTGATGACGACGCCAGCGACTGAAGCGAGCGATGAAGAATACTACTACTCTGTGTGTGTTTACGTTGAGTACGTCCGTTGCTGGCAACGAGTACGTGCAGAATAATTCAGAGTCACGTTCACGTCACCGAACAAAACCAAAGTAAGGCACAAAAAAGGCAGCAGCGTTGGCAGCAGCAGCAGCAGCAGCAACAGCAGCAGCTATAGCTAGCTAGCTGGCTGGCTGGCTAACAGGCAGCGTCGTCGTCGTCGTCGTCGTCGCTACCCGAAAAATCGCCCCCCCACACAACAATTGCGAGCGGAGAGACAGAGTCACGCACACACAGAGAACAACAGCAACAGCAACAGCAACAGCAATAGCAATAGCAATAGCAACAGCAACAATAACGACAACCGAAGATTTTTTGGGGGTGACATCTTTGACTCGACACGGACACGAAGCTTAAGCTGAACGAGCGCTGCTATGCCTAGCCGAACGACGAAGAACGCACGGCACGGCATGGCACGGCGCGGCGCCAGCCCTAGAGCAGCGGGTGAGCGAGCGCACCTGACACGCCGCTTGGTCATGTACTGGCTGCACCAGTAGCATTTTAAGCAGCCTCACGCTCCAATTCGCCGTCGTTGCCCATCGTCGTCGTCGTCGCTCTCTCCCGTTTATATGTGTGTGCGTGCAAATGGGCGGGACGTGACGTGCTGTCGAATCGGAATCGACATAGTGCGCATACCAAATGAGCCGAGAGAGAGTGAGAGAGAGAGCTCGTATAATGTGCAAATGGCTGAGTGCGACCGAGATGTAGCTATTGCTATGGTCCAAACTGGTTTCCCTCCCTCAGACATTTATCTCATTCGCTCTTGCCTGCCAGTCGTAACATGCCATCTCTTTCATTTATATAAAATGGAGCCTTTGTTTGGGGCTGCATCACGCGCAGCAATTAGTTTACTTCTTTACACTCACACACACACACACACACACACCAGCACACACACACATTCACACATTTGGGAATTTGTTTAGCCCAAGAGTGGGGACTGACTTGTGTCTCTCGCTCTCGCTCCAACCCATTGTGTGTGTGTGTGTGTGTTGGTTTTGTTTTATGTGTGTTTGTGTATGTGACCGAAATGCCAATGACAAAATACTATCAAAATGGTGGTGGTGGGCAGCACTGATAGAGCGCACAATTCCTGGATCCTGAACCTGGGCGGGAGCACTAGCCTTTTGGCTGGCTAGCAGGTAGAGCGAGCTCTACTATGTATGTATGTGTGTATCATCTGACGGAAGGTGCAATCCAATATGTGTGTGTGTGTGTGTTTGTGTGGGTGGGGGGCGGCCAGTGGGGCGGTGGCGTTTTAGTATTCCACACGAGTATGAAATACACACAGACTGACTGACTGACTGACAGACAGACAGACAGAAGCTGTCTCTCCTTTATGTGGTTATTTCTTCCTCTTGGTTTCCTTTTTTTTTTTTTTATGCGTTTATAACAATTTTCGAGAAGAAAAATTGTTTAATTTCCATCAAGACGAACATAAAAACTTTTGTGGCCAGGCCACGGTCATAATGCAGACTAAACTGACCGAACTCTAAACACCCCGCCCGACCGTCTGACCTATCCGACCTATCCGACTATGATGATGATGAAAATTATCTGATCGATTCGGAAATTGTCATTTACACAAAACGTCCTTTCGATTCTGTGATTGGTGAATGATTAGGTTTGTCCTTACTCAAAATTGGTGACGCCCCCAAAAAAAGAAGAGACTTGCCTTTTTGAAAAGATCAAATATACTAAGACAGATAGCTTTCCAAGGATATTCTTAAATTTCAAGTTCTGCTGTCGTAGATCAATCGTTAAAAAAAATTTCAAATTTTCCATTCGAAATGTGTAATTTTTTATCCACTCTCTCTCTCTCTCCGCCCTGCGTGAAGGCGTAAAGGAGGTAAAATAATGTAGGCTCACTTTCATTTTCAAATACTTGGAAGTACGCGCCACTTTATTATTTTCCCACAAAAACTAGAGCAGGCATGATTTTGCACTTGCAATTTTGTCGGTAAATACCACACACACACACACACAAACACACTGCACACCCTCCTCTCTACACCCGCTACCTAGCCACCCCTCTCCACTCACCATCCATCTCATGAAATTACGTAAACGTTAACGTAACTGGAACATGTGTAGAAACTGAAACGTGATCGATTTCTTGAGCCATCGCCACCAACAGACAAGTTGGCGTAGCGAATTCTCCCACAATTACGCGCGGCGGCAATTGTGAATTTTAAAAAGGAAACGTGCCAAGTGCCGGACCCGGACACCAGACTAGCTCAGAGACCCGACCAGGGCAGAGCAGAGTCATGCCAGGAGCAACAAAAACAGAAAACGTAGGGAGTAGAGGGGGGGGGGGGGGGGAGGAAGATATCAAATGGGTAACAAACAAGAAGGAAGGAGGGCGTTGGGGTTGGGGGGTTGGTTGGATTGGGGCCTGTGTGCTGAAGGTGTAGACAATGAATGAGGAACTAAAATTCAACGCCGCGCCATAAAAATCGAACGTGAACGTGGCGGCGCGGCCGCTGAGAGAGCGCGTTTCCGGTTTCCAGTTTGCCGCTGGCATTGCCATCGTCCACCACGTCTAAATACATCCCACGTCCACGTTCACGTCCAGACAGTGAGCAGACATCATCATCATCATCATCGCCAGGCATTGAAATTGGGTAAGGGAGATGGAGAAAGAGAGAGAGCAAGAGAGAGCGAGAGAGAGCGAGAGAGAGGTGGAGGTGGAGCGAGGAGCCACCATCCTATGGTTGGTTGTAGGTCGGAAATTGAGCATGTGCGTGTGGATTGTGTGTGGCAGTGTTGTTGGGCTGAAGAGATGCCAATGCCGATGACGCTGACGCTGGCGATGCCTCGAGGACAATGGCCATGGACGTGCAACGATGCGTGCGAACAAAGGAGCAAGGTGGGAGAGGAGGCGGGTGATGGGTGACGGGTGATGGGAGTCGGTAGGTGGCGGTGGCGGTGGCAGTGACACTGGCGATGATGGTGATGCCTCCACTGGCAATGCCATGGCCATATAAAGGTGCGTGCGCCGGTCTCCCGGTTTTGAGTGCGTGCTGCGGGTGTTGATGGAATCAACACAAACCAATTGAACATGAATTTTCATTTTCGGTTTCGGTTTCGGTTTCAGTTTCAGTTGCTGTTTTTGGTTTTGGTTTTGGTTTTTCAAAAAGCAAAATCATTTTGCTTGTATTCCAGTCAGGAGCAAAAATTGTTGCATGACTTTTATGAATGAGAATGTATCCAAAGACTCACTCACTCACTTTGGCACGTTCCTTTTCTTAGCCCCTCTCTCTCCGTCCCTACCCACCCTACATAACAACCCATTTTCCGCCCCCTATCTTCTATACGTCTCTCAATCTCTTATTGTCTCTTCGACTAACTCTCTCGCTCTCTCTTTCTCTCTCTCACTCTCTCTCGGTCTTATCAACTCATACGGAGAATATCACGTCTACTATGAATCAGGAGGAACCCCAACAATTGGTCAAGAGAATACACACAAAAACTTTAGCAAGTTATCCATCACGTTTTCTCGGACACACGAGTCATCCATTTCAAATAGGGACGTGATTGCAAAAAAAATAACAACAACAACAACAACACTAAATACAGAAAAATTAAATAAATATAAAAAATGTATACAAACATATACATATTCAAAGAAACTGCACAGAGAATTGAACTTGAGAGCCAACTTATTGGCGCCTACTTAAATATGATCGATCTAACGGGGCGCGATCGATTGATAAACGACGACGCTTCAAGGCAAAAAGGAGGAGGCCCTAGATGATGATGATGATGATCCCGATTCTGGATGTGATGGCCAAAAAGGAAGCAATAAACTAACCACGATCACTGATCTGTCACGATCTCTCCCAAGGTCCACAGAAGAAGAAAAACAATAAAACTGACACAAGGTGATAAAATAACAAAACGAAATTATTTTTCCTTTTCTCCTCCTTTCTCCCTTGCTGCTGCTGCTGCTGCTACTTTGTGTTCTTCTTCTCTTTCTGTAGTAGCTGGTAGAAAGGCATTTCACCTTATCGAAGGTGTAAGATCTCTTAACTGAGAGACGAGAGATTTTTATGACCAGAGAAAGATTCGGACTTAACTGTTATTTCTGTCTGTTACACAATCGAAAACAGACAAACAAACAAACAGAGAACCACAACAACAACAACAAAATGAAGAAGAAGTTCATAATTCAAAAACCACAAAACAATTAAGCAATAAAAAAAGGCAAAAGGAGTGACACTCACGGGGAGAACTGGAGAGAACTGAAAACCTGATGGCCTGAAGAATGGAGAATGGTTAATGGGGAATGAGATGATGGCCAGTGAAATTGGAGTAGTGCAGTTCAGGAGCATGATCTTTATCGCTTGTAATTGTGCGTGAGCGCTTCTGCTGAAAAAAAAAGACACACACACACACACACTTCTCGATTCCCGATTCTCGTTTCTCTTTCCCCTTTTCCCCACAACCATTCTATATCGCCTGTCTCCAGGTGGCGCAGAACTGTCCCCTCAAATGGGGAACACATAATATTTTATCTGGCCCCTGGTCGATGATGAACTGCAGCCAACTTGAAGTTTCGTTTTTCCCCTTTTTTGTTTTAGCAAGAAATAATGCAAAGGGATTCATGAGGTGACAGAGAGCAAAAGGAATAAGCAGCATGACAATAAGTTTAAGGACAAGCAGCTTAACTAGAATTATTAATAGTCTTATTCTCACGCCTTCTCAGGCATCAGTCAATTGCCAAATAGGAAATCAACAATCTTTTCGACTTGTTTCTAAAAATTTTTGTCCTGACATTTCTCGGGCTCTCTTACAACTGACAACTACGCCCCAGTTCCTATATTTTTATGGGGCATTATAAACTTAGAAACTTGAGAAATTAAAAATGTTTATAAAAAATTAGTTTTCGTTGCTGATTCGGAGACTAAATTTGTACCAAAAGTTTCCTTTGCTCACACTTTAGCTCACCTGGCGACCTATTATATTTCCTTTGGCCAAAATTTGTTGGAATATAAGACTAACAAAATATAGGTTTTCTTTTGGCCATGACCTAAGCATAGGGATTCTACCTTAAATTGGCCAGGAACATGGAACTCATTGAAATAATTCTTTCGAGATCATTTTCAAATTAGTCTTCTTTAGACAGAAATAATCAAAGCGGAAGTAGAATAAATATCATTTCTAAAACGGTTGAACAGAGATCCAGGAAAAAGAGAAGCAAAAATACTTTAATAAAAATCATATAACACTCTTTGCTGAAATATACATGAGTTAAAAGTAAATGAACTCACTCCTTTACGCATTCCTCTGGCAGCTTCTACATAATTTATGAAACCGCCAACAGGTGATGCTAACAATGCGAACAAAGTGGGCTCCAGTGTTAACCACAAATAGCTTTGGCTAGAACGATTCTTCAGGCCTTAGACAGAGAGGGAGGATCGATCGATCTACTCAGTTGTAAGTGGCAAGAGGGGGGGAAAAAAAAACGTTAAGTGGTGCCATTTTGGACGATCTTAAGAAAGTTGAAAATTTTGCCCAATTAAACTATTTTTTAGTTTATTTGATGGCTGGTAGCCTCACCTTATTTTCCATGAATTAATTCAATCGACTTGCTAATATTATATTAACTGCTGTTCAATTTCAATTTAAATCTCAATCGGATTGAGTACAAACAAATTGAATTCTCAATACGTACGTATAATGGCAATAAATATATTTTGATCGATTCAATTGCATTGATTGAACAATTTGAAAGCGATCGTTGACATTTTTACCGTTATAAAGCAATAAATTAGCTTTTGTATTAAGAAAACTCGAAACAGATTTCAGACTCGTCACAACAAACTAGACAAATAAATATCAATGATTTTGCCGCCAACTCGCCTCTCTCTTCAACAACTTTACCCCGTCCTCCTCTTCATTGACCCGTTGCCACTTATGATGATCGGCTGGCTGGCTCTCTGTCTGTCTATTTGTCTGTCTGTCTGTCTGATTGGCTCTGTTCGTTCACTTTTCTGGTATTTAGTAAAGAGCTAAGAGAAGAAGCAGAATAAAAACAGAATTCGCATGCCAAACCGTAGCCGTTAAACTGCGGCAAACACAAAAGTGTTCAGTTGTGATCGGAATTATTAATTAATATTCTTGCACCTCTACCCAAAACTGTGCCGAGATTGCCAAGAGAGAGAGAGAGAGAAGACACACTCACACACGCAAACACACACACACGGGAAACTAGTGCACAGCCAGCCACCAGTTTAAGGTGGAATCGCAGGCGCGCGCGCGCGGTTAGTCAGTCCGCCAGTCAGCCATGACCGTGACAACTTGGCAAAAACGCAACAAATAAAACAAAAACAAAAAAAAAATAAATATATATGCAATGGACAGTAGGAGGAATATGAGGACAAAAAACCATCACACATGAAAATGTGTGATCTGATGATCGACTAAGGGATCCTCCTCATCGAGTCATTGAGTGGGTGAACTAATCTTCTTCCGCTTTGCTTATATGTCAATTAAATCGTATGAATTGTGATACAATTTTCCTGGCATTGGTGGTACATTGAAGAGGACAATAGGGTTCTCCTTTCTGTTTTGCTCAGTACTCAATATACCCTTCGCCTCAATTAGACTACCCTTTGGAGATACGCCAAAAAGAAAAAAACAGAGCAAAAACCAAGGCTTTTGAGATCGCGAGCTGAAAGCGTGTTCAGAAGCAAAATGCATTCCGCGCATGGCTTGAGGTTGGTTAACGTTGCTGGGACTGAGTGGTGAGTGAGTGAGTCCACTCTTGGCTTGGATTGGAGGGAATGTGCTCTAGAGGTTTTTTGTTGGTTGGATGGATGATGGTTTTGCTTTGGCTTTTGTTCATTTCATTTTCTTCTGTTTTTTTTTTTTTTTCTTTTTAGTTTTTGTCAGTTTGTCATTTGCGTTGTTCAATTAATTGCAGAAATCAATTTAAGCAATGCAACTTTACCTCATTGCTGCATTGTTATTTGTGTAGTTGCTGACAATGATGATGATGTGGATGTGGATGATGATGATGATGATGATCGATTCATTGGAAATGGGTTTCGGGACTGAGAAATGAGACTGCTGGGTTACTACAACTATTACCTTTATGCTGCTGTACTTAGCCGGCTAATTGCTACAACCGACAAAACTCTGAGAAACTCTAGCAAACTTGTCGTCCTTCTAGTACTTGTCTTTGTCTTTGTCTACTTGGAGATTGTGTGTTCTCGTTCGTTTGATTTTTGCTTGCATCTTCCGGCAACTTACCAAGACCAAACAACAACAAAAAAAAAAAAAGAAAAAAAAGAAAACAGAGTGTGACAACGCGCGACAGCCTCGAGATAAATCCAATTAGTCTGATATTTGTACTTTTTATGTGAGAATTCTCATTAAAAATGTAAAATGTCATAACAAAACGAGAACAAGACAACAGCACCAGCAGCAGCAGCAGCAGCCAGCCAGCGCCTTAGATAAAGTCTAGATAGCTAGCCGATCTTTGCCATACACTAACTACTAACATTATTGATCGGAATCAGGATTCAGTTTTAGCTGCTTCCATTTCTAGATAAGCTCAGTTTGAACTGACAATTGGATTGGATTGGAGCCCTAAAGAATTAATTGAATAAAAGGTCATCAAGAAGCATAATCTAAATGAAAGTTTTCCAAGTCTAATATGATATGATATATACCCATTTCAATGGGCTAATATAGAATCTGAGAGTCTGACAACGGTTTCTCTCTAAGCTTGGCTGCTTGGTTGTTGGAGATACCACAAGTATCTCATAGATGCAGCAAACATGTGCGCCTTTGACGTCTTGTCGCCGACGATGACGACAACAACAACAACAACAATATTGGCGTTGACAACGGACTTGGATGGATGGATGGATTCAAACGTCGCCAGCGATGACTTGGACTTGGAATTGGAGTTGGAGATGGAGTTGGAGTTGGAGTCGGCTTCGGCAGCTTGGCATTCAATAATTTTATGCTAACAAATGCGTCGCTGTCAAGTGGCGCTGATGAAATGGTATGGGGGCTTGTCGAGAGAACAGGGGGCCACTGCTGGGACGACAGGGACAGGGCACAGGAGTAGGCATTTACGGTAACATTAACACTTACCGCGCATTCACCGATGACTGAGCAGCACCAATCTCCTCCATGGACTTTCTGCAAGAGATTCACACAAGAAAAAAGAAAGAGAGAGAGAGAGAAAAAAAAAACAGAAGTGGTAGAGGTAAAATAAATAAGTTAAAACACACATTTAGTCTGGCTTATTGAATTCGATTAGGTGGGGACCAGGACCCAACAACTAAAACAAAAAAGTTGGCATTTTCTAAATAAATTAAATTAGCCGATAAATGTCTCGGCTCTTAACTCACCTGTCGCCCCAACAAAGTGCATCTTCCCGATATCTGCAATGGAAAAAGCAAGCAAAAGCAAACACATGAGCATTTCGATTGATTACATTTTCATTTTGCCACTCTCCTCCTCTCGCCACATCTCCCTCTCCTCATCTTCTTGCCTTTCTCTAAATTTTTGTTTTGGGCCAGCAGCAAGGTCAACAGGAAGTCGAAATCAAATCTAATAAACAATAATCTTCTGCTATACAAATTATAGTAAAGCGAAAAATCTGTTGAACAGAACTTTATAATCAAGTGCATCTACCGATATAGAAAATTTATTGATTTGTCCCGTCTCCCTCTCAGTCTCAGTCTCAGTCCAGTGACTGAGACAGCGCCAGGGTAATTTTTTTTTGTTTTTTTTTTTGGTTTCTTCACTCTCTGAAAACGAAGACCGTAAATCATTTGGCCAAAAACCAGAAGAAGCGGGTAAAAAGAGCAAAAAATGTATGCCAAAGACCCTCGCGATTTTGCAGCAAATTTTGCTCACTGACCCCCATACCCCTTGGCCAATCCCTTCTATCCTTCGGATCTCCCCCCTCCTTTCGTCTTTGGGCGAAAGCGTTCGTTCAGGTTCACTAACTGATCGAATCGAAGGGTAGAAAATGATTCGCAGCCGCCGTCGCCGTCGCCGTCGCCGTCTCTCATCGTTGTTCATGGCAATTATCAAAATTGTAATATTCATCAGGTTTTACATTTTCCTTTTTTCGCTTTCAGTTTCGCTTCCCCTTTCATCTGGTATATACATATGTACATACATATATGTATATATGTTTTTTCTTCTTATTTATTTCATTTTGATTGAGTTCATCAAGCTCATAGGTCAGAGGCAGAGGGGGACACAAGGAGCGAGAGATAGAAACAAAGAGAGTTTGGGCAAACTGAAACTAAATTTTCAATTTGTGATTAATTCATCGCTTTATCATTGACAGTGATTTGCACAATGCGCTGACAACTTTACGAATCACATTTTAAGTATATACAAACAGTAATCACTTTGTCTAGCACCCCTTGTCCCCCCCCCCCCCTGGTCTTATTTTCTACTGCTCCTTTTGCTTCTGACACCAGGCCATATGAGGACAAAATTGCATAGCCGCAGCAACTCCTCCACTTAATTGGGTAGGCCTAGTTAAATGTGGAGATTACACACCTTATTATTATGAAATATGTTCCATAATTATGGCCACTTTTAGAAGGCAAAGAGTCTCGCCCTTATGTAATTTTAACTGTTGTCTCTTTCCCCTTCCCCCCCACCACCACTCCTCTCTCTCTTTCTCTCTCCACATTATCGTTGAAGACCAAAATACCAGACCACAGGACATAACCGAACCCTAGACCTCCTTATATTGACAGAGTGGTGGCGGCATCGTCGTCATCGTCATCGTCCGTCCGTCGTCGCCGTAGTAGTCGTCGTCGTTGTCGTCTCTTGGCTTGGCGACAGCAATGTCTGGACAACGATGAGGTCTGCTGAGAGCTCTAAGCTCTGAGCTTCGACTCCTGTCTTCCTCATGCCAATTTATTTATGGTGCGGTACAAGTTTTTACCGCACTCAAGTGCTCTGAGACTAATTGGGCACGAAACGCAATCAAAGTGACGACGACGACAACAAAACGATGTATTGGCTGCTGCTCCATGCTCTTGGATGCTGGCGGATACTTCGGGGGGGAAGGGACGGGGACTGAAAAACACTCACACACACACACACAGAGAGCACACCACCACGCCACAAAAACAAAAACAAAAAAAAATAACCACCGATGCTCGATCAAGTTGAGCGTTGTTCGATCACTTGAACTTTTGTATCGACGACTCTGTTGGGGCTTTGATTTGTGGTTTGCAGCATAGTTTCTGGGCAAAATAGTTGGGCTATGTTCTACACAATTATCTGTTATTATCAAGAGTTTTTCGTTGTTGCATAGTTGACATCTCATTGCTGTTGCTCGAAGGAGTTCTCCTGTGCCGGCTTTCCTCCTCATGGTCAATGGGGTAATGGGGTGGGGGCCCGGGGTGGGGTAAACAAGCTGGGGCCACCTTTTATGCCAACACTTAAAAATAGCAGCCACAGGAGATGTAATTCGCCTCTCTCTTCGCCAACTTACTGGATCGTTGAGGGAGAACACGTGTCGATCTAACTAAGGAAAGCAAAGACAATTGCAGATGATGACATTGTTTGACATCGATGGAAAATCCCAAGAGTTGAAGCAACATTAAATCGTTATCGTTATATTGGTGACCCCAACGACAACATTGGGGGGAAACAAAAAAAACCCTCTTAAAGTTTGTTACGAAAATTCCTCATTTTCACCTCACTCTCGAGTAGGAGAAAACTATTATTTGGTGACTCCGACCATTTGGCAATATAATTCTTCAAGTTTTTCCCATTTGATGGGCCTAAACCTTATTAAGGCACCACTGTACAATGGTAACGTGATTGTTTAGTTGGCATTTTTTTTTTTTTGATTTCTGCTTTTGAATGATGCTGTCAAAGGGCCCCAAAGCGATTTGTGATTGGTATTGGACATTGATCGCACACGCGTTTTGGATGACAGTTTACTGCTCTGCAGCTTTGTCTAGCACGATATTGATTAGTTGGATCTAAAAAAAAAAAGATCCTTAATTCGGTTATTGAACAATTATTTGTATTAAGCGGGGTCTATGATTTGAACACCGAATGGGACCGAAATGGACCATAAATTATTGGCTTATTGGATGGAGGGTTCGAGGGGCGGTTGAATGGGTACGGTCCGGGTCCCCTTATCTGTGGGGCGTTTTCTTCTGCTTAAATTTTGTGTTTCTTTTTTTTTTCAACAATTTTTTTTTTGTTTCTTTTCTCTCTCTCTCTCTCTGTCTCTCTCTCTCGTCTGGCCTTAATATCAAATTTTCGCTCTAAATTCCTCTGATCAATGATTGCCTTTTTGCCTTCTTCCTGCAAACATCGAATGCCGCACAACTTGGTTGCTTCCTTGGGCCTCCTTCCTTGCCTTCGCTTTAGTGGCCAGTCCTGTCCAGTTCTGTGTTTCGTTTTTTTTTTTTTTTTGTTTTCAAGTCGTTGACTGACGAACTGCCGCTGCTTCAAGTGATCGACTTGGACTCTTTTGGACTGATCATCGTCATCATCATCATCATCATCATCGATCGATCGATCGATCGATCGCCCTGTCTGTCTTCTTACCGACCTTGTATTGTTACCTTTGTTGCTGTTGTTTGTTGTCGGCAGGGATTCCAACAATTTTGAAACTTCTCATACATATTTATAAGTTTGGCAAAGTTTTGCGATCAACACAAATAAAAAAAAAACAAAAACAAAAAAAAGCGTAAAGCTCTGCCTACAACTTTTCTGTGCTCCATACGCTCTCGCCAAAAGGGTAAGACGAAATTGTTGAGACATTCGAAATGCCTTAAAATTGCATAATTATTTATCTTCAAATGATTTTGAATCAAACCTTAAGTTCTTTTTGAGAGTTCATTTTTAAAACTATTTAGTTTAAGAAGAATTTTTGACGAAATTAAGTACAAGAGTATAGAATCGAGAGTTTCTTTTTGCTTTTGCAAATCTCTCGTTGTCTTTAGGCCAAAAGAAGTTGCGGCTTGGAGGGGATTTTATCTCAATTATTTGATCGTTTCGCAAAGAAAGTTGCTAAGTGGGTTCCGCTTGGTTATAACACTTTTGACCTATTCCGATCGATCTATGAATCACAGCTGACTAGCGATTAGTTAATCGTTGATATTCCAAACAGGGATTTGTACTTTTGCACTTTGCAATTGCTAGATGAGTGGGCGGTAGAGAGAGCGGGGAAGAGTGTCTCAGTCTTAGGGCCAGGCCCTTGCCGTGTGTGTGTGTGTGTGTGCCGTTTAATCATTGTTATTGTAACATGGCATGAATTTCAATTAATTTAACGCGCTACCAGCAAAAGAGAAGAAAAATAAGGAAGGAGGAAGAAGAAAGAGGAGCAGCAGCAGGCAGGAGTCATCCGACTGCTGATGGCTGATGGTGCCCCTTCAACGCTTTGGCGTTGATGAAATTGTTGGCTCACTTTGAATTTGCCGGCAGCAAGGACATGTATCCCACACATCCACACAGCCACATCTTCCACTGCTGTAATAGCTTTATGCCTGGCGGCTGTGTGAACATCAAGCTCATCAAAAGAGCTCCTCCAAACCGGCAGCCACAAACAGCCGCCGCATCAAGCAGCATCCCAGGCACAACAACGTTGTAATTTACTCCACACACACACAACCTGCAACCTGCTGCAACTTGAGCTCCAGCTTGAGAGAGAGAGAGACTCTTTTGCCTCTTGGCGGAGTGGGTGGGTAAAGTCAATTTCCAGTGTTTTTTTTTTCTGTTTTTTCGCTTTTCGTCCTGCTCTTCTTTGGTTGGGTTTTTGTTTTCTCAGAGTGTTGCGCTTCATTTACATAATTTAATTGAATGTGACGTGGCTGGGTTTGGTCGAAGAAGATGCGGACTGTTGGGCACCTCCTCGTCTGCCGTCTGCCGCCTGGTTCATCTTCCTCCACTAACTCCCGCTCCAGCTTGGGTGCAGGCAAGTGTAGCTGGTAATGCATTCGAGGTGGGGCATTTGTAACACCTTTTTGCGGCAAACGATCGAACGGATTGGCTGGCTGGCCAACAACCGCCCAATTGGGGAGGCCGCAATTGGGAGTTATGAGATTATAGATTGAATATGTAAATATCTATCGATTAAGTCTAGATTGAATAAACAAATTGCATTTGCTAGAATGCATTTTTTGGACATAATCAGTCAAATATCATGGGATATCTCCAGAGAAGTCGAATATTAGTTAATAATCCAACAATATCTATGGATCTATTTAATCAATCAAATCAATAATCAATTTAGATTGAAAAACTCTCTATCCAGTTAGAGGAAGAGTGAGATATGTAAGATTCAGGGATTATAAAATCGGATTTCAGTTTTCATTACGTTTAGATCAGGGAAAAATCTTTAATTAGCATAGGCTTTTCCTAATAAAATTTGTTTTAGTTGGTAGATGAATACAAATTTTTTAGCCTAATTAATACTTTCTTGGCTTCGATTTGCTGACCCAGCAACAGTTTCAAGCAAACATTCATTTTGTTTGGCCTTTTCTTTTTTTTTTTTTTGTTTTGTTTTTTGTTCTACTCTTTTTGTTGGCTTTTAAACTTTTCTCGTATGTACATATGTGTGTGCGTGTGTGTACACATTTTCATCATCAACTTTATATGCCATACCGTGGTAGACCTTCCTTGCCCCCTTCCCGCCCCTCATGTGTTTCGGGGGCCTTCTTCTTTCATGGCGTATCCACAGCATAATCGTAATCATAATCTACTGCATTTTATTTCATTTTCTCGCGTTGAAGTTATGTTTCTCTCTTGGTTGCTTGGTTTTTTTTTTTTTTCTTTCTTTAGTTCAGTTTCATTTTGCTCTTTATGCTTTACTGCAATTTCTTAATGGCCGTGTGGCCTCTTATCCCGCGAACCCCACCCCACCCCATTCCCCCCCTCTCTCACTCACTCTCTCTCTCTCTCTTTGTCCCTCTGCAGTAACAACACTCCAACCAATCACGTTCGAAATATAAATTGTGGAAATGATGGTTTTTTTTCACTGCACATTTTGCGCTATTCCCGTTGTCCGTTGAGGATGAGTCCGAGTCCGAGTCCAAGTCCAAGTCTAACTTGAAGCCATCGAAACCGCAAGAGTTGAGTGGTCTATGACCATGGAAAATTTTTCTTTGTGTCAGTGTGGGTCTGTGTCTGCCTCTGAGTTTGTGTCGTTGGTTGGTGGTCGATCGCTTTGTAGAATGAAAATGCTGATCGTGCTCCTGGCGCGGTTCTAGGGTCGGCTACTTAATGAAAAACAAACGTCCCAGCAATTTTCCAGTTAGGTCAAAAACCCATTTCTCTCAGTGTAATGGACAAAATGCAACTTTAACGAATTGAGGCAAAGCACAAAAAAAAAAAAAAAAAAACTGAAAACCAAAAAAACACAACCAACAACACAAAGTAATAATAAAAAAGAAAAAAAAAAAAATGTAGCTATATAAAAATAAAATGAAAATAATGGGAAAAAGACCAAAATGAAATTGAGGCACAGGAGGCAGAGAGATGAGGTGGAGATGCATCAACATCATCAAGACGGTGGTGGGTAACAGGGAAGAGAGAGAGAGGAGAGAGGAGGGGGCGGGGGGAAAGGAAGAGGCTAGCTGGCATTGAAATGGTGTGTGATGGTAGGGTTTTTGGGGGAAAGAGAGATTCAGAGAGAGAGAGAGAGAGAGCGGTAAGGGGGTAGAGGGCAGGGGGAATATCCCCAACAACAATCACAGTTTAGATTTCTTTCGTATTCTTCGGCTCTCCCGTCATCTTCGTCTTCTCCACTCTGCTTCTTGCTCTTTTAATATTACTTCTTCCACTCCGCATATTCGTATGTCTTCGCCAATATTCGCCAAGGTAATAACTCAGGTGATTATAGTAATTATGCGTTCTGACGCGATCCAGCCACGGATAACGCTATTTCGATATAATTGAAAAATGCTGATAGACGCTGATTGTGTGAGCACTCTCTGAGGAGAATCAAATTCAGTCAGAGTCTCCGACTTAGAGTCGGAGTTGGAAGTAAAGTTGGAGTTGAAGTCGGAGTCAGAGGGGGATAAGAATTACTTTGTTGGGTGTCGGCAGTTCAAGCTAGTTGCTGGTCAATAGAGAGTTTTCGGTATTAGAGGTGATTGCCTCGACTGACATATAATAATCATTATCCACTCCTAGTCCCATCTCGTGTCACGATAGACTAGAGAGACAAACTTCTAAGTATAAGCATAACCGAAGTGCGAAACGTTTTCTAGCCGAAGTCACACGCCGTACGCCGTGTGACGACAGCGCTGCAGCCGAGCTAAGACCAACCACTGATCCGAAGTTGTTGTGTCGTGCGTGATTGAGGTGGTAGTTGCCCATCTCTAGGCAACTTTAATGTGACTCTAACTGATGGACTGTATGCTGCCGCTGCTGCTCCTGCTGCTGTGTACTTGGGCTCAATCCTGTAGCTTCAGTTTAATGGGCTGATGCTGTTGGATGTGCCCATCACCAATCACAGTTCATGAATTACAACGCCATCGCCATATTGTTGTGGGAATTGTTTTTGGTTTTTGAAAACAAGACTTCTTCTTCTTCGACGTCGTCGTCGTCGTCGTCTTTAACATCATGGCTAATGCGGCAAAATGTTCTTTGATGCCGATTTCATTTTTGCGATATTGAAAATAACCATGCATTATATATGTATGTATACCAGGGCTGAGAATGAACTGAACCGAACCGAACCAAACCGAAATTAACTGAAACTGAACTAAAATGAAATCTCTGTGTAACTCATCAGAGAAAGAGTGAAAGAGATGTTTTAAGTTGAAAAGTTTCTTAAAATTTTATCTCGTGACAATCGGTGGGTTTCGTGAGGCGTTCATCGCATCGTCCGTCTGTCCATCCATCCGTCCGTCCGTTCGTTCCATTCGTTTCGTGTGCCATGTCGAAAGTGTTATTGTCACGTAAATTCAATTAGTTTAATTATGAGTTTCATCGATGTTGGCACCTTTGGCTAAGAGTCTGCCAACAACAACAGCAACAGCAACAAAGAAATATTATTTTGGTAATTTTTGTTTCTTTTTTTTTTTTTCTTGTGTTTTTAAATTAAATCGGATTGCGCAAGTTTATCGCAGATTTTGCAATTACTTTTTTTGCGCCAACCAAAAATGTGGATATAGAGAGAGAGAAAGAGAGATAAATAATTGCGCGGGTGGCGACGGGGTAACAATTCGGCATCTCTTAAGAGAGAAAATGGTGTAGAAAATTAAAGTCACGAATCCATTGCCTTTGGCTCAAAATTGGAGTCATAATTCCCAATAGAATTGAATAAAAAGCCTACCACAACAAGACTTCGATCATTTAAATGAAAGCATAGTTAAGATTCGATCATATTTCAATTAAATTCTTAAAATTTTACAAAAAATGGATACATAGAATGGAGCTAAACATTTACTTCATTTTAATGAACTTAATTAATCCTTATTCCTATCTATGTATATTCTAGAACCTTTTTACTTTTCTAAATTGCTAAATGGACAACATTGTATAGAGAGAGTCTTTTGATAAAGTGTTAAGAGGACTCTAAAATGTATGCAACGATTCGAACAATATGGGGGCAGGTATTTTTTATTTTTTAAATAAAAGGATAGAATTTGCTAATGTGAAAAAAGGATCCAAAAATTAAGCGAAATTTTCGCCTTATCATATGAAACTTTTCGAGCCTTTTTGTTGAAAAAATGTCACAGATAATTTTGTTGAGATCGATTTCTATGTACAGTTACTTTATAGAGGGGGCCTCCTTTCTCTAAAACCGTCGCCAGCTATAAACATAGTTATTTCCGATTAGCATAATAAGTTGAATTCGTTATTTATGTTGGTAGTTTTTCTACAAAAGATAGCCAAAACTTTGCACCTAGAAAACTAATTTATTTCATTGGCTTTTGGGGTTATTAAGAATTACTTGAATTAGTCAAGAGCCTGTATAAAATTTACAAGTTTGTGTAACATTTAATCTGAAACAGTTCAATGGGAATGTTTTGTTTCGATTTTAAAGCAAATTTGTATGAAGTTTGTTGATTGTCATAAATATAAAGTTCCCAATAACTGTTAGAGACCCCTTTCTTCTCGAAGAGTGGTAAGAAGTCCATTCATATTGGCCAAGTACTTAATGTCGCCAAAAGCTTCATTATTTAGTGTAGATTTATATCGTTGAGCTCAGCCATTAATTGCAAGGCTCCTATCATTGGTCTCATTGGTTATAATATGTATATTTGGTCTTAATTGTGCATCAATTCGTTTTGAAACCATTTTACTCTCATTTGTCTCTTGTATGTACATATGTGGTGCTTGGTTGGTTAAGTGAGAGATAACTTCCTATATATAGTTTGTCTATGTATTGGCAAGAGGACACCATTACGAACGATGGCACTTTCTCGTTTCGGTTTTTGGATACGCCCACAATGTATACTATTTGCATACATACATATGTATATACATAAATGTGTGTGTCTGTGTGTGTGTGCGTGTGTTTTTTGTGTGTGGCTGGTGGAGGGGAGGTAAGGGGGGATTGCACCTTTATTGAGGGATGCCTCATTCGTTATTTACCTATAGTAGGGAAATCCCTGCGGTACATGCAAATCCATGGGCATTCCACCTTGGGCAGCGGCAGCAGCGGCCAAATGATGTGGATGCGAGTGCGGATGATGGGAATGCGGATGATGATGATGGTGATGCGAGTGTATGGGATGTATGGGATGATTCTGGACATGCGCTGCAGCGGCAGCAGCAGCAAATCCGGCATCCGAAGCCATCGAATGATGACCAAGGACAGCGGCCCAGGGTGAGGCAACAAAACCGCTGCCATGGTGTTCCATGATGATGCCAGCCGATGACGACGATGCCGATGACGTGCGTTGACGATGAGTTGTTGTTGTTTATGTTTGACGATGACTTCTTCTTCTTCTTCGTTTTCTTCACACTTTACACTCACTCCCTACGCCCTCTCCCTCTCTCTCTCTCTCTTTTTCTCTCTCGATCTCGATATGTATATCTATATTATAGTAGCTCTTAGCTATTTATCTTTGATTTGATGTCACACACACACACACTCACAGAGGCGGCACACACATACACAATCCAAGATGGCGGCCATTATTTACCGTTAACGCGCATGGCCACAGCAAACGGAACCAAAAAACAAAAAAAAAAAACAAAAAAATACCAGCACAAACGACAAACGGCGCAAAGGCACAACGGAAAGGAAGAAGGAGCCCGCGCGCTTTGGCACCGACGGCGAACTATGTATATATGTATGTATGTTAGACGTACTTCCCCGACGGACACGGTACGGTACGGTACGGCACGGCACACCACACCACCAAGTTGTCAGATGGACTAACTAACAACCAAAACAAACAGGAAGGAAGGAAGCAAGGACGCGAAGGAAGAATGTTTCCGTTCTACACTACGGATGAATTTTTGTCTTCGTATTTTTATCGTCAACTTTTTGGTTCGTTTTGGCTAGGTTTTGGTTTGCCTTGGCGCCTCTTATTTTATTCGCTTCCTTGTTTACTTTTTACGTAAAACGTTTACGGTTTACGGTTCACGGTTTACGGCTGGCGATTGCTTTGCTTTCTGCGATTTCTGTGTTTGTCTGTTTTGCGCTTAGTTTTCGTTCTTGTTTTCGTTCTTTCGCTCTTCGTTCAGGGGGTTTTCGCACGTTTTTGGTCCGCGTTCACCTCTGCACGGCACGAAAATTGGCGATAAACTATCGCCTCGCATCAGGAAACATGGTCGGTTGGTCCGACTTGGTTGGCTGTGGCTGCTGCCCAGACTCTGGCTCTGGCTCTGGCTCTGGCATCGACACCGACTCTGACTCTGACTCCTCTCGCATCGCATAGCATCTCGGTTGCGCTGGCTGCGCTGGCTCTGTGCTGGGGCTTGCATCTGTGCAAGCTGCAAATGGTGGTAGAGCAGGTTTTTGTTGTGTGTGAGTGAGTTTGGAGCCTCCAACTGAACGGAGGCAAAAGCTAAAGCCTCGGAGAGCAATCGAGAGCAACAACCAACACATATACACAAACACAAACACACACACACACACACATAGCCACAGCATCCCAGTTATTGTTTTTGCCAGTCGGTGTGTCTATATGTCTCTGTATGTGTGTGTGTGTGTGTGTGTTTTTGGCCCATCGACCAAAGTGTTGCACAAATCGGCACTCTCTCTCTCTCTCACTCTCTACTCGAACAAGCGGCGAAACGAAACGAGCCCCATAACACCAACAAAAACAACAACACTTGCCACACATTTATGGCCATCTCATACACATTTGCAGTCTCTCAAGTCTCTGTCTCAGCGTCAGCTTCAGTCTCAGTCTCTGCGCCTCAGTCTTAGTCTCCGTCTCCACCACCACCAGCTAGCAGCTACCTCTAGTAGCACCACCTGTGCTTGTCTCTTACTCTTCTTCCGCTCTCATCATCAAGTACTCAACAACAACACAATATGCCTCCTCCGAACATCCTCAAGAGAATTCTCAACTCTCAACATTGAATTGCGTGTGTGTTTGGTTTGGTTTGGTTTTTTGGTGCAAGATAAGCAAAACCAACTCGCCCAGAGGCAAGTCATTTGTTGCCTATTGCGATTTCATGTCGCATTTGTATGATAAACATCCTTGACAGATTGTTCCCATCGAAATCTCCAAAGAATGGCATTGATGCTTCAATGTCTTCAAGCCTTGATAAGTGAAATTTATTAATTTTTTCGAGACTAATAGATGAAACTGTTCTTTGATTTTAATATAAACTTGGAAGAAAACTCCCCATAGCTAACAGATGTAATAGGATGCGATGGAATTGTTCATTGGACTCTTTGGTAAAATTATATATTCTTTTCTAAAATGTGAAACAATTATACTGAATAAGAAGGTGGGGATCAGGTTGGCTTAAGATAGACCCTTAAACCCTTAAGATACCTTGGGAATGTTGCATTTTTTTGATTATTTATACTGTCTGTATCTGTAGTACTTAAAAATATTAATATTTCACATGCGAAGTCTTAGAAGGTCCCTTTTTAGATATTTCAAATTCTTGAGACTTCGTAGATTGTGATTATGGGCCATCTCCCTCTGCCCCTTTCTCTCTATAATCATGAAAACCCTTTGCAATTACTACTTCTAAATCATATTCCATTCAATTATGGGTCAAACATTTTTGACTGTTAATTGTTAATTTTTAATTTGCCATTTAAATTAATGGAATTCAAATTAATGTAAATCGAAAATTTCTTTAATAAAATTACAAAGCCCTCAAGGAAGAAGCGGAGCAGACTGTGTCCAAGCTCCATAGGCTGACGATTTGATTTAGATTCAAGAGAGAATAAAATTGTTTTAGAAAATTAAGATAGAAATAGTTGAGACATAACTTTGCCCAAACAAAAACATAAACAATGTTCTCTCTGTAAGGAGAATTTGTTTAGGATTTGCAACAATTGTTCCCACAAGATTTGTTTTTCATTTTTTTTTTTTTTTGTGGAAAGAGTTTCCCCTATGCAATTTTTTTTTGTTGGCCGTGGCCAATCCTTTTGCTGACAACTTAGTTAAATAAGGCGCCACCTGTCAAATGATTTTCAATAAAAATAAATTCGTGATTACACGACACAATATCGAACGAAAAATCGAAGATCAGCAACCGCAACAATAACAAAAGACTCCCACGGGGAACGCTTTGCCTCAGTCTCAGTCTCATCTTGGTGGTGGTGGCAATGCTGCTGCTGCTGCTGCTGCTCTGGGGGCTATTCGCACACGACTTTAACTTCCAGTTGAGGTCCAAAGGAATCCTTACACTTACATACCTACACACATACACACACACACACATCGAAGATTCGCAACTTCTGAATCGCAGTCGCAATCGTGCAGGGTCAACGTCAATACTGCTAAATGCTGTCCGCCTGTTTGTCCCTCTGTACGTCTGTCTGTCCGTCTCGTTGTCTCTCTGTCTGCCTGTCCCACTGTCTTGGCTTGTTTACAGTGTGCAAAAATCATTTAGACAAGTTGACAAAAGCTCGTTTGGAACGTGAGTAACATGAGTTGGGCTTCGACTGCGACTTCGCTTCGACTCGACTCGACTGTGTTTGTTGGCTTTGGTCGTTGTCGTCGTCGACGATGATGACGATGATGACGATGACGACGACGACGACGACGACCTGAGGCTACTTGGAATGATTCTGTTTTGGTTTTGGCTGAAGTCTTAATCTTAACATGGCAATGTGCTTGGAGCGTGCTGCTTATGCCTCATGGCACAAAATTGAGGCCTTGCCCCCAAGTTGGGTGACCTTTTAGTAGTTGGCATGAAATTGATATCTAAACTACAGTTGAGAAAGAAGAGGAGGAGGCGGAGGAGAAGAACGGAAGGTGCTTGGTATCCAAAAGAATGAAGGGGATTAGAAGAAGAAGACACTGTTAGATGGCATAATATGTTCTTATTGAATAACGTTTTGGATCATTGTGATATGCATTGAAATTTTCTTCATTTTACTTATCCAACTATTTCACAATGACATTTAACTCTCTCTCTTCTCTATTGCGTATAAGAGAGTAATTTTGAATTTATAACTAGATCTTAGCCATCTGCCTCCTAACCTCCTACTGCTCTCCATTCTTAAGTTTCATTGACTGGCCCAACACATGGTCGTAGTTAGGTCATGGGCAATTGGAATCGAAGTTCATTAATAAACCGAAAACAAATCAAAAAATGTAAAGCATAAATATTTAATTTTGGAGTCCTAATATTCCAGAGTTTTACTAAGTGATATGGTCTGCTGATATGATCTGTTTTCTAGGTTCTTTTTGGGGGTAACTTTAAGGACAACCCCTCGGCTGGACGCTTCTGGCGCTCTGTGGCATATCAAATGCAAGTGCAAAAGATATGACTATGCCTCTCCTCCTCGTCCTCCTCCTCCACGACTAGACCAGAAGAGGAGAGGAAGAGGAATATATGTGCTAAAAAGTACACAAAACTTCTACTTGATGGAGAATATTTGCTGCCAACAGTGCCAACGTCTTTTGTAGTACGTGATAAGCATACATGAAATGTTAGAAGGCGAAAAACTTTACGTCAGGATTACAATTTTCCAGGAGCAAAGATGCAATGACTATTGATTTTCCCTTTCAGCTAAGTTTAATAAAATTTCTCTTCGTTTCGTAAGCTTCTTTCTTTTTTTTTTTTTTTCGTAGTTTTCGTAGCGAAAACTTTAAAAGGCATCCAAACTAAATATATATATCTAAATATGTATGTAAGTAGTTATAAGCCGATTGATTTATGCATCTGGTATTGTGGGCATTTGACAGCTTTAATCTTTGGATCAGAATGTGAACAACAACAACAGCAGCAGCAAGCAGCGGGACCTTCTCCTAAGGTGATTGATACGACTGAAAGTCATCGAATGGAAATTAAAATTGAAAAACGCAAAACAAACGCAAACGCAAACAAATAACTTGCAATGAGTTCGGACTCCGAGTCCGAGAGTGGGACTCGGTCTCGGGGTCTCAGTGTCTCTTGGTGTCTCTTGGTGTCTCTTTTCGGTGTCTCTTGGTGTCTCGGGGCTTTAACGATCCAAACGAACCGTTCAGGGGAAGACGTGCCTATCATACACAACCAACCAACCAAGATTCTCAAGTCAGTTCAGTTGGTTTCTGTTGGATTCCGAGGAGGGTTGGGCCATATATATTCACTCACATACTATGCTTACTTACTTACTTACAGTTGGGCCTACAACAATTTTGTATGTTGGTTTTTGGTAGTTGATGTTTTGCATTTAAGCGTCCGTCCACCTGCCAACCAACCCTGAGACTTTGACTCTGGCTCTGACTCTCTGTGACTTTACCAATTCGTAGAATTTGTCGATATTTGTGAGTTTTTTTTTTTTTGTTTTTTTTTTGTCGTTTCGTCTTTTTGTCTTCTTTGGGTTGTGATTTCTTGTATTTGCATAACTAGGTCTCCCCTTTTTTTTTTTGTTAAGGTTACAAGTTGTACATTTTTAATTTCTTCCAAAAAAAAAAAAAGAATAAAACTTTCGACGCCCCCAAAAAAATTGAAAAAAAACAACGCAAAAATGAAATAAAAAGAAAAGAATCAAGAATTCGCCTGGTGGAATCGATGTGACAGTAGAAGGAGTAAAATAAAAGGGCAGGAGGAGCATGGCGGAAGTCGAAAAGTAAAGGAAATTGCAGGTTCTCGCAAGATTCACTTTGATGATATTGATTTTTCCGAGCATTTCTCGCTGCATCTCTCTCACTCTCGCTGATGGAAACGTGACTGGCATATGAAAGTGGCCAAGATGAGCAAAAAGATGAAGGAGAAGAAGAAAAGGTAGAGAAAGAAGTGAAGATGTGGTCAGCCTCTTTTATTCAAACTCCGAACTCCAACTCAAACATAAAGTTCTTCAGTCGTTTGTTGTATGCAAAAAGTCGCACCTGGACAAACGTGTGAACAGTTTTTAGCAATTAACTGGAAGCTGGTTCTCCCTCTCCCACTCTCTCTCTCTCTCTCTCTTTCCCTGTCTCTTGTTCTTTTCATTTCAGTTGTCTCCTGCGGCACGCGGCGTCATGCAGTCTGCCACTTTGACTTGGAGCAGCATGCGCCAAAAGAAACTGTGTAAAAAAAAAACGCAATCCGGAGAAGGCCGCCCATCCAAAAAAAAAAAAAAAACATTCATCCTAATTGGCGTTCAATCTTTTCCTGGCTGCCTGCCTTCGATTTGCATGCACGCGATGCTCAAATTGTTCGGTAGCCACGTTCTTACATTCCATTCGCCTCCAGCTTCTAGATCCAACTGACAACTGTGGTAGAAAATCTAACAAAAAACGGACAAAAAGAAAATGTACCAACAACTTCTAAGAAAAAAAGATGTACACTCTAGTAATCCAAGTGTTACATATCCTAAATCAAGGATCAAAAAACAGAATTCGATTTTTTAGTTAGCTTGCTTTTAATTTTAAAATGGAATCTTGTGAAACATAAGCTCGCAAATGAGATTTTCCAAGAGCGGCAGGATTCGAAAATACATTTCCTAGAAGCCTAGGAAAAACTACTAAAGAAATGTATAAAAAATTGTTAAAGATTTTAAACTAGTGGGCATCGTTGAAAAAAGCTTTAACTAAAGAGTCCTAGAATAAGGAAACTTTTCACCTTTCTCTTGAAATGATAAAATTTTGAATATTTAAGGTTCACTTCTTTTTCAATAAAATGTAATTTGCATGGGTTCCCGCTTTCTCGTTACCTCGTTATTTCAATTAACTATTATTTCTGTTCTCATATTCATTGGTTTTGCCAATATTAGAGATCATTTTGCTTAAGGAACTTTCTTTTGGCCCACAGTGCGGTGCTTTTGCAGTCGAGGATTGTGGCTCAATCGCAATGTTTGCCTAACTAATTAACATTTTTAATGGCGAATCCTTGTAAGACTCTTATATATTTACCGTCGGCCAAAATTGAAAATTCTCTTGACTTCTCTTTCTCTCTCTCTCTCTCTGTGTGTGTGCGCTTTCAAAAGGATTTGACGCTCTTGTTGTTGTTGTTGCTGTTGTTGCTGTTGTTGGCCAATGTCAAATGTTTTTGTTTAATTTAGATTCATGCCGCTTGATAATTTATGCCAACTTCTGAGCGGAGTTTCCTTTCCGTTGTCGTCGACAAGTTTGCCGACGGCGCTTTTGATTTAGGATTGTCATATGCTCGTAAAGCCGGGCGCGCGCTTTTTATGTTGATTAACATCTTCTTGGCGGCGACTTAAAGACCAGCAGAAGAGAACTCTCCGTCTCGAGTAGGATGGATTGCGGTGACCCGGCCGAGAGAAAGAGAGAGAGAGCGAGAGGGAAACAAAGAAAACTAAGCCTTAAGTTTTTAGGTACAGAAAGAACCGAAACCTTAAGGTTGTAATAGAGAAATATATCACTTGAAGAGGAAAAATATTTGGACAAGTCGTCGTCGTCATCGTCGTCGCCGCCGCCTATCAGCAGACACAATCGACAATGATGATGGCATTCGCCTTTTTTTGGTCTGGCCTGCACCAGTCCTGGCAATGTCCTTGAAGCAGGTCTTTTACAGTTATAGAAATTCATTTCACTTTCTAGAGAAAAATTTATATGGGATAGACCCAAATAATGTCATAAATTTCATAAAGTGTCAAAAGGAACACCTGAGAACAAACAAACAAGCCAAGGACATCGAATATCGAACATTGTGTAAGTGTGTGAACAATCATGTTTATATAGGGGCGTTTCGTTCCCATTAACGATATCGAAATGCCATCTATTGTCCAGCAGATAGCTGATAGATAGATAGATCGATGTCATAGGTGAATCAGATTTGTTACAAAATGAAAAGTATTTCTTGCATATTCTTTGGGCCCATCGTCAACATCATCAACGGTTTTGGGTCATTGACCATCTTGGAACCACCCACCTACCAACCCACAGCCACACCCACATCGCATTCTCATTACCTGTTAATAATTCATGACATTTTTATGCGTTTTTTTTTTTCGGTTTTTTCTTCGTTTGTTCGTTCTCTTCTCGTTTTCTGCCAATGCCGCACAATAAATTGAAGTAGCAATTTCCATTTTATTTTTATGATCGATGAAATTCCCAGTTCGAACATTTCAACTTTGATGCCGTTGTCCAGTTTCAGGTTGGTCATCAATAAATATCCAAAGACGACTTGTGTCTATGTGGCAATTGTGAATGCCCTCAATAACAGTAAACAAACCCTCATCCCCTCTTCTTCTTCCTCTTCCTCTTCCTCTTCCCCTTGCTCTTGTTCTTTCTCTGTAGGTAACTCTGTTTGTCCTGCGGGCGCATCATCGTCCTCATCATCCCTTAATCAACTGGCGATTGTGTTTTTGGGTGTTTGATTAGACCGAAAGAGTTGAAATTATTGAGCAGGAGTCGAGTTGATTGCAAGTGCATAAGAGACAACATATGGAACAATTTGTTCTACTCAAATCACAAATCACACACACACACACACACACTGGATTTCGCCTTAGTTAACAAATTCTTTAAGGGTCTAGAATTTTTTTTTTAGTTTAATCTTTAAAAACCACTTACCAGACTTGGATGCAGCTATATCCAGATGCTATTTGAAGTTGACTTAGATTTTGATATCCTGTAAAAAGAAGAACGAGAAAATGTTATTAGAATATTATAAAGTTATATGCAAAAGTTAATCTTATAGAATTCCCAGCTTCAGTTTCGTTCTGTAACTGATTTTTTATAGTATTGTATTGTAGTAATTATATATATTTAACGATAAGTATTCTTGATCTTAGGCCAGAAAAATAATGTTCAATTTGGCATATTAAGTAGTTGAGGCATTAGCTACATATTTGTCTCCTAATTTCTATCTTACATTGTCTATCTCAGATGATCGTGTGTCAGCCTGAACTCAACTTCGAAATGCCAACTCAATTCACTCCTCGGACTCGTTCGAGTCCACTACATGGAATGGGCCATAAAATTTGTTAATTTTCCATACCACAGAAACAACTGAAATCAGGCCAAATCTAAACAAAATTAGAGCAGTTTGTTGTTGGCCAGTATCATTTTGATGGCATACAGAAGCAGTGCAAAGAGATGGATGGAGGAGGGAAGGGAAACTTTTCTACCTGGCTTATGGAGCGGAGCACCTTATCTCAAATGGGAAATCATTACCGCGTTTTTATTGTTTTACAAATCAGAGATTTCGTAGCTATTTTGCCTTCCATTTCGAGCTGTTTTTATGGCACAACTTTTGCTGTAAACGAAGAGCCAAACAACAACAACACACACACACACAATAAAAAAACGAAACATATTATTGTATTTGTTGTTTTGTTAACAACATTTCACGTAATTTTCAACAACAAAATAATTACATTTTTAAGTACTTACCAAAGTCATACACACACACACACACACACACACACACAGAGACTTACACACAAAATGGATTTCTCACATTTCGAAATGTGACATGAAATTATCTCTCAACTGGAGGAGGATATACATATATATATATATAGACAAATGCTAACATCAAATTAACAGGGACAGGGGCTGGAGGAGTGTTAGAGGGTGGTGGGGTGCGAACAAATTGCAGTTTTATTTAAATGAATTGTCGCTGTAAAATTGCAAACTTGAATAATATGCCGTGAAATTGCCAAGAAATTCGCAACTTGATAAATCTGCAACAATTTGGCACACTCGCGTTTTCCTTTGGCACTTTCTGTCCTCCTCCAATTGGCTGCTTTTCTTTTTTTTCTCTTTTCTCTGTTTTCTTTTTGGTGACAGTTGTTGTTTATTGACATGCCCGCAGCCACCGTGAAAACATTTTAAAATTTTCTAAAAACATAAAAAACAAAACCAAATCACAGACACACAGACAAAGAGACAGACGCAGGAGATAGGCCAAAAGATGAACAAAGGATACACAATTCGCATAATATTTCACACCATTTTTTAGCTCGAGGGTTTTCATTTTGTTGTTGGCTTGTTACAACAAACCCACAACGGCTGTTGGATTTCGATTTGGTTGGGGGATGGAAGAAGCGCCTACTATATAGATAGATAGATATACATACATACACATATATATATAAATGATAGGATAGATAGATAGTTCGAGGCATATGTCATTGATGGGCAAATCAGCCCTTAGGGTTACGACAAGTGCCAAAGGACAACTTGCTGGAGTTGGAAGGGGAAAATTTAAAATTTATGATAAATTTTTGGTTACATTTCATTAGAGGCTTATTGCCGTTGAGTAGAGGGAAAGGGGCAAAATGAGGGAAATTTTGCCTCTTTTGGATATGGACAATCGAAACTTTTTTTTTTTTTTTTTTTGCAAAAGTTTTAACAGTTTTAATGAATTGTTGTAAATTCATATTTGTGAAAATACTTCAAAGTTTTGCAAGAATTGCTTATTTGGACTTTTCATTGCATACTTAAGGGGGCCATATACCTTATTCGACCCCGTAGACTGACTCTAGAAAGTTTGAAGTTCTTCCTAAAATGTGAATAATAACATTTCCGTTAGTGAAGGATTATGGGATAATACTATTTGCTTTTAACCATTAAAAATGCATTAAACTCTACGCATTAACTTAAAAATGTTCTGTTGACTAATGGAAAGTGAAACTACTTTCTGCCTACCGTTTTCTTAACTTTTATTATAGCAAGTTCTCATGTGATGATGGCTTCTTTCAATTAGAAATTTGCGCTCACTCAGCACTAAAGGGACCACAGGATAAGACCTTTCCACACACACACACACCCGGACACACACACATCAACTCTACACTCTTTTGTCCTTCTGCAAGCGTCATAAAATGTCAACAGAAAGGACCGCAAGGAGATGCGTGTCATGGCCTCTTGGGGGCGGGAGGCAGGCAAGCACACTACAAAAAGGAAAACCAAAAGGAATTGACCATGAAATTATATATGGCCATGGTAGTGGATGGTAGGGTGGGGGAAAGTGGAGAAGTATGCATAAGTAACTACTTTACTTTGTTTGAGCATGTGTGATAATTTATTTTTGTTCTCTATTTTTGTTGGAAATTCATTGAAGCAAAAGCAAATGAACTCAAATTGCCAAAAAAACGATTGGTCCAAAATTGTAATTGTAGAAATATTTATTGTTGAGTCATGGACAGACTGACTAACTGACTGACTGACTGACTGACTGAAGCTGGCTAACGTTTTTGCGGTTTTTCTCTAAAACAAGTCAACCATAACCATGTCATGGAGTTTGGTCATTTAGATGGTAGATTACGTTTTATTGGCCTCCGAAAGCCTCTTCCAAATGGTTCGCATAATATGGAAATCGTGATGGCAATGAGCATGGGAACTCTTTTGCAGAAAATCCCTCTTAACTAGCTTCACTCACTTCGGTTCAGTTCGGTTCGGTTCGGTTCGTTTCGGATTTGCGTATGCTTTTGTGGGAAATTATACTAACAATTTTGCGTGTGTGTGTGCGGTTTCCATTTGGCTTAATATTTTACTTCAAATTTTGTTTATAGATTATTTAAGACATGAAAATTTGCATATGTTGCAAAAATCCCAAAAGCAAGCTCGGATCGCTTTGAAGTTATTTCTCGATTTCGCCTGATGAATGCATAACGAGGCAAGCTAACCCACTCACTCGCTCACTCACTCAGTCACTCACTCAGGAGCACTCACAAGATTCATTCCATTCACTCAGTCACACTCCTGAGTGGATGGACCGCCGGATGGGGGCAGGTGGGCTGGCTGGCTGGCTCCTTAGGGAGTTATTCCACCGCGCGATTATGGTTCGAAAATCTACAAGTTTTGCTCAGTTTGATTTGATTTCCAAGTCAATTGATTGACCCTTGACCTGTCCTGTATTCATATTTGTTGGTAACACAGTTCTCTGATCAGAAGGACAAGTGAAGGTAATTTGCTTTCTCTTCCTTCCGGTGCCCATTTGCCCCAAAGGCAAGGTAAGGCCATGGCAAAAGTTAATCAAGTGGAAGGAAGCAAATGTATTTTTTTTTTTGGGGGGGTGGCGGTCGGCAAGGAGTGTGCCCTTTGGCAATCTACAGCAGACTTTGCCAATAATATTATTACAAGAGCAACACACACACACACACACACTACTTCTGTGACTGTTCCTTGTGACTGCTACTGTGACTGCTCCCCGTCACTGTCACTGTTTCTCCATACTTATGACAAATTGAGTTATTTCGCATCTACATAGAGAGGAGAACTACAGAAATTTTGTATCATTAGTATTCGTAACGTTGATTGCATTTTAATTAACACACGGGCGGGCGGGCGCCAACCCCACAAAATTAAACCCCCGGAGCCAGCCCCCCCTCCACATAACCCCCTTCGTTGTGGCAGCGCAAAAAAAAAAACCCGTTTGAGAATCACTGACACTGTCTATTTTGATTGAATTAAAACCGAAACGAAGCTAACGAAAAATTGAAAGAATCTTTTAATAACTCAATTAAAATCTCCATTTCCCCCCTCCCGCCACTCTCAGTTAGTGGATTGCTGGCTGTGTATGTGTGTTTGTGTGTAGCTGGTTTGTTAAATTGTTATAGACGGCAATATTAATTGGATTGCAAATTTTAAATGAATTATCTTTATAAATTATGTATATACACATATCCGCACACAGTCATCTGATATATGCAATTTGTAAACTTGATTATAGTGATAATTTGAAAATGAATACTTTAATTAAACTAACTAATAATCCAGTTGACTATATTTAACGGTGCAATAACCCAATGTTCGTACTAATCAATGAATTATCTGATTATTTTTCATATAGCGAACTAAAATGTATCTAAAGAATTTTCTTACTTTTTGAAAAGTACATAAGTGGCAAAACGCCTTGGCTATAATATAACCGAACATCATCTAAGGCATTGCTTGATTTTTTATGGCTTATAAACTTTCGATCGTTTTACGATTCAATTAAGTATTAACTTAGTGTGCTTCCCTTAAAGTAAATATTGCGACAAACAATAGAATATTTAATTTGTCATTGCTAATTTCTATATTAATCATATTATCATGTATGTATCTACTGAATAAATCAATAGAAAATGGTTTTATTATATCAATTTATCCGAAGTTATGGATCATGTGGATTGGATGGAAGGTTACAAGATAGTAAAAGGATATCAGAGATAAAGGAAATAAAATTTAATGAACAGATTTTTACCATTCGACTAGATTTGAATCTAGAACGACAATTAGGAATTATCACTTAAACTTGTTTCCTATAAGAGCTCAGAGAGAGAGCTAAAAGAGTTTAAGCTCAATCGGGCTGGCAGATAAAGTAAAAGTAAATGAACATTTGCAGAGAAAAAAAAGAGAGAGAGAGAGCAAAAAAGAAAGAACCTTTTTTTTTTGGTGTGATTTTCCCAACATTTTAATATGGAAGAGACGTTGTTGTTTGTATTCTTTATTCTTTAAGATTTTTGTATTACTTTGTTTTTATTTTTCAGATCAAACAATTGCCGAATAGCAGAGACGGACGGGAAGGGGGCCGACAAAGGTTCTTCTTATGTAAATTCTATGATTGATAGAGATGAGCGACTGAGAGAGAGAGAGAGCAGCCAAACGAATTGCAGCTTGTAATTGTAAATGTACTCGTGTGTGTGTGTGTGTAGTGTGGTGTGTGTGTGTGTGTTGGTTATTTATTCATTAGTCAGTCACTCGACACTAATCAACTAAAGTAACTCGGCACGACGACGGCAACGGCAACGGCGACACGCATCCTTGGCAAAAGGAATTATGCAGTTGTAGAGAGAAGAGAAGAGAGAGAGAGAGAGAGCATGAACATAAAACATTCCGTTGCATAATTGAAGAAGTTTCCCGGGGTGTGTTGGGCGGGGCGGTTGTACTGTGGCATCCATAAAGCAAGCAACCACAAGGAGCAGCGGATGAGGTGGGTAACGCGGCCAAGTAGTCCAGGATGCCAACGAATTTATGGCAGGCAAACGCCCATATGTCTTTGGAGACTTATTTGCTTTCGTATGGCATAAGAAATAGAAACGGAATAGAGGCAAAGGCAACGGCAGCGGCAGCGGCAGCAATTGTCATCCGGGAAACAATTCTTTTGCATTAAATATTTTTATGGCCTTTTGCCTACTTGAAGTTCATTGTTTTATTGTCAGAGTGCTTTAGCTTCAGCCTACCAACATCATTCATGAATATTTCAAATGAAATCTATAAAAACACCACAAAAGTAAGACAGACATACAGACAGACAGACGGACAGAAATGACAAATCTTTCTCCTTGGCTAAAGTTAATAATTTTAAGTAAAATCTTTAGTGAAATTAAAGTGGCAACAGCAGCAGCAGCAGCAGCAGGTGGAAGGGAAGTTATGCTCACTCATATATGGAGGAGCTATCCACAGTTTATGACGACGACGACGCATTTCAAAGTTGCTGCAACTGAGAAGCGAGAAGTCAACATCATCGTCGACGTTGGCGTCGTCGTCGTCGTCATCGTCATCGTCAACCGACGACGCTGATGGCGGCGCGGCAGCTCCTTTGGCAGAGACTAACGTTCCACGCACGTGACGCGCATTTCCAATTAGATTTATGATTTTAATACTTCGTATTTTTTCATAAAGTCTACCGAAGAAGTAGTGGCATACAACATACTCTTGTACTTACTGCATGCATACTCTCAACTCCAACACCAACTCTGACGCTGACTCTGACTCCATCTCCGATGACTCCGTCTTCGTCGCCGTCTCCAACTCCGGCATAGAAGACTCTTTTCGCTCGAAAATTTACGGCATAAGAATGCCTTGGCGGTAGAGTCAAAGTTTTTTTTTTCCAAGGAGCAGCAGGAGCTGGAGCAGAATATGATGACCAACAAGATGATGATGATGATGATCTATCCATCCATACATAAGTATGAATTAAATTGCAAGTTCTATGTAAATTTCATTGCACTTAAAGTGATAAATCTTTGCTTAAACATTTTTCAATAACACAAAAAATATTTCTTCATTTGGGTTAATTAATTTTTTTAACTTGAAAGTTCTTGTCTAAATTTCGTCCTCTTTGAATTTGTAAGCAGGTTGCCTGCAAAGCTATTTTCACTTAAAACCCCATCAAGTTATATTATAAGCAGACTTTGCTAAGGACTCCAGAATCGCAAATCTTCAACTAGTTGAGAATGATAAGTAAGCGAGAAAAAGTCTACAAAGCTCACATGATGACAGTTTAAATTTTTATCTTTAGTTCCTAATATCTACAAATCAAAGTTATTTTTATAATATTCAATTTTTGACAATCAATTTTTCGATATTTTACTTTAAAATCAAAGCTTATACTTGGTTAGAGAGTAGATCCATCAATAGGTTTTGGCTCGGTTTTAAGTTTATATACTTTGGACTCTGAAGTTGCAGAATGGAAAAGTTTTTTTTTTTTGTGGTTTATATCCCATCAAAACCTTAAAGAAATTTGATAGCATTTTGACTTGATTTTTGCAAGTTTTTTTGTGATTTTGAGAAGAGAATAAGATCATTCCACAAACTCTTATAATTGATGTTTAAATGGAAGCTAAATAATATTGGCATTCGATCTAAATGGCTTAGAAATATGCATGGCATGAAGTTTTTCCTTTTGTTTTTTGGTCTTTACTCAAATTGTTAAAGAGGAAACTTTGAAACAGAATTCACTGTATTCAATCAATTTCCTAACAACATGAAAATTTCTAGTAAATTTTCCAACAGCAGCAATTTTCCCAGCGGATTCACTTAAGCCAAACTCAAGTATCTTTGGCAAATCTTTAACCCATGACCCTTACACTTACAACTGACCTCACTCATACGCATGTAAGTACCTGGTTAAAGTTGGAAAAGCATTTTGTTTCGATCTCTTTGGGCCAAAATGGCAGACGTTGTTTGTCATTAACAACAGCCCCCAGCAACAGCAACAACAACAAACAATTCCAGCTACCGACGCAGTAATCAGTCACATCGACCATCGACTTTCCAAGTGAATGGGCGGGACGTGACTGAGCTTTATATATACTACATATACATATGTACATAAGAGAGGAATATATACATACGATCCCAAAAGTACATAGAAGGAGGGAGAGCAAGCGAAAGAGAAGAGCGAGAGAGAGAGCGCTACCCCATGTGAGAGTTCCTTCTTTCCTGTCCTTTTCTTTCACATTATTTGCTTATGTAAAACCAAAAACTTCTCCGTACTCTCACAACTCTCTCTCTCTATCTCTCTTTCTTTCTCTCTGTTCGGTCGGTCCCTCCTCATTCTATCTCTATCTGGTATTTTTTTCTGCTTTTTTTTTTATTTTTGTCTATCTCACTTTATCTAGTATCTGCTCCTTGTTTACTTACGACTCGTATTTACTTTGGTCTGGTTTTCCATGTTGTTGGTTTATTTCTATATCTCGTTTTTCTTTTTCCTCGCTTTGAAATGTGACTGAAATTTTAATGCCGAAAAATGTTTGCTGTCTGTACATATAGAAAGAATGTATATATATATATTTATATATATACATATCGGATTTTGTTTTTGGCCTTCCCGTTTTTTTTTTCACTCTCGGCCATAAGCCATGTTTAGTTTTTGGCCATGTTTCTTACGCTTCTCGTAACAGGAAGAAGGCGAGTGAAGCAAGGCTTCCCCTTACCCCCCCCCCCCCTCTGATGAGGGGGCATAGAGGTAGGTAGAGAGTCATGTGTGGATTTATTATGCCGATTTTATTTGTTGTCGCTTTTCAAAATCAACAATAAAGAATAAAATATATATAAAGTTTTCTTTCTCTCTTCCTTTTATATATTCATTAATGATTAATAAAGCGAAAAAGCTAAAGCCATGACTCAGAAGTGACGCATTTTATATATGTACATAGAAAGGCCTCCATGCATGATGAATGGGTGTCTCATACAGTGGACACATTTATTCGAATTATCCAAGAAAACAACAGCTAAGCAGAATACAAAAGATTGCCAAGATCAACAACCGTTTGCCTAGATCAGTAACCGAAATTTACATTTGGCATTTTTTCTTGTCCTACTTTGATTTCTGAACAAACAACCAATGAACCAATTTGTCATATTTTAATCATTATATTTACTTGATTTAACAAAAGATTTAGGATGCAAATATTTGACACATTCATAAAAAAAAAAAATATTTACAAATCTGAGATACCTCTTTGATCTTTTAGAAAAAGTATATTTTCTAAGAGATTAAAGAGTTAACTCAAATCTCTAGATCCCTAGGTCCCTAATGACCAGTTAAGGTATTAAAAAAAAGTCTGCTAATAAAATATTAGCGATTTGTCTTATTTTAGCAAAATTGTTAGTCATTCAAGTTTCTTTAGTTTTCGAGATGATTGAAACACAATCTCTTGAAGAAATATCGATAGGATTGAAATTTTGATTTTTCTGTTGGTTTTTTTTTGGGGATACAATAGAGTATAAACGAGAGAGAGAGAGAGGAGAACGGCGGGTTTTTCTAACGTTAATGCACTGTAATACAATTGGCATTCTTATGGCCAAATTGATATCTTTACATTCGTCACTTGAAATCAATGATGGCTATCGCCTCTGACTTTGCCTTGGTTCCGCTTCTCATTCCCCATTTTTTTCCACATCATTTCAATTCTATGCATAGCTAATGAAGCAACATTTCCATTACACACTCCCGCAAACACACACATACATCCCTTCCACACACATCCCTTTCACACACACACACACACACACTTAAACAGAACCCTTCAATCAACTATTATATACACTAAAAGTTGCACATTTTTCAAGCTTTTCATTATTTAGTTTTTCCTTTTTCTTTCTTATTTTTTTTTTTGGTGTTGCATTTTTGGTCCATGCGGACAGGAAGAAATGTTGGCACATTTATAATTTGCATGTACAACTTTTCCGCCCACTCTGCCACCCCTTCCGCTTTGCTACTTTCTTGCGTTGCTTTGGTTCCCAAAGAGGAGTCAACTTTTTAATGAGATTTAATGGCGCCACTGGGAGAGCTTCCACTTTTGGCCAGGAGCCGGAACCGGAGCCGCCACCGCCACTGCCACTGCCACTCAGCCAGTTTGCTTGTCCTTGTAAGTGAGCATTAAATCATTTTACACCGAAAAAAAACGCAAACGAACGGATAAGGAGTTGAGCCTGGAGACCTTAAAACTCAGGCCAGGTATCGAGTTACGTGGGCCTGCGGACCATAAATCTTTCCCTCAGCGATAAGCGGCAAAAAAATATTCAGAAATAAATTATTAAAGTGGAAGAGAGAAGCGCTTTTTTGGAGCCCAGAGGGTAGAAAGATTCATCATTTCATAATTAGACTTCAATCTGCTCTCTTCCAGCTTACAGGCCAGCTCCACACACACGCACACACACACAGTCACACATATGTATATGTGTGTTAAGCCACAAAGTTTTTGGAGTATTTTTTTGTTTTCTGTTTGCCGAATTTCTGTGGTCACAAGTGTTAATAATGGCATCCTGATGCCTGCTTCTTTGACTTCTCGGTAAATGAAATTAAATTGTCCTTTGTCATTTCGATGCATATCAGCGAACAACTCTGCGGAGGGCTGGACTGGGCTGGGCTGGGAGAAGGAAGGGACGTAGCGCCACAGTGACAATAAATTAATATTAGCGTACGCATTTCGTCCAACCCCCAGAATGCCCGTATAAACTAATAAAGCATAAGGAATGGTCCTGTGTGTCCTTCTCCTTCTGCTTCTCTCCTCCTGATGTTACATCACATATGGCCAAGAGAAGTGGCAGGGAGATTACATGACGGGCCACAGCCCGAGCCCGAGCCCGAGCCAGAGTCAGGGCATGGGCAAGGATGATATGTGCCTGAAGTTCGACTGGTGTCAGTTTGCTCCTGTCATGGGTATGGGAGTGTGTCGAAGGGAACATGTAATTGGGGGAGTGAGATCAGAGTGGAAGTGGGATGGAGGTGGGGGTGGTCCTGGGCTTGGGAGTTGGATGAAACATCAGTGTCAATCAATTTGAGTAAACAGAACAAGCTTAGTTGATGAGCGGAAACCTGCTCTGTGGCTAATTGAGGCAAATTAAGGATAAAACAGAATAGAAAGGACATGCTTATTGCAATTTGCCTAAACAATTTCAATAATTTAGCCAACAAACTCAATTCAGCTTCTAACGTAAACCATAAAATTTGTATCTTGAATTGCTTGCTTTTGAATGGATTTTAATAAGAAGTTAATTAAACAAAATATTTAAGTGTTTTTTTTTTTCTTGGATTGATTGCTAATCAGCAAAGAAAATTCCTTAAATACCATTGAACTCTTTTTAAAATAAAGGTTCATTGGAGTTAAGCAATGACCCATAAAATGATATAGAAAATCAATGTTCAAAATTGAACGATTTTCGATATAAGATCAACAGCAAGAAATCCTGAATTTCCTAAGTTTCTAGTTCTAGTAAAATAGTTTAAAAATAGTTTTGAGTCTGTGCAATTGTTATCGATTCTCCCATTTGGTAAACTGAGACTTAAAAGCTAATAAGAGGACTAGAACTCAAATTGAAATCAAACCAGTTTTTGTGCCTTCAGGGACATTTGTGACTGCTTCTTCTTATTTCTCTGATGACCCCTTTTCCATAGTTTCTTTCTACACCTGCAAAACTAATTGGTTTGTTAGGCGAAAAAGTGCTTAACCAACTAGTTTTACTCTCCCTTTTCCCCACTTCGTCTTTGTGGCCGTTGGCCAAATGAAAATGATTGCCAAAATTGCAGGAAGTTCGTTAGTCTTGGCTTCAGTAAGAACAACAACAACAACTCCTCACATGAGAAAAATACGATAATTTCTCTTTATTAAATTTTCACTTGCTGCTGCTGCTGCTGCTGCTGACGAGGAAATTTCGTTTTTCCTGGTAAAAACATAAAATGAGGAAAAATGCGTGAGGCCGTGTAATGAATAATACATGAAAATTGTCTTTCACAACAAAAGCCTTTTTAAATGTTGCACACACACACACACACGCATAGTAGTAGGCGTGTCTGCGAGGGGAGGTGGAGGTGAGGGAGGTTGCAGTGATTATCTGTGCGTGGTGTGTGTGTGTGTGATTAAATGAGTCTCATTCACATATATATGTGTGTGTGTCTGTGTGTTTATCCTATGAATTGGTTACAATTACCCTAACCAGTGGGGAAAATTGATTGGCTAGAAATGAAAATGAAATGACAATGAAAACGTTTACAATAACAAAAAAAAAGAAAAGAAAAGCGTGAAAATGTTGTTGTTGTTGTTGCCAGAAATCCCTAAAATCCTCTAATTGAAGTGTGTATCATTTCATTTCACTTCAGTTCGGTTCAGTTCAGTTCAGTTTACTTAATAGGATCGCATCGGATCCACATCCCACATGAAATTGTCATCAAACATTTCATCGGCAATCACAAACGCAATCGCAATCCTCTTCACACATTTGGAATGTTTGCTAAATTACTCATTCCCCGTGCTTAGAGGATTTTCTTTAGTGCATTTTCAGTTTATCTGCACTTTTCTTCGAATTTCGATGACTCTCTTATTGGCACTTTGGCAACAATCTCTGCATTTTGATGTGCATTTTGTCTTCTCTACCTTTTTTTTGAACCGTCGTTCCAGCGATTTCTATCAAAAAACCATCGACGTTGACACTTTTCCTTCTTCTTAGCCAACAGCAGCAGCAGAAAGAAGGACAAACAACAAAAAAAAAAAAAAAAAAAAAAGAAAAAGCAGTAGAAGAAAAACAATTTCCAAGCTAATGCCAGGCAACATAAGAAAAGTCGAAAATGGAAACACGTGCAGGACACACACACACACACACACACATACAGCTACCTCTCTGACCTTCTGGGCTCTCCTCCTCCTCCACCCATCAGCGGCGGCGCAGCGAGGCAGTGCGAGGGGTGCGAAAAATTTGTTGGGTGCCAACATTAATTTTATGTTTGTTAATTTTCTCCGTTTCTGTTCTATTTCGTTTCGTTCATTTTTTTTTTTTTAACATTTTTTCTACCAATTTCTCAACAATTTCATGGACATTTGCATATTCGTTTCTTTTTTTTTTGTCTACAAATTCCAAGGCGTTTCAAAAGTTTAGAAAGAAAAAAAAAACGAAAAAAATTAAAGGTTAAAAAATGGCATAAAATTTATCGTCTGTGAATGGGCAACAAAAAAAAAAAAAAAAAAAAAAAAAAAAAAGGAGTGAAATTAGTTCAACTAAAGGTTATATTAAAAGAAGAAAGTGGCAAAACCCAAATTCAACCCAACCCAACCCAACCCTAGCCCAATCCAAGCCAGCAACCCTTCTCCGACCAACACACACATATGTTCCACTTGAGTTTTTTTAGGTAAGGGTTAAGGTTCCACCCATTAGACAATCATCCAATACACACACAAACATAGAACACTTGTTGTGGCTGTGAAATAAATCTTCCATTTCGATTTAAAAATGTAGCAGCAAAGATTTATGACCAACATTGTCGATCTGTTCGATTACAAGCCCATCTAATCGAATACTTGAAATCATCCCACTCTCCACTCCATCCACCCTCCCACATTTCACATTCGCTCAAAAAGAAAGTGGAAAATATATCCCAGCCACATGATGTGGCCCATAAATCTTAGTTCAATATTATGACTTGTCAAATTATGTTGTACTTGTGTCTCATCTTTAAAGCATTTCTCTATGTTTTTTTGCCTTTGTGTTTTCGGTTTTAGGTTTTCTGTTTTCTGGTTTTTCCGTTTTCCAGTTGCTGCGCTATTTAACTCCTGGAACATCTCCCAGGGGCGCAGTTGCTGGCCCAGCCGCCACTTGCCATTGTGAATGACCAATTAATGCTAATTTCAAGCCAACAAAAGGGTGAAAGCAGAAACCCTTTTTTTATATTATTTGGTCGCAATCCATTTAACATTTGATTTTCTTTGACTCCTGTTTAATTAGCGAATCGCATGACCTTTTTATGGTCATCTCAAGGTGCCAGATGCTTTTAAAGTTTTCATTTTTTTGTACTTCCTTATTTTTTTTTTAGCTATTTCATAGAATCCAAAGATTCCTTCTTAGTCTGGGATCGCTTATTAAAAAAACAAAAAAAAAAATGTTCTGTCAGCACCCGCTAAGAACTCTATTGACTATTAGCTATGGCGACATCAGTTGGTTAATAGTTAAGATGAATGTTTAAGTATTAATTTGGCTCCATTACGTATACGCCATGTTGGCCTTGAACGAGTGATAAGCGTAATATCTAATGTATGGACAATCATTTCAACTCTTTTTTGTTTAATTTCAGGCTTTATAATAATTTCTCATTAAATCTAATCAACCTCACACCTTTTAGGTCAACGGGAATGCATTACCTCATCTTTTTCTTTCTAGAATCTAGGTTTTGGAGTCTTAAGCTAAACTAAAGCTGTAAAAAACATTTTTCGATTAACTCTGTATAAAAAGTATTTTTAATGGGTCAATATGTCTTAAAATGTTATTAAAGTTGTAATTTATCAACTGAATAATGCATCATAATCTACTTTAGTAAATAACTACGGAATTTCCGAATCTATAAGCTCAAAAAATCTGGCCAAACGAAGCTACACCACCTACTTGGTCCATGAACTTGGCTAAAGTCAATGCCAATTAATGGTGTCCTGCCTCTGCATTGGCTCAACTTTTTTTGGCCAAATGTAAAATTCCATTTGTTCACATATTAAGGACGATACAAAAAAAAAAACAAAAGCACTCGAAACTCAGGCAAAAATCTGTCAACCCCTTTGCGACGAGGACGAGCAACCCTTTCTGACTGGTTGTACAAATTAAGGGCTTTATTGTTTTCACCCCCCCTTTCCACACTCCTGCCTGCTGCCGCTCTGAATCCCTCCTTCTATCATCATCATCATCATCATGTGTTATTTGCTTTTGTCTGTGCAATAATTTTAAAATCGAATTTGTGCAAAAAGAGTTGGGAGGAAGAGTACGAGAAAGCTGAGGAGGAGTCACAAGTTTTTGTACCCTCTTTTTGCCACTTTGCATAATTGTAAAGTGTGTAAACAGTAATTTAATTTTGTACTAAAGCTACAAATTAGTGGTTTCAATGAAAAAGAGAGTGAGAGAAAGGGTAAGGCAAGGAGGGAGAGGACGTTAAATAGTAATGTTAATTCAATTCACAGGGTGATGACAGTTCTCTCTTTCCTTGCCTTGCCTTGCCTTGTGTGGTCATTAATGCCTTTTGCAATTAAACGGAATTAAGACGGAATTATGAATCCCAAATGTCCCCAAGACAAATTGATCACGTTCGATTTTTCGAGGCCAGATAACAACAGCCAAAGATGATGAAGAGACACTGACAAGCAGAAAGAGAGAGAGAGAGAGAGAGAGAGAGAGAGAGAGAGAGAGCGAAAGCGAGAGGATGATGGAAATGGAGTTCGAAATGAAGATGATGGTGATGTAAATCATGATTATCATTTTATTGCTGACACATGTTTTCATTAACATTTGCCGCCCCTGGTCTTGCATTATGCACTACCACCCAAAAGACTAGGGCTGCCAGAGCAGTCCAACACCAACACCAACAGCAACAACAACAACAACAACAACTGTTCCAAATGACAAATGATGTCGTTTCGCATCGGATATATATTTCTATGTACATATACATATATCGGACATTGGCCATTTTCATAATTCTGCAATTCTGCACACTTGCTGTCGAAAGACCCAAAAGGTCATTGGGATTTACATAATCGTGTAATCGTCGTAGAGAGCAAAGAGAGACTGCCAAGTTGACCAAGCTGACTCCTTGGACATCAATCAAAAATTGGACCCTGACATACAACACATACACACACACACACACAAACAACTGTTTGACAAATGATTTTAGCATTAAAGAGATTATGCGAAACAAACTCAAATCTATCCATTTAAATTGTAAATACATTTTTTAGAAGAATTTAGATCATTATATAGAAACTAAATAAAACAATCTTAAATTTGCCTTTTAGTATACAATTTGGTATAAAAATTGCTATTGAAATTGTAAACTTTCTTGTTTCTTAAGTAAAGAACCAAACTAGCCATTAATTTGTTTGTTTGAAGTTTTTTTTTAGATCGAAAAAACACTATCAACATATAGCTCTTACAGGATTAGTCCGAAAAAACGTTCGTATAAAAAACTTTAGTTTGTTTGGTAATTTATATATCATATTCTTATTAAGTTTTCAAACAGATGAGATATATATACATATACATAACTCCCGAGAACGTTCATTTGGATTTCTTTGAGATTTTCCTTTTCAATATAAAAATTGATGTCAAAGTTTTCGTTTTCGTTTCCAGCACCTTAATTAACATTTCCCTTCCACGTCGTTGTTTTTTTTAGGTCGTCAAGTCAAACCGTTTGCAATACGGTCGTGCCATAAAATCTGCACAAATCTCTGGCAAAACGTTGCCTTCTTTATCAAAGTGTTTTGTTTGCACTTTTTAATTTACTGCAATTTTGCTGCCAAATCAAATTCAGATAAGAAACGCATAAAACTTGAACTTCTGTACAAAGTGCTCCATGTGTTCGTTTGCCTCATGTGTGTGTGTGCGAATGTGCTTAGCAACTGTAATAATTCAAAGGAATACACACACCACACCAAACTCTAGTGAGGCCAACACCCAGGACTATGCCATGCCGTGTCCTCTTTCCCATTTCCATCTGCATTTCCATTTCCATTTGCGAAACGGATTTATTTTTTAAAATGCCGCAGGGATCGATTATTACCGTTCAAATTCGCATAAAACGTGCGAGTTGCCAAAAGAAGGAAAAACGAAAACGAAAACCGAAAGCGATTTTAAAATTCAAGTAGAAGAAAAGCAAAGAAGGACGACAATCCCTCCATCTGGATTTCGATCTGAATCTGATGGGCGAGGGAGCGGTGTGGTAAGGGTAGGTGAGTATGTTTGTCTCTACCTCTTCGTGTGTGCGAGTGTATGTGAGTGTGTAAGTGTGTGTGTGTGTGTGTGGGTGGTTGGGTGGGGGTTAGGCAATAATTTAAGGAATTTGAAGTCAATTCAAAGTCGCATTCAATTCTCTTTTGTACGATTTCGCGATATGAATCTCAATAAAAATGCATTTAAAATGTTGACAAAGGACTTGGAAATGATTCTCCTCAGTCTATAAAGAAGATTGCGATTGCTAGGAAACTTTTTTTTTTTCTTTCACATGGCACGCAATTTACTCGTAACTCAGTTACAGCTGAGTCCAGGAACCAGAAAAATAAAAAAGTCTAACAAAAAAAAAGGGAGCCACTTTGCCGGCCCCGGCCTGGGCATAAATTTTAAAAGAAAAATTATTCAAATTGCTAATTTGCAAAAAGAATTTGTTTGGCAACAAATCGTAGTGGAACATATTGAAATGGCACAAAAGCACCAAAAATAATAATAATGTTTTAAGGGGAAAAAGGGGAAAGGGAGAGAGAATGAAGAGACTAATAATCGATCCAACACATAACTAAAAACGAACAATTGAAACTGGATGAGAGCAAATAAAAGTCAATAAAATTTGTTAATTATTTCTATTGCTAATGCTAATTAAGCTTATTTTTAACGTTTCTAGAAGAGGCAGGAAGAGTGAGTGAGTGAGTGAGGGGAAGAGAACGGTTTTGTTATTTTGTCTCGAAGTTTACCATAAAATTAAAATCAAATTCCACGTATGATCACTTTGGCATCTTTGGCTAACCACCACGAATGGACGTCTAGGTGATCACCATTTATGGTTTATTTCTAAATGTGGCATGGATGAATCTTCCCATCTTCCTGGCCAGCATCATCTATCCAACCATAGATGATGGACACGTGCCTTAACGCAAGTCTGTAATTTAAATTTTAATTTCCTTTTTTAATTGCATTCAATTAGCGATCAACTCTATTTGGTTTTGAAGAGAAGAAGAAGAAGATGCCACAAAGCTGTCAATCAGATTTTCTCTCTGGTCTTCCGACTCGCGATCCTTTTGTTTTTGGCCAACTATTTTCCGATTCCGTTTCGGCATTAGTAAGCATAAATTTTGATCACTCTTGCGACAACATTATTTAAGTAGTCCCCCCCGCAGAACAATGCAACAAGAATGAAAGGGATGGGGGGGGGGAATGGAAGTGTTTTAAGTAGTTGGAATCTCTCTCTTTCTCTCTCTCTTTTTATCTGCCTTTGTCTTTTGCTGTTGTTGTTGTTCAGCCTTGTGGGTTGTATCATACAATTGACCATTTATGGATAGGAGCAAGTTTTTTTCGTTTTTGCTCCTTTTTGTCGTGTAATGTGACTAATTGGAACTTGCAGTCAACTCTGGAAATTGTTGCTCATTGTTGAACATAATTATCTTGCAGCAGCACTAACAACTTTTCAGAGTTGGCAGAATCACAAATGATCAGAGAGAGAGAGAGAGATCAGAACAGTAGAAGAACGTTCCGCCACCCCCTGAAACTGATTCTCTTTATACAGGTAGATAATATCTTTGATCGGTCGATCGGTCGGTCAGTCTCCCTCTCTCTTTGGCAGGTGTCTCCTTGGTTGGTTTGATTTTGACAGTTTATGAAATTTATGATTTTTTTACCTTTCTTTGGAAATCACTTTCACGGTGGCTAACTGTATATGAAGTACTAACAACATTCACTTTTGTTCAGCATCAGCAGGAGGGCAGAGCTGGAGTGAGGGGAAGTTGTCTCTTTTTGTGGTCCTCTCATAAATGTCAAAATATTAACAATGCCAACTATATTAAATGAACAGGCCAACAAAAATTGAGATGCAACTCAATTTCAATTAATTTTGTATCCTTTTTGCGGTCGTTCGATATTTCCTCAATAATCCATTTCCATTTCCGTTGCCACTGCAGTTAATCAGTCTGTCATCAGTCTCGAATCTCAAATCTCAACTCTATTACCTGTGCCTTTGCGTATCTCTTACAAATTTCTTATGAATGAACCCATTATCCCCCATCTCCACATTCATCCAGCCCCATCATCATCATCATCATCCGAGATGATGATCTCAATTGTTGTTACTTGTCGCCAGCACGCGCTCAGTTAGAGATACAAAGTGAAAAAAAAATAAAAACTTTTCACTCACATTTCTTATTTACACCCGCACCTTTTTTTTTTTTGCTTTTTTTTGGTTTGGTTTCTTGGTTTTCTCTTAATTTTTGAGTTAATCTTAAATTCTGTTTCATTTTGGAAACAGGAAAAAAAACAAAGATGCTATCAACTTTCCTTGGCAACATTTTCGAACGTGCTTGAAATTTTGAAATCTATTTGTGCGTTGTGTTTTTTTTTTCGAATTTTTATGAATGAAATTGTGTAAGAACAAAATACTTGTTTCATTAAATACTCGAAAATTTGTTCTGAAGCAGGGACAGGAAGCCAGTCTGTCCGTCAGTCAGTTAGTTAACCAGTTACCTAGCCACCAAAAGCAGCCACCCTCACTTTGCTTGTGTTTTTGTGTGTGTTTCTGGTTCTATCTTTTTTGATGATTTATTATAGTCAATAAATTGAGAGTCAAGTCGAGTCGAGGCGAGGCGAGGCGAGTTTTGGTTGGGCTTATTTCACGCTCTAATTTTGCTCGATAAAGCCTACTCACATGGTAGCAGATGGAAAACTCTCCTAGGCACACATTAATTCTGCATAATTTTCCAATATTTCAGTCAGATACATAATACAAATTGTCAGCACCAATTAAGGCAAGCTGCGAAAAAAGAAACTAGAAATCAACAACAAAAAATTATGCATCTTAAGCAATCAAATTAGCTTGAAATTAAAATTGACCAAAAGCCAAAGCACACACACATACACACACAAAAAAAAAAGGGTTTGCAATTTTCATGTCCTGGCATAATATATCCCTCTAAAATGTATCTTAACCATAACTCATCTTAAATCTTCAAGCCCAAAGTGGTCATTTATTATGTGTCCTTCCTTCCCCCTATCCCCCTTAAAAGAATACGACGACGACGACAAGAAAAAAAAGAATAAGAATCTCATTCTATTGCATAACGAAAGTGTCGCATATTTGACCCACGGTGACATATGTAGAAGTGGTTATGAGGGTTCCTTTTTATACCCTTACCCAGCCAAGGATATGCCCATTACAGTTTCTTATGATTAAAAAGTGTTCAAGAAATGTCAAAAAAGTTTTCGAGTTTTAGAGATCTTGAAAATAATTTTCTTTCTGATCTCTTTAATAAGCATAAATTGGTATTAACTTACTTGTTAGATCTCCAAAAGCTTTTAGAAAACATCGTTCACATCTCAAAGTATTTGATTAGATCTGAAATAGAAATAAATAAATAAAAGAAAAAACTTAATAAATTGCCAAAAAAAAAAAAAAAAAACTTACAAATCTTCTTAATAATAACAAAAAGAGTATATAGAAAGTATGTCATATCATTCAAAAAAAAGTCTTTAATTTTCTGGTTCTATTTTTTGTGTGTGTGTGTGTGTGTGTGTGTTCACTTTATGGACCATGTCTTGGGGATGTTTGACAAATGATATGAAGGACAACTGCACTGCAATCCATTGCGTTAAAACAAAGTTCTCTTGTGATTTATCAAAAAGTCAAAATTTTGCACAACACAACAACAAACAGGACAGAGCAGAAAGAGAGAAAATAGAGATAGAGATAGAGAGAGAAAATATTTCTGCAAACGTTGCCAATTGAGAATTAATGGTTAGCAGGAAAGGTTAAGTCTGATAAATTTTTGAAAAATTATTGCAAATCAGAGAAAAAAAGATATTAGTTTAAATGTGGATGTGTGTGCGTGTGTGTGTGTGCGTAGGCGTAGTTCATTGCACTACGGTCAGTGGGCGGGGCGGGGGCAGGCCAACAGTGGAAGCTGAATGCTGGAAGAGCAGCTGTTTTCCCTTTTTGTCCGGCCATTGTATCGATTTTCTTTATTTTCTTATATTCCCAGACATGGCAAACGTGACAAGCATTTTCAATTTACACCAAAAACCTGAAGAGAAGAGAGAGAGAGTCCTTTTGCTTTTTAGCTTAAAGTTCAAAATGTCAAAGAAATTAGTTAATAATTATTTTTGCTATGACTTTAAGTCTCTTTTTGGTGTCCAGCGTCAAGCTGTCTGGGCTAAAAGTCTCTTCTCTTCTCTTCCCCTCCCTTCCCTTCCCCTCTCTCTCTCTCTCATCACCATGTTGAGCTTAAGTGCGAACATGCTGCGAACATTTATCTTAATTGCCATTCAATTGAGGACACGACCAAAAAGCGACAGCAAAATGAATTCAATTTGCATACACGCAAGGTTTAACTCCGTCTCCATTTCGGAATCGAGTCGCTCTTGGATTTGGTCTTGGTGTTGGTCTTCAGGAGTGGGGGGGGGGGATACTGGGATCTGGTTTCTGGTTTTCCTGCTGCTCCTGCTGCAGCAATCACCGATGCTCAATGTTTGTGCAACTAATTAACATTTTAATGGGCAATCCTTGTCCGGGCATCGGGGAAATGAAATGGATCAATGTGTTTTGGTTTGGTTTCTTTTTTTCGTTGTAAATTTTAATTCTTAGTTTTGATTTAGAGTGCAATTAACTTGGCTTAGTCGCTTGTAATAGATTAAAGAGCTTAGCGCTTCAATAAATTCGTCTTATAGCAAAAAGGAAAAAAAGGAAAATGTCATAAGTAAATTATTCACAATAGATTTCATTGATTGACATGCACACGCGTCAGTTGTGGCATTCGTTTTGATTCGCTTTCTAATTCACTTGATATCAGGAAAATTCTGTCGCAAAAAAAAAGGAAGGAAATTGCCCAAAGGCAGACACGTGCTAAGGGGCGTGTGTGTGTGTGTGTGAAACTCGATTAGGTGAGGTTTCTAAATAAAAAAATAAAAAAATGAAATGCAGAAATACTCTTAGTTTAGTTCCTCTATCCCTTCCCCGTCCATCGTTTATTAGGTATATATTTTAATAACTTAACTAAATGTCATGGACATTAAGTTGACAAATGTCTTAATAAGCAAAATTGCAACATTGTCACGAGATGAGCTAAAATAATTTCACTGATCCCCCAAGGGAGGAGGAGGAGGAAAGGGAACTGGTCTGGTCTGGTCTAGTCTCTCTCTCTCTCTCTCTCTCTCTCTCTCTTAAGAAATGCAAAGTAGTAAGGAAAGAATTTATCACTCATGATGAGATATCGTCGCCTTTTGCGCTACTTACAAGTAACGCAGACTCGCTCAAGTGTAAGACTATGAATAATAAAAAGGGTTAAATTAGCATTTTCACATTTATTTGAGCGATGACATGGCAAGATAGGACGACGATATAGAGATGACAACGACAACAACAGTCAGCCATACAGCCAGCCAGCCTATGGGAAAGGGTTAGTCTTAGGGTTAAGCCAGAGTTAGGGTTCGGTTTTTGGGGGGTTTCGGTTTGGTTTTGGTTTGGTTTGGTTTGGTTTATTAGCGAACAGCGCGTGCAGCGGCAATCATGAGGCGTGTTAGCGTTCAATGGTCGGAGGAATTGAAGTTGGAGTTTGTCCAAAAAGGGGCAAAGAGAAATGGGGGGCGTGAAGCAATTTCCGATGACATACATGAAAAGACTTTAGCGCCTTGGGATAATCACTAATGATGAGTAGACGCAACAACGACAACGGAAGTTCCAAGGACAGTTTAGGCAAAGTGTGAAGAGATTAGAGAGTTGCCACAAAAAAAAAAAAAAAAAGGATTGAATAAATTGGAAACAGTCACACACACACACCCAAAGAGACAGTAAGAGATAAGGTTCAAACTATTTCCAAAGTAGTTAAAGGGAATCAAAGCCAAATCAGTAGCAACTTTCATTCACATTGTCTGCGTTTAGGACCTGCGATAAGGACCTTTTATTAAATTTAGTGGCTTAATGAGAAAGAGAATTTTTGAATTGACTGAGGCAAATGGAGGCAGCACTATATATTAACATTCGTTTTTCCATCATTCCGCAAAACATGAAATAAGGCTATAGTTTTGATACAGCAAATAAATGCTTTCTTTTCTTTGTTTTTACTTCTTTTTAGGAAATCGTTATTAAATCGTTCATTTTAGGTGAAAAAAAGGTTTTACAGTCATAATTGAAATACTGAGCTACACAATTTTCAAGATTTTGAGGGAACATATAAATATGATAAGCACTGTATGAATAATCCACAAGTCGTTTATTTTATTTTTGAAATGTTTGCAATCTTTTCGTTTTTTTAGTGTCTCTCTCTCTCTCTCTCTCTCTCTCTCTCTTGTTGTGTTGCCTCACTCCTTGCACGCGCGTTAAACATGCACAAATATTTGAAAAAATTTGATTTAATTTAAAAGAAATGTTTTTGGAGCTTTCGTTTCAAACGATTCACTTGCATCACCTGAGAATACGCTTGATCGATCTACTGACAGAGACTGCAAAAGGTCTCAGACATAGGCACAAAAAAAAAAGACCAAAAGGACGCCAAAGAGAGGAAGAAAGAGAGGAGAATTGAAAGTTTTGTACCACGAGTACAAGGAATTCCATGCATATTTTTTGGTGGCCACAAAAAGAAAAAAAAAAAACGGAGAACAAAGAGACAACAAAGAAACCCAGCTGAATCCTTCATCAAGAAAAGAGAGAGAGAGAGAGAGTGAGAGAGAGACAGAGAGCAAGGAAATGTTGGGTTATTTTTTATTTTTATTTTTTTTACCTTTTTCAACTAACAAAAACCTGAATGTGACATTTTGAGTTTCAACCCATTTAGGAAGTAATATAATCTGTGCCTCATTATCTGTGATAATAACAACAGCAACAACAACAATAACGTTAGAAGCGAATGTAGAGACAACCTTAACCCTAATAAAGTACAAATGGGACCAATTCTATTTCATTTGCGGCACATTGCAAAGTTTTCTTTGGTTGTGTATAGCTTAGCTTGGCTTGGCTTTTGTATGCAAAATGCAAATTACACATGCGAGTCGCAGATAAAAGCACTGTGAGCCATAAAATATGTCATATTTTAACAAAATGCTGCACCAAAATTACAATAAACCCATTTGCCATGCCTCCCAACTCATTCCACTTGACTCCGACTCGACTCGACTTCGACATTCACTCCAGCTTCAGGTTCACTCACTCCATTCACCATGCTGCAGGATTCTCATATGGGACAGATAACAACGTCGGCGGCAATGAAGGCGGCGGCATGTTGCCTGTAATTAGCTCATACCATCCATAAACCACAACAAAAACAAAACCAAAACCAAAGCCAGTGAGGTTGAAAGCCGAAAAGGAGTTGACTTGGCTTTGGTTGTCCTCTCCGCATGAAAACAATTTCAAAAGTTCCATTATCTATTAGACCATTAATGAAGAGATACTAAACGAAACAAAGGTGCCGGCAAAATGTTTTGCAAGACCAATAAATTCTTTGACTCGGATATAATTAAATATGAAATGCTTAGTTTAAAATTGAAATTGCATAAAAAGTTTAAGAGTGAATCGTTAAATATGGAAATGACATGATCTTAAAGGAATTTGAAATGGATAACTTTATAGATCCGTCCCACAAAGTGAGCTTAAGTGACGTTTCATGCCACAGAGTTCGAGAGTCTCAGTCAGCAGAGTATTTATAACTCAAAGGTCAAAGGTGATCCAACAAAGTTAAGCTCTTTTATGCAAACTATTGACAGAAAAGAAATGAAATACATTTTCCCCCTTAAGTACGCAATAGAATTTTGAGACTATTTATTAAACTTTTAAGCTAGGGCTTTTTCCCAAATACTTCAAAGTTATGTCAAGAATTGCATACTTAAAGGGGCGAATTTCTCTTATTTTCTTGCTGTACATCTATATAGTCTGAACATGAATCACGGCAATATACTATACATAAGTAGACGATAACTATAGAAACTAATAGTCAATTCCAATGCTTCATTTTATTTCAACAATTAGTTCAATTTAACTTGTATTTAGCCAAAATAATTACCTTTAAGCATTGTGTGAGTGTGCATTTTTTCGGGGGGGAATAATTTCTAATGGTAATCATTAATCCAACTTGATTAGACCGCAAATTTTCCATTTAGTTTTTATTGCTAATGAGAGAAGCGAAAACACATCATAAAATTTGCTGCTGGCCGACGACCGACAAACGAGGAACGAGGACACAAATCTCTCAATTAGTTTTATACAAATTAGTTTAACGCCCGAATGGGAATACAATTCCCCATATGACACTCCCTCCACTCCACTCCACTCCACCTCCACCACCACTTCCTCCTCCACCTCCTTCTCTAGAGACTAGAAAAAATATATATTCCCTGGCCAAAGTTAATTAGATTTTTTCTTTTGGCTTTCATTTATGCAAAATGTCAACTAATTAAATGAAATCGAAAAGTAATCCAAAGTGAAACAAAACAATAAAAGCAGCAAATGCAACAGACAAACAAACAGACAGACAGACAGACAGAGGCAGACGGACAGTCAGCAAGTGAAAAAGAAAGAAGTTCAATTACCATAAAAAAGAGATTTGTTTACATTTTACACCTCACCTCGCGGAAAGATTAATGAGATTTTCGCCCAGGAAAATTGAAGGCGTTTTTGTTTCTTTTTTTTTTTGGTTTTTGGTTTTATCGAGCAGGTGTCAAAGCTTAAATGGCTGCTCGACCATTTAATTGTTCGGTCTTCATACAACAGAACAATTTTCCTTTTGGCTTTCTCTTGCCCTATAATTAATATGCTAATAAAATGCTTGAATGACAGTTGAACAAGCACTTTTGACAGCTTCCGAAACTCCAATAAAGTTCTTGGAATGTTTTTCACAAAAATTCCACGAACACACACACACACACACACACTGGGAGAGGGAGAGGGAGCGGGAGAGAGGGGAACAATATTGAAGTTGGCGGTAAATCATGATTATCTTTTTATTGCTGACATTTTGCGGGGCGACTTTTATGAACCATCCCATCATACCCCACTCCCCGGCACACACTCTCTCTCTCTCTCTTTCTCTCTTTGGAAATGCTAGCTATGTGAAATGTACTTAGCAGGAGGGGAAGGAAGGAAGGAAAAAAGACAGGCAAGGACGGTTCATACATATATAGAAAGAGAAGCTGCATAACGAGATTTGAAACGGTTTTTGCGCTTTGCTTTAATGGATGGCCCCTCATTGAACTGGGCAACTTGGCGGCCAAAACGTATTTCAACTAATGTGCGGTTATCACATTGGGGTCACCAAACAACAGTTCTCTCTGTCCCATTCACTCGTATCCCAACAGCTCAATTGCCAACAGGCATACCTTAAGGCGCTAAAACCAAGTAAGTGAGCGAACGAGTGAGTGAGTGAGTGAGTGAGCGTGTTTATGCTGCCAAAAGACATTCCAATCGAATGCCATTCGATGATAAAAATCGTGCCAAACGATAATCCACTAAAACATTTACACTCACACACACATACACACAGAGAGAGCAGAAGAAGCTCTGTGTGGCCAGCAGGACATCTAGCAGTGTGCCAGGCCACGGCAAAAGATTAGCAAAGGACATGGGATGTCCTCTCGTCGCCTGTCGCTTGTGCGTTTGTCGGTCGTCTGTCGTTGGCCTGGGCTCAAAGTGCCATTCCAGGACAATGCAACATTACAATAATGTGCACTTTTATGGACAGTTAACGACTGCAGGTCCCATAAACGCATTATCCTGAGCACAAGTCATCGGTATGCGGAATTTCTTTTCGCACTTTGCCATCAGCCATCAGCCCTGTCGGCCAGGACACACACATACACACACACGGATAGAGAGGTGTCAACTAAAATAATTCGCAATTTTCTTAGACGCAAAAAAAAAAAAAAGAGAAAACTAAAAGGCAAAGTCATTCAGGCAACTTTAAGAAGAAAACTAACAATAACTTGCAGACTTTTTCCCAATTCAAGCTGAAATGTCCTTTGATGTGACAATTAGAGTAAGGATTATGTCGAAAAATTTCAAATGGCTTAAATGCTTTTTAAATAACAATATCAGCTTTAAGTCATGATAAAGTTTATAATTGTCGTAAGCCATCTATAAACTGGGCTCAAGATTGATCAGAGATCAATTGGCTCTGACGAGAGAAGGCCCAATAGTGGCAGCTATTATTACGATTAAACGAAAGTATTACAAATAATTAAGTAAACAACATTTACATACATTTATGATTGAGATTCCACAGAGATTTGAAAACAAACTTTAGCTTAGGTTCGTAAGTGTTCTCTGGTTAGTAAGGACACCGCTCGAGACTCAAAAACCAAGATAATCTTCTTTGCTTCTAACCTCTTGAATAACAGTTAACACTCCAGGCAACTCAAAAGATGTCTTCTCTTCTCTCATTGTATTGAACTTTTTGTTTGTGGACCAAAATGGAATGTACTTTGAATAATTGCTGGTCACAGAGAGTTTTCCGGACTCTCTCCACCGCCACCGATACGGCCACAACCATGCCCATTCCCATTGCCGCCATCTCCCACCACCTATGATCCTTTTTTCCGTTATTCAGTTGTAGTTCAATAAATTTTTGGGGCTAGGCAATAAAAAAGGTAATCTCATATCTAAATGGCTCTAACTCAACCACACACAACCTTTGACTTTTTGGGGCCTTTGGCGACCACAAATCTTTGCGATTTTCTAGAAGCAACTGGTCCTGGGTTAAGCAGTGCCAGCAGTCAGTGCCGACCATAAATAACCCAACGAGCAGCCAGAAATGTCCTGGAGAGACAAAAGCAAACATCTAAATTAATTATTTATAGTCCGAGAGCAATTCCGGAACTCTTGGCTGAATAATAAAACGATTTGCGAGCGAGCGAGCGAGCCACAATGAAACTAGCCAAAATATGATTCATGTGATGGCCAAGTTGAAAAATGTGAGAGATAAGATAGGCAAATTTAAATTATGTGGGTTAAATGTTAAATGGGGCAGGGGACAGGGACAGCGGTTAGAGGCAGCGGGCAGGGCAACTGCAACTACCTTTAAGAGTCGCCGTCGTCGAAGTAAACTTTACTCTCAAAAAGAAGAAGACGAACGGGTGGATTTTCAATGAGAGTAAATCTAATTTTAAGAGTTCCTTCCCATCCTCCTCCTCCTCCTCCTCCTCTTTCTCTCTCCTTCTGCTTACTTTTGCTTATTCTGGCTAAAAAACAGCCCCCGGCTCAATTATATTAATACAGTTACTCGAATTTATGACTCAGAAGGAGGAGAAGAGAAGCTAAAGGAAGGAGGAGGAATTGGTGGGTGGTGGCAAAAAGTGTCTCAAAATTGAATTTGCATAATTTTAAAAGCCTCGAACTGCGGCTTCCAAGTGGCCCAAGCATATTGACAGCATACTGAAAAATTTTCTTACTGAATGAGACGAAACAGAAATGAGGCAGAGGCAGCAGCAAAGGGAGGAGCAGACGTTGGGGGGGAGAATCGAAATGGAAATGATGTTTTTGATTTTGATTATGCAAATTTAAGTGTCGCCAACAATGTTTTGCTCATTGGAGCTGAAAGTTGAAGCTGAAGCTGGGAACCTGAAACTGAATGAATGAAACTGGAATGAGGCCTAGATTGGATGGATGTCTTTCCCATTTGTAACAAAATGTTCTTGCGCATGTTAATTACCAATGGAAACTCTATTAAAGATTAAGCTTAGAGATACATCTTAAGGTTATCCTGCCCCAACCGCCATTTCCACAAGTTAATTCAATTCTCTCTCTCTCTAACTGCTGCATTTTGTTTTTGGGTCAACTACTGCACGAGGATGGGGGTGATGAGGGCGAGGGCGAGATAACTGGCGACTCTTTTATGGACCAACAAAACTATTTTGAAAATTTTCCCTCTATTCTCCCACATGTTACCCATATAAATGACTTCATTAAAACCTAAAAGCCAACTCAAAACGAACTTTCATTTTCTATTAAAAATATTTTTGCTCGCTTCGGCGTCAAATTGTCTAGAGTATTAAATTAGAATTTCATTTTTCTCTTCTCTTCATCTGACATCATCTCATCAGTAGCAAGAGCAGTCGGAGCAACAGCAGCTGCAGCCACTTTAAAGGACAAACTTCAAAGTATCTCAAGAATCTCATTGTCAGATAAAAGATCATTCACCTAACCAATTGAACGTTTGCCTTTTTTTTTATGGCTAGAATAAATAAATTTCCATTGTTAGAGAGTTCGTTTTGAGCAAATTCTTGAAATTATCAGACACATATGGAACAATCCGCCAACTCATAAAGGATATGCTCCTTTTGCAATTGACAATAACAGAAAAAAATAGATGAGGAGAGAGCGAAGGAAAAGAAGATGGAGAGGAAAATAAAGAATGTATCCCAAAAGCGTATCTCCTTTTGGGCCCAAGCACGTTTTATTCGAATTTGAACGGTAATAATCGATCCCTGAGGCATTTTCATGACAACAAAAAAAAAAAAACAAAAAGAAAAACACAAAAACACAATGTCAGGGTTGAATCCAAGTTTAAAGTTCTGTTTACATTTTTGATGTACAAAAAATGGCGTTTCCTTTGACTGTTGACTCTTCATTTAATACTGTAAAATCCTCGAGCAGGATTAAAAACAAATCCACTCAAAATTGAATACGATTAAATACGAAATTGACCTCACTACTCCAGGCTGACCATATGCAAATTTTCAAACCGAAAAAAAACACACTCCTCCTTCTCTTTTCATTCTTCCTTCATTTAATCGAGAGCTGTGAAAGTCACAGTCGCAGGCCGTGCCCAAAAATCAAGGACAACAATTGTCCTTTTTCCTCTCTACTCACAAACACACATACACACATACACACACACACACGTTTTAAAATCGAATTTCAACAACACAAAAATGGAAATGGAAATGGCAAAGGGAAAGGGTCTTTCGGGGTGGTGGCCCATCATATGGTTGCACGCGTTTTTTATTGTCATGCAACAATTTTGTGGCAAAGTTAGGCAAAAGCCAGCCACAGCCAGTCATTCAGTCAGTCGAAGGGTTGCCAGCCCAGCAGCAAGGGGAGTGGGGGGTATGGGAGAAGAACATTCTTTTCAAGTGTCTGTGTCTCTGTGTGTGTATTAAAAAAGGGCTTCCAACTGCAATTGCATGGCAAGAGGGGAGGCTGGGAGAGGGTAGAGAGGCAAGGTTGGTAGCAAGGAGTTAGGGTAATTACGTGCATGTAAACAATAATTTAATTTTGTACTAATGCAACAAATTTGTGGGCTGATTGCGGGTTTTGTTAACGAAGTTACATGCGACCTAAGCCAGAAAAAGGAGAGGAATCTCTCTCTCTCTCTCTCCCTTTCTCTCACAATCTCTGAGTTAAATTCGATTAAAAAGGTCGAACAAATGTTGATTAATGTTGGCAATCGAGTTAAAATTCTCAGTTTTTCTAGTTTAACAAAGGAAATACAGATGAAAAGAGGTTCAGCAAAGAGTTTATCCATTGTAAGCTAAGATTTAGGCAGTTCCTTAATGCAGTTGAAACTCGTTTATAGAGGATCCGCATTATCCTCCGATGATATAGAAAATCTCAGACTTAACGCTTGACGGCACCAAAAACCCTTTAAAAATGCGCATTATTTGTTTTTTTGCCTCGTTAGTTATAATTCTCAACTTGTTTTAGCGATGGTGGATAAAATTTTGGTTGCTCTTGAAGTCGAATAATCTTCACAACCATTTATTCACCTCGAGCCGCCATAGTTTCTTTAAGTGAACCCTTCATTGAACTTCTAGAGAAGAAAGTTTTCAATTGCCCAACGACTGTTACTGTCAGCTGTCCGTGGCAAAGTCATACCAAAATCTCAAAATCAGATTTTGGCTTTAGATTTATATGTCTATACTCTATATTGTGTATATATTGTGTCTACAACTTCTTGGCTTGGAATTGTGTAGGCGTGTCACTTAAATGCAATCGAGTTGAAACATCAATGACAGAAGAAAGAGAGAGAGAGAAAAAAAAGCAAGCGAATTTCAATTGAAACTCATTCAATTGAATGAAATTCTTTCTCTGATAGTTTATCCATCACAATCAGCAGCAGTCGCAGAAAATCTTTTCTGCTTGAATTAAGCCCAGGGACCAGTACAAGGAAGGAAGGCAGGAGAAAGAAACTCGAAATAGAAACAGGATGTTCATTAGGTTCGCTGCTTTTGCTGTTATTAAATCTAGATTTGAAGAACCAAACCAATCAAACAAACGAACGAAACGAAAGCCAAACTAACTAAGTAAATGATGAATAATACATGAAGAAAGAAAGAAAATAAAAGAGAAAGTTTCTTGCTGGGATTAAATGATTATCATCTAGCCTATAATAATCTGATGAGAGAAGAAGAAAGACAATGTAGAGGGGTGAACAGGACTAAGGCTAGGGCAGGAGCTGGGGGGTAGGCATTTAATTTCGTCACTTGACCGAAATAAGAATACCAGCCAAACAAAAAATGCAACAAACCATGCCAAGGGTAGCAGGCTAGGGCTAGGGCCATGGCCTCAATTGTAATTACCCAGAAGCCGTCAATGTATGTATATCGATGCTGGACTTGAAAATGATTTACTGCGTCTGGGACCAAAAGTAAATTAGTGAAAATATTTGCACAAATTAGTGAGCCGGCAAAAGTTTCTTACGAAAAAATGTTTATACAATTCATCACAAAATCCAAATTGTTGGCATATATCCCCAGTGTCCTTTTGTGTGATGTGGTGTAACCGGATGCCTTACACACACACACACACACACACACATCACACAAATGGACCCAACCTCATTCCATGTCTCTCTCACATCAGCATACGTAATCCAATGAAACGAAATGCTTTATTGGCTTAATGGAGCTGACGAGGATGCGGCACACACATACACACATACACACACACACACACATCTCTCTACATGGAGTGTCCATCCATTTCAGCCAGTTGGCTGCCTCCACTCTCACTCTCCAGAGGATTCGAAAGTGTATCGAAATGAAAAAGGACAATTTAATTTAATTTGCCCGGCCAACACAGAGGACATCGCCATTCCAAATATGCAGAAAAGGATGCGTGGGTGTGTGTGCCACAAATGGTAATAATTCACACTTGTGGCCAATACACCACACACACACACACACGAGAGTGGAGTGGAAGGAAGGACCCTTAATTTATGGCCACTAATTACATTGATGATAAATTTAATTTCGAATTATGACACACAACACACAACAATGCAATGGCTAGAATGGTTTGTGACGAAAATGGCGACGGGGGCGGTATGCGGGAGTCCTTTTTTAAGCTGACAGCGAAGAGCTAAAGTCAGCACTTGCGGCTGTCAATAAAAAAAGGATAATCATGATTTACACACATTTCTATGGGGATTGTTCCCGCCCCCATGTCCCACATTTAACCAATTTGACTCCAAAAATTCATGTTTAACTGTCAACGAGCAATTTCTCTAGGACAAACTCTGTTTGAATTGAAGTTTTTGACTTTAGTTTTGTTCATTAATCTTTATAGAGAACCAAACAAATGTCAAATAATGCGAATTTCTATTTGCACTTTAAACAAATATTTTGCCCAAGTTATTTCAGAGAAAGAGAGCCCAAGGAAAAGGCGAAAAGGTGGGAAATTGACAAGTAAATCCCTCAGCAACTTCTGAACAAAAAAAAAAAACGGAATGTCCATCAAAAGAAACTTCTTTACGCCATTCCTTTGGACTCTCTTCCACTGACAAGACGCATAAATTATCCTTTTTTCTCTCTTTCTCATGCTGCGTGTTGTTGTTGTCTTCCTCCCCGTAAAGGAAGTGTGAAAATTTACGCCAGACAAGTGCAAAAGTAATGATATGCAATCCAATTTGGCCAAAAAAGAAAAGAAATACTTCCCCAAAATAAAACTGGACTTTAGGAAGTTGCACATTCATCACTTTTGTGATGAACCTCGCATCATGTTGGCCAGCCAGCGAGTGCCCCAAAAACAAGTGTCAATTTGCAAGGCATTAGGTGGCTGGGGAAGGGGGAGAAGTTTGAGGGTGAGAAGTGGAAATTGGAGTGGGAGAAGAAGCTCCATGGGTTAACATAGTGTGTGGGTGTGTGTGTGTGTGTAGTAAGGCATTTCTCGTATTCCGGTTTATTTAAGAGTAGCGAAAACTCCCATTTATAGTCATCGGGGATGATGTAAAAACTTCAGAAGGGGGGGAAGAGGGGCAAATGTGTGTGGCAAATGTTTTCACGCCACAAAAGGATTTCTCTTTTAGCTCACTACCCAGCTCACACGGCTTTTAATTACCTTTATCTCTATTACATATGACTCAGCCCTCAGCCAGGACTTCTTAATGGGTTTATTGTTGTTGGGAAACGCAAAAAAAACAAAAACAAAAAAAAAAAGACAAATATGACATATTTTATGACTCTCACACACACAGGGAAAGAAAGTTCTTATCTCCAAAGAATATTACGAGAAGTTAATTTGTGGGTACAGGAAATGGGTGGGGAAAATGCATAAGAATTGGCTTCAATCGATTGGCATTAGATCCATTGGTCAGCCCAATGAGTGTCTCTCTAATCGTTTCCTTCCCAAAATGATAAAGAGGTCAAACTTAATCAAACTTCTTCAAATAAAACCTTGTCTTTGCTTAGCTTCACAAGATAAAAGCCATGTTATAAATACTATTTGAAGTTTATCTAGACCATATGTACGGATGTATATGGAAAAATCAACTTATGCATATGTATGTATGTACATACCACTATCGAGATTAACTTGTCTCTAATTTCGTCCATTAGTCAGTCCTTATCCCAGTTTACATTCAAAAGCTTTAGAGAAAACTATACAATATACACCCCGCTCTTCTTTCTTTCTCTCTTACTTTCTCCAAAGGAAAGCATAATAACAACAATTTACATTTGTACTCTATTTTTTTTTTTTTTTTGGGTTTAAAATTGACTTTTTCTTTCTAATTTATAACGCTCTAATTTCATTTCTTTTTCCTGTTTCTTTTTTTTTTTAAATGAAATAAGCATTTCTCAGCCCATAAAATGCCAACATAAAATCATCCACCTGTGAGTTACCTACAATAGGAAAAAAAACACGCACACACACCAAAGAGGAAAGTTCAGCAGGAAGAAAACTTTGTCAGCCCTTGCAAAGAGAATTCCTTTTATTTTTTTTATTTTTTTTTTTTGAAAATTTGCATAGAAAAATCGTAAAAATATCGTGCTTTTTCCAACTGCAATTTGGGCGTGACGAAATTGGTAAAGAGAATGAGGTAGAATGGGCTCAGAAATACGGCAAATGGAAGGGTGGTTAGCACCAAGATGAAAGAGTTAAGTGAGAGATGAGTGCACTTGGTTCGTTTCTTTCCGGCGTTAATTTTTTTTTCCTTTCCTTTTTGTCGTGGACAAATTCTTAGTACAATTACAAGACGGAATTAGTTAATCCCTTTAAATGTGTAAAACGTGATGAAATTTTGATGAACAGAGAAAGAAAAAGAGAACGAGGGAGAGGAAGAGAGAGAGAGAGGAAGTGAGGCTTCTTAGCCATTTAGACTGGATTAAAAGTCTGGAAATATATCTAACAACTAATTTAAAAGTGAGAGAATGCTATTTTATATGATGATGATTTAAGAATATGTCATAAGGTGAAAGCGAAGCGAAGGATGAATGCTTTAATTGCTCTATGCCTCCTCTTGCCATCTTCAATTCGAATGCTGAGTGTGATAAAGTGTTTGCCTTCTCCTTGGGGAAATGTGCAAATGGTCAGTCAGTTTTTGCCTGCCTTTCCTCGCCTCACAAAGGACATTCAAACAGAAGGCATCAGCCGCAATGTTTACGCTGCGGTTCCACAATTCAACGATCCTGACAGAGAGAGAGCAGGGATGGAAAGGGAATAACCATTGAGGAGCTGTCAGTTTTAATAGAAGGCCGGACACTTTCATAGCGTTGACGTTCCATGTGTCCGTGCGCCCGTGTGTCCATGTGTGTGGCCATCATCGTCATCGATTCGAACTTTGCAGAGCAAATTCTCAATACCCCAGAGGGCTGTTTCTAATGAAGGACAACAAACCAGTGGGAGGGAATGTGTGTGTAGTTGGAGGCGTTCAACATACACGAGATGGAGGTGGATGGTGGGAGGTGGAGGTCAGGAGTTTGCTTGCTCATTTGACGAAATTTTTGACGCTTTATGAGGTCCCTTTAGTGCTGAGTGTGCGCAAAAATGTAATTGAATGAATGAATAAGAGAGAGCCAAAAAAGGGAGAAGAGGAAGGCCAACAAGATGATGATGATGATGATGATGGTGCCCACCAGCAGCAGTAGCACCCGCACCAGCAGTAGAAGGTCAGGCAATAAAATGTTTGTCTTCCATTAGGCCAAACATATGATGACCAAAAGATGATAAAACAACTTCTTTTTATTTTCAGCTTTTTGCCAAACACTGAGAGATGATCACTTTTCGTAGTTTTTGTACCGACTTGTTAAGATTCAAAACGTCAAAGTTTCATAAAAAATTCTCAAATTAAAAATTATCTTCTATCTGACTGACATAAAACTGCTAACTGCCTTCCAATCGCTTTGTTTAGACACCAAAAATGACAGGTAAACTCCAAAAGTGTCAACAATGATTTAGAAATGGAGTGACCAGATTTCATAAGGTATTTAATTACTGTCACACCATTACCCTCAATCGAGTAGGCCTCGACTTCAATTTTTTGTATAACAGCCTAAAAATTTAAAAATGTTCATTCAACTTCCTACCTCCAACACGGCAACATCTAATTATTTCTTTTAATTTAATTTTTGAAGGGCCTTAAACCCAATTATGGTCTTTGTCAAGATAAGTTTGTTAGGCATTTAATGTCCAAGTTAACTCGAGTCATATTCTTTAGTTAACTTGTTTGTTCAATTTTCTATCTTTTCATTCAAAAGCAAATTGTTCTGTACGCGTTTTGGATGTCTTCTGTTTGCTATTTCTTTCTTAGTATAATATGTATCCTATTATTTTGTTTCATTGCAATAGGCGATGTGCCATTTTCTGTAATAGCGAATGCTTGATCAGAGCTCTTATTTCTTTAAAAGCGCTGCTTTTAATGCAATGCCCTGTCTACCGCTGCTTTCTACTTGTTCGAAACTAATATGAATTCCTTATTAATATGAACTAAAAACTCCTTGAATTGTAATAAGCCACAAAAAGATTTCATTCTTGGCGATTCAAATAACTTGCTCCTTTTTTCTTCCTATTGCTAACTTACTAACACTAATTACATACTTCCAATAGGCCGAAACGTATGATGACCAAGAGTAAAAAAAAAAAACCTTTTTTGGCCTTTGGTGGGGGATTCAGCTTCTTTCTTTTTTTGGTTTTGGTTTGAATTATTTTATTGCTTGAATAATAATTCTGGCTGGCCCCTTGTCAACAAATGTAGGTTCAGCAATAAAACTAAAATTCTCTCCATTTAGTTTGGTAGACGACTCTTAAGATACCCAGCATAGTTTGGAATGGATGTCCCAACTGGAACTGCAATAAATTTGGTTTTGAATTTCATATGGAACGATAGCCACAAGCTGGAAGACTGACAACTATAGAGAGATCTGACCGCAACTTATTGTGAATCTTGGCATAGCTTCTTATTCTTCTGCTGGTTTTAGTGGGTATGAAGAGTCAAAACCAAAACACATGACAGAAGTTATGAGTTTTTGCCTTTAAAATGTGTCTCCTTTTTTTTTGTTTTTGTTAATTCGCGTGACTCGCGTGTCTTGGCTGACTTTTTGTTTTTGTGTCGTTTTCTGTTTCTGTTCTTCGTCATGATTTCAGTTGGGGACACGAAGGCAAATGAACATGATATCATGAAGAAAAAATATGAACAAAAAATCTCATGTTACGGTCATCAAATAAATATTTTGCTGCTGCTGCTGCTGCTGCTGCTGCTGCTGCTTTTCAATAAATCGAAGTGCAAGTCAACGCCAAATTATCATGACAACTTACTTAAGTTCTTGAGTCAGTCGCTTGAGAGTCGCTTGAGAGAAAGGGTTGAAGGGTTTGGCCCACAAAATTGGAGGAAGAAAAGTTTCAAATCAAATGCTAATTGCCAAAAGGAATGCCAAAAAGTGTGGAGAATGAGGAAAGTTTCCCTTGGCGCTTCTCACGTACATTTCGCAAGCTGACACTTTTCATGACAATAGTTTCCATTGTCTCTTTAAAGTATCTCTCAGTCTCACCTTAAAGATGCATGATATTTTTATATCTGAACCCAAACACACACACACAAACACACCAAACCATGTCGTTGCCCTTCGTTCTTGGCATATTATGTGGCGGCCCTTCAATAAAATTCGATTCTCGAAAGGAAGAAAACCAAAAGGTCTTTGGCCATTAAATGTAACTGCACTGTAATTTGCATAATTTTCTATTCATTACATAATTCTGTCAATTTCCAATACATTATAATTTGTTAAAAGAAAAGAACACACACACCACGAGAGAGAGAGAGACAGAGAGAGAGAGCGAGCTAGAAGTAAGCAAGGGCAACCCCCGAAAAAGTGAAAAAAAAAATATGCAAAATAGTCTTATGGGAGGGTCTCCTCATCTCTCTCTTGCCCGTGTCCCCCCGTGACCCTTGGTTCGTATTTGTAATTTGTTTTCGGCTTAAAAAGATTATTTTATGGTGAAAACAACCCGAGGACAAGTTGTTCAATTTTTTATGCACAATATGTTGAGAAAGAAGAACAAAACCAAAAACAAAAATTACCCAAAACATATCGAGAAAAAAAGGGAAATTAACAGAAGAGGAGAAGATCAAGCAGGAGTTTCAAACAAAAAAAAAAAAAAAAAAAAAAAAACTAAATAACTGAAACAGAAACGGGAACCAATAGGCCGTCCGACCGACCAACCTGTCAGCCGACTGGCCACAAAAAGCAACCACAAATCGAAAGAAAAACCTAAAACCAAAATCACGTAGCCATTATGAATGCAAATCAAGTGTCAATATTCTCGATGGGATTTTCATTATCGAGAAAATTTGTTGCAAAATGGCATGGAAATGAAAATGGAAATGGAAAATTCCTTTTTTTTTTGCCAAGAAAAGATTCGCCAAAATCAGCAAAACAAACAAAAACAAAACCAGTGAGCAGGGGAGCAGAGAGAGACGGTGGCGAAGGCGGAGAGAGTACAAACAAAAAACTGAAATCTGTGAATGTGAACGAAAAGTGAAATGCGAATTGCGAATCGAATGAAATCAATTGGAATTTCGGAATCCCAAATGTCAACTTTGAATTGGGCATTTTTCTAACAGCTGGCCAGGCATACTGATTAGTTATTTCATTCTAGAAGGAGGGCATGGCCAGGTCAGGGCAGGAACAGGAGCAGTTGCAGTGGGTGGGGAAAATTATGAAAGAGTTTTTTTTTTTTCAATAATCAAAGTTTACTGAATTTCCTTAAGCAGATCGATGTTAGAGCAAAAAAAAAAATGTTCCATTAGCTTATCATGCTGATCAGCTGATATCAATATATATTTCGTAGCTTGGTTGGCCTTTCCGCCCTGCAAATGGCTACAAGGAAATCTTGCCCGGAAATGATGAAAAGCCTAGTTCACTTGTTCATTAAATGTCCCGTCAAGTTTATCGCCACTTGGGGAGCAATAAGCCAAAAGTTTTTTTTTTTCCCCCTCCAGTTTTTCTTGCCTTGCCCTCCCCTCCCCTCTTCTCACCACTCTATTCCCACTTATCACCTCATCCTCTGCCATCTCCATCATCGTTTTTCATATTCAAATATCCTTGTTCTTGTTGTAATTAATCATCTTGGGAGACACAAACACACACACACACAAACGCACAGAAAAAAGAGATGGAAAAGAATGAGAGCAAAAGAAAAAATGTCTCTCGAGATAATGTCAACATAAATTGTTTCGGCAATTTTCTACAAATTTTTCTTGCATTATTTATGAAGGTTAAGCCAGTAGTCAGAAATGTGAATTTAAAGGCAAAAATGTAGGAAATTAGCCTTCTACATGGGAGGCGTGTCACAATTTTTGGTTCCTGCAACCAACAACAAGAACAACAACAACAACAAGAGGGGGTGGATCATTGGTTTGTTGGGTTCACATAGCATTTCAATTTGATGCGAGGCGATTTTAATGTTGACTTTGGCCCATGGCCAAGCTTACTCTTCACTTGGCCAAAGGGGAAAAGGACCACGTGCAGGTTCAGGTCCACATCCAGAGGTCCAGTCATTCAGTCAGTCATTCTGAATGCGGCATTTAATGAGCCTGTCACCAGTGGCAGCAGTCAATGTCCGCCTGAATGGGCATGGGCTTGGGCAGGGGTTGCTGCTGCTGCTGGTCCTTAAACGTTTGCTCATATGTGTCCCTTGTGTTCCCCCTTTTGCTCTCTCTCCCCTTTTTTTTTTTTTTTTGTCCTGTGGTCAGTTTAATCACAAAGTTTAATGAATGGATTAGGGGTTGCGTGTGTATGTGTGTGTGTTGGCCAAGGATCAGACAGTTCGCTTGCAATTTTAGTTATTGGAATCCATTTATTTACCTGCATTTCCATAATCCAAATCACAAAACATTATTCCAATTCCCTCCCCCTACGCATATATGTATTTTGTTTTGCCTCAACTTTCTAGGACTAAATTTCTTCATCCTCATCTCCTTCTTCTTCTCATCAGACTTTTCATCACTTGTCAATGTGCCATCTCACTTAACCCGAGTCCTCCCTTTTTTTTTGTCTCTCTCTTAAAAAAAAATTATGCAAATTTAATTTTCTCTACACTTCCGTTTTGACACGCGAATCAGCCAGCTTCTGGTTCCCCCTCCGCCCATGTGACACGCCTACTTCTTCTTCCGCTGTGCATTATTATTGTTATTATCATAAGCAATTGGAGTAACTTGAAGTTCTCTCAAAGCAGTTGCCTTCCTCCCAATACAAAATTATATTTTCATTGTTTGCCCAGATCATTTAGTGATGATTCATTAAATCATCCTCTGAAGATTTAGGCAAACTGGTCTTAAAGCCAGTATTAGCCATCAAATGCTCTACCAGTGATCACTTTTCAAAGGTTTAAGAAAAACATTCTAAGATTTCTATGCACTGGCTTGATTATATATGCCATAAATTAGAGCGAAATCCCCCAAGAATGTTATAGCTAAAGGCAAAGAAGAAAAAACTGAGTTTAGCAACGACTGATGTGATAGGTTTTCGATTTCTTATTGTTATTCAAAACTATTACCTAATTATTGTGGCTTTTTTTATGTTATTGGGACTATCGATTGAATCGACTATCGATTGTGTCGACTATCGTTAGTTCTCTATCTCTAGTGATAACTACCAGATTTCTCATCGAGTGGTTAAAATAAAATGACATACAACGAAATGGTTGCTGGTTCAACTTCAAAAGTGTCAACAATAGAGTGACCAGATTTTACATCTTTCAAATCAATTCGTGCTAAACAACTGCCACACTATTACGCTTACAACTACCTCAATCGAGTAGGCCTCGACTTAAATTTTTTGAATAAAAGCCGATGGATTTCTCTAAATTTTCATTCAACTATCTACCTCCAACACGGCAACATCTAATTATTTCTTTTAATTTAATTTTTCTATTATTTAACTTGTTTTATTTTTAAAGGGCCTTTGACCTAATTATGGTCTTTGCCAAGATGAGTTTATTAGGCATTAAATGTCCAAGTTAAATCAAATCATTTTCCTTAGTTATTTGTACATATGTTTAATTTTCTATCTACTCATTCAGAAGCAAATTGTTCTGTACGCGTTTTCGATGTCTTCCGTTTGATATTTCTTTCTTAGTATAATATGTATTCTATTATTTTGTTTCATTGCAATAGGCGATGTGCCATTTTCTATGATAGCGAATGCTTGTTCAGAGCTCTTATTTCTTTTAACGCGCTGCTTCCTACTTGTTCGAAACTAATATGAATTCCTTATTAATATGATTTAAAAACTCCTTTAATTGTAAAAAGCCATAAAGAGGTCCCATTCTTAGCAATCCAAATGCACCATTTGCCAAAATCTAGATTACTTTTATTTCTCCAATACTTATTTAAGTTATGCAACAATGAGAAAGGTCTAATACCTGGGATCCCAAAGCTCTGTCAATACTGCTTTCTAATTAATGTGTTGCTAATCTTTGTTTTCTAAAACTTTGTCTTACTACAATAAGGAATATTCTTGTCCTTCTTGACTGAAAAAGCGTTGAATCAGGAAAATTGTCTGGATTTAAACATTTTCTACCTTTTTGATTTACATTCGTGTTACCTAACAGCACTTGATAATGTTAATCCATATTTGTGTTGGTTACTCTAAGTTTGAGTCTGTTAACGAAATGTTAAGCTAAATACATCCCCAAAAGCAGGCAATAGAATTTCTCGAAATTTTGATTGCAGGGGAAATGGGCGCACAGTGCCGATTGGCCCATAGACAAGAGCTAAGGGGAAATGTTGCTTATATACACGAATCAACTCCGATTGGTCAATGGGCGTGTATATAAGCAACAAACTGTTGGGGGTTTGGAGCCACGCCACTCTTTACATAACTGAATGTATGTAAGTGGTTGGGTGGATGGATGGATGGGCGAGTGTATGGATGCTTGGATGCTTCAAGTGTACAACTCGGTCTTGAGTGAACGACATTGAACGCCGCGGCGTTTCATTCTGCGCAAATCCATCATCGTCAGCAGACGTCCAAAACTGAAGTTATAACTTAAACAGGATATTACCAAGAACTATCTGTCGGAATTGTTGATCTGGTTTTCTAATACAACGAAACGCTTTAGAATTGAATGCCGATTGCCCACCCTTAAAGCAAAACAGAACCCAAAAGCATCGAGCTTATAAAAAAAGGATACAAATTTACCCAACTACAAAAAACAAAAAACAGTGTTTCAGTAAGAGGGGTTGAGATTCATCATCGATTACTTATTTATGAGGCCAATAATCCAGTTACTCATAAATTTCGACAGGGTGTGACTAATGCCCATTACCCCATTATTGGATTATTCTCACTGAGGTTTCTACCCGAACACAACACAGGCAAAAAAAAAAAAAAAAGATAAACTTATAGCAAAAATCTTGTGAGTTCAGTATGCTTACAAGGGATCTATTCAAAAGGCGACACTTCAGTTTCCTTAGACGTAAGAATCGGTGCTTAACCTTAAAAATGTTAAATTAACATCTACATACCTGGTAAGATCGGTCGATGATCACCAAAGTTAACCAGTCACTTTCGCATATGGGCTTATCTGACTGCATATCGTTCGTTTAATTATCGATAGGTATTAGTCCACATCGATTTCATTAAGCGGCTTCCTTGAACTCAATTAGGTAATGCTGCCTTGCTTACAGTAGTTCTCAATGCTTCTTCTCGATTCATAGTTAAGCCTTCAACTTTCGATTAATGGGTTGGCCAGTCCTGTATTGATCAGATACATTTAACATAATTAGAGATAATTTATTGGGCAAAGTTAGTTTGAGAAAAGTTATTTACCTTAGTTCACATTCCAATAGTCATCGAACATTATTCTTATGTTCTAAAGCAGTGCAGCCGACGCAGACGCATTAACTGATGCTGACCTCGACGCAAGCTGCTGCAATTGTGCGACAAGGACACAAAGCATTCTCTTGATTTTCCTCTACTTTCGTTGTATTTGCTTTTTCATTATTTTTGTCCACATCGACCTGCATAATCGAATTATTTTTTGTTTTACATTGATCCTGCGTTGATCAATAGCAGCGACGCCGACGCAGCTTTCGCGGGCTCCTGGAGCACCCTCTCTACAAGTCTTCATTTTGCACACCAAAAACTCCGTATGGTTTGTTGCATTCTTTTCGACTTTTCTTCTATGTGTATGCATATTTGCATTTGTTTTTAGTGTTTATTAACTATGGCTTATTTGTTTAGATGTGTAAATAATAATGGCAGACGAAATCCGATCGCAATTATAGACACGCCGGCTCTTTTTCCTTTGCAAACACCTGCGCAGCACACATCACAATGAAAGTTTATAACTTCTCCTTGCTCCGGTTTACACGTGTGTTGTGTTGTTGTTTTAGATTGTTATTTAATTGTAAGCAAAATTACTTAACAATAAGATACACACGAGCTTACGCGAAAAAACGAAAACTGCGCTTACAGCTAAAATAGTGGCATTTGATGGCCCCACTATTTGATTGTACCAGTATTTGAGCCATGCTCCCAGTATTAGATCTTAGCCGCCAGTATTTTAACTTTTTTAGTGTTGTGCAACTGAAACAAGTGTTGGAAAAATATGAGTTAGGGTTTGCATTGGAAAAATAACGAAAAAAATAAACGAAAACGTTAAAAAGCAGTGATGGTAATTCGATTCATGGGTTGGCCAGTCCTGTATTGATCAGATACACGATACATAATTAAATTTAACAAAGTTAGTTTGAGAAAAGTTATGTACCTTAGTTCACATTCCAATGGACTTCAAACATCCTTTTTTTTTATGTTACGAATCCACATAGATCCAATGCAATGAAGTCAACGCAGACGCATTAACTGATGCTGACCTCGACGCAGGCTGCTGCAGTTGTGCGACAAGAACACAAAGCATTCTCTTCGTTTTCCTCTACTTTTGTTATATTTGATTTTGTCCACATCAATCTGCAAAATCGAATTATTGTTTGCTTTACAGTAATTCTACATTGATCAATAGCAGCGACGCCGACGCAGCTTGCGAGGTCTTCTGGAGCACCCTCTCTACAAGTCTTCATTTTGCACACCAAAAACTCCGTATGGTTTGTTGCATTCTATGTGTATGCATATGTGCATTTGTAATTAGTGATTATTAACTTTTGCTTATTTGTATATGTATATGTCTAAATAACAATTGGCAGACAAAATCCGATCGCAATTACAAACAAGCCGACTCTCTTTGCTTTGCAAACAACTGCGCAGCACACATCACAATGAATGCTTATAACTTCTCCTTGCTCCAGTTCACACGAGTGTTGTGTTGTTGTTTTATATTGTTGTTTTATTTTAAGCTAAATTATTTAGCAATAAAAAGACACACACGAGCTTACGCGAAAAAACGAAACTGCGCTTACAGCTCAATAGTGGCATTTGATGGCCCCACTATTTGATTGTACCAGTATTTAAGCCATGCTCCCAGTATTAGATCTTAGCCGCCAGTATTTTAACTTTTTTAGTGTTGTACAATTGAAACAAGTGTTGGAAAAATATGAGTTAGGGTTTGCATTGGAAAAATAACGACAAAAATAAACAAAAACGTTTAAAAGCAGCGATAGGCAATTTGATTCATGGGTTGGCCAGTCCTGTATTGATCAGATACACGAAACATAATTAAATTTAACAAAGTTAGTTTGAGAAAAGTTATGTACCTTAGTTCACATTCCAATAAACTTCGAACATTCTTTTTGTTAGGAATCGACATATGTGTGTATGTAGATCTAAAGCAGTAAAGTCGACGCAGTCTTCGTTTTCCTCTACTTTTGTTGTATTTGCTTTTTCATTACTTTTGTCCACATCGATCTGCAAAATCGAATTATTGTTTCTTTTACACTGATCCTACGTTGATCAATAGCAGCGACGCCGACGCAGCTTTCGCGGGCTCCTGAGGACCCTTTCTATAAGTTTTCATTTTGCACACCAAAAACTCCGTATGGTTTGTTGCATTCTTTTCGACTTTCCTCTATGTGTATGCATATGTGCATTTGTCTTTAGTGTTTATTAACTTTTGCTTATTTGTATATGTAGTATGTAGATGTCTAAAAAACAATTGGCAGAGAAAATCCGATCGCAATTACAAACACGCCGGCTCTCTTTGCTTTGTAAACACACATCACAATGAATGTTTATTACTTCTCCTTGCTCCAGTTCATACGTGTGTTGTGTTGTTATATATTGTTGTTTTATTTTAAGCAAAATTATTTAGCCATAAAAAGACACACACGAGCTTACGCGAAAAAACGAAAACTGCGCTTACAGCTCAAATAGTGGCATTTGATGGCCCCACTATTTGTTTGTACCAGTGTTTGAGCAATGCTCCCAGTATTAGATCTCAGCCGCCAGTATTTTAATTTTTTCAGTGTTATACAACTGAAACAAGTACTGGAAAAATATGAGTTTTTCAGTTAGGGTTTGCATTGGAAAAATAACGACAAAAATAAACAAAAACGTTAAAAAGCAGCGATAGGCAATTTGATTCATGGGTTGGCCAGTCCTGTATTGATCAGATACACGAAACATAATTAAATTTAACAAAGTTAGTTTTGAGAAAAGTTATGTACCTTAGTTCACATTCCAATAGACTTCGAACATTCTTTTTATGTTACGAATCGACATATGTGTGTATGTAGATCTAAATCAGTAAAGTCGACGCAGAGCATCCTCTTCGTTGTCCTCTACTGTTGTTGTATTTGCTTTTTAATTACTTTTGTCCACATCGATCTGCAAAATCGAATTATTGTTTCTTTTACACTGATCCTACGTTGATCAATAGCAGCGACGCCGACGCAGCTTTCGCGGGCTCCTGGAGCACCCTTTCTATAAGTTTTCATTTTGCACACCAAAAACTCCGTATGGTTTGTTGCATTCTTTTCGACTTTCCCTCTATGTGTATGCATATGTGCATTTGTCTTTAGTGTTTATTAACTTTTGCTTATTTGTATATGTATGTAGATGTCTAAAAAACAATTGACAGATAGAATCCGACGGCTCTCTTTGCTTTGTAAACACACATCACAATGAATGTTTATTACTTCTCCTTGCTCCAGTTCATACGTGTGTTGTGTTGTTGTTATATATTGTTGTTTTATTTTAAGCAAAATTGCTTAGCAAAAAAAAGACACACACGAGCTTACGCGAAAAAACGAAAACTGCGCTTACAGCTCAAATAGTGGCATTTGATGGCCCCACTATTTGATTGTACCAGTGTTTGAGCAATGCTCCCAGTATTACATCTCAGCCCCCAGTATTTTAATTGTTTCAGTGTTATACAACTGAAACAATTACTGGAAAAATATGAGTTTTTCAGTTAGGGTTTGCATTGGAAAAATAACGACAAAAATAAACAAAAACGTTACAAAGCAGCGATCGAAGAAATTGGAGCTCTGGAAAGGCAATCGATCGATATCATAGAAAATAGCACATGGCCTATTGCAATGAAACAAAATAATAGAATACATATTACTAAAGAAGAAATGGAAAACAGTAGGCATCCAAAACTCGTGAAAAGCATTATGCTTCTAAAAGAGGAGGATTAGTATTGTATTGATAGAAAATTAAAGACACAAATAATTAAGGAAAATCATAAGACTCTCGTAGAAAGCATTTCAATTTAATTTTTTGCTCCCTGTATCAAAATGTTGAATATTCATTCTCAAAAGAAGTCTAGAAATTTTTGGGTTTATGAGATTGACGAATCAGAAGTCTTATTGGCATATTATGCTTCTAAATGAGGATTAGAAATGTATTCACAAACTATTTTAGACATAAATAACTAATTCGACTTGATTAACTTGGACATTTAATGTCTAATAAGCTAATCTTGGCAAAGACCTTAATAAAGGTAAAAACAAGTTAAATAGTAGGAAAAACTACATGAAATTAAAAGAAATAATTAGATGTTGCCTTGTCGGAGGCAAGAAGTTAAATGAAGTCTGAGAAATTCATCGTCTTTTATACTAAATTTGGAGTCGTGTGCTACTCGATTAAAGGAGTTGGAAACGTAATAGTGTGGCGGCTCTTCGTTAAAAAGCATGTCTAATCTCTTGATATGGAACCTGGTCACTTTATTCCTGAATTATTATTGACACCTTTGGAATTTATCTGTCATATTTAGTGTCCAAATAATGAAACTTAGCAACCAGTTAGATCAATGTCACTTTTCCAAAGGTTTCTTCTTTCAGTGGCCTTGTGTTTTGTGCAATTGAAATTAAGATTGAAGCACTACATCATTATCACGTATGTACATATGAAGACATATTTGTTTTGTCTATTACGGAATCGAATATGATCCATGGGGCATTGTCCATTAAGTATTTATTACTTCTATCAAATTATCTGTGAGACGAAGAATTTACTTGACTTTACCCTCCTTCTTTCTTATAACTGCGATGAAAATATTTTATTTTTATTCTCATTTAATACTTTTTATTGTTTTTTTTTTGTTTGTTTTCTTTATATAAATGAATAATTTGTATCTCATTTTCTTGATTTTCTGTTTGTTTTCTGCCATGAAGTTTTGAAAAACGCACACGAATACAAAAACCTTAAAACTAGTTTACAATTTATATATATGTATTTCTTACTTATTTGTTGTTTCCTTTTGTTGTTGTTGTTTTTTTTTTTTTTTGTAACGCTTTTTCGCAAATAAGTTTTGCTTTTTTTTCTTCACCGTTGACAAAAAATGTATACATAAATCATAACTAAAATCTAGGCTTTTATATTGTGGACTTATTAAAGTTTTTCTAATAATTTTTTTGATGATTTTCTTGATTTTTTTGTTTTTTTCTTGTTAAATGTTTAGATTTAGGTATGCAAAAAAAAATCTCTTTAAACAATATCCTATTAATATAATAGACAAAAAACTGATAATATAGGGAGAAAAGAGAGAGAGCGCAATAAATCTTAGAAACTCTCTTATGGTTGTGTGTGTGTGTGTGTGTGTGTAAATTGTATAGCATATAAAAATAGAAACTCTAATTTTCAACTTGTTTAAGGTTTTGTTTTGGCAGCCGCCTCCCATACGAGAGGGTTGCTAATGCGGCTCGGTTTGGTTCTCGATGTCCTCGAGGTTCTCTCGGGTTTACCTTTCCATTGCCGCTTCTTGTGTTCTCTAAGGTGGTGGCAGTTAGCTTCTCGGGGCTTCGTTGCCCATATAATTGGATTTCTCTATCGTTTTTCCGAGTTTTTCTCTCGTACTTTCTCTCGCAAATCTCACAGTTCGCATTTGTAGGCACTTTAGTGTTTCTCAAACAAAAAAGTCTTTAAAACGAACGCAACCAAATCAAAGTGGTTCTCAGGTTTCCATATATAATTCTCTCTTTGTTTCTCTTCATCATATATAAATCTGTGTATTCCTAGTAACTGGGGCTGGTTTGTCATGATTCCTTTGCGCCTGGATATGTGGATTCATATATGTAGTATATATTCATATTCCGAATCTCTATCGGCGGCATAAGTACAGTTTGCTTTGTTCTGCAAATGCTCTCTTATTGAAATATTCTTTTTCTCTACTATCTAAATTGAGCTTAAATTCTTTTCTTTTTGCTTTCGCTTAATGCATTAAAAAACAAACAAAAAAAAAAAAAACAAAATTTAAAAAAAAAAATTGGTACGCTTAGTATTAAATTGCTCAATATATAGATTAGACATAAAAAAAATAACTATATCTATATATTAATATAGTAAGTGCTCCGTTTTTCAATATTTTGAGAGCTTTCTCCGTGTGGTTTTGTTTCATAAAAAAACTTCTCTGATGGCGGTTAAAAACGCGCGCGAAACGCATGCAAGACGCGTGGTCATCAGCTAGCTCCAAGTGGCGGCAATACGCCGATGGCTGCTGCGGTATACGGTTGCGGGTGGCGGTAATCCACCTCTTACCGATTAGGTTACATCAGTTAAATCTCTTAACATATGTAATTGTACATGGATATCTGTTTGGATGGCCCTCCAGACACATTTTTGCGGGGGGCAAATGATGCGAGCGCGGTGCTCAAATTGGAGGCGGTCCGCGTATGTAGCGCAATTGGGGAGTAAAACTCATGGACAGATTGTTGAGATTGTCACAGCAATTGGGTTGCATCAGGCAGGCGGCACAAAAGAAGGTGAACAGGGCCAATTGCATGGGTACAGCGGCTCGTGCAATGCGCCAGGCCCAGCCGCGACGCTGAACCTTGGACTCATCATCGGCATCATCATCTTCAGTGTTTTCCAGGTTGCAGATAATGTCTGGATCATCGGATGGATCATCATCACCGCCGCCGCCGCCACCGCCGGCGTCACCGCCTCGAGCTACAGAGTGTATAAGGTGATCGAAAACCATATTGTTAATCTCCCCCTGCTGCTTATCGTCAGATTTCTTCAATTGTCGCGTCTTCTTGGTGTTCTTGCGTTTGCCCGGTGAATGGGCAGCCTTTAAATGAGTCTGTTCCCCATCAGCACCCTTGGTGGGGATTTTCTTAACATGTCCATTCAGCTTGACATGATGGCCTCCTCCGCCATTGACCAGAACGGCGGGCTGCGGCTGGTGCTCATTGGCCTGCTGCTTCTGCTGATGTGAGGCAGCTGTACGGACTATCAGATCGCGGCAAGTGTTTTGCAAATGTTTCAACTCCGCCTCAGCACTCTCCATGCGGGCGGCAATCGAACGCATGGCCTCACTTCCCGGAGCCAGAGCCAATTCCAATTGCTTGGCCAGGCGACGCAAGACGCCCAAGCGGCGTTCCCGCTCGGAGAGACCACCATCGGAGGTGGCACCGCCATCCGAAATGCCCGAATCGGAGAGTGAACCATTGGAAGCCGTAAATTTGGCTATGTGATAGATGTGATTGGGATCCAAGTGCTGATGCACTGCCAGCAATTGCTCTTGACTGACATGGACCTTCTCGGACAGCAGTTTGGCAACCAATTTGACATTCTGGGCAAGTTCCACAGGTGTGGCCTGACCCTTATCAAGGGCACCCTCCAGACCTTTCAACGTGCCTCGATCTTGGCCCAATGCCAAGTGGAATTCACTTAATCCGGATTCCAGTTCACGCCAGGCAATCAATGAATTGGTTAACATCTCCAGTTGTGAGTTGATTCTGTAAGTGATCGGAATAGGAAAATTAAAACGATGTCAAGATTAAACAATAAGTAAAATTTGTTATCTCTTACCTGGCATCGGCCCTCATCCCAGGCGCTATACATATCGCTGACCTCATCTTTAAGATGCTTATGGAACTCCTGTTCAGCTGACATCAATGAATTGATATCCCAAGTGGCGTTGGTGGATGTGGATGTGGATGTGGTTACACCAGTCACTGATGCCTCTACCTGATTGCCATTGCTATCGGTTACAGTGATGGCCACAGAACTATTGCCTGCTGCTCCATTTTCAATTGAATCAAATTTTTTCATATTTTCATCGTTGTCTTCCTTTTGCTGTTCGGACTCCTGCTGTTGATTCAATTGATGATTGCTGCTGCTCTGTTGTTCCGCCAAGGCGCTCTGCAGGCGCCTCTCCTGACGCGTTAACCAACTGTGAACGGAGGCGTTTAGGCGCAACATATTCGTGCGATAGCTGGCCAATTGGGTTTGCTCCGTCTGCGAGAGATGGAGAGAGAGAGAGAGCAATATTAATTAACTTCAGGACCAGGGGGGAGGACTAAGGGGATTCTTCACTTACCTTCAAAGCCTCCACGGCTATCTGTATGGCTGGCTCAGTGTCCAGCAATTCGGGTGTGGGCTTATCACCCAGCCTTTGCAGTGTATGCTTCAATGCACTCATCTCTTGCTGCAGTTTGCGTGCGGCCGATGCATTCTCGCTCCAGCCAAGGAAATCCTCCCAAGCGGCTAATAGATCTACATACAAAAAAAAAAAGAAAACAACAAAAAACGAGAAACAGAAAATGAGCAAAAGCGGTAAATTTGAGAATTAATAGTGCACATCGCGCCACGTTACTGAACACAACGTGTGGGGAGGGGGAGTGGGGGTGAATTGAAAAGGGAGGTAGGTCGGGTGGAGGAGCATCAGAGAGAAAAGAAAGGCAATTTAATTGGGTGGCAACTTCATTTCCATTCAACAGCATTCAGCATTCCCATTCCCATTCCCATTTTCATTTCCATTCCCATTTTTGGTTTAGTTTAGGGGCCCTTGGTAATGAATACCTTTCGCTTTACTCCAACAACAACAACATTAACAAAAAAAAAAAAAAAGTGAAACTTTTGTCCAGATAAAACTTTGCCCAGTTTTAAGTGCTACTGTCTCTGATGTTGGTGACGGTGGTTCAGTGGAGGAGGAGAAGGAGGAGGAGTGGGAGCTACCACCACCACCACCAAAAGTGTTTCTCTCTCTCTTCTAATTGAATAGCAAACACAAAAAAGTTTACTTTTCAATACTCATGGCATTTAGTTTTGGCGTTCAGCTCAATTGACGTCCATTCTTCCGCCCATCCGCCCAAGCACCGAAGCGCCTCCTCTTGCATTTCCGTTTTGCAAATGCATAGAACTGTGGCTGCTTATGGGCGTGGTTTCTAAGCAAAAGCAGGGGCGGGGTTGCGATACACTTGAAGCCAACTAAGTTGTTGGAAACTTTAGATGATTAAAGCATATTCTGTTATATATTACTTGCTTATCTTAACTAAGTAGTTAGAAAAACTTTATGAACAAAAAAGATTCGAAATTCTTTAACAATTCTCTATTTTTTTTTGTAATCTTTTCTTAATAATTTTTTGGAATTTTCATCGAGCATAAACTTTGTTATAGCTCACACGTTATATCACATTAGCACTTTAGCGCACCCTGCGGCCGACTTTGTCTTTAAGCTTTTCTCTTTTTCCTAATAGATCTTAATGGCAAATTGTAATTTCGAGTTCCGGAGCGGAAGTGGGCGTTACAAATCTCACAAAGAATTATTATGTGATCGTAATTTAATCAAAAGATAATTCCGATGACTACAACTTAGGGAAGAAGCCTTTTAGGAATGGAATCCCTTGGAATTTAAGTTAACCCTTGCTAGTCTAAGGTCGCTCCTGGCGTTCTCATATATCAAAAGAAACGTTGGGCGGACTTGATATAAGAATTTTTATAGCAATAAATTCAAGAAATTATTCAAACAACTCACTCACCCTCAAAGTGCTCGCCAAAACAAACCACCTACAAGCCAGTTGCCAGTTAGTCAACTGAATGAACCAAATGCAAAGAGGTTACTCCTCCTATATATGTTTATATAGGTATCTAAAAACAACAACAAGTGGCTGCGGCTGCGACTTCGATAATTGAAATGCAATGCGTATGATTTGCACAAATTACTTTCACCTTAAACTACTCTCGATTGATCGATCGATCGATCGGTGGATCGGTGGTTCGGTCAGCCAAAAACTGTATTCTCTTGGTGATTTCTGATAAGCCAAAGCCAACAAAATAAAGTCAACAAAACACACTTATAATATATATGTTTATACATACATTGTATATATATCCTCTATATAGTCTATTATAGAGTCTGAGTCTTTCCGTAAAGCGAAGCAAACTTGTTGACTGCCAAACCGAAACTGGTTGAGTGAACTTGTCTGCAAGCTGCAAATAACCCAACTGGGAGATTCGCTTTGTGCCACGATGTGATGTGGTGGGTAGGTAAAGCAACTCGAGTGCAACCAAACTCTGATCGACGAGGATCGACAGTAGAGAAAAAGAGAGACACACAGACAGAGACAGAGACAGAGAGAGAGAGAGAGAGAGAGGGAGGAACAACTTCCCCTTAATGGATATGTTTATTATGATATCCGAGACACCGCCGCCGAATCGCAATTGTCGCACTACGCACTTTTCCAGTGAAAACTTGCGTGGATTAACTGCAGCTAAAATCTGGTCTGCCAAAAGATAAAGGGAAAGAGGAGGATTGGGGGGGCGGGAGGGGTGGTGTAGGAAGATTGGTGGCGGAAATTTCACACTCGAACAACGGCGGCGGCAACGGTTCGGTAAGGGGCGGACGGGCACCTGCTTAACGACATTTGAGGATGGCATATTGAATAATCTTTTCACCCGATAAAGATTTATTGATGGCAGCTGTTGGATAAAAATTGCACACACACTAAAATTGATTAACCATTAGCAGCAGCAGCAGCATTGGCTGGCGGGGGTTGATGGGGAGAGCTAAAAAATTAAGATTGAGAGACTTTCACTTTAATAATTAATTGCACATTTTTCATCAACTCGGCTCAGCTCAGCTCACCCACCCAACCCACTCTTACACCGCCTACCCCATACACCCCCCCCCACCCCCATGAATTAATGATTCAATTGAATAATGAACTCTTCTTCTATAATTTCTTATCATTAGCCAGCCAGCAAGCAGCAGCAATTATTGCATTAAATTGTGCAAATTTTTTAAAAAGTTTTCTCAACATGCAAATGCAGTTGAAATTTCTTTTTTATTTTGCATTTCATCACGAAATAGAAACAGAAAACCAATAAAAGAAAAAATATCTACATAGTATATGCAAAAAAAATGCAAAATTGCATTTAAAACCACAAAAAAGTGGGCGTGCGGTTAAGACATAATGGCGGATAGAGGGGAAGGCTATAGTGGGGGGTCTCTCTAGTGGCCCAAGGTCGTTGACATATGCTTTGTTTTTTGTTGTTTCATTGACGATTGTGCAATATGCATGCAATTTGTTTTTTGGTCTCGAATAATATCAGCGATTTGCTAGTTACTACTTAAAAAATGGTCTGTAGATGGCGCCACAGTTACTTTTACATGCAATTCCTTTAGGAATTGTCTTGTCGTGACAAAGGGCAATAAAATGCAAAAGAAAAATAAAGGGGGCACAAGGACGAGCAAGAAGAGAAGCTATGGAAAACACAGAAGTGTCATCAAGGCACCAGGCACAGTAATTTTATTCTATATTTGTTTTCTTAGATAGGCAATAGACAAAATAAAAAAAAAAAATTCGCCAGGTGAGGTAATCAAAGTTGAGTTCGTTTGGTCAGTTGGCGGCTTCTCGTTGACCCAAAGTTAAGTTATCAAGTGTCTCTCTATGCTACGAAGCTCAAGAATATAATCTTGAATAATTATGGGATTTTTTGTGTCTGTGGCTAGCAACAGCAACAACAACATTAATACCCAAAAATTCATCAACAATTATATACAATTAGCACCACATAGAGAAATATGTATATATATGTGTGTCTGTGTGTTTGTGAGGAAAATATAAAACGACATAGTTGGATATTTTTAAAATGCTGATTAAACTAGAGAGAGAGAGAGAAAGAGAGAGACAAGAGACAGACAGAATTGGTAATACTCTCTTCCTTTCCCTCTTCATTACTCTTACTAATCAAACTTTGAATTTGTCTTTAGTTGTCTAGCTGGCGCCACCTAGCGCCAAGAACTGACCTTTTTATAGAATATGGGCTACTTTTCATAAGAATCTAAAGATCAATTGGCTAAGAAATCTCATCTCTAAATGTTGATTAGATAGATATTTTCAAAGTCTTCATTTTACTGTTTATAGGAAACCTTTTCTTTTTGCTATTATAGAAATGGATCTTGGAAATGTAATGCACAGAGAATTCTAAACAATTTGAAGCCCATATCAATTACTTGAAGAATTTGTTAGCTCTCAATTATAAACTGCATAGCAAAAGTTTTTCAAATTTTGTAAAAATCTATCATTAGAGTGAAATATTTTAGATTTTTGACATTGATATGCCAAATGCTTTGTAGAATGAGTGCGAACTCAACTCACAGATCATAAAAGTATAGCCATTTTGGTTAGGTTTTTGAGGTTTATTCGCGACAACAACAAACTAATGTCTAAATGTCTTCAATCAAAATGCCATAAATCGAATGGAACTTCCGTTGATTTATGCAAAAAAGTAATAACCAAATATGATCACAATTTACGCATGAGTAATAAATGTGAGCAAAGAAGGCAACACGCTCTGGAAACAGAAAAGCCCATCACAAGCAGAGGGTTCGGTGGGTGGTGGGTCAATGAACCACCACCCAACCACCCACTAAACCACAGCATAGAAACTCAAAACCCGTTCCAATTCGTTTTCATTTAGACTTTTTGTGTTTTTTTTGTTTTTTTTTTACTATCCCCAATCAATTCAAGGTCAAGTCGCAAAAGTTTTTTGAATTTATTATTCATTGGAATTGAAATCGGATGACGGCACAGTTTCTATAACTTTGAACTTGTGGAGAGCAGAGAATAATGAAGCAGTAGGCAAAAAAAAAAAAAGTCTCACTGATGACCTAACAGAATACTTAAGAGAACCGGTACCAGTTTCTGTTTTTCTATTACAACAGCAACAGCTCATAAAAGTTTTAAGCTAGACTACACACACACACACACACACACACACACGCGCACAACAATTGACCATAAAAGACAGTTTTAGTCCGCGCTGCAATACCGTTAATCATTGTGAAGCTAACCATGAAAGTGGAGAGGGGGTTAAAGAGAAAAAGAGAGAGAGAGAGAGAGAGAGATAGAAATATTTCTTAAGTAGTTATTACTATTTAGACTAGTCTAAAAAGAGTATCAACCTGTCCATAAGGCGTCTGGCGCGGCCTAACCTTAATTAGTTGGCCATGCAATTGGCAGTTGGAGTTGGCAATGAAGCTGGCTGGGATGCATAGACTGTTGGTTGATGGCTGCATTTGAAGTGGGTCAATGTGGCAGCAAATCAAACAAAACACAAAAACACACAGAAAACATCAGAAAAGGGGCCCAGACCAGACCGGAGCATTGAACAAAAAGCAAATAACCAAACCAAATAGCTATTTGAGCGAAGTGCAGAGAGTTAAGTGCAAGATCTTACATAGAAACCAATCCTCGCCCCACTAAAGCCACTTCAAATGCAAATTGGATCTCATATTGATTCAAAGTAATTGACCCCAAAGAAAGTTTCCCCAAAAATTGATAGACTAACGTAGCCTCCAGAGCTCTCTAGAGCTCTTTTGAGCCTCTCATAAGACCAAATGATCGAGAAGAGTTAAATTACATTCCCATTTGATGTAGAGTATCTTTAGGTCGTTGCTTCTTCAAAGTTATATTTATGTCATTCCAAACCATTAGAAGGGTTTGTATACATTTCATTAGCTAGATCAATTTATGATATTATTATCGATTTCAATTCGTTTCTAGCTATGTCTAAATTTGAGTTAGCTTCCCCTTTCTCTCTCTAATTTGGCCGTTTTTTTTGTCGTCCCCACCCCCCAACTACTAATGGTTTGTCTACCTCAATTAGCTTTACCTCGTTTTCAGTCTTATCTGGACGATCTTTACTATGTCTCTATGTCTCTTTCTGTTTCTCTCTCTCTCTCGTTTTCTTTCTCTGTTTGTTGTGTCTCTGCATCGTTTACACCTGTTTCCCAATTATGTTTACCCTGCCATAACATCATCTTTACTGTTATATTTCGTTTACCTTGTTCCGAAGACGAACGTGATGTGGTGGCCGATGAGCTGGCCGAAAGCATTTCGGATATATCCGTTTGTACGGCGACACTAACTTTAGCCATGGCTCTTAGAGACAGACACAGGTATAAGGCGAAATTGAAGGAGGAGGGAACTCGCTCTCAATATGACCTGACCCAATTTGATTTTATTGTTTCATACACACACACACGCACACACAAACACATAGACGGCAGAGACGAGCAGCGAACACTTGAAATCAATTTTCGTAATCAATTTGCGTATTTAAACATTTTTCAATTTGTTTACACTCAAATCCCATATCATCATCTGTTTTCGAGTAAATTTTCCCCAAAGATTTCACTTCGCGATGACCTCGAAAAGTTCATTGGGGGGTAAGACGGGACGAAGGGTTGGTTGAGAAACTTTCCCCTAAAACTCTTATACACCATAAAATAACTCTTATACAGGAAAATAACACGCTGCGCTTTTCATTTTTTTTGTTCTTCTAATATTTGGATTATTGGCGGAAAACTCGACCGATTAAAAGTTGGGGAATAATGAGAGATGAAATACATAAATAATATCACAGTTTGAGAATACCGCAAGGTTCTGGGAAGCACGTAAAAAAAAAATAAAGAATCGAAGGGGACGACGGAAACAGAACCACTTGGAGCGCGCACAGAAAATCAACTGAGCGCGGGCCACAACGTGCGCAGCAGCTTTCAGGTGGTGGCGAGAGAGAGAGAAAGAGAGGCACAGCGTGAGAACAAACACACAAGAGACACTGAGAAGAGAGAGAGAGAGAGAGCAAGAGCGTGAGTGTAAGGCGGCACAGTGGAGCAGTGTTAACTTTTGAACTTGGCTTCGGCATAGCACGCAATCGCATCAACTCAAAGTGTGTCTGTGTGTCTGCGTGTGTATATAACTGTTTGTCTGTCTGTTTGTGTGTGTGTGTGAAGGTTTTAGGGTTCGCTCATTAGTTTCGGCAGCTCAGACAACAAAGGCCAAAAACAACAACAACAACTAGAAAGACAACGTCATTTTCATAGCTCCAAAACCAGAGCAGCTACATTTAATGTCAACTAAAGTCGACTTTGAGATGCTCTCCTAATAACTTGACATAATCTATACCTAAAGTCGACTTTGAGATGCTCTCTACATTACCTAACCGCAATAGAAGGGCCATTTGGCATTTAGTCTTCCAATTCCAATAATATCCTGTAATAAATTGATCATAGCTCAAATCTCATTTCAACGCTTATATCATTCCTCTTCATAAACAGAAATGCTAGATTATTTTCGATTATAACGCCTTCTCTCTCCCATTTCAGTTAACGTTACTTTTTCGATATCAAAGGCATATGGAATACCCATTATATCCGAGCACCTACACCTACACAAGTTGTAACATATCTTTATATATCCTATGAATAATTAAAGGGTATTCAATATGTATGTACATTCATATAGAAACGAATTAAACAAGAACAAATGACGACAACTTTTAGAATAAACATACAGAGAGACAGAGGGGGGAAAAAAACCAAAAACAAACCAAAAGAACTTTGCAAATATTTGTAAAATTCTTTCGAAATTTTCCTCAAGTCATTGTATAAACATCTTCATATATCGTATGTACCTACTATATGTACATATGTATAAAGATTTATATATTGTTTAAGATTTTTCATTGCCAAAAAGCAAATATGACGTCAGCTGGCAAAATATAAGACGAAACAAAAAAAACAGATTCCTCAAACAGTCTTAACAGTTTGAGAGTCACTTCACATACAGTGGCTGCAAAACTCTAGCGAAGACACAATTTGCCTCGAACTGTGTTAGGTTTTAAGGTCAAAGTATGGGAATATCGCGGTTTTAGAAGCTTTTAAGCTTAGATCGGGCGACTATATGTATGAAACGTTTACTTAATTTTAAATTTATAATCTTTTAGTTCATTTTAGTTAAGTTATTCGAAATTTCTGATAAATATTTTTGATTGAAATGTTGTAAATTGACATTTCAAAATTAGAAAATGGTACAAAATAACTAAGCAATTAGTTTAACCCAACAAAAAATTCAATTTTGATGAATTTGGTTTCGTATCACATTATAACTGATCAGATTTGAGTTAAAAAATGTTGTCGGCCATTTGGAGATTTTTGTTTTTTTTGAGTACAAGTGTTCGGCCAAAATCGCTAGCGGCATATGCATTGACAATTAGTTCAAGCTACTAAGTTAGATAAAGCAAATTACTAAATTTTGTTAAAACATTTGACAAAAACACAAAAGCATTAGCATTAATTAATTAATAAATAATTAATAGGAGAGTATAAGATCTGGGAAATTTAAAAACAAAAACAAAACACCAAATAATTTATATATGAAATAAACAATTAAAAATATAACAATACAAACGTAAATCAACTAAAAAAAAAAAAAATTATAACAATTTCAAATGCTTCGGTGTTGTTTTTTACATATTTTTTTTCTTGTTTGTTTTATTTGCCAAAAAAAAAAGAAAAAGGAAAAAGAAATGCGCCAAAAACAAAGGTATTAAAAAAAAAGATATTTTAAAAATATAATTATTAAACAAAATGCAAAATTTATGCGCAAGGCGTTTTGTCAAATGCAAAAACAAAATTCTTGTAAAAAAAAAAAATAAAGAATAATAATCTATATAATATATATATGTATATGTGTATAAAAGTATATATATATAAAATACAAAATAAAAAAAAAAAATAATACAAAAGCTTCGCTTTAAGAAAGGCCACGAAAACTGTGCGTGTGTGTGTATATATGGGTGTGGGTGTGTGGGTGTTGAGAGCAACTGCTTAGAGCAGGCCTCTAAAACTGGCAAACAAACGTTCCAATCGACCCATAGGTCGATTGACCAAGGCATAGAACGATCGCAGGGTGCCCATCAGGAATCTATAGAGCGTAAAATGCTCTAAAAGATTGCTCACATCCAATACAAATTCTATGATGCGGGCCACAAAGCGTGTAATGGGCGCACACTTGCACTCGGGGGCCATTTGGACAATGAGCTGCTGCTGCTGCTGGCGGTTGGCTGATGCTGATGATGCTGTTGATGTTGTTCTGGGCTGGGACTCACCTTTTGTCTGGCCGGCGCAATGTGTCGATAGCACAGTGCCAGGCGGACCACGCAAAACGGCCTCCAGGCAGCGTATATTATCGCGGCAAGTGTTGATTATTTCATTCTACGGCAAGGATATAGAATAGATTAGTTAACAAAGTTGAAGGGGGAGGAGTCCTTTTTGTGAGCTTACATAATCCTCGGGCCTTAGTAGATGGCAGCGTATCTTTAAGGCTCTGGTATCCTCCAAACGATCACGACTCTGCTGCAACAGGGAACGCATCTCCTGTTCACCATCCTCGGAGTCATCGCCACTTGATGACGAGGTGGCTGGTATTAGCTTAATGCATTTCTCTAAATTGCGCGACGAACGGCGACGCTCATCTGCCGTGACTGTGCGACGGCGACGTGTGGACGTATCACTCTCCGATGTACGCCTCAATAGAGACTGAGCCGAGTGACTCATGCCACCGCCAAATTCCAATTTACGTCCCACCGATTCAGTGCGCTGAGGCGGCGGCGGCATTTGTGCATTTTGTTGCGTATTCTTTGGAGTCATCAAAGCTGTGGCCGAGGCAGACAATGACGATTGCTCCTTACCCTGATGATCCTTTTGCTCATTCAATGTTTCATCCATATCTGTACAAGAAATTCTCTCATTAGATGTGCATCCGAAAAAAGGAATGTGGGAGGATCTGTGTGATGAGAACTTACCCTGACACGATTTGCGTCGAACTTCCAAGGTTTTGCGACGACGCTCGTATTGCAATTCCAGGGCCCGTTGACGCCTGGCGTGATCCACACTGCTGGTGATCGTCTCCTGATTGATATGCAGAGCCTTCAGTTCGTGCTTCTGCAGTGAGTCCATGCGCGGTGGCGAGAACGAATCAAGATTATTGGCGGCCGACAGCGAACTGCAGCAATCCGATTGCGAGTCAATGAAATTGCTAAAGGGGGGCAAAAGAAAATAATGAGCAAAATTATATTTAGAAAAAATATTTTGGCAAGGCAATCAAGGTTGCTGCCGTTGCTGTTGTTGTTGTATCCCCTCGACTTACCGATAGTCATCGCCGAATTCTAAAAGACGTCGTGCGGCATCGGAATCGAAACCTTCTGAATAATTCTCTGAATTATATTTCTCTTGATAATTATCCAGGCGGTTTCCGAAATGCTGCTATGATGATCCTCAGTGCTGAGCTCTGTGCCGGGCGGAGGGTGGAATTGAAATAAATTGTAATTAATTAAGAGAATTTAATAAGGTTAACTAGGAGATGTGGGTAGGTGGGTGACAAGGGCTGGTGGTGGGAGGTGTGCTAGTAGTACCTTTCTGCTTGACTATGGGCTTGAGTGCTTGTGAGAGAGTGAGAGAGTTAGAGACATAAAGATAGATAGATAGAGACAAAGACAGATATATGTATATGTATATAATTGCTCGATATTGGAGATATCGTGTATATGTACATATGTATATATTTGACTCACCTGCTTGCTGTTCATCTTCATTCATGTAGTTGGAGAGTGCAGCCAAGGCACCCAATCTCGATTCGCTGGCCATTAGGGCAGCCGTTGTGAAGGATCCAACACGGAAATTGGGCAACATCAATTGAGACTCATTCTCAGCATCTGGAGCAGCAGCTGTAGCAGTAGCATCGGCCCCCAATTTGGGGGAAGATGATCCCTTTTGTATGCTCAGCAAGGCATTTGTGAATTCCTGCAATTGCTGCGAGGACATCGATTCGCATGACTTCATTAGAGTCTGGGTTAGATCACCGACAGCCACCTCGGATCCAGAGTCAGATTTACGGCCAGCCGAAGCAGCCGACATACGCTTCTTGCGTGCCTTGCGACGTCTCAGGGAGCCCTTGCTGTCGGCTTTGCGTGCCGCATTGCTTGTGCCCGTGCCCGAAGAGGAGGCAGCCCGTGGTCGTGGTCCCGGGGATAAAGAATCCAAGGCACTCTCGCTTATAGAGTGACTGGCCAAGCCAGGCGGCGAACTTTCCACAATTGTTGTAGTCAGCTGGGCGGCATCGGTGGTTAATTGGGAGAGACAGGACACGGACCAGGGGCGTTCCGATTTACGTCGCGATGCGGCCTGTGGACGCTTCACAATTTTCACGTTCAAACTTTGATTGCTGCTGCCAAAGCCCAAGGGTGTGGTGGGTTGGCCAATTGGCTCGGCAGAGCCACCGATTCTCTCTGTGGAATTGCCATACGAATTGGTGCTGGTTTGCATACAAGTGGCTATAGAATCGGTGAAGCCTTCTGAAGTATCCGAGCCGGCGCCAGGAGCATGACCTCCTCCTCCTCCTCCTCCTATACCAGAAGCAGCTGTAGTTTGGGGTATGGAATCTGTTTCGGAAGCCTCGCCAGAGGCTTCACAATCATCTGGCTTGACGCCGCCTCCCGACAAAAGTTCATGTGTGTGACTGCGCGTTAAAAGCTGAGGCGTAGACGGTTGATGCTCCAGCCATTCCTGCAGAGAATTAGATGAGGATTAGATTTCTCTTCAAGAAAGATGGGGCGGCCGGGTCGGTGTGGTTACTCACCTCAACACGCTGCTTAATGGGTCCGGGCATATTGACCTCACGTTTCTTGACCGTCGAAGAAATCTTGACAATGGAATGTTTCTGCTTGGTTGGTGTCTTCATCAATGCGGCTGCCTCTTGAGCGTCGCGCACCAAATGCTCCGCTTTAAGCACAAGCTGTTTGATTGAATCATGCGAGACCTTGCCCTATGAGAAACAGAGAGAAAGAGAATGAGTGAGAGAGAGAGAGAGAGAGAGACAATATTAGTTGTGGTGAATGAATGAGCGTGGCGAATTTCCTTGTGTATTCTCCCCACTCCCTAAAAAGCCAAAGTGAGGAAAAGATATAAAGAGAGAGAGCGAACAAGCGAGCTAAAAGAGAGAGAGTTGATGAGAGGAAGTGCAGTTACTTATCAGCTCGGGGGTCCAATCTTATCGCTAGTTTGTGTCACCCATTTCCATTTGGCTGAACAACGTCATCACTTGAATTTGCAATACATTCATCCACCCCCATTACACAAACACACACAAACACACACACACACACTTGTTGCATTCGAAGTCATTCGTTGTTGTTATCTTTATTTCCATTTTAGTTTGAGTTTTGTTTAGTTTTTCTTTATTATTTGTCTGTCTTTTTTGTCTCACTTCTTGTTTTTCTCTCCTTTTATTCTTCCTCCTCCTACTCCTACTCCTCTATCCTAAAGCCGTCAATCAAACACAATTCATATATTTTTTGTTTTTTTGTTGTTCCTTTTGATTTGCTTTGCTTTCTGCGTATAACATGACTTCATTCTAGTTGCTTATGAAAAGGGGGATAGAGGGCGAAACGGGAGATAGTAGGGGGCATTGCAGACAAAGACATTGAGTGACATGATTATTAGAGTTAGAGTAAATGAGGGTGGGAAGTTGACTGCAAATATCTTTTGACACTTTATGATATCCTCCTTTCCCCCTTTTTACACTACTCCTCCCTTTCTCAACACGCACGCCATTCCTTCTTTGGTAAGATTTTTTTTATTTTCATTGGCTTTCTTCTTCATCACGATTAGGCACCCAGCCAGACCTGGGACAAATGCTGTGTATACCGACCAGAAGAGATTAGTGTGAACAATCAGTCATAAATTCGCTAGGTTTTTTTTTTTTATTATTTGTGTGAATTTCAAAAATAAGACGATGAGCAATTCGCAAATATGACTACGGGACAAACGTTGCAACATTTCGTCTTGGAAACTACGTTTTACTCAATTTCAAGCGAATGAGAGATATTAGAGACCACAAAAGGTAGTAAATGACTGAAGCTGTAGTAGATAGAATCAAGATGGAGTAGATTATATTCTAATGGACTATAAATAAGACAGACACAGGTTAGTAGTAGATCTCTAAAATAGTAGTGAATAATAGTAGTAGATCACTTTAAAACAAAGCTTGGAAAAAGGTTACAGAGATTTTTATCAAGATTTTACTAGAGAAAAAAAAGCTGCTACTATTCGATTGTAGAATTGATCATATAGAATTAATGATCTAGCAAAAAATTCAATTTACATATCAATTTTTAAAAATATTTGAAACAAAAGTTTGTCACGTCCCTTAAAAAAAAAGACAACTTTTTGGCTATGACCTTCATGTGATACTAGAGTTACTCCCATATAGAGAAAGACACACAGTATTTGTTTTGGCACTCCTCAGAATTGACAGCTCCCCCCCCATATATGGCGGGGATAGTCGTTGATAATTTGACATAATCAAAAACTTTGTCTTGAATTAAGTAGAGAGAATTCTCTACGCAAAGCAATTTGTCAATAGAAAATCAACAGAGCGTTGATAATTATCTTGTTTGTCTGTGTGTGTGTGTGTGTGTGTGAGTGAGTGTTTAAACAAATTCCAGTGACTTTAACCTTTTCATGCAAAGCACATTTCCACAGCTCTTTTTCATTGCACAATTGAACACACAAGAGTCGAAGGTTGTTTGTTTCCTCCTCTCCTCTTCACCCACCATTCCCCACTATTTTCCATATCCCCCAAGCAAGCCTGTCTCTCTGTTTGTCTTTGTCTGCGTTTTAAATTTAATGTTAATCTTTAGGCTTAATTTAATTAACCATTTCCTGTGGCACGCGAACGCCAAACCGAACCGAACGCAGCATTTACAGTTTCTGCACAGTTTGAGAAGCATAGCACGAGGAGTCGAGAGGAGGTCGAAGTGAGGTTGGATGATGATCATCATCATCTCATGTGGCGGTTGGTTGGTTGGTTGGTTGCAAGTTTGTTTTTTGCCCCCTTTGGCAAGGCATTTAACACAAAACGGAAACGATTTTCTAATGCGGCAACTCTGGTGAAAACTTGACCGTTTCACAGTTGGAACACCCCCTTACACCGCACCACCCCCCCACCCGACCAACCACTAGCCCCCTTCCTTCCTTCGTTTAAATTGTGCAGCAGCAGCAACTGAGGCTCGCCTCGCCTCGCCTCAGAGATTGGGCGTTTGCGATAATTAAAGGCAATTATATGAGTTTAGCTTCAGTTTTTGTATGTGGCCAATTAAGAAGACAAAACTGGATACTTTTAACTCAAAAGTCCAGCTTTTAACCTTCTCCTCCCTCTCTCCGTCCTCCTCCTTCTACTGCTCTTTCGGAGCATGGCTTATTGGGCCTTGACAATTGCTACTGTTTTCTTTTTTTTTTTGTTTTTTGTTTTTAGTATTTGGGTTTAGCGGCACGCACAAAAAATAAAATGGCAAATCTTATCGCAAAAAAACAAAAAAAAACACAAACCAAATTGAAATCGAGGGCATATAAAATGGCAAATAGTTTGACAGGCACTGTTTGGGGTTTGCAGTTTTGTTTGTGCTGCCGTTAGTTGTTGTTGTTGTTGTAGTTGTAGCTATTATTGTTGCTGTTGCTTTGGCTTTCTATTGTTTTGCGCGTTTTACACAACTTTTGTTATATTGGCCAGGCCAATTCGCGCACTCTCAGCGTGTCTGTTAACGGCAACGTTGCGAATCAAACTGAAAGGTGGCCCACTAGCTCTGTTGACTGCATTGCCACCCCAATGTCCCCCCCCCCCCCCTATCATCATCTCTCTTCTCTTTTCTCTCTTCCTCTCTCCCAAGCACTCCACGCACCACTGAAGCAAATTAAAATAAACCAAGTTTGATAATGGCTCGTCAGAGAGTAGGAGAAAGAAAGAAAGAGGGAGAGAAAGAGAGAAAGAAAGAGACTCTAACTAGCGACAACTAGATAAGATAAAACCACAAAAATCGATTTGAAATCTCTCTCTATCTGGACTCTTTTTTTTTTTTTTTTTTTCTTTTCTAATGGGATTGTCATGCGAAATTCTTCCATTTCTTGAAATTTCAATTAAGAAATAATATATTTATGATTATTAATTTGGCTACAACTGAAATCACATGATAATAATATAATATGTATGTATGTATATAGATAACGAGCCCCAAAAGACATCATGCACATATAAAAATCAACGTATCAGATGGAACGTCATCAACCTGCGGCGGGCTTGATAATAAATGACTGGCAGAAAAATGCAACAAAAACAAAAATGGGGAGGGGGGAAAAAAAGACACCGGTAAACTAAATTTGCCAAAAATTAATCAAAGTTGCGTACAAATTTCACTCTCAATAAATCAGCAAGAGTGTAAGTGCCTGTGTGTGTGCCTGCACAAACATGCGTAGCAGGTCTCAGATTGGCCCTCGGCATGCCAGTCTGGCGGGCAGGCAGGCAGGCAGTCAGTGAAAATTTGTTATTGCGTGCGCGACAAATGCAAATTGCAATGACCAAAAAGTGAGAGTGTCCAAAAGACACTGAGTGGCTGGTGGCAGCAGGCAGCAGGCAAGAGGCAGGAGGCGGGCGGCATACATGCAAGCAGCACGTTGACACTCCGCCAAAGGCAATTGATATGAGCCCAATTCAGCAGCAGCAGCAACATCACAACCAACCAACCAGCCTAATCCAACCATCACAAGGTTATCATCGATTGGGAGTCGTTGATTTACCTTTTGCTTACACCTGCCATGCCATCAATCCAAATGTAACAAATTAGGATACTTTTTTGAACCGTTCACCCCCTAATATATCAATTTATTTCGATTTGTCTTGGAGACTTTTCATAATATTTTACGAATTCAGTAGTTCTCGGTTATCAGTGGCGATATTATTGGTTATCAGTTATCTGTTGCCATTTCTTAGCACTTTGCTTATAAATGCTATTTACACAATTGTCGATTGCGATTTCATTAGTTATCGGCTGCGATTTTATTGGTAATCGGTTACCGATTGTCATTTTATTGGTTATCAGGGGCTATTTCATAGGTTTAGAACGAAGTTTCACAGCATTTGGTTGTTTAATACCATTTTATCAGTTATCAGTTGCAATTTCAATAGGTATGCATTGCAATTACATTGGTTATCGGTATTCGATTGTCATTTTATCGATTATCAGGTGATGCTTATCATAGTTATAGAATGACATTTAATAGCACTCGATTTTTGGTAACCATTTTATCGGACAGTTATCGGTTGCGATTTCATTGGTTATGGTTTCGCAATTGAATTCGTTATCGGTTGCGATTTCATAGGCTAACGGTTGTTTAATGCCATTTAATGAGTTTTTTGATGCCTCTTTCCTTGGTTTTCGTATGCGATTCTATTAGTTACCGCGGTAATCAAATGCAATTTAATTGGTTTCCATTTTATAATCAAATTCGATTCACCGAGCTGATCGAAAAGAAGATGTGTAGGTCGGGTAGGAAATAAAATTCTCTTACAGAAAACTTGTTAGTCTTTGGGACTAGAATTGGCTAAAATAACAAATTTAAAAGTTAATAACTGTGTTGGCAGCAGCCGTGATTAAGAGATCTTAATTTGAGCAACACAGTTTATGAAACTTTTAAACTGAAACTATAAGCCATTAGGCGCACTAATAACATCTTGTTAACTTGCTTGTTTTACCGCCAAATAAACATGCAAAAAACGAGAGGGAGAGAGAATAAAAAAAAAAACAAACACTGTAAAGCGATAAGAGAAATTGGAGAGCCTATCAAAGTGGACCACCATTGGAGCCCCCAGAGCAGCAACAAGATTTTGCCGTGATCGCTTGGATAAATTTCAAGCGAAACTGAAACCCCACAAAGGAGTCAAGCCGCCATCAGAGACGACTTCGGTGAGACTCTCGGAGACTCTCGAAGACTCTAAGACTGACTGACTGACTGACTGGACACGCACCACCTTAAGTGTCATATGAAATGATAAAGTAGTGCACGATGAAAGGGTAACTCAAAATGCAGTTGCACTCATTTATCATATTTTATGCAACGATATAGCGTGTGACTCAGACTCAGACGACGACTTAAAGAGGAGTTAGGTGAAAGCAAAACTTAGAAACTGAGCAAAAGAATTTGGCCGCAGTTCGAGGAATGGGTAGAAGGATGAAGAGCATTTCCTACTTACCTTGACTGGTGAAATGCAGGCCGCCGACATTGTGGCATTGCTGCTGCTAGCCTGGGATTTTGTAGATTTGGCTGGGGATCTTGGTGGCAAACGATTGCCATTACCATTGCAATTGCCATTGGCATTGGCATTGCCATTACCATTACCATTGCCATTAATTGCCGTTGCCTCAGCGGGCCAAACACTAATGTTGCATATATCGGCACGGCTATAAAAATTTGTGGTCTGCAGAAAACACGAAAAGAAATGAAAAGAAAATGTCGAAATTTAATTAATAATATTAAACGAAAGCGAAGGCAAATCAATCAGCTGTCGGTTAAGCTGGCTGGCTGACTGGACCGTCAAACTTCCTGGCAACCCAGCAACATACTATAACAACAACAAAACGCAAAATTTAACTTAAAAATTGTGAAAACTATAGAGATTGACAGATGCCAAATTCCCTGCTATAAATCTATGACCTCCTCCTCCTCCTCCTTCCTTCTCATCCTTCGGCTCCTGTTTCTCTCCAAGTCCCTGTCCCTTTCAATTGTTTGGCATGAGAAGATGAAGAAATAAATCACACGTTTTTCGCGTAGTTAATTTCGTTTACTTTCCAGCAAAAAAAAAAAAAACAAAAAATAAAATAAAAACCATTTTGAATGGGGCACAGTCGTCACAAGTCGAACTTACTTAGTCGGTGCGGTGCATGATTCGCTTTCATTATGCCATTTGCTTAATCATTTGGGAGAGGGTCTTGGGTCTTGGATCTTTTCAGTTAAGGCGGTAGCCCAACAACAAAACAACAAAAACTTTATTGACACAAGTCACAAAGAGAGAGAGAGAGAAAGAGACTCTAGACAGACAGAGACATGGAGACATGGACATGGACATGGTCGAGACTTGCCAGTTGCATTTTGACTTGACTTAAGCCTCAAAAGTCTGTGGGAACTTGTGCAATACTTTTGCAGCAGTTTGTTTATTTCTTTCGAGGATTGACGACTGACTTCGGCTTGACTTCGACTTGGCTTGGCTTATTGGCGATTTGTTTGCTTTGATTGTGGTCTATAAATGGCAAAGCTACCTTTTGGCTTTTTGGCTAATGGCCAAGATTGATTCTTGGCTAAATGAGGCTTAACAGAGGTCTTCGTCTCTTTCTCTCGCTCTGTTTGCCTTTCAGAAATTATTTATACTAATTATTTACCAGTTTTGCAGATCAAAAGATTAACTTAATTATTGACATTTTCTCTGTTTGTTGTCGTCTCTCTATTTTTCTGTTGCGCTAACCTTTTTAACTATTTTCGTGTTGAACCCAAATTGCAAATTGCTCACCTGATGTTGCTGTTGCTGTGCATTTCCATTTGCCATATCAACAGTTGCCTCATCAATGTTCTCCAAATCCACGCCCATTTTTGGATGATTGCAGTTGTTATTATTGTTGTTGTTGTTGTTGTTGTTGTTATTGTGTCTGCTGTTCAAGTCCAACTGTTGCTGATTGTTGTTGTCGCCTGGCAATTGTTGCTGCTGCTGCTGTTGTTTGTAGCAATTGTTGCTAATGATGTGTCTTGCTTCACTGCCAGAGTTGCTGCTGTTGCTGCTGCTGTTGTTGTTGTTGTTGGTGCTGGCATTGCCATTGATTTTACATTGCATTTGCATGTTGTTGTTGTCGTTGTGTTCATCCATAGCATCAACGGCAACAACTGCAACGGCTGCTACGTTTCGCTGCATTTGTGTAACTCGCGATGTTGCCGATGTCTCAGTATGTACACCGTTTGAATTGGACGAAGAGCAGGCACTGCTACTGTCGTAGTTGCTGCTGCTGTTGGTCAATGTTACTACTGCTGCTGCCGTATTGGTGTTGCTGTTGCTGCTGCTGCTGGTGGTAACTAAAGTCGCCTCCTTGTTTTCCTTATCAGAATCGTCACTGATTGAAGTTTTTACTCCAGAAGACGTTGTTGTTGTTGATGAAATGTCTGCCGATTGAAGACCATCAACAATTGTTGTTGTTGTTATTGTTGTTGTTGCTGCTGCTGCTGATATTGCTGCTGTTGCTGTATAGAGCCAACCCTCGTCGTCGTCATCTGTTGAGGCATCAGCCGACTTGAGTATCTAGATGTATGTGCAAGAGAGGAAGTGGAAGAGGAAGAAGGGGGGAAATCAGTCATTGAGTCAACTCAAACAAAGAAACAAAAATACGAATGAAGATGAAGATGAGGTTGAAGAAAATGAAGTTTAATTAGCATTACTTGCGCAAAATGGCAAATTGTATCTTGTAGTTGTAGTTGAAGTTGCAACTTCAACTTCAGCATGAAGTGGCAAAATAGCAACAACAAATCTTTTGAAGCTCTGTCTTCAAATGCCGACAGAGACAGAGACAAAGACACACAAGCAACTTGGTCGTCAATTTGCCTGGTGGCTGATGTTGTTGCTGCTGCTGCTGCTGCTGCTGGCAGTGACGACGCCTTTCTGCACACAAAATGGTGTTGCCTGCTGTTTCTTTTCTTATTAATGTCGACCTTATAGATTGAATTCAACCAAAATGCAGAAGTCAGAGTGGTGTTTGTCTTACTTATTGCTAGTGCTAGTTTCTCTGATAAACCCTTCATCTTTACGCTCGTAGCCGGAACTTACTTCAGCAGCTCACCTCAGCTCAGCTCAGCTCAAGGGTGTAAAAAGAACTTGGCCTTTCTGACATACATGTGTACTAAGCAAACCACAAATTCTCCTGGGGCTATATTATATTCAAATTTTTATATTTTCGAAAGTCTACCTCTCTATGATTAATGATGATGATAATTTGTAATAAAGATGATGATGACGACGACTACTAACTACAATAATAACGATCAAGTTAATTAAGAAATTTTGTGTGTGTGTGAGTTAGATATTTCATGCCAAAAGAAATTAGTTATTTAAATTAATTACAAGCCAAAATATCATGCTAAAAATGGGGGCAAGGGGCCTGATTTCAATGATGAAAATGACAAAAATGATACTGATGAGAAGGAAAGGCCTCTCATCGGGCATCGTTTATCGTTTATCGTTTATCGGTTATCGGTCGTTTATGATTTGTGATTACCAACACCTTTGTCACCAGCTCTAAAAGTATTACTTACTTCGCTGGTCGTCAAATGTTGTTGTTGTTGTTGTTGTGGGTGGTGTGGATGATAATCCATTTGTTGTTGCATATCCACCTCCCCATTGTGATCTGTACCCGCTCCACTTGCCGTCTCATTATCCGTATCCAAATGTTTAAAATAGAAAATGGCGCAGTTTTTCGATTTACGATTCGAACGATTAAATTTGGATGTATCATTATGATGATGATGATGATGGTGATGATGATGATGGCGACTTGACTTTCTTAACACGGATGGTGATTTGGTCAACTCTTGCTGGCCGCCATTGGCCGCGTTGGTGTTGCTGTCGCCGTTGGCATTGCTTGTGGTATTGCCATGCGAATTGGGTGTAATAACTGCAACAGCAATACTTTTGCCGCCATTTAACGTATGTGAGGAAGGGGGCAACATTTTGTTACGCATCGAAAGCATCGTAGAATGATGATGATGATGATGATGATGTAAATGGCTTGAACTATTGGCCTGTGACATGATGATGTCGACAATATTGTTGTTGCTACTTGGGATAGTTGTTGCTGTTGTTGCTGTTGTTGCTGCTGTTGCTGTTGTTGGTTTACACCGTGAATTGCAGTTATAGTAGTTGTAGCTTCTTCTTAATTGCTCGTGTATCTGCTCTAGATCGCTGCTCTCGGAATCAGCCTCAAAATCGGTTAAAGTTGCCACAGTTGGCGTTAGATTCGATGACTTGAGCAACGTTGGACGCCAGCAATGACGTTTCGCAATGACAAAGTCAACAACGTCGGCTTCGTCTGCTTCTGTCTCCTCCTCCTCCTCTTCGTCGGCTTCGTCGCCGGGCTGAATATATATATGTATATATATGTATGTATGTGTGTGTGTGTGTTTGGAGAGTTAGTGTTGGTGTTGTGTGAGGGGAATGGGGAGAAGACAAAGGTTAAGCGTATGCGGGAGGACAAAAACGAAAACAAAAACAAAGACAAAAGAGAACAAAACAAACGTTGAACACATGCTCTTTTCGTTTCTGTTTCTTCTTCTCCTCCTCCTCCTCCTCCTTCTCTTGTTCTTTTTCTGCCTTAAGCAGTGCTGCCAACTTGTTGTGTTGTGGGTAATAAGGAAAGGACAAGGTTTTTTTTTTTTTTGTTTTTCGTTCTTTTTCTTTTCTTATTCTTGGCCAAAGATCATTTGTTAGTACCTTTTTTGGTTCTAGGGTTAACGGGTGTTTTTTTTTTGTTTTTTAAACTCAAAAGTTGACAATACTTCTTTTTTGTTTTTTTTAGGAGTAGAGGCAGGCACATGCATAAATAGACATCAAGAAAACAACAACAATAACTAATACAGAGGAGATAGAGAGAGAGAGAGAGAAAAACAACATATGGGCAAGCTAACCAAATTTAGTCAGAGCCACAAAACAAACAAAAGTAACTAAGTTATATGCAAATGATCTCTTACCTTTTGGGTTTTAATACAATCGCCTCCAACTAATGTTGCTGCTGCTGTTGCCTGTTGTTGATGATGATGTTGAGAAGGATTCTCAACAATTCCTGTTTGTTGTTGTTTGGGTTTTTGTTGTTGTTGTACAATTTCTGTGGTTACCACTTGACAGCGTTGCAATTGCTTTTTAGTTAATTGATTCTTATGAATAATGATATCTATATCAATATCGTTATCCAAATCTAAATCGGAATGATGATCAATTAGATCATCTTCAGTGGCTCCATCGCCAACATCTTCACCCTCATAGCCATATGAATCGTCTTCAAAGTCCACATTTTCATCATCATCTTCATCGTCATCGTCTTCATCATCATCGTCTTCGTCGTCGTCGTCGTCGTCGTCGTCATCCAGGCCATTCTGCAAAAAAAGAGAAAGAGGAAGAGAGAGAGAGAGAGCGGAATTCAATATTTAATTGGTCTGATCTTGATCTCTGTCATGGGAAAAGTATACATATATACATATATATATAATATTCATATATAGTAATTTTTTACTCCACTTGCTCAGGAGCTTAGTTAGCCATGGTCAGCTTGTCTTTTAGCTTTTCCTGTGTTTTTTTTTTATTTCTCCTTCTCTCATCATATCACGTAACATTTCGTTTGGAAGAAAATGTGAAAAGAAAAAAAAAAAAACATATTTATAATTGCTTTGAATTTTCTTTTCTTTTTTTTTTTTTGTCCACACACGAGACGACAAGAGCAACAACAACAACGACAACAACAACGTCGACAACGACGAGCGGGTGGACAGACCAAAGTGGCAGACAAACAGTTAAACCAGACAGATGACAGATAATCCAAAAGGCGAGAAAAAACATAACATAAACATGTGGCTGGCTCTAGCTACAACAGCACGGGGCGGTGGACGGTGGACGGTGGACGGTGGGCGGTGTGGGGGCGATATGCCAGCATCCGACATTTACTTTTTTCCATCTGCCCCCTTCCTCCACCATTTGACCTTGAATGCCACTAGCTCGCCCAGCCATCGTCCGCCCTCTTCATCTAGTTTAGTCATTAAACTTTACAGTTTCTCTATGGCAAGAATTTGTTTCGTTTTTAGCACTCAATAAAAAATGAAAAAAATTTACATTTAGGAATTTACAATTAACCCCAAAAAGAATTGCTTGAAGCTCACCAATTTTGAAAAAAAAAAAAAATACAGCAAAAAAAAAAAAACCAATAGCCATCATCATCATCGTCTAACAACAACAACAGATGATGTTAATAAATGGATTTTGCGTAATATTTTCCCATAGAAAACGCGAGGCCAATTGAAGGTCGAGTTCTTATATTTAAGATCTTACATCTTAACTAGCCCCCCCCGCACCCCCTTCCATCATCTAGCATTGGCATTAAATGAGGTAATTGTCCAGATGAATTATGGGGCGCCATTTGGATTAAAATACACAAACAGCAGCAACAGGCACAAAAATGGACCAACTCTTGCGCCAAGTGAAATAAACAAAATGTTGAAAAAAAAAAAACAAGAAACACCTTCAATAATCAATTACTAAAGGGAAAAAATGATCAAAAACAAGTGAGTGCCGCAAGTGTTAAAACAAAAAGAAAAAAAAAAATATTAAATTCCAATTATCTTGAAATAGTTTTCGATTCATTTAAGTTTTATGTCTTTATATACGTAGTTCAACTAGAGCCTTCAGAAACAATGTTAAACGGAATATTTTTGGAATGTTAAGGTAGAGAGAGAGAGAGAGATGGAGAAAGAGAGAAAGATAAAGAGGGATTTACTCTCCAAGAAAATTATCAATTAATGGAAAACGTTTCTTGGGCCACATAGAAATCACTTCGTTTATTGAGTCTTTCCGCTCTCTTAGACTCTCGATCATTCATAGATCATAATAAAATGTTTTAACCAATCTGAGATATGTGCACAACAGAACCTAATAATTTCCTCTTAAAATGATCCCTTAATGAAAATTTCTACTTAATGAAGGACACTCAGTTCCTTTACTGACACTAATAAGAAGTTTATAAGTTTATCCGGTGGCGATAAAGGTAACACTTCTTTTAAGATAGACCTTTCGGTATAATCTTGTTATTTTTCTTTCAACAAATTACAAATTAATTTCATCTACTTAATCTTGTTATCATTCTCTTGTAGGTGAACTTTCTATTAAATTAACATAAAACGCCTCCCGCATTTAAGGCTAAAGGCCCTAATCTAAAATCTAAAATCTTTTAAATTTGTAATCAAATTAACCGGAAAAGCCGTTGATAAACGGTGTAACAACAACATAAGAAGAAGAAAGAGAACGCCTTTTGGGAAAATTAAGCCATGCAACACAAAGGAGGAGGAGGAGTTGCAACTGCTCTCTAGCGGCTTTAATCTTTTCTACTGTCAGCTCAAAAGTTAGAGTCAGTCAGTCAGTCAGTTAGTCGTCGACCCACAGTTGTCTCCGTGCTTGTCGTTGTCGGTTGGTTGTTTGGTCTTGTTTGGTTCTATCCAATTTATGGGCTTATTATGCTAAATACAGAAACAAAAAAAAAAAAAAAAAACGCCTCAGAAATTGAATCAGTTCAAGTTTATCTCAGAGCATTTCCAGTGAACTCTCTTTAAAGGAACACCAAGTTGTGGTGTTGTTGTCGTGTCGTGTCTCACTTAGCACCTCATTTATCCAGGTATAGCGATAGAAAATACTTTTTCCAAGATCTCAAAAACTTGATACAAATCTCTCACACACGCAATTCTACGCTTTGTCACAATTTCTTCTTTTTTTTTTTTTTTGTTATGTTTCAAACAACGTTTTCCATTTTTCCCTTCTTTTCGTCTTTGCTTTTTTTGTTTTTGTTTTTGTGGGAAAATTTGTGTTAAACACTTGCGTTTTGTTTATTGCCTTATTGTTTGCTCAGGCTACCGTAATTGTTAGTTTGTTGTTGTTGGCTCTCTGACTGTTTGTTGTTTTTTTTCATTTTTTGTTGAAATTATTTATGAATTTCTCACACAAAGTTGTCGTTGTTGTTGTTGTCTTCATCGGCGTTGGTGGAGTCGAGCGATTAATTATCATTAAACGCTTTCACGTCATCGATATACATAAAAGGCCCTGGGCGAAAGGGGAGGGGTGGTAGAGGAGTTGTGGGTATGAGGTGAACCTTCATTAACATCTGTTTGTGTCGTAGCAATTATCATGCAATCATAAAATAATATACCACAAAACACAAAAACGTGAGTTGAAATTGAAAATTTCTACTCAACTGCATAGAAAAAAATTAAACGAAGAGAGAGAGAGAGGAAAGAGAAAGAAGCAGGTAAAATAATAAATATTACGACTTGATATCTACGTTTTATGTGAGAATAATGCAAATCGAAATATATTTATGTCATTCGATTTAAACCTGATTTTCAACATTATTCTCCTCATGCCAAGTGTTCTGCTGGGCAGTGGCTGAACTACGGATTTAATCAAGGCAAATTGGCCCCCTTAAGTATGCAATTAATAACGTCAAAGAGCTCATGAGGTATAAATAATTTGTTGAAATTGTTTAAATTTGCAACAATTAAGTTTAAAAATTATATATTTTGACTATCTATTGCATACCTAAGGGTATTTTATTTCCATTGATTCGCCACTGAAAGAATGCCCATCGTTAGAGCCCTAAATCTATTTTGGGTTTGAATTTTCATGGGAGAAGTACATTTTTTTGCTTTTTTAGCTCGTTATATAATCTTTCAATTTCAAGCCAATTATTGCTCGACCTTTTTCTGACTAACTATTTATGAGAATACATAAATACGACACAGCTTAGAGTGATTACATGACCCTGTAGCATGGATAATTACACGAGTAAACTCACAGCACGCCCCTCCATATGAAGTGACTCAAGTAGTTTGTGTACCCAAAAGTGTTACTCATGCAAAGTAACTCAAGCGGATCAAAGTTTTAAAGTGAAAAACAAAAACAAACTTCTCAACTCTTAAGACAGACGAACAGAAGAAGATATTCGGATCGTATAAAGCGGAAAAAAAACATAAGGACTTTAGAAAAGAATGTCTGATTATCATATTTCCAGGACTTATTATGCAATCAGCCTGTATACTATATGAATACCTCAAAATATTCTTAGGATAGTAGTAAAAAACCCCAAAAAAAAGGAACTAAAAAAACAAACAACTATTGAATGCATTTTGCATTGGTGCGACAAAAATTGCGACAACAACAAAGCGCAAAAAAAAAAACGCATTGAAAATCCGCAGCAGCAGCCGCAATAGTAACAGCAACAGCAACATTTGGACAAGCGACATGAGCAACATGAAATTTTTTCGAAGTCATATGGAAAACGACTAGCAACATGCACAAATGCGCTTGCCCACTCCTGTAATCCACTCCCCCCTCTCTCTCCTAACCTCCGTATCCCCAATTCGAGTTGACTTCGACTCCGACTCCGACGGCAACAACCCACAGCATTGCATTTGGAATCAACATCACCCGCTGCAACGACAATATTATTACTTTCATTGTTGCTGCTGCTGGTGAAAAACATTTCCTGGTATGGCAGGCAGCAACAGCAATGACAACGTCCACAATTTAGCGCAACTATTACAAATCGCATTAGATGCTAAATTTAGCAAAGCCTTCTCTTTGTTTCTACTAGCTTTACCCCCCCGCTTCTTCCCCCCCCCCCCCATAAATAGCATCCATCCACTGTCGTGTTTGAAGTTGTCACATTGCGCATTGCAAGCACTAGGCGGGCGGCGGCAGCAACATCGACATCGAGCTGTCGGCAACATTTTGCATATTTTCACTTTACTCAGCCGGCAGCAGCAGCCGGCCAGCCAGTGTGTATGTGTGTGTGTATATGTTGTTGTTGTTATTGTCGTCTGTGGCAAATGAATTCCTGTTTGTTCTTAAATCATGACCCTAATGTTGCCTGCAACATTTGTGGCTGTTGCCCGTTGTTGCCCGTCTGTTGCCAGTTGATTGCGTGGGTGGGTTTCTCTTTTTTAGCCCACTCAAAATGTGATCTTAATGCCCGATTCTGAGCAATTGCTCATAATTTGCAGGTTGTTTTGTGCCTCCATTTTTGTTGTCATTTTAAGGTGTTGCTTGATTTACAGCAGACGACGGCAAGGCAAATAAATGCAAATAAAAAATAATTTATATGGAAGAATAAAGTAACAAAAAATTGGCAAACAATGCTTATTTGACATTTGGCAAATGTCAATATGACACAACCGACAGACAATTGTGGGGAGTAGTCAATGGGTGGTGAATTGGTTGGAAGATGTTGCTGCAGCAGCAACAGCAACAGCAGCATGTTGCTCTCTATCTGCTCTTGATGTTTACTTTTTCCTGATCAATCGTTTTGATAGGGGAGAGAAGGCTGTTGGCTGCTGTTGCCAGCAGCTGCCGTCAATTTGATTTTCCATTGTTGTTATTCTGGTTTCTTTTTTTTTTCCGATTTTTTCGATCGTAAATCATTGGAGATGTTGGCCAAGAAGAATGCCCTCATTTTTGCTCTGTTGACGCGTCAAGGGAGCAGGGAGGAGAGAACCAAAATTGGCAACAAATCTTCCATCATCTTTTATCATTGGCTTACTAATATGCCTTTAATCATCTCTCAATCAAAGGGTATGCAAAATTTAATTGCCTCTCAATAACCATTCGGCATAAATCAATCGAAAAACGGGTCCACACCCCAAAAACAAAATAAAACTATGCAAATTTTGAGTCAATCAGTGATCAAAATGTGTGTATGAATGATTCGAATAAATGCCATTAAAATGGCATTATAATTGCTGACAGTGTCGGACAGACAGAAACTGTAGGAATCGGAACTGGAAAAAAAAATGTTGTTGAAACTCTTTTTACTAAATGTTTAATCCCGGAAAATGCCAGCTAGAGGCACAGAGACCGAAAGAGGGGGTGAGAGAGAGCAAGGAAAAAAATTAAATCACAATAATTATGTAAATTTTTTTGTTTTTCACCAGCAGCAGCTATAGAAAAAGGGGCGTGCCACCCACCACAAGAGCAGCAATAGCAGCAGCTGGCAGCAGCAACACGGAAGCCTAAATGCCTCATGCTTCATGCCACACACACACACACACACACACACACACACACACACACACACACACACACACACACATTAAATGCCACCACATTCCATGGAAGCCAAACAATGGTTCACAAGTCATACACACATAGAGGATAGGTTTCACTTTTTTCCCATAAACAAAAATAACAAAAAAAAAAAACACAAAATGTTTCTTTTTCTTCTCTCTTCATCCATCTCTCTTTCTTTCTCTGTGTTTCTTTCTTTTAGCTGTTTTTTTTTTTTTTGGTCCAGTTTTAAAAAATAATTACCGCCTCCTCTCCTAACAGAGAGTCTCACTTTCGATGAGGCAACTGGGAGACTGGGAGTTGGGCAGAGTTGGGAGGTTGGCAGAGTTGCAAGAGTTATTTTGGACAGTGGCCAACAAGTAATTAGCCGCAAGCCAAAACAAAACAAAAATGGTTACAAAAATGGTTCATGTAATTGGAAACTTCAGGTTTAGCCTTCAGAGTGTTTCAATGTGGTTAGCAGGCAAATTGGGCGGATTGGTTTTGTTTTGTGTTTTTTTTTTCTTTTTTGGTATTTAGAGTGAGAAATTGTTTATAATGTGGCCAAACACTTGGCTTCAAGCGGCGGCCAATAGCCATACCGTTAGTTGATCTACTTTTAGTCCAAGTTAATGACACAGCGGCAACAGCAGCAGCACCACAAAAAACGATGAGAGGGGGAGGAGGAGTGGTGAGAGAGAGAGAGAGAAGCAAATTCCTTGGAGTTTTTTTTTGCCAATTTCGCTTTTGTGTTTTTCAATTATCCAAGATAATGCTAGTTTCATGTGGTTATTTTATGCTTCATTATTGCCTATTGAAATGATCTATTTAAGCCCGGTTTGGGTTTTTTTGGGGTGGTGCATTCAAAAAAAAGGAAAAAAAATAACCTGCCTCATATCCTGTCTTACGATTCATTTACATAATTATAGATGATGAATGAATGGTCGATCGGCCGATCATTGAGGGGGCGATGGGAGAGAAATCTTTTCTCAATTAAAGGCTAAAAGTTCTCCTTATTTTGTCTCCACTTCGATCGATCACCAAAGATCAATTTATTAAGGACTAACTCGAGCGAATCTTTTGTTGGCTCGAATTTCATTAACAAATTAAATAGTTTCTTGGCTTCTTCGTGGATCTAAAGAAAGAAGGAGAGGAGGAGAGGGTGATGATGATTATCTTGCACTTGTTTTAAAGGGTTTTGCTAGCATCTATTCAAGTACATATTGTTTGTCTATACTCATTTAGTTTAACTCAATCACACTCTTTCAATCCTTTGACAGCTTAATATGGCCACATGCCCATTATCATTCATTCTTCTCCTTAACCAGCCCCCTTCCACCCCCCCCCCCCCCACACACACACACACATTGCCTTTGATTTTTGCATTGCTTTGCGTTTTAGCCTAGTGAAAGTCGTCTCTGGCCTTATAAACACATTGACCCAGTTTGGCAGTTGCTGTTGTTGTTGTTGTTGTTGTTGATGTTCCATCCTCTTTTGCCTCTAATCGTTTCCTGGTTGAAGTTCTTCCTCTTCTGCCCATTGGTTATAATTGGAAAACGTTTTGTAAACAGGCAACAATTTAATTGTCTATAATTTGCAAAGATCAGCAACAGCAGCAGCAGCAGCAGCATCAGCGAAAAAAAAACAGGAACTGCAGTAAAAGGAAGACTCGTGCCGGTTGGCAACTCACAACACCCCCTTCTCTCTCTTTACCTCTCATCTCGTGGTAATTCATTCAACACACGCACCATCAGCAGCAACTAAAGCAAGCCCCACAACAACAACAACAACAACAAAGCTTTATCATGACCCACACTATATAATCCACCACATCTCTTTGGCTCTATGCTCTATGTCAGTCTATCCTAAGGCTATGGAACAATTCACAGTGGTTGGTTGGATAGATGGGAGGCTAGTCAATGTTTTAAACCGCTTCATTTGATGCGGCGGTGGCGGCACCAGCTGGCGGGCATGCCACCTCCGTCGCCGTCTCCATTTTCTACTCCTGCTTCATTTTTCTTCCTCTTGTGGTTGTTAGCCAAAGTGAAGAAACAATTTCATTTTCCATTGCACTCTCTGATGCAACAATTTGCATTCGGCTTGCCTCTTGTTGCTAGAGGCAGCGGCAGGCACAAATGTTGCAGCGGGCCCGTATCAAATCCCGTGTTCATGTCCATGTCCATGTGCTGGAACCCAACACAAGCTGGCTGGCAAGCAATTTTCAACACTTTCCGGCCAAGTTGTAGGCCCATGGCCATTAAACGATTTGTGCTCTACATTTTGGTGGCTAATTTTGTGTCATAAAGATAAGCCCACAGAGAGTCACAGACAGACAGACAGTCAGACATCAAAAGCGGCAACAACATAACATAACATTATATTACATTAGATGCCAAAAATGCAATGTTCGATCATCTTTCTCAATCCTTTCAAGTTTGCTGCTTCTCCTTTAACTCTGACTCAGACACACTCACTTACACTCTCTCTATCTCTCTCTAATTGAACTCCCCCCCAAATGTCAAAAGATTACACTTTTTATGAAGTTATAAATCAGGGTAAACATTAAAGTAGCTGCCAGAAAAACTATATAGAAATAAAATTAAATTGCATACGGCTGTCTATCCGTCTGTCTGTCTGTCTGTCTGTCTATTCAGCAGCAGCGGCGGTTCGGGGTCGAAAAGTAAAAGTGAAATTTATGCGCCCTCACCTCGGCTGCTGCTGCTGCTGCTGCTGTTGCCATTCCGATGGAGAGTTCACAAAAGTCACCCACAAACTTAAACAAAATATAAAAAAAAAAATTCCAACTCCTCGTTGCTTGGCCCAATGAAAGTGACCGAAAAAAGACAACAAACCTCAAGACAAGGAAAAAAATTGAGCACAACCAAATGAAAATAAACCAAATCAAATTTACGACGTGCCTGAGAGACAAGACGAGACGAGAAGGCTTTGGCCTTTGTCTCTATATCGACACGTTGTTGTTGCTGGCAACATGTTGCTAGCAACTTTATGGCTTATTGCATTGAAGCAAGATAAACAAATGCACTTGAATTACATTGATTATGGTTCATTATGATTATTATTATTATTATTATTATTAGCAATTCCCTTGTGGCTTCCCTTGTTATATGCCATGTTTATTCTTCTTTTTTGTTTTAATGGAACTAAGGGCCAAGGACCCCTCTCTCTGTGGTGTCTCTCTGTCTCGGGTTCACACAACATCTGCATCTTTGTGCCTAGAATGAAGGCCAAATATCTTGAGCCTCATCATTGGGTAGAGGGGGACGGGGGCTAGAAAGTGAAAGTATCTACTGTGTGGGTTCTCTCAGAAGTTTTCTTTGTTATACAAAATGGTTAAACAATTTCCCATTGACTAGGAACTAAATATCTAAAGCTGCTTGCTGTGCTATCTATACACATTTATTTTCCGCACTAATTTCACTCTCTTTGTCTTGAGTGTGTGTGTGTTGCTGATGGCTTTCCATTACACAAAGAGTCTTTGGTTTGTCGCATTGCCAACATTATTTTCACTAAATGAATTAATTAAATCAAGTGAAGTTGATTTAACAAACTTAATTAGAAATGCCCGCAATTGGCAAAGATGTTGGCAAACTTGGCGCGCTGCATAAAAAAAACACTAAAAATGTATTGCAAATGAAAGCGACTGACTGACTGACTGACTAACTGACTAACTGACTGTGCGTGCTGCGGTGCCATTTCTATTTTCCAAGAATTTGTGGTACGCATTTTGAAGAGATATTTCTTTTCTTTTATTTTTCTGCTTTTGTTCCATCCTCTTAGCAAATGTTTCGTGTTTTTTTATAGTTACATCGCAGCAACATTGACATTGATTGCTAACTTAAGAGGGCGCCATCTATCGGACAGTGCTTGCTTTTGCATTCTCTTTCAGTTTCATAGAATTGAGGAAACGAAGAGTTTAGGGGCGTATTGAGAATATATCATGGTGGCCCTTCACAAGTCAGGGGCACCCCAAAGACCAGGCGACTAGCGAAACGAAGAAAAGGACTCATTTTTCACATCCCCGGAGGCTTCATTGAACCTGAACTCTACCCTGTACAGTACAGCAAGGTTCAATTTGGTTTACAATTTTTACCATAATAGAGCTTTCTTTTGTGGGCAAAACAAATCAAAGAAGGCATTGACCCAATGGATGACTTATTGGATCTCAAGTTTAATACGATAATATTTAAAATATTTAGTTTGTAAAGTTTTTTTTTTTAAAACTTACCCCTGTAGAGCTGCGTTTTCTTAGTAGATTATCCAAACAGAGTTGCAATTCAAAGGCTTTCAAATACAATAGATGATAACGATCTCTCAATCTTTCCAAATTTCCTTCGCCTTTCTTTGGATGATGAACTGAAGGTGTTGCTGTTGTTGTTGTTGCTGCTCCTCCTGTTGCTCCAGTGGTTGTTGTTGTTGTTGTTGCTAATAAATTGGCATCTGAAGAGGCAAAACCACTGCTAAGGCTATTCGATTTGGTCACCGATTCGCTGGTAGTGGAATCACTAGAGCAATTGCTGGTCAATGAGGCGGGTTGCTGCTGCAGTTGTTGTTGTTGTTGTTGTTGCTGTTGGTTTAACAATTGTTGTTGTTGCTGCTGTTGCTCCCTTTCGGAGGCGGCACGTATGCAAGAGCTTACCACTCGTGCATGTGATACAATTTCATGGTACAACACCTGGAAACCAGAAAAAAAAAAAGGAAAAGTGTCAGTTGGGTTTTTTATAATGGTCAAATGATACAGAAAGAGAGAGACACATACACACACACACACACATGATGTGTGTGTTTGGGGCTGTAAATTGATTTAAAGTTAAATGAAAGTAAATAAGGCAAAAGGTGTGGCACACTGCTTACAAAATGTGCTCGCATTTGGCTTTAAACTCTCAAAGTGTAATTCCATTTTTAAAGTAGATTTAAACAAAGTGGAATGGTAAAGGAAAGAATTGAAAAAGAGCCGCGTTTGTCTCCACCCCGTGATAAGCCAATGCTTAAAATAATAAATGTTTAACATTTTCCATTTACTTATATATCGATGAGCAAATAACACTTCCTTCCTATTCAATTCGTGAATGTGGTCATCGTTTGCCAAGTTAATTTAAAGATATTCATCTCTCATTTGTCAATTTAACAGGCAGACCGCATCTGCCTTCTTCATTAACTAGAGGAACGAACGAACGGATGGATGGATGGATGGATGGATGGATGAATGGACAGGGAAAAACCGCGCCAAAGACAAAGGTCAGTTAATAACCCACGCATTGCATAAGTTTCTTTTGTTTTTTTTTTTTTATTTGCCATTCGAAAAGAAGATTTATCGTTAGATAAATCAAACATTTTCCGCAATGCTAAAAGGAGACGCGGCGCGATATTCAATTTATCAAATATGAAAAAATAATTACAAGGTAATTGACACGATGGGGTCAGCAGCGGATAGATAGGCGTGGCACAATGACACCCACCATATCATAACCACACACAAACACACACATAGACACAGTTGACTAAATGCATCATGTGGGATGTGGGAGAGTAGCCGCAATCCGTTCGTTGATCTTCATACAACAGTTTAACCTCAAATTTGAACTCTTGCATCATGCGAGGAGGCAAAGGCGAAGGAGAAGGAGAAGGCGAAGGAGCAGCCGCAGGTGAAAAGTAAATACAATGGATTAGAAATCGTTGACTAAAAGGCCTCTCACCTGAACCTGAACCTGACTCTCCGACTTCGACTCCGACGCCGACTCTAACATGGAGGAGTCCTTCTTCAAATCATAAATTATAATTTGCCACCTGTTTGTTGGCATAAACCTTCAACCCTTTTTTTTTTTGTTGCCAAATTGAAATATCACAAAGAGATGGAAACAAAAAAAAAAAAAAAATGAAAATGAGAAATGAAAATTGACATTTTACAACTTTGCTGCTTCATCTCCATTTTTAATGATTTACTCTGGCCTGCTGGTCAAATTGACACTCCAAAGGCAGCTGCTGCCAATTGTTGAGATTGACTGACTAACTGACTGACTGACTGACTGACTGAGGTCTTTTGACTATGATTTTAAACTCTCGGCTCGAAGAATGATTTGGGAAAGCGCCACTCAAGCAAAAGATTTATGGGAAGCCTGGCGAGAAAGTTTTGACAGAGCGTCTGCTTCAGCAGCAGCCGCAGCAGCATTCAAGTTAGTTTTACTTTCAAAATAACTTAAAAATTGGCGAAAAAACAATGTTATTGAAAATTTTGTAGCCTCTTTCCTCTCTCTCTCTCTCTCACTCACTCTCTAAGCCAGTTGTAACTTTCTACATATTTGTTCTAAATATTATATCTCACTGTACATTCACTTTTCTTGAAAGATTGCAAACCACTCTTGCAACTCCTCTGTCTCCTCTCACCCCTCTGATTGCTTTGGGGGGGTGCGCTCCGCTTTGTGGCGGTATTCGTTCTTCTTAACAATGAAGGCGCCACAAATGGAAATATTTGTCTAGTTCGAATTGCAATTGGAGAGAAACAAATAAATGCTGCCAACTCTCAAGTTCATTTTGCAGATTAGTCACGAACTTTGCATAAAATTCTTAACTCATATTTCAGTTCTTTTGCAGTTGGAGTTGGAGTTCCTTGGGTTGGTTGCTTGTTTCTTTGGTGGGTGGTTGTTTTTTTTTTTTTGTTTCTGTGTTTTTTTTTTTTTTTTGAGTGAGCGTGTGCAAAATGCATTAAAGAAACCAAGAAACTAAAAAAAAAGAGGCTCGCCGAAAATTGCCTCAACCCGCGCGTGGAATCGTGCAAAGATTGGGAGTGGTTCGCCAGCAAACAAAACAACAACAACAAAAAAAAAAAAAAAACAAAGAGAAAGGCGTTTCTAAAAGACATATTGTTGGCTGCCAGAGCGCTTGAGCTAGAGCTAGAGCTAGATCTAAAGGCAAAGTTGGTGTTCTTCTCTTACTCCTCCTACTTTGACTTCTCCTACTCTTCCATTTTGCAGTAATGAGCCACAACAACTAGCAGCAACAGCGGCGGCAGCATCATCATCATCAACCCACACCTGCCCTGGGTCCAAGCCCAGACCTACTTGGCCCAAGCCTAGATTCAACCAGAGAGACAACTGCTGGCTGACTCCTCTTCATAGTCGCCGTCGTCATCGCTGATGTGGATGATGATGTGGTTGAAGTCTCACTTAAAGGTTCTTATTCTTGGCTTCGCTGACGCTGTTGCTGCTGCTGCTGTTGCTGCTGCCCTGGGCCCTGTGTCGAACTTAGGTTCATTTTTTATTTGCCAAGCCTCTAAACAAAAAAAAAAAAAAAAATCGACAATAAAAATTTCAAGAAAAACCAAATCGAACTTGGTCTTTTGTTTTTAACTCTATCCCGCTCTACTTCCCTCTCCCTTTCTTCCCTCCACCGTCTACCGTTCTCTATTTCTGCTGCAGTGTCTTATAATTAGATATAATGATAAAAATCATAATGCAAACAATTTTCAAGTTGTTGTAATGACGCAGAAAATTGCTTAGCAAAAGAGCAACAACAATAATTTAGAAAAAAAAGAAACAAAAAAACAACTTTGGATGGCAGTGAAAAGATTATTTAGTAAAGGAAGTTACTACTTACTCTAAAGGGGCAAGGTTTGAGGAAGTGCATTGAACTGAGTAATATTTAAATCGTTTCCCTCTATCCCCCCACCCAACAATGTGGGTCAAAAGTTCAATTGGTTAAACTTAAAATGAATTCAATTTCAAGTATACAACATCTGGAACTACTTTGATTGATTTCTTAAACGTTTTGTATTCAGTTTCTGACACTTTCAGTGAGAGTGGAAATATTTGAAAAGAAATGAGAAATACTTTACGTAAAATTGAAATTGAAAAGTTGTAATCAGTGTTGGAATTACTTTTCCTTTTATTTATTTTTTTTGTTTTTTTTTGGTTTTTCAAATTGCAAGTTGATAGAAATTAACATCGGTTTATAGTATTTAATTGACTGTTAAACGTTATTGGCCAAATGAAATGTTACATTTAGTTACATAAATTTTTTTTAATGATTGCCAATAAATATTACGAAATTGCCAAATTAAACAGGACCAAACAAATTTCAATTAAAATAACTGTAAATAAAAGAAGTAATTTCAATCAAATCAAATATATTTAGTGTATATAAAGTAAAGTGAAAAAGGTTGCAGGCCAAGAGCAAAAAAGGCTATCGGCCAGCACTGTCCTTTGAGTTGTTTTTTAACCCCCCCCCCCAGGCAAGCCATCTCGCACTGTAGCGCACCTATCGGTTAACTCTCTTCTTTAAGGTTTTTCGCAAATATTTTCAACTAATAAAGCGTATCATCATCAAGCGGAAAAGCCTTTTTCCCCAAATGGATGCCAAATTGCACGTCAGCGCACCTATCGATAAACTCTGCGCTTTAATTTTTTTTGAAAAAAACATTTACAGCTTTTAACTCGCCTATTTTAAGTACGTTTCTTAGAGAATTTGGTAAACCCAAAGATGTCAACAACATTTGTATGCCTAGAAGGAAAATCCTTGAATATTATGCAAAGAATAATCCAAATTATGTTACAACCCGGAATTAATTTCAAGGATAACATTCTTCAGCAAATGACACGAGTAATTCGATAAATTTTTGCCGCTTTTCCTACTAATGTACATATAATGTTTCCCTTTTTAGATTTGATTATGATTTATGTTGATTCATTTGGAAATGGAATTTTTTTGGTTTTTTTTTTTTTGTTTTTGTGTTAGTAATTTCTATTTCCAGTATTTGTTTTTTGGGTGTAATGAAAATGAAAAATGAGTTTTTCTTACATTTTGTCTACCAGTTGCTAATTGGTTAGTGGCCCATAAATATCTCTAGAAAAGCTAAAGAAATTGCAACACACAGAGAGAGCAGAGAGAGAGAGAGAGAGAGAGAGGGAGAGAGAGAGAGCACACACACACACTGTCCTCCAATTGTCTCTGTCCACTGCCCCATGAGGCACACGCAAAAATGTTGTGTGTGTGTGTGTGTGAAGAGTCGATGAGTGTATGAGAGAGTCTAGCCAAAATGCTTCATCTAATGCGTGTTAGGGGCTATTTTTATACTAAAAAGAAGAAACAAGAAAATCATGTACTGGGCACGTCGCGGTATCTATATCTCTATATCAGCAACAACAACAACAATAGCAACAACAACACCATTAACAAGAACTGAACGGAGAGGTTCGTTGACTCAGAATTTGTTGCTGCTGCTCGAAGCAAACGAAGCCAAGCGAATCAAATGAGGAGCGGCGGGGAGTGAGTGGGAAGCGGTTAGCGGGGTGACCAACGTTCTAATGTTGGGCAATAATATGGCAAAATGTATATGTACATACATACATATATTCTTGTATTGGGGAAATGTCAGTGCGTGACCTCGACCGCGTTTTTTAAATTCTTTTATTAGCAACGCCTTCGAGAGACCATTGTCTGTGATTCAGAGCCCATTAAATTAAAACAGAGAGATAGAGAGGGAGAGATCGTGACCAAATCTTTAGCTTATTCTTATTCTCAATAAGTCGTCTCGTCACACCCCTCCAAAACAATAACAACAATTGCTGTCCAATAAATCTTCTCACCTGGTCCAAACGGAGAAGGAAGGAAGTCAAATCAAATCAAAGCAAAGCAAAACGAAAAAAGTCAACGAACCAAGCATATGAAAAACGTTTGTCCTGGTTTTTTTTTTTTTTTTTTTTTTTTTTTTGCCTAGCAAATTCTCTAGTAAATAGTCACGAAAATATTTGGAACAGTTCCAAAAATCCAATACAAAAATAAAATTTACGAAAACCCAAAAATGAGAAACACCAGAGGAGATAGGAGAGGAAGCAAATGTAAGAAAAAAAAACGTCAAATCATGCCTTCAAGTCGTCTAATTACCTTAGAACTTTTGGAGAAACGAACGAACCTAACGAAAGAAAAAAAAAACGTGTAAGACAAATGACAAACGGAAAGAAAAGACAACAAAATTGACACTCTGAAAAAGAAAGATGATTCGGTTTTGGGTTGGGGCAAAGGAAAATCTCCAGCTCTCTCTCCCCCTCTCCATCTTTCTCTCTCTGTCTTAAGTTACAAAAAAGTGCAATTAATCAGCTGGAGAGCTCATCACACAATTGACCCAGAAACAATTCTCACACACAGAAAGCTGCACAGTTCAGTTTAGAGTATTTTCGAATTGATGTCAGTGCATCATCATCATCATCATCAGCTCATGATCATCAGCTCATGATCATGATCATCATAATGGGTATTGCAACGTGCTGTGACCAAATGCTTGCTTGGGGAATTAGCCTTGCAAAGAAACAAAAACAATAACAAAAAACAAGAAGAAGAATGTGTGAAGCCGCATCTAGAAGAGATATTCTTTTTCCTAGAGAAGAATCACAGTTAAAGTCTCGCGACATTGCCTATTGAGTAACATATCACACACACACACACACAACCGAAAGAGAGGGGCTAAGAAGGTTGGAGGGGGCATGGCAAAGAAATCAAGTCAGAGTTTGTGAGATATACTGCATTTTGAGCTCCACTATGGTTGACATAATCACGTCCGAGTGTCACGTTTTAAGTCGCGCCAACTCTCCACCCGGCACGATAAAAAAAAAAAACCACCGTGAGGAGACGACGCAGACGAAGAAGAGATGACTCTGTGGCTGATGCTAGCTGGCTGTGGCTGCAATCTCCTCTACTACTCTTGGTGACTGTGTCGCCGTCGTCGTCATCATCTTTGCCATTGTTGCCATCACGTTCCTAGAGGCCAGAACAAGTTTCTCTTCGTTCGTTTTCTTTTTAATTTTGTTTTTGGTTTTGGTCTCATTAAAAACATGTTACATGGCTTTTAATGCCTCAAAACTGATTATGAAATTGTTAGGACTTTAACTGTTTATATAATTATTTTCAATGAAAATTAACTAGAAAACTCAACTATATGGTGTGAAAATTATCCACACACACAGAGAGAGAGAGAGAGAGAGAGAAAGACAGATAAACAGACGGACAGAGGGATAGAGTTTAGTGTGTCAAGTGAGAAAATGATGAAAAAATGAAGTAGAAGTAGCATTAGAAGTAAATGGAATTGACAGCTCTCTCCCTCTCTCTCTTGGTCAGAGGAAATAACTTAAGAACTTTAATACAAGGCCACAACTCCTAAACTTAAGAATTCTAGAAAGATAAGAAGAAATCTCAAAGTTTTCAAGAACTACAAAGACAAAAACTTTCTATTGCCTACTTCAGGGGGGCGAATTTAGTTTATTTTACTCCTGTACATACTGTACATTTTGTTTCTAGTTTGTATATAGATTCTTAATCACTTCGTTTTTGTATTTTAAGGTTAAGGTTACTTGGCTCATAAAAACTTTCAGTTTGATAAGCCTTGAAGTGCTCGCTTTGCTATCTCTATAAACCTATTGAACTCTTACAATGGTTTATCATCATCATCTTCATCATCATTGTTTGACCTTGTCGATAAACTAGAGTCGAGAGGCGAAAGGGTGTAGATTCTGTGTTGCCTTCAAAAACATAAAAAGAGAAGTAGTAGAAGTCATTGTAAGGTCCAATTAGTTGCAGTTTAAGTTTATTGGCTAAATGCAAAACCTAATGACGCCAGTTTCCTCCCCCCCCACCCTGCTCGACTTCGCCGACAACTGCTGAGAGAAGACACGACAGGCAGAGAGACAGAAAGACAACTGGAAATTGACGTACAAATCCAAATTGTAATTGTCCGATTAATTGTATATAATTTTATAGACACGATTTGTAAGCGATGCCGCGGCGATACGCTAATTAGCCAAAAGGCTTTTTGACTCATACACACACACAAACACACACACACAGACACTCAAGTGAGTAAGTGTATGCATGTGTATGGGCATTTGCCATTTGTGTCCATATTGAAAAAATATGGTCAAGAAATGTGAACGTTTGTCAAAAGGATTATCGGTAGCCTTCCCCCTCCCTTTCACCTTCTATCTGCTTCTGACGTTTGCAATGATATATATTTGCCATTTAAACGAATGTGGAGGCCAGCCGCCAAGGGGGAACAGGGGGATGATTGAAAATCGAATTCGGATTTGGAATTGAAGAAACAAAACGGCAATAAAAAAAAAAAAAAAGACAAAAACCCGATCTCCGCGTTGTATATTGGCAATTTGTGATTTTTCCTCATAATTCAAAATATTTATTTTGTTTTTTCATTTCAGATGCATTGCGTTTGGACTTTCGCCTCGTCTTTGCTCTCTTCCCCACTCCCCTTTCCCGCCACTCATTTCATCATCATCTCAACTCCAACTTGTATGTCGTCTTTGAGCTCTTGATCCAATTTGCCTTAAATGGAATTTGAAAAAGAAGCAGAGCCCTTCTTGACTCAATTGCAGGTCGCTGAACTTGTTAAAATACGAAACAATTTTTTTAAGCAGACCTATCAAATTTTGATACCAAGCAAAGAAGAAGAAGACCACCTTCATTGAAGTTGTTGAAACTATCGGATTACCACAATCTTAATGGATTTGTGTGTGGATGCCCCCAAAAATCTCATTAACACTTTTGTTTTTGCCGCTCGAACGAAGAGATACGAAAAAAAAATCATTTTCAAGAGCACTTAAAAAAAAAAAAAACATTTGATGCCAAAAACAAAAAACAGAGACAAGGTCACAAATATGGTAAAAAGTTGTTGGCATCAATTACTCACTCACTCAATCGCCCCCGACGAGGATTCATTGCCCAAGGCTGGTCATTTGCTGACTAGGGTCACTGTAAGAGCAGGAGAAGGAGGAGGAGAAGGTGGAGGCAAGGGAGACCAATCCACCGACCACAACCAATTGAGTAACTGAAGCATGAATTTAGTTTTGACTTTAGCCAAAAAGAAAAAGAAAATTAAGAAAAAAAACCAAAATGAAATTTTCATTAGCTTAACTTTCATTGAGGTTTTTCTCTCTTTCTCTTTCTCTCTCTCTCTCTTGTGCTAGCGGCAATTAAAATAAGATTATTACCAAATGGTTTATGGTCAATGTACTTGGAACTTGAATTTGGCCAGAGCAACAATGAAACGAAACGGAACGGAACCGGCGGCAGGTACCGCTAAAAACAAAAACCAACAAACAAACAAACACAAAAAAAAAAAAAACCTTTTACAGACCAAAAAAGAAAAAGAGAAAAAAAAAATATATACCTAACGAGTTGTTAATTGTGTAATGAATAGAAAGCTGAATGCAATCTTGGAAACTACAGAGAGAGGGAGGTGAAAAAGAAGATATAGATAGGATAATAGATAGAGAAATGGTGTTGTAATAATTGAAATTTAATACTCCAAGAAAAGAAGTTAGTTCAAGAGAATGAGAGAGAGAGAGAGAGAGAGCGAGAAAGAAAGAGGAAGATGGAATGAAACTCATTCTTTACAACTCAAATGTATCAAATTACATTAGTCGTTTGGGAAAATCAAACAAAGATCTCGGACCTGTGACCAGAATTGTTTGCCAGGTCGTCAAATATTTGAAATTTTCCACTCATGTTGCAAATTATTCAAATAGAAGATTTGGTCAAGGAACCTAAAAAACCATTGGCAATTTACACAGCGATAAGTCGAGCCATTAACAAAGTGATCTCTGTTAGAATAATATTAGTTCAGCTTCTCATTTCTGAGAATTCAAAGGGACTAGACTAAAGCATCCCATACTTGAGCGTCATTATGAAGTTGGCCAAATACCAAGAGCACTTAATCTGTACCCATCTCTCTCCTCTTGACACATTCAAAAATTTTAATGACTTTAATTATCTGCTGCAGCACCTGAAATACCAAAAAGAATCTAATAAAACAAAAAACAAAATGAAAATAAAAATGAAAATGTTAAACAAATTTCTTGTCATTTTTTGGTTATTTCGTTAACATTGCAAATGAGTTTTTGTTTTTTTTTTTGTTTTTGGAGGGGGAGTTTTTAGTTTGTTTCAGTTTCTTAGCTGCAGGCGAAGAAGCCGCCGCCGCCGCCGCCGCCGCCTTTTGAAGATCGGCGCCACATCAGAGAGGGCAGGGCAGAGAGGCAGAGTCACAGGCAGAGGCAACAATGGAAACTGCAGCACTTTCACTATCGTTGTTGTCCATTGGAGATGAACAAACATTGAACATCGCAATTGCATTGTTGTATGGCGCGTTTTTCCACCATTACGACACCTCAATTTGGCAATGCCCAGAAGCTACAGAAGAAACACAACAACTACCAGCAGCAACAACAACAACCTACAACAACCTACAACAACCTACAACATCAAGGCACATAAGTCAGACCTCCCCGGGCACCGCCTCCTATACGGCGGCGGCAGCTCAACCTCCCCTTTTTTTTGTTTTTGTTTTTGACTTTTCTACGATATTTCTTTTTTTTTTTTTTTCTTTTTTGTTTTTCATGTAACTCATTAAGTTGGCAAACAAGTTCATAACTTTTCAGGAGCTTGGGGTCAAACTTCACTTTGGCGTAAAGGTAAACTTCCGAAAGGCTTTAAACATGTGCGAGCAGCACCTGTGTGTGCGCCACTCACGATCGCTGCTGCTGCTGCTGCTGCTATCAACGGAACAAAATTGATTTTTAAAAGCGATGACTCGTTGGTGTGAGATGAAGGAGGAGGAGGAGGTTGAGAAAGAGGAGGTAATCGAAGATTCATCCAGCAAAAGAGGGCGCAATCCTCATCCGCCTTCTTCTCCAGCTGCTGCTGCTGCTGCTCACTTAAAGTAAAAGTTCAGTACTTTAGCCATGGCACATAATTGATGACGGTTTTATGGTGGCCCCCACAAAAAACAACACTTTTATGCGATTATCTCATGGAACGTGATTGGCTACTACCATCAAATATTGAGGAGTTTAAAGCTCAAATGTGTTTTGTTTTTGTTTTTTTTTTTTTTCTAGCGGGGCGTTAATATCTAATTTAATAATATTAATAATAATAATGGAAATACAGCAAAACTTAATAATAATACTTAATAATGAGAGTCACCTTTTGGGTTCAATGGCATGTGAAAATCGGGTGAAAGAAATAACAACAACAAGGAGAGCAGAGAGCAACACACAACAAAATTGTTTAATGTTCAATTGTTTAGAGTTCATTCACTCTCCTTCTCCACATCTCTCTCGCTTTCTCGCTCGCTTACTCGATCAACCTTTAACTTCGTCAAATTTGGCGACTTCTTAAAGATTTTTTATTGATTTTCTAACTTCTCTGCTAACTTCGTCGAAAGTATTAATTAAATTTCCAATTGCAAAACGTTTTGCGTATATAAAGTCAATTTACGTTACGAAAATAAAAGAAGAACAGAAGGGGACTGACTAATTCTCACATGGCATGTATGTACATATGTAAACCAGATCAGGAAAACTGCCTCTAAACTTCTCATAGATAGATCTCGATTTAGTTACTTCAATTTATATGTCTTAAGTGCATAATAAAATTCTTATTGCATTTCCAATCAATATATGTATACATAAATACAATATTTATGCATCGTTAAAGATATATGCAATCTAATTTGCATTTTGTGTTTATTTTAGTGATCAGTTTTGCACACAAAAACGAACCACCGATGATCATCATAATGATGAGCAATTATGTTGATAAACGTAAACATTTAATGGACTAACCAAAACGAGCGAGCAACAGCAACGGCAACAGCAACTGCAACTTCAATTCCAATTTCGAGTCCTCATCTTCATCTTTGGCAGCTGCACATTTCGAGAAAATGCCAAGAAGCATAAACAACAGCAACAGCAACAACGATAGGAAAAATGAAGAAAAACTAATGAAAAAGATGCGCTAGTCAAAGCTATGGGCAAAGCCCTATCACCCTAGCCTAGCCCCATCATCCTACTATCCAATCCTCATGCCCTCTTTCTACCTCTCCCTCTCCCTCTCCCTCCCACCCCCCTGCCCAACCATTTTATAGCTCCATCTGTCGTGTTTGGGTCTTTGGACTTGGCTGTCAGATTGTATATCTCTGTGCTCTGACTGCAGCAACTTCGAATGTTGCTATTGCTATTGCTGCTCGGTCCGATCTGTCTGTCAAAGGCAAAAAGTGCATTTCGATATTGGAAACAATTCGAACTTTGCTTCAAATGTTGTTGTTGTTGTTGTTGTTTTTCTTAGTCTCTCTCTCTTTCTGTCTCCCTTCTATCGTTTCTTTCTTTATTTCTTTCATTTGCTAGATGGCCGTGTCTTCCGGCAATGTTACAATGTTTTTGTTGCATCAGTTTTGCTTCATGTTGTTGTTGTTGTTGTTGTTGCTGTTGTTAGTGTTTTTCCTTTTAGTTGAAGGCTGTCAAAGAGATTTTGTCTCAGCCGATTTGCTGAGTTTGATATGCCAAAAGGTTTTTTTCGCTTTTTTTTGCGCTGTTTTTTGTTGTTGTTGTTGTTGTAGTTTTGGTTTTTGTTTTTGTTTTTATTTTGTTTGGTTTTGCAGTTTTTCGTTTCCGCTGTTTTTTTTAATATGGGGATTGAGTCACCATTATCATCACGACAATTCCATACAACAAACAAACAAACAAACAAACAAACAGTTGGCACCTTGCCTTCTTGCCTGCCGCCTTTCCCAGCTATTTGCATTTATTCGCACCTGAATTTAACCCCGAGGGCGCTCCTAACCCTCATATTTGTTACGATCCATTCAACACAAAACGCGACAGGCAACGTGACACATTTTGTAGTTTTTCTCGAAAAGTATTTTCCCGTACTAAAATTATCATAAAATCGCCACGTGATCAATTTTTGAGTTGACAAAAAAGTGAATAAAACCAAAACAAATCGAGAAAAAGACTTTCTAATGCTAAACTGATGATGATGATGATGATGATGATGATGTCAAGGGTCCGCGCATCTGTAATGACAATTTGTCTCTCTCTCTCTCTCTCTTTTTTGATGAGATTGAAAATTGATTCTCACATCGTTTGCGGGTTTGATGATTAATCCTTGTTAAGTCTTGCAACATGCCACAAGGTGCAGCCAGTCATCGACGACACAGACATCATAATTTTCATGCAACGAGACTTTGGTTGCTGTTGTTGCCGTCTCTCATACATTGGTTCAAAATGTTTGGCAACAATTGATGAAGGGGTCGACGGGAGTTGCTTTACTGAACTTTCTTTTTGATTCTCTCATCGCAACAGACCAGAAGGTCCTGCATTAGTCTTCTCTCTCTCTTTCAACAAACTTAAATTTTGCATTTATTATTCGAGCATTTAGTAGTAGGAGGAAAATTTTGTTTCATTAGCGTAGGTTGAGGAAATCCTGCCCCTCTTTATGAAAGTTTAATTGTTCTTATGTTCTCGTAAAAGTTTTCTGAATGATGTCTTATTCGTTTTCACATATACATATATTATTTTTGGTTTCTATAACTTTTGGTTTTTTACCACTGTGGCATTGCCTGTGGATTGTTCCACTTGCAATCATCGTTGTCGTTGTCGTCGTCTTCGCCTACTCCTGCTTCTCCTCTCGAACCGTAGATAAACATTCAATCAGCCAACTTTAACTCCAACTCCAACACACACTCAAATGCATGTGTAAGGTGTGTACAACCCACTTGCCTACCCTCCTGCTGCACCACCACTCCCCTCTCTTTACCAGCTCCTCCTGTATGAACATTTAACAAGTTACCAATTGCTGCTGCTGCTGCTGCTCCCTGTGTCTCATTTCGTTTTCGTTTCATTTTTATTCAAATTGGCAAATTGGTAATAAAGTTTTTCTCCCAATTGCCGCATGGCCAATAAATATTGGTTTTATTTTCAGCGCAACGGCGATTTGTATGATTTTTATGAACTTGGAATGGCAAATGCAGACGGCGCGGCGTTTTGTATGATTTTTATGAACTTGGAATGGGCGCGCAGCAAGCAAGGACCCCAGATACAGAGAGCTACAGGGGATGGGGCCGAGTTGGAGTGGGCGGCGGGTGATGGTGGGTTAGGTGCAAAGAGGAAAGGTGTTGATGTGTGAAAAATGTATGGAGTTTATTGCGTGCAGTTTGGTGGGTTTTCTTTTCTTTTCCTTTTTTTACTGCTCTTTGTCGTGTTGAAATTATTGCTGAGGACAAAACTCAATAGAAGTTCGATTCGGAGGACTTTCACTTGAGATGGCAAAAAAGTTTTTGACATAAAATCCACACACACACACACACACACAAAGATAAAATAATTATGGTGAAAGTTTATGTACCTATTGACTGACTGACTTAGCTCTGACTCTGATCCGATTCAACCTAATCAGTTTTGCCCCCATTCCATTCTTTCTCGAGAAGGCCTTTAGTCAGTCTCTGGGCGTGTGTGTGCGTGTGCGTGTGTGTGTGTGTGTGTGGCTCCTAAAGGCGGCTTACATAACTCTCCTTTTTAAAGATTTCTTTTTGGCTTCTCTGACAACTGCCGAGGCAATTTTCGGCAATTCCGGTATGCTTTGATTGCAGCCTATCAATATGATAGGATAATATGAGGATGGGGGGGTTACATGTAGATGTCATCACTCACTTGAATTGATCAATTATGCGATCGCGTTATGTCGAGGGAACACCGGGTAACCGGGTACTTTCCATATAATTGATCATTATTACATGTTTTCCCCTCGCTTCAATCTACCTTGAGCAATTAATCAGACACAAAAAGTAAATGATAACAATTAAAAACCTGCAAAAACACAGGGAGACAGGAGAGCGCTGCAGAGACAGAGAGAGAGAGAGAGAGAGAGGGAGTGCAGAGTGGATAAAATGTTAATTATATATACTTTAATATCTGAGAGATCGACCGACCAGACAGACAACAACTAAGTGAGGACGATTTAAATCTTAATCTGGGTTTCCATTTTCAGTTTTATTGAACGTCATCGTCGTCGGCCCCGCACCCTTCTCTCTTGTTTTTGTCTCTTTCTTCTTTCTCGCCCCAAAATTGCCATGAAAAATTAAAATTTCCACGCAATACAAAGACCAACAAAGCAAACAAAAAAAAAAAAGAAAACTTCAAAATTGAAGTTATGACAGAGACAAAAAGCCAACCGAAACCATTTAGCTTACCAATCGTTGAAATTTTCGTTAATTGCGGAAACCCGGAAAAAAAAATTTCGCCAAAGAAAATGCAATGGAGCAATGAAAGGAGAAGGAGGAGGAGGAGGCGGAGGCGGAAAAAAACTTACTTATACAACAATGAAATTGAAAAATATTTCAAAATGAACATCAATCGGCCAATTTGTTGGCGTATAATTCTTACCTAGAAAGAGAAGAGAAGAAAACAAACGAAATTTAGAGTTAGTAAGAACATTTATTCAAAATGGATTTAAGTAAATTCCCTCAACCAAAAAGGGGAAAGAAGGAAGAAGGAAAATTTATGAGAAAAAAACACTTCTAAAGCCAGGGGAAAGTTCCGACTATAAATATATAATATATTACCAAATAGGGGCACCACCAACAACAACAACAATACACCACCAACAACATATTTGACAACAAGATCTAGATACAAGACACATGATTTGTTTGGGTTTTCAACTTGAATTGATCCACACGCTGTCGGCTTTGCCCTTCCCACCCTGCCATCCTCCTCCCCCTTTCCCACACACACACACACACACAGTCAAGTGGGAATTTTGGGGCGCCGTATTAGAAATTCTTCTATTCCCGATTGAGTGTTGAGTTGAGTGGACGACCAGCAGCAGCAGCAACAGCAGCCAACTGAAGTGAAGTGGGAGAGAAGAAGTAAGGAGCAGAGCGAATGTGAATGTGGAATGGGGACGCGGGTGGTTTGTTATGCTAATTGAAAAGCAACGAGCAAAAGCTTTTTCATCCATGACTACAAAAAGAAGAAGAAAAAAGGAAAAAAAAAACTACTATAGAAAAATTTATGTATTGCCCAGACCAAAACAAGAGATTTTCACCCAATTTTCTGGCTCGTGACATTCGCGTGGGTGTGGGTATGGGTGGGCGTGCCCCAATGTAAAGGAGGCGGGGGAAGTAGGTGATGAACTGAACTCAACTGAATTTAGGTAAAGTGACGGGGGGTGGGGGGAGGCCCGGCGCGTGTGTATAGGGCGAATAGTTGAGTTGACTGAAACTCAGACAGACGACAGAGGCACGCGACGTTTGCGGTGGCCTGCGGTTTCGAATTCTTTCTCCTTTTCTCTCCCTCTCCCTCTCTCTCTTTCTCTTTGGCCTGGATTTCAGAGTTAGATATGGGAAATGCATTTGAGTTGTCACGTTGGAAAGTGCTTTGAATAATGAAAATCGATATAATAGAAGGCAAAAAACACACACACAAAAGTTGGCCCAATTATGGTTCATAAAAAACAACAAAAACAACAGCAAAAAAAAAAAACCAATGATTAGATAAGAATGGGAAAGGGCTTTCTCGATAGTCATAAATCAGACAAATCAATGATTATGAAGTCATAAAAGAGAATTGCCTATAATGAACGGAGAGAGAGAACAAATACTGAATTTTCCGATCCAATCGATTCCGTAATCCTTTATCTTACATTTTTATCAATTTTTTCTAGTAATCTATACATGAGGCCTATTAATCAATCAATCGATTGATTTTTGTGGCATAATCAAATAAGTTCAATAAGTTAATAAAATATCTTCATTTGATATCACTCTCATTTCATATTCAATTTGATCTTCATCTTTGTTCTTCTTGTGAACATACATTTTGTACCCACTAAGCCAACTCAGTGAGGCAACAACAAATTTTACAAATTGTAACATTTGGCCGTAGCAGAAGAAGAGAAGAAAAAAATGCACATCACGTTTAGCTTTCAAAAGCAAAATAAGCTCCTAAATATTATGAATTTATTGTAACACGAATTCGTTTAAGAAAGACATCCACAAACGAATCAGGAAAAAACGACAAAAAAGAACTGAAACAAACAAACAAATAAGAAGCAAAGCGAAAAAAGGGCACCACGAAGCAAGCAGCAGGCACTCGAGTAAAATAAATAAATTTTTTTGTTTGCCAAGGCGTCAACGACGGCTTGAGCAAAAATCAGGCAAATATATATAAGTATATGAGAGCAGAGCATCAGCAGCGTCAGAGAGTTGAGGGTAGGGGAAGGAAGCCAAGGCCGTAAATGGTAAGAAAGAAGTAAAAATCAAACTCACTTGGGTGGCCAATGGCTGGCGACATGCTGCTGCTTCCATCATGAAAGATCATTGTGAATGGTAAGCATGGGGGGTTAAGGGTAATTCCAAGGCCTTTGACTTTTGGAAAATAAAATGATAAGAAAGAGTCGCTGCTCTTTTCCCCCCGAAGTTCTCTTCAACATATATGTCTATTGTTTGGAAATTATCTAACACACAGCAGGATAAATAATAAATACGAAAAGGACATAAGTCTCTCATCTAAATCGAAAAGGTTAAAGTTGAATGCGAGTTAATGCAATTTCATGGTCTGTCAATCAAAGGAATGGGGTGGGGGAGGGGCTGTTAAAAAAAGGGCGCCACAAAACTATGTCTCACGTCTCTCAACTCTTTGTCTGTCGCCTGTCTATGCGATCTGTCTAATAACTGATTTATGTTCAATAGCATAAATGGTTTTTGTTTTTTTGTTATTTTATTTTTGCTTTTTTCTGCATTCTGGCCAATGAATTTTCAATTTCGATTTCTCGCTTTTTCCCTTTTCCATTCCCTCTCTCTCTCTCTCTCTCGTTTTGGCTCTGCCTTGGGTCTCTAGCGATGTCAGAGGTTAACATAATATTTTTTGGTGTGATTGCATTTCAATTTTCATATTGCCATAAATCTCCTTTTAGCCGTGTTTGTTGCTGCTGCTGCTGCTGCCGCTGCAAGTGGCAAATATGAAAGAGTCATAAATTATTTGTGCCTGTTTTTTTTTTTTTGTAGTGTCTTTAGATTGCTTGTGGTTGTTGTTGTTGTGAATGTTGCTAGCAACATTTTGTTGGCTAATTGTTTTAGCCACTTTAATTGCAAGCAAATTCGAGTCAAAGTTGAAATGAACAAGACAGGCACAACACAGGCAAATAAAATTGATTTTAAATTGAAATTTTTTTGTCGTTTTTTTAGCGGGATATGAATATTATAACATGGGCAACTACTGCTAACCCACTTTGATTTGGCAAATTCAAATTTTAATTTTCATTTCATTTTCCCCCATTTCACTTAAATGCGGTTGGTGTGTGTGTGGGGGGGAGGTAGATTCTTCCGCTCAAAACATTATTAACCCATCAAACTCATCAATTGCAATCCCATCTTCATTCATCTACGTCTCGTTTGTTTTTTTTTTTGTTGCCTTTTCTTTTCGAATGTAAAGAAATGTTTAGTTGTCACGCAAGGAAGGCAGGCAACAACAAAATAAAAAATGACAACGTCATGGTTGGGATCTTCTCCAGCCTCCAGCAGTAAGCTTTAGCCTAAACAAAGTTGCATGTTGCATGTCGCACTACGTCTCATGGTTCTTCTCCTCTTCCTCCTTCCCCTCGTCATTTCTACACTCTCTTCTATTGCCAGAGTAAGCGTTGAAAACTTTATTATGCCTGTTATCACTTAAATTTCAAAAAAAAAAGCAGGAAGAGAAGGAGTGGGGAGAAGAAGGAGGAGGAAACCAATACAAAAAACAAAAGAAGAAAAAAAAAAGATTAATTTGTGGCTTTAATGCGTCGTCGTCGCTATCGTCTCCTCACTCTTCTCTTATGTAAGTTTTTTGGTTTGTTGTCGTGGGTTGTGCCTGCCTAACATATGTTCCATATTATTGCATTCCCTGTGGGATGTAAACGAAATGTTTTGGAAATCATTTAAAAAATAATTAAAGATCATGTCAACCAACCAACCAACCGACCGCCCACACATGAATCAATTTTCAACTAAATCGATTGCATTTGACATTACTCGGCATTTCTTCATTCAAATTCAACTCTGATCTTTTCACCTTCTCTGTCTCTGTCTCGGTCTCTGTATATGTTCAATCATAAATTATAATTTCATTGCACCGCACCCAAAAAAAAAAAAAAAAATGATTGGAAAATATTGTATATATAAGTATTTATGTTTATTTGCGCCTTCAACTTGAGACGAAGCCCAAACACAACGAAAATCATCTTCTTACCAATAATCGTAATCATCTCTTCACGATGAGCTGCTGCCACTGCTGCTGCGCCCAAAAAAACGTTAGAAAATAGGGTCTCCTCCTCAACTTTTTCCCCATTTTTGACTATTTTGTAATTCAAGAGCATCGCAAAATCCATAAAAAAAGCTTAACCATAAACTTTTATATACATATATGCCACAGGACCGATGGCAAGATGAAATGACATTTCGGCTGTCTTAAAACGAATTTTCTGCACTCTACAAACACAAAAATGGAACTGAATCTGTTGTTTTTAGTACTAATTCTCAACTAGTTTTAGTAGTGAACGAGATATGGTTGGGGGACAGCACTTGTTTTTAATCAACTATCTCTCTCTCTCACCCCGTCTGCCCCTTAAGATCGAATGACATATAATTTTATATAAAGTATCAAAATATTCTATAGAAAGTAGCAACGATTCAATTAATTTTTCAGTTAGTTACCATTCGAAAAGGGAAATAATTTTCTTTAAAACCGAAATGCAATTTGGTTTGTCTTCTTGTGTATGATTTTGTCGTTATGCTCAACTAATGTGAAGAGTATACTATATGAAATATGATAATTTTACATTTGAAATGAGGAGAAAGTTGCAAGGAATCTCTACGTATATGTATATGTGTGTGTGTGTGTGTGTGTATATAGAATGAAGTACGCCCACACAATGTTGCAAAAGAAATTATATGGCTAAAAACTTCATAAAACTGCCGAACGACCCCCCACCATTCACCATCAACCCCCCACTCCACTCGGTTGAAGTATGAATTCATGGTTAACACCCACAGACATTTTTTTAATTAATTGTATTTAATTAACAAGCAACAAAAAATTTCTATAATTAATTGGCAAAAAACAGGAAAAAATATTGCGTATAGAGTTAAAGCCAAAGAAATGGAAAAACACAAAACGAATTATAGCTAAACAGCAAAAGAATAAGACAAAAAAAAAAAAAAAAAAAAAGAAAAACAGTTTCAATTACCCCAAAGAAAAATGAAAAACTAAACGTTGCAACAGGTGCAACATTATACTAGACTAGATGAAGCTTGCTCATTTGACAGGATGGCAATTTTTCTTTCTCTCTCCTAACGCCACGCCCATTTTGTCAGAGTTTTCGATTTTGGTTTTTATCCCCCTGTAGCTCTAATTGTCTTTGTTGTTGGCGCGTGAAAATTTTATTGCGATTGTTTCTGTGTTTCTTCTGTGTGTTGTAGAGATAATTGCCCCAAGTTTTGGTCACGTCCATGAGATTCTCACTGAATGACACCCATGGAGCAAGCGAGCGAACACCGCGAACTGCATCGATCAGCTCAACTCAACTGAGCTCAGCTCAACCGGAAACAATTGAATCCAAAAGAGATTGCCTATCATCATCATCCTTTTTTTGCAACAAAACAAAACAAAACAAAACCAAAAAAAAAAAAAGTGTGAAAAAAGGCAAAGACTTGAGTCTATTGCTTAACATTTCCTACAGATTATGGGAAAATTGCTGAAACGAGGCTCGTTAGTGGACGTGCCAAATTCAGTAGCAAATCCAATTTTTTTTTTTCGTTTTTTTCGCATTTGCTTTAGCCTTAGCCATGTCAGAGCAACTCTTCACAATTCTTCCCAATTCTTTCGTAATTCTCTCACAACTCGAAAGAGTGGAGGCGCGCGAGTATGTAATCAACTTTGATGCCCCTCCTGCCCCCACCCACAAAGTCTTCTAGAAAACCAAACCAAATGTCCAATTGCGAATTCTTTGCAAAGGAGTATGAGAGTGTGTGTGTGTGTTTGTGTGTGCGAATGATAGCTGGAAAAGGGTCTGAAATTTGCATTGAAAGTATTTACCCATGACAAGCCAACCAGCCGACAACTTACGCCTCTTTCTGTCAAACTATCTTGTGCCCACCTTCCCTCAGAGCGAGCACCTGTTGCTGCTGTTGCTCTCATGGCTTCATTTAACCTTTAACTCCTTGAGGCCTTTTTGCTGGCTGGCATATGATAACTCTATATTTATGTATATACAGAGAACAGAAATTTAAACGTTAAATGTTTGCCAAAAGGCACTTATGACATTTTGATTACTTTTATTAAGAACTTGGCTATAGAAGGCAAAAATTCAGGAGAGCCTTTTCTTTAGTTGCATAAGTTTTTCAGATCGTTTCTTTAAAAGTCTTTCCTCTAGATGTTAAAACGTTTTTCAGTGGTTTTTATCGATATGGATAACATACATTATCTGTTACTAAACTCAGAGTATAGATAGAGTGATCTGATATAGAAATCAATATTGTTTGTTAATTAGTTTTTGGAAAAGTAAACTTTTGAAATTTGTTTGCTTTCTTTTGCTAGGCATTTTCTCTATATAATTTTTTTGCTCTGACTTTAAATTTATTTCCGTTTCTCATACTCTCGACTCTAATTCAGGTCATAGCATTTTGCCTTTGTGTTTTTTTCTCAAAAAAACAACAAAAACTTTCGTGTGTGTGTGTGTGTGTGTGTGTGTGAGAGTAAATGTGTTTTTCTTTCACACTGTATAGTAAAATATATGAAAATGGTTTTGCATTTCCGCATTTTTGCCCAACATATTTCCTCCATCACCATCTGCTTCTCCTTCTCCATCTCCATCTCCTTCTTCTTCTCCTTCTTTACCTAAAACTCAAAACTCACTCCCATCAGTCCGATCATTAATGCATTTCGAACACATGCAATACAAATGGTGCGTGAATTTTTTTCTTGAAAATTTTGTTCAGTTGAGTTTTTCAAATTTTCGCAGTTTAAATGGATTTTCTTTGTGGGAGGAGTGTAGGGAAGGCCAAATAAAATTACGAATTGAAATTCCAGACAAAGTCCATCATATATACGAAATTTTTTTTGTTGCCTTGCTTCATTGAACAGTTTTTGGGCTTCCTTTCACCTTTAAGAGGCTTTTTGCATAATTAGATGGGTAGTTGGGTTCGGTGGGTTCGGTGGGTTCGGGAAAGGGGGAAGCAAGCAGGGTAGTTGGTTAGTCTACTGGTAGTCAGTCAAGTCAGTTAGGTGGCAGTTAACCCAAGACGACCTTTTTCTGACGATGACGATGACGACGACGACGACGACAAACCTTGTGATTGCAAAACGGACGCAAATTTGCATAAGTCAGTCAAAAGTGCAAAACTTAAAAACAAAAAAAAAACCAAATTGATTCAAGAAGCAGTGGTGGAAAAGGAGGCTAACGAGGGGAGGGAGGGGGCTAAATGTGAGTGAGTGAAAGCCTTGTTGTTGCAGTTGTTTGGCGGCACAGTCAGGTAGGTAAAGTGTCTTCTTCGTTTTTGTTGTTGTTGTTGCTGTTGTTGCTGTTGTGGGAGGTGTCGACAGAGGTTAAGCGAATTAATTTCTTTGCAGCTCTCGGCCTCAGTCACAGCAGATGCACCCGAAGGCGATAAAAAGACAAACCGCAGCACAAACATTTCTACTTTTACCTAGCTCTTTTTTTCGTTTTTGTTGTTGTTTTGCTTACTTTTTGGCCGAAGGTTATCTGCATCCAGAGATCTATGAAAAATGCAAAAGAAATGTTAAACGCAAAGACTATAAAGAGAGAGGGAGAGAGAGAGAGAGAGAGAGAGAGGGAGAGCGAAGAGGAGGCACAAGTGGGTGGACGAGGTTGGTGGACTTGCTACGCAATGAATGTTGTTGCCACAGAGACCCGCCGCGCAGCCGTTCAATGCACAAAAATTTCTTTAATGGCTTCCGTTGAACTTGGCTTTGGACAAGGCTTTTGGAGACTCCTTCATTGTCGTCGTCGTCGTCGGAGGTAAAGCTAACGGAGTTAAGCAGCGACCACGACGACGACGACGACGACGACTCAAGGAGAAATAAAAATGAAAGAAAAACCACCGAAGGTCACGAGTGCTACAAGGCGTGGTGACTCCTTTGACTCTTTTGGTCAGATAATTAAGCAAAATGCCAACTTTGGTCAACACATGCCAAAGGCGGCAATGAACTTTTGCCCACACACTCTTACATACACACACACACACACACACACACACACCAGTCGCACACAACAAAGAAATGTTGAAAAATGCATCGATCTCGCTTGGTTGCATCACTTGCCACTGCCACAATTTGTGGCAAGTGCTGACCTGACTGGAGAGGGTGGGGGAAAACACAAAAACTTTACTTTGAGAACAAAAACTCATAAAAGGAAATTGTATTTTATGTTTATGTGTGAGTTTTATGCAGGTGCTTCTAGTGTGCCGCTAGAGACAGAGACATATAGAGAGAGAGTGAGTGAGTGAGAGAGAGAGAAATCAGTCATTGGAACGAAAGAAAAAAAAAAAAAACAAAAATGATATTAACAAAGGGGAACACAAGAAAGAAAAGGGTGGAATATCTGGCAATTGAAATTGAGAATGGAAATTAAAATGAAAATTGCTAGAACTTTGGTGGGATATACCCATCAAATAGCATGTGGCATGTGCTGTGTATCTGTGTGTGTGTGTCTGTGTGTGTGAGAGAGAGAAAGAGTCTCTTGGGATGACTAAGTTGAATTAATTCTAGAAGAACTTCTCACATAAGATATATCAAAACTACAGATTTTTGAACTTTTATACCGAGAGCTTCTTCTGAAAGATAACCAAATCCTTAGTAACTACTTTATTAGAGATTTTATTTATACTTTTTTATTTACTTTTATTTACTGGAAGATTTTCTTTTGATCTCTGTGATAAGAGAGTGTTTGTGATAGGATCACAAAAAGTTGCCTAGACTTTGATTTTCGGAACAATGATCTCATTTCTGCACTTGAAGAATGTTGCCTCCTCCTTCTCACTTCTTATCAGGCAGCACTTTGTGGCAAAAAGTTATCAAAAAATCAATATAGAAATTATCTTGCTTATTATATACATACAATACAAATTATATATATATGAATGGACGTTAGTCTTTCTCCTCTTCCCACCGCCTTTGTCAGTTAGATGTCAATTAATACGCAATTGCATCTAACTGGCACCTGCCTTTGGTCACATAGCACTGAATTGCATTTGTGGCCCATTCAATAGCTTATTACGGACATGATATATGAGTGCCATATTTACCCACCATTAGGGGTTAGTTTTATTTTATTTATCAAGGAAAATGCAATATGAGAGGAGATAAAGTTAGTTGGTATACGAGTAATAGTAGACCCATTAAGATAGCTTGCTCTCTGCCATATGTCAATCTTTTTGGTATTAAGTTTTTCCAACCAGTTGTTGTTGCCGCCATCAGACGGACCAATGAAAAAATTTCCCCTCTCAACTAATTTAAATTTAAGTTCAAAAACAACTAAAATACCACCGGAAACCGCAACTCGTAACTTGCAACTCTGGAGCGGAACGAATCATAGATAGAGATGAAGAGGAAGAGGTAGAGGGGAAGAGCAAGAGTATTAGAGAGACAAACAACAGTTTTAATTTGAAGAATTATCTAGTACTTGCTATGTGAAGCAACAACAACAATTAACCTAGTTTCGATTTTAATTTTTTATATTTTTAGTTTAGTCGAGTTTTTTTTTCGACTTTTAGAGAGTTGAGCAGAACAGAGCAGAGAGAGAGAGAGAGAGGGAGAGCAATTGAAACTCATGTCAAAGAAGATGAAATTAAAAAAGAAATTTTATAGGCAATAAAAGAACATTTTTTCTTATATTAATAGCAAGCTTTAGCCATACAAGCCATTTTTCAATTTTCACCCAAAGTTTGTTCTGAAATTCAAGGGATAAGATTCCGTTATTGGGAGTAAAGTTCATTTACTTTGTCACTTTAATGACAACATTTGCATTAACTTCTAAAAGCGAAAAACCTTAAATAGTTCTTTTTGGCCTCAACGAGCAACGCATTTAATGCCTATCTCAGGTTAATAATTATCCAATCTTCTGTTCACTAACCATTTCAGATGGGCCCCAGCTCGTGCCTGACACCAGGTAATCCGAGGTTACCTCTCTCTCTCTCTCTTTTTCTCAACAGATTATACCGTTTTAAATGCAGGGCTACTCCCTGCCCATCCCACCCCACGTCCTCCCCCTTTGCGGTCTTAAGGGCGACAATTAAACCTTCAAAGTTGACTGACAAAAATGGTACAATCTTTCACTCCATCAAAGAGGCAGGCTGGGCTTTCAGTCAGTCAACCAACCAAGCAGTCGGCCAGATCAGGCCAGGCCAGGCCAACTTAACTAACTACCCAACAACTACAACAAGATCCACTGATCGTAAGTCTTTTTGAAAATGCCGCAATTTGCAAATGAAGTAACTCCACTTGGGGCACACACACAGCAAAAAAAAATGCTAAACAAAGAGAGTCTCGCAACGGTATAATTAAGATGGCCTCATCAACCCGTTTATGGCCCACGATGGCAAACGCAAATGATCGCGTTTTGTGGCACAAGAGAGTACCTACCTACCTACCTACCTACCTACCTAACTTCTAGCTCAACAAACTTACCACCATCTCTTCTATCCTCCTCCCTTTTTCACGCAAAACCAACCTTCTAGTCAGATTTTTATTGTTTCATTTGCATTTGCGGAACTGGAAAGTTTCAAACACGAAAAACAAAAAAACTGTTCTTGCTCTTTGTGGTTATATTTATGGCCATAAAAGTGAAGTCCGACCCGTTGGTTGCGTCTAATTAGATTTTTAAGGCCATTCATTGGTCAAAAAACCAAACTACAGTTAACTAACAAACAAACTAACTAACAGCTTTTGGCGTTTGCCGAGCCGACAATTCGCTTGTGCAATATGCCACAAGCAACACCACAAAATATCCAACTATTCATACGCACATCAAATTAATTTAAGGCTTACTTCATGTTTACAGCTAATCCGGATGTACCCTGTACTAAGTAGTGTGGGGTTCATGCGATTGCCCACTCTCCTTCTACTAACAGTTTTTAAAAAATTCTATCATTTTAAAGGACTCTTTAATAGAAATGTGAAATGACTCAATGAAATAGTAATATTGTTTAGGGCTTTCAATTAGAGATGGAAGACTATCGATAGTCGAAATAGTCGATAGCATATAAAACGTTACTTTCCTAACTAAAATCCTTTTAACTAAATCCTAAATTGAGGAAAACATTAACACAATTTCGTAATTCAATTTTTTAAATGTTACTGGGACTATCGATAGTTCTCCAACCCTTCTTACATTTATTTTCTATAAATTTGACTAGTTCTTTAAATGTTTACTTCAGCTTCAACTTACTTGAACTTTTAAGAATCACAGAGAAGAAGCTTTAGGTGAATGTGTACGCCCTTTTGAGAATCGCTTAGAAAAGGACTCCGATGAGTGTGGTTGCCTCTTTTCGATTCTTCAAAACTTAAGTAAGTTGTAGCCTTTAATTACCTAATTTTCAGGCGATTGCTCTGTGAATCTCAAAACTAACTAACTTCGATCGAAACTAATGGAAACTAATCGAAACTCATTCTCGTTGTTTCCATTTTACCCGAAAAAGAGAAGAAGTACAGGGTACCTAAGTAGATATTTGTATGTATATCCATTTGTTATTAGCCATCGATGACCATTAACAAAAAAAAGCCGCAAAAATAAAATCAATTGCAACAACAACAATAACGTGGCAGTTACACAGACAGACAACCAACAAACAAAACGAAACAAAAAACGAAAAAAAAAAATGACAGAAATTATTTCTCAGAAATTTTCTTTGTGTTTTTGTTTTTGCGGTTTGACTTAACTCTTTTTGAGGCTTGGTCAACAGCAACAACAATTATCGAAATTACTTACAACATACATGAAAATATTTGTTGCAACATTTGTTGATGGAAATGGCTTAGGCTTACCTGCAAAGAGAAAGAGTGAAAATTTTTATTAGTTTTGTTGGTGATTGACTCTTAACTATTTTGGGTTAAAAACCAAAAGTCTTGAACTTTGATACACATTCTAGAAATGTCATAAAAAACCACCAACTGATGGAAAGAAGTCGCCGCCGAAAGAGATTTCTTTTTTGAGTATGTGCAGCCGAGGGCAAAGTTGAGATAGGAGAGTAAAGTTTTATGGGGTGCTTACAATTTCTTTTTTATATTAATTTAATTAATGACAAGAGGACTGGTTGATCCACTACACCTATATAAAATGTTTATATAGTCTGTAATTTGTCCAAGAGATACGAAATAACCGCCCACTAATTGAGTTTTGAGTCTCACTGGTCAAAGAGAATTAAGATAAGAGTCGTCGGTCCCCTCCTAACTCTCTCCCCCACATGCCACATGATTCATTTTGGGGGGATTTTTATAGATTTTTTATTCATTAAAATAAATTTAAGTGGCTGTCTGTGCTCAAATTTTACCGCAACAGTTGCCTCTCTACAGTTACCCCGCCGCTAAGTTTCTCTCAACAGTTTACCCCCTCGCTTAATTTCTCTCTACAAGTTCTTCTAGATTTTCTTTCTTTAGTTTAGTCTCTCAACAGTTTCCTATACATTTCTCACGCTAAATTTCTCTCTAAAGGACCCCCAAACAATTCCCCTTTGAGTTCCATTCTCAAGTTTCTTCTCAGTTCTTTTTACAGTTTTCTACCTTTAGAGTTTCATTCTTAGTTCTTCATACAGATCCTTTTGTTTGGTCCCTTTTCAGTTTTCTTCTTTTTCTCTGCAGTTTCGTCTACAGTGCCCCTTAACGAACCGACTCCCTAAAATATTTGTAACACTTTCAGTTTGATTGTTTCTTAAAAAGTAAAAACAAAAAGTGAATTAAGCCCTTTGAGTTCAAATTTAAGAAAATCAATCTAATTTTTTAAATAAATGTTCGATATAAAATGCGATTGACTCTATGAAATTTCCACTTACAAACGTTTTAAAGATTTTGAAAATATTTCAAGTCCCACAAATATTAAACAAATTCAATTTAAAAAATTTGAAAACAATTTTTGTTTCTCAACCAAGTAATTCACTTTCATTTATTGCATTTTGGTTGCCTTCTCCAGCGTCCAATTGATATCAAAAGTGCCGCCGCCTCACAGTAGCCAAAAGGCTGACGAAAAAAAAAAAAATCATATAAAATCACATCCACTTTGTTAGACAATATTATTGTTGGATTTTGAGTCAGTCAAGTCAGTCAGTCAAGCCAGTCAGCCAGACAGACAGTTGGATTATTTACTACTCCAAACTTTTGGTTTCTTTTTTGTTTTTTTCGTGTTTTTCATGTTTGCATTATTAAATATTGAAAAATAAATATTTTCACAGTTTGAAGTCGTTGTTTTCCTTTATTTTTCTTTGGGGGGAGAAGCAAGGGGGGTTGCTGTATGGTTTTTAATGACCAACAAACAACATGTAAAGCGAAGTGATTTGAATGAACGATAAAAGTTTCCGAGGCCCACTTAAATGGGTTAAAGTATCTCAAAAATGGGCTAGATACATTTTTACATATATGTATGCACATGTATCTGAATAAATGTGGCGCCAGCCAAGACAGGGGCCAGTCAGTCAGTCAGCCAGTCAGCCAGTTACCAAGTTGGGTGCAGCATATTTGAAATAAAAGGTAAAATAATTATAGAGAGCCTTGCCAAACTGTATAATCAATTCAAAACTTCATTTTAAGTACTTTTGCCTGCCTTTCAATTGCAATGAGAAGAGGAAGCCATAGAAAAGTTGCTGACTGCTGATGCCAGTCAGTCTGCCATTTGATATCGATGATGTCTTTGTTTCATTTACAGCTACGGCACCAGCACCAGCAGCAGCAGAAAGAAACAAGCAACAGAAACCAACAACAGCAACAGCAACAACAACAACAACATGAAATATGCAAAATGCAAAAGGAAAAAAAATTATGCAAAAACACAAAAAAAAAAACGCAGCAGGGGAGATTCAACACAACGAAACGACACTCCGACAAGGAGTAGAGAAGACAGCTAAGAGGGAGCGAGATGATATTCAACAAGAGATTTTTGTGGTTAAGAAAACAAACTTGTCAACCCCATACAGGTACGGATTAATACATATATGCGGGTGGCGAAATCAATTATTATCCCAAACTTTAAACATAATTTAATTTACTCATCTAGACAAAAGGACATTCGGAACGCTGAACGCTTTTGCATTCATACCCCACCTTCTTTAGGGCTAAAACTAGTTGTGAATTACAACTAAATGAATGAAGTTAAAGGTAAAACAAATGCGGCTAATCGTAAACTGATTAAATAATTTTTTAAAATTTTTCTGCTTATTGACAAATTTACCAATTGATTGATTGATATTTCTGAAACATATTCCGTGCCTGAACTTCAGGCTAACTTCATGTAAGTTTCTTAAAGTTTTTGTGTGGTTAAATTGATACATCCTAGCAGCAGCAGCAGTCAGAGCAAGCTTAATGAAAGGTATCAATTTCAGAAAATAACTCATAATACTGATGATCATCAATGAAGTTGTTGCTGTTGCTGTTGAGGATGATGATGATGATAAAGGTTTTGGCAGTTATTCGAACTTCCATCGTCTACTTTAATTTTTTTTTTTTTTTTATTATTATTATTTTCTGGACTTTTAACCCAGCGTCTGTATTTTGTATCTTGTGAAAAATCAACGCAAATGTTAACAAGCTCACTTTCGTTTCTGTGTTTCAACAAAGAAAACAAAAACAAAAACAACAAAAAAAAAACGAAAGTGTTTTTCATATGGTTCCGATTGGTGGCAAGTGCAACTCTTTTTTTTTTTTTTATCCTCATATGCGTGATAAACCAATTAACTGCTGCAAGCGCCGACCGAGCGACCATCAAATTCGATGGCCAAGAAAGTGAAACTCTTTTCTTGTTGTTGTTATTGTCGTTGTTGCTGTTTCCGTACAACACGGAGAGGTGGTGTGTGGAGTAAAGTGTTTGGGGGTCAAACGGAGAGCCTTAAAAAAAGGGTACAAATTTTATAGGTACTAAACCATAGACAACAACGGCGACGACAGTGACGACGGCAACACCCATAAGTACCCATGTAGTTAGGTAGTTGAAGGTGAGGTGGAGGGCAAGTGCTCTCATGTCTGGATTGTTGCCATAACTTTTCACTAATGGACAAATGTTTGTCTCTCTTTCTCTCTGTGTGTGTGTGTGTGTGTGTGTGTGTAGAAAGAATTTCGTGTCAGAAAGCAGCAAAGTGTCAGTCAAATGTCAATAGTAGAAATATTTTAAAAGTAACAAAAAAAAGATAAAGAATTTATGAGAAAGTTTCTCAAAATGAAAAAATGTATGTTTCGTTTTGAGATTTTATCTGCCAAAATGCCTACAACTTTAAAATATTTTGCCTTTCTTTAAAAATGGGGCGCCCAACGTGGGGCTTAAGACTATAAATCTTTGCTTTCAATCAATTGACTTGGATGATATTCATTAATTTGCCAACTGAAATTGCAACAGCTAATGCATTTTTGGCGCCCAATGTGGGGGCAGCTTAAATGGTCTCGTTGTGTGCGTGTATAAGTCATTTTGTTTAGTTTATCTTTAAAATCTTTTCATATCGTTTTCAAGTAGCTTGGCCGTTAAGTAGTTAATAAAATTGCGTTCTCAAAATGTGTCTAGATACAATCGCACACACGCACACACACACACCAACTCATACATCACAATCAATCAAGTCTAGACAGAGTGAAAGAATATGATAAATTTTTAATTGAGTCATTAAAGTGCAGCAGATAAACAGAAGTGTTGAAGAGTGAGAGAGAGTCAACTCTGTATATTACTTTCTCAAAATGTTGATAAGATAAAGAGAATTTTAGGTAAATATGAATGAAGTTATAAAAAATGATAAATGATCTATGTACGTGGGTTGGTTCGCCTGGAGTCTAAGGAACTACATAGCATTTTTTAATTTGCTAAAGCTTAAGTCCAGGTTCACTTAACTTCATTTAAAGCTTGCTCATTCAGTTCAGTTCAGTTCCGTTCCAAGAAAATGATCAATTTAATTGACAAAGGCTAAGAGCTCTGTTAGAATCAACTAAAAGTTTCCTTTTTTGTTATGGTTTTGTTTTTTTTTTTTTAAGTTAGATAGAGAGGTTGGAGGTTTGGAGGGAGTTTGGGGGGTTTGGTTTGCGTGTTAACCAATCTAACGGAAATGTTTGTCTTTTGATGATGTAAGTTGGAGTAGACAACGAGACTTGGGCTTGGCTGCCTTTCCGCCTGCCTCTCTCACTAGCTCTATTTCTCTCCCTGTCACTCTCTCTGTGTGTGTGTGTGTGTGTGGTGTCTAGTCTCAAGTTGGTGTTTAGTTCCCCGTCATGGAGTCACTTTATTATTATTACAACATTTTCCATTTCGCTTCGCTAAAATAATAATTCGCGCTAGCAGATAAACTGAGACAGAGAGAGGGAAAGGGACAGAGAGAGAAAGAGAGAGAGAAAGAGTGAGAGCAAAAAGAACAACAGTAAAGAGTCGTCCAAAGAAGCCATTGACCTCCACTGAAGAGTCCACCAGCAGCAAGTCCGCTCCATGTATTCATCGTCATCGTCGTCGTCGTCGTCGCATCGCATTCTCTCATTCGCAATGTTGAGGTGGGACACAAAACGAAGCCAGCACAGGCAATAAATCCAGAGCACATACTGACCGGCACTTTTGCCTTGGCCTGGACTCTTATTCGTACTCGTACTCGGACTTAGACTTGGACTTGCAGCAGCAGCAGTTGAAGTTGGATTCGACTTGTGCGCGAGCTAACTCTTACTTTACAGTTCGATGGCTGGCGGTGTTGCTGTTGTTGTTGTTTTTGTTCCTGCTGGTGGTGGCTGGCTACTAGTGCTTGCTGTTGTTCTTGTTGTTGTTGTTGTTGTTAATAGGATGGTGGTTGAAGGGGAAGCAGCTGCATTCAGCACGTACAGCTGTTTCCCTGGAATTGTCGTTTGTCCAAAAGAACGCGTTTCGGTTTGCTCCCCCTCAACAACCTCAACCTCAACCTGAACCTCATCATCACCATCATCATCATCATCATCATCGTCATCATAAACCCATCCTCATCCTCAACCTCATCCTCGTGTCTTCGTCTTTATCGTCCTCGTTGCCCCCATCTTTTCATCTGCAATTCCTTCGACAACACTCAACAGTAGACACACACACACACACACACACAGAGTAGACGACTCGACAAGTCGACGGTGCCATGGCATGTCGAGTTCTCAACATATTTTTGCCTGTTGCAAACTAGTTTTTATGTAGAAGTTTTTGATTTTTCCTATTTTTTTTTTTTAGTTAGTCACTAATTAGAGTCAGCGAGGGGGAGAGAGGCGGGTAGACGAGGTGAAAATCGATTACAAGCTTAGACAGCTACAAGAAAATAAAAACAAAAAAAAAAACCAAAACCAAACCAAGAAACATATTTGAAAATCCATTTAGCCAAAGGCTTTCGATCTAGTAGAGTGCAAAACACATTAATCTACCAATCGATTATTAATGATGCAACAACAAAAAAAAAAAAAAAAACTGTGTTACACGATGACTAAACAGCGCTTTGGCTTTCTGGCTTGAAGGGATCATCAAAACATTTGTCATCCTAAAAATTGAACAAACAATCAAAAAACGACGACGACGACGACTAAAAGATCATTAAAAGATAATGAAAAATTGATTTTATTTTTATCTTATAGCAGCATGACCTAAATCTAAATCTGTCTATTAAGCTTGATAGCCAATAGAAGAGCGAGAACGAGAGAGAGAGACAGAGAGAGAGAAACAGTGTGGCTGCATATCGATAATGGAAAAATGTTTGCTCTCCTTTCTAGTCTAGTCACCCACCATCAAGTTGTTGTTAATATTATTAACCTTTCGAGAAACCTCACGTTTTAACAACAACAACAACACATACTAAACAAAATCAACAGAAACTACTAAACTAGAAAATATCATTAACCGAAATAATGAGACCCCATGCCAAAATGCCAAATTGCTGACCGCAAAAATACGACTCAATATGTTTATACCAAACAGAAAGAAAAAAAAAAAACAAAATTACATTCAGCCAGCTAAAATTCCAATCGAAATTGCATTAGTTCAACAAGTGAGCGAAAGAGGAAGAGAGAGAGAGAGGCGTACAAGAAGTAGGAGGAGGGGCGTGTGTATATGGGGGCGTCATCATCATTTTGGAAGTCACAGCACGAGCTGAGCTGAGCTGATGCTGAACTGAACTAAGCTCAGCTGAGGCTAAAACATATGATTATTAATTTGATTTGTAGTTTTTTTGCTGTTCCCCCAATTTCCTTCACTTTTCCTTTGTCTAAGATTTCACTTTTCTTGTTTTCCTCCTCCCCCTCCTCTTGCTTCTCTCTGTTAATGTAGTTTAATATGAGATTTTTCGTTTTTTCTTTCGCTTGTGATGGACCAAAATGAGATTTCAATGTCAAAGTAGATGGAAATGAAAAAATTATGGGGGCGGGGGAGGGGTAAATTGGTTTTAGTTTAAAGAAAAAGTGGTAAGTTAAACATAATAGGAGATGGAAGAGAGTTAAGAGATGGGTGTGCCCTCGACTAGAAATGAAAATTTTCAATTGGTTTCTTTTTTATGATAATGAGCAAATATTGTCCAAGTTCAAACAAGTCAATGTTGGCTCAAATTTCGGAAGATCATTTTAACACACATACACACACACACACTCTAAAGATGATGGATATAAAAAGAAAAACCGCAACGGGTTGTGCGGGGTGGGAGGATGCTGAAGGGAAGGGGAAGGGAAAGGAGGGAGGGAAACTTCTCTTTTTCAAATGGCAAAAAGTTGTAAAGAGCTGTTTTTCGTCATCGTCATCGTCTTCATTATCATCATCATCATCACATCTTCTTCTTCTTTTTTTTTATCCATTCTTCATGTTTTTCCATACTGGTTTGCCTTGGTTTGGTCATAAAATTTCATAGCCACTATATATATATATATATATATACACACCCAAAGCAAAACTTTCAAGGAACAACGAAAGGGAGTAGAGGCAGAGCATAAGAATGACAGAAAGAGAGAGGAGAAGAGAAAGAGTCTTAGAGGCTCTTTGGGCCTTTAAATTTGCAGCAACATCATTTAGTTTGCTAGAATTTATTTCCACTTATTTTTATGTTGGGAAAACTCTCTTGAAAGGAAATGCATGCTATCTCACTCGATTGTGTGTGTGTGTGTGTGTGTGTTTGGCACGTGTTAGACACATGGATGGATGAGCATCTCCTACCTTCTGATGGGGATATAAAAACTGTCATTAGAGTGAATGTAATTAACCAACGTCGGCAGATGAGATGATGGAGAGGTCAGAAAAAACAAAACAAACGCTGCCCTAATGTCACTTGTACACATTATTGTGACAATTGAAACTTTAAAAGAATGAGCGAAGCAGAAACAGGAGAGAAGAGAAGAGAAGAGAGACAAGAATGCAAAATGCTTAACACTTCAAGCAACTTCAACCTTTAGAAGAGAATGAGTCAAATACTCATAATCAACTCATTTTATATACTCATCTCACTCATATCCGCTATAAATCTCTTCTTCTGGTTGTCGTCGTCTCTTCTCACCGAAAATGAGTCATAAAATTCAAGAGATGCAGATGCAAAAAAACCTTCCAAAACGTCCTTAAAACAAGTTTCAGTCTTACCCAAAAAAAAAAAAAAACGAAAAAAAAAAAAGAAACGACAAACAAAAAAAAAACAAAACCCTCAAAAACAAGTTTCCACAAGTTAACGAAATCAATTCAGAGAACTTCTACTCTGAGGGCACGAGTTTGTCGTTTGTCTGGGCTCCAAGCCCAAGAAGAAGCAGAAGAAGTCCCCAAAACAAAATGCGATAAATAGCAGCTGATAAAGAAAGCAAAACACAAACATCGAAAAAAAAAAAACACACACACAAAAAATAAAGGTAAGCTACGAAAATTAGTGAAGAAAACCGAAAAGAACTAAAGATAAACACCAGAGCAACAAAGCGAGAGAGAGAGAGTTGGGAGAGAGAGAGAGAAAAGGAGAAAAGGTAAAGGAACATGGACTTGAACGAAATGTTTCAAATAAAAGAAGAAGGGGCACACAACTTGTGGCATGGTTGACAAGTTAAAATTGAAATTGACCATCATAACACTTAGAAATAAGTGTGTATGCGTGTGGTGTGCTGTGTGTGGTGTGTGGGTGGTTGAGAGTGGTAATAAAATAATCGATGAGTGGAGTGGGAAACAGTATCTAGTTCAACCACCACAGAATACAACATGAGCATATTGCCCATAGGCTGGCTGGCTGGCAGACGACAGGCAGGTTATTTGTGTTAAAGGTTTTTCTTTTCAATTTAATTGCTTTGCTTTTGTTGTGCCAATAACAACAACAACAACAACAACAACAATAGCAACAATTTGATGCAACCCTCGCTGACAGACCGATAACCACAATGAAAAGGAATTGGAAACGGAATTGAGAATCGTCATCATCAACAACATGAAGCTCGAAATTATCTACGTCTCTCAATTTCGATTTTATTTCAACAGCTGCAACGAACTCAGCAAAATGGTTTTTATAGAGAAAGGAAGATTTGTAGCTCTCTGCGTGTGTCTGTCTCTCTGTCTGTCTCTGTATGTCACTCTGTGTGTGTAAGGTTTTCTTTTTGGGCTAGCTTTTACAAGCGAATTGTCAGGACATGCAACAGGATGTTGCAAATTTGCCACCACCGAAAAGCCACACACACACACAAAACACACCACAATTCACAGATGTTTCTGCATCTGCATCTCTTAGTTTATGTATATTTTTCTCGCCTTTTCTGCCGTTTCTGGCGTTTCTCCTTTAAGGGTTAAATGTAATGACCAAAAACGTTTATCGAATTTCATGCCAAATCAATTTCAATTTCAAGCATATGTGCGCCAGTAAAAAAGTGATCGAAAGAGGTTTTATGAGTCTAATGAATCTAGTGCGTTTCTCTTTGCCTCTCTCTCTCTCTCTTGCTTTTTCTCTGTCTATAAATCGTTGAATGACATTTACGATTCGGCTCTGATTTCTGACCAAATACCAAAAGCAACTGTTATGATTTAATAATATGTTTCAAACATTAATCAAATGAAATCAAATTAAAGTCAAACTATGTTAATTTTTAATTAAACTTCAATTTAAATGGGGTCCAACAAGCACTTTCAGTGAATAAAAAAAACCAAGACACACGCTTTAAACTGAGTTATTTAAAACCAAAACACTAAGAGCAGCAAGGTTAACATTTTAGCCAAATCTAAAACAATTCGTCTTGGCCATTATTTACTTTATAAAGTAATTTGTATAGGCCAAAAGAGTAAGTTGTGTTTTCTGTGATTGGCTAGCTGGCGGAAGCAATGGAAATTAATCAAAATCTACTCACATCTATTGCCTTAAAACACATTTTATTTCAATTAAACAAACATGCGATTGTTCCATACAAACAATGAAATGGCTTTTTACCTTAGAATTTTAAATGAAATTTAATTTTGGCCATAGACCGTGCCAGGATAGCTGATATGGGTTTGGGGTTCTAGAATGTCCTCTCAAAGACAACGTCTCCTGGCTATCATTCAACAGAAATCACCCCAAAAAGTCTTCCTTTTTAGTTTGCCATTACATTAGATCACCTCGCAGGATCTTCCTTTTAGATTGGCTTTACATTAGATTGCTAATATATAAAAAATTCTCCAAATCTATCCTAAAAGTCGTTACCACTGTCATCTGTCCTTAAGACGGATTGTACATAAGTACAAAAAATTAGCTCAAAACAACAACAAAATTTGTTCAACATTCTTAAGTTTTAGTTTAGTATTTACTTCTCTCATACATACATACATTTGCTTCTATTTGTTATTGTTTTTTCTTGAAATATGTTTTTTTTTTATGTTTTTAACTTCTTCTACACATAAATTTTGATGATAAAAATGTCTATTAATGATGTTCATAAATATATAAGAAACCTATGTATGTATATATTTATGTACATTTGTACAGGGTCAAAAATGCTTGGTCTTTTCCATTAGCAAGAAATCTAAATTTAGGTATTTAGGTAAGGAAATTTCCAATGAGTTTTTTGAACTTTTGCATAGAATCCTTTTAAATGTCATTGCATTTAACCCACATTTTCTTGAAAATGATCAACTTCTCAGATACTTGCACACACACATAGATAAACTCTCACATAAGAAATAGCGCGGCCATAAAGAAACCAAAATTCTGTCAAAAAGAATGAAAAAAGACGAGCTATAAATTGCTGCTGTTCAAGCACAAAATATTTTTTTATTTGTCGCTTTTTTTTCGCCTAAATTGCCGGCAACTCTATATATACACAAATGTATATAAATTATATACATAGAGAGCACATTGTGTGTAGAGGTTTTTTTTTTTTTTTGTCACTTTTATAATTAAAATTCGCACACACATGACTTTATGCTTATATAGAACAACTCACGACGAGTTGGAAGTGAAATATTAATAAAAACTGCTAAGTGCTTAGAGCGAAAAGGAAAACGAAAGAAAAGAATATGAATAACTCGCAAAATGATGATGATGAATGTGAATGTAAATGTGAAGGAAGCCAAGTACATACCAAGTAGTTGAAAAGATTTGCCTTGATGTTTTTCTAGGTTTTTAAATCCAATTTGAGGCAGAAAACTTATATATATATATATGAATTTATCCACAAGTTTGTTTTTTTTTTCAGTTTGACACAAAACAAGAAAAAAATTTAAAAAAAAAAAAAAGAAATATAAGAGAAGAACTCTGTGAGAACTGGTAAAGTAGAAAATGCCGATATGGAGGAAGTGCTGCCAGGTCGTAAATCAGAGCAGAGCAGAACAGAGCGAAGAAGAGACGACAACGATGAACGGGCTGACTGGCTGCTGCTTTGATTCAGTAATGTTCTGGTATAATATCTTCCATCTGTTAGTCCTTCTGCATCTCTGCACTCAAACACGCACACACACCAACTGCACTCTTTCTTTTGGGTGTGTGTGAGTGTGTGATGTTTTTTTTTTTTTTTTTTTTTTTTGGTATATTTTTCGTACACTTTTGAGCGTCTGCCTTATTCGTATTGAAAAAGGCAGGCAAGCAAAGTAGGTAGTTTACCTTTTTATTTCTGAGTGTTTTGCGCACTCACACACAAACACAGGCGGCTGCGGCGGCGGCACACACACACAGTTATGTAGTTGCTGTAGGGATACAGCTGCAAAACAAAGTCACAGATACAAAAAGCAAACTGAAAACGCAATACGAGGGGTTAACACAAACCAAACACACACAAAACGCGAGTGTCCAACTGTCTGTGTGTGTGTGTGTGTGTGTGTGAGGGGAACAAAGTTGAGAACGTTTTTTCTGTACAAAAATGCAGGCGGCAGCACTTCGAAACTCGATGAAATTTACTCGATATATTTGTATGTGTGTGTGTTTATATATGTTCTTAAGTTAAATTTGTATGTGTGTTGATTGTTTGCTTGTTGTGGCTGTATCTGTGTAAGTGTGTGTGAGAGAGTTTTTGTTTTTGTTAATTGCTTATGCAAACAAGTAAAAATGCCGGTAAATGCAATTATTCACTTTATTTTATTTTTTTTTTTTTATATAAAGAATTCTTTTCGCTAGTAGAAATAGTTTAATTCAATTTCAAATTTTTTCATACACAAAACACAACAAATGTTCTTCCTTTTCAATGAACGCGTTGCGCGCGCGCGCTTTTTCCTTTTGGCCTTTTGTTTTCTGTTTGTGCAACAACAAACAAACGCGCGTCTTTGTTCTGCATCGATGTAGCGCTCGCGTGTTACTGAGGCTCGATGCGCAGATACAGATACATTTGTTGCGGAGCTACAGATACATTTGTGTCTGCTCGGCGAGATACACGCAACCGAACCAAGCCAATGCAACCCAATCGAACCACCAACCAACATACAGTGGCTCAAAATCAACTATTTTCCTATAAAAATTTTATTTTAAAACATATTTAAGTATTTTAATTAAAATAATTTAACATTTAAAGAGTTCTTTGCTTTAATTTGTTGATTAATTATGCGAAAAATTTACTTAAAAAATATTAAAAACTTTCATTTTTAAAGCACCCCTAAAATCAGAATTATTTTTTGGTAATATTTGAAATAATTCTCCACTTTTAAACCTACAGCTAATGAACGATAAAGAAAAAGTAACAAAAGGTAACAAAAATAGTTTGAATTTGAATACTAAAATTGCAAAAATTCTAATCAATTTTTTATAAATAAAAAATATATCTCAGCCCTCTATTATTTTTAGTTTTATTTAAATCTGTCTTCAAAATTTTATATCGTTTCATATTTTCCTTTTATTAAACTTTGGGTAAGTTGATTTTCTTTCCAAAGAAAATTACATAAAATTCAAAATTTAATATTTAAAAATAAATTATTTCAGGTCAATTATTGGAATTGAAAAATAATCCTATTTAAAATTGAAAACATTCTCCCTGTTTTAGCATTCGCTCTCTTTCTCTCTCTCTCTCTCTATCTCAATAGCAGCAGCATTATCATGTTGAGATCAATGAGAATGAATAGATTGAGTGATTCTGTAAGATGAAAATGTTGCTGACTGCGGCATGTTGGGCAACATTTTGTGTGGCGAACATTTGCTTCGCGAGCCAACATGCTGCAACATGTTCGATTCAAACTGATTGAATACAAAAAAAAAATTACCTATAGCAAGCAAAGATTGCGTGATATTGTGCCACCTAAAACTCCCTTTTCTATATCGAGGAAGTTACCTGATAATTGCTGGCAACATTGTTTCCAGTGTTAGCTCAGTTTTGTTCTAACCTACCCTCCTTACCCCTCGAGTCGCTTGCTTACATTACACATTTGTTATGTGGGTGCTAAATCGTCGTCCCTAGTAGGAAGAGAATTTCGCGAGTTAACATTTGTTTAGCAAATTTACAGACAATAAGGAGGAAAAAAGGAAAAAGAAAAGGTCGTTGGCTTTTGTTTCTACCTTTCAGAAGTGTGAAATGCAATTAGAATATTTACCTGGCCAACTCACCGCCACCACCCCCGAGATGAACCCACTTGGAAAATGCATTAGCCATAAGCAAGACATAAATATCATATAATCTTTATATACTTTGCATAATCTCCTACACAAAACACACAACTAAAACACACCTTAATCTACGGGCCAACTAACTAATGATCTTCTCTCCCATTATCTTGGACAAATTAATCAAATTCACACATAACACCCCTTTTTTTTCAAAAAACTTATACAACAAACTAATTTTCGCTATTTTGATTAATTTCAGTCAAAATATAATAACTAAACAACGCAAAGGGCCACTGCCTCCGGCGTAGACAACCTTAAATGCCAAAAAGAAAAAACTTCAAAACTGGTAAAAAAAAAATAAAAAAAAAAAACAGAAACATGTCAAAAACTGTATTTATAATGTGATTTGACAAATGACTCGATTCGAGAACAGGGCCCGGTCCCAACTCCGGCTCGTAAAGATTCTCCTCGTAGCCGATCAAAATTTATGTAAATTTCATAACAAGCCTCCAATTATTTATTTTATACTGCTGTAAAAAACATTGCACAAACAGAAAAACGAAAAACGCAAACAGTAAATGGCTAAGCTGAAGTCGGGGAGTAGCAGCTAACAAATTATACCCTGTACTTTGGCCAAGAGAGGGGAAAAAAAACTTGGATCCAATTTCAATTTCAAAACAAGGGCATTTTGAAGGCGAATTGTTTATTTAGACTTCGAGGTCCAAGTTAAGAGAGAGATTATAACTGAAAGGTTTAGTCTAGGGAAGGGAAATTAGCCCCCTTAAGTATGCAATAGACAATCGAATGACTTCATTTTAAGAAATTTTTTATGATTTTAGCGAACATTTCATTTCCAAAAGCCCTTTCAAAGTTTTTCCAGATATAAATTTGTTGACTTTCTATTGCATACCTAAGGGGGCGTAGGTTCCATAATTCAATGCTTTATGCTCGTTCGCAAGGAATTTTTAACTTCACAAACATTTTTTTTTGGTTTTTAAAGGTTAATTTCAAAAAGTGTTAAAATTTGGTCAGCTTTAAAGAAAGAAAACGTTTTTTTTATTTGGACAAACAAACTGATGGATCGATCAAATGATGTGCTAAGCCAAGACCATTGCATGAATACCCGTGAATGGATTTTTTTTTGTTGGGTTTTGTATTTCACAGGGTATGAAAAACCTTTAAGCACATTAATTTTTGTGGGTTTCGTTGTTTTTTTTTTTTTTTTTGCTTTTGCTTGATAAATGCGTAAAATTATTTCCGACCAAAAGAAAAGATTTTTATGGCAAATTCAGCGCGCCATAAAGAGCTCGACAAAAAATATATTCACAATAACAAACCGCAACGAAATGCAGCGCATTAAAACGCGAACTGTGAAGACAACAAAAGGGAAAACAACGCGTACATATATAAAAGTTTGATGAATTTTCGGGCATTTGTCAAGTTGTGAGGCAAATTGCTTGGCCCAAAGAAGATCGATGTGTTCGTGTGTGTGTGTGTGTGTGTGTGTGTGTTGCAAGAGACGGTTGATCATATGGCAAGAGATAAACGTATTCGAAAATCAATCGAAGTTATTGCATTTTTTGACAAAAGAAAACTTTACAAACTATTTGAAATGTGACAAACTTGACTAATTTTTGTCCAAAGATCATCAGACAAAAACGTCAACTTTTGTTAACAATTTGCTATAAAATTTGCAGCAAATATCTCTAGATATTCAAAGGGAAAAGACTGCATAAAGACTAGAGATAAGAAACGTTTCAAAATCGTCTAATTTTCTATAAATTAGCACAAAAATATAATATAGAGTCGACCATTTCTATCAAAATGAATTACTTTAACTTTTAGAATTGTTCAAATTTGAGAATAAGAAGAGAGATAAATCTTGAAAATTTATCTAATAAGCGGAAAAATTTTATTATTTTAAGATCTACTTTGGCCCAGTTCGACTGTAATACAAATATTTGAAAGTTTAGTGTTTTTTTTTAAAGAGAAAACTTCTGTTCTAATGGATCTGGACTGATCTTCACTCACTTTTCGTGCTTGAAGTCAATGTTCTGGTCATATTTCAATCCATCATTGGAGTTGGCGTCATCGAAAGTTTCATGGGTTTTGCATAATAATTATATTGACATCATCAAAGCTGGCCTAACCCCCCATCCCTCCATTCCCCCTATCTGCGTTCACCGGCCTGCTCCTGCCACTGCGACGACTGCCCTCTGACTCCAGAGATATGGTTAAACTGATTTATGGTCGTGCTACTTACGTGGTGATAAAAAATTGTGCGCTCTTTGGGTAAAAGTTGAAGTTGACTTACCTGAAAATAAAATCAAAACAAAAAAAAGAAAAAAAGAGGAAAAATTAAAATTTGTGTAACAAATTTTTAAATGCTACGCAAAAACCCAAAACCAAAAACGAAAAAGAGGAAAACCGAAATAAACATAAACAAACATAGTTTAAAATGCGTTTGAAACTCCGCCCCGGATGCATGGAGATCTTGTCTTAGTTGTTGTTATTTTGATATAATCTTTTTGGGTCATTAAAGCCATTTATTAGGCGCATTTTGGACATAAGCAATGCATCATTCAAAGCGCAAAAGATTTAGGAGATTAGAATTAAATTGAAACTTAATTAGGCTCAAATGGTAAAGGAGGGAGTAGAGTAGAGTGGAGTGGAGGAAGGAAGGATGAAGATCTCGCCGAAAGTAGACAAAATTTGCATATCTCTCTCTCTATGTCTATGTTTCTCTCTCTCTCTTTTTCTCTCTTCTCCCATGGGTAAGCGCGAGCGGCTAGTTTGAACTACTTTTTCGGTCTAGCCAAATGTCTGGCGAATGTCTCTTTTGGCCTTTTGCGCACAATTTATGCATTGTTTGTAGAACTGTTTGTTTGGTTTTGGTTTTGGTTTGTTGGCCAACATCTACTGAGCCGTGACAACAACGACTTTGCTGGCTGGCTGTTAGAAAAGATCTTCCTTCTTCTTCTTCTTCTCTAGCACTAGCAGCAGCAGCAAACGCAAACTCATTTTCCAAACGGCCATGAACGACGACGACGACGACGACGACGGCTAAAAAGCAGAAGCAGAAGCTTTCACAAATCGCAAATAGACGACAGCGACCGTCGCCCGACTGCCAGAGCAAACAGCCAACCAACCGTCAGACAGACAGACAGACAGACAGACCGACCAACAGACCGACTGACTACGTTGAAAACAGTTAAAAAGTTGCGAGTTCATTGTTGCATGCACCGGCTTTGAGTGACTCCGCGCGCTCCGATTCCAGGCTAAGCCACCGTTTGTCTAAAGAATCTCCCCACTCCCCTATCTCTCTCTCTCCCTCTCTCTGTCTCTGTCTCCCTCTCTGTTCATCAGTATTCCCAAATGCTTGGTTTGCCGCTTGTTCTACTGAACTACCGCGTGAACTTTGCGTTCGTTATGAGTTTCGCATAGAGCGGAGTGAAGTGAAGTAGAGTACTGCGGCAAGCAGCAGAGAGACAAAGGCAGAGAGAGAAAAAGAAAGACGGAGAATCTAGAGAGGAGTCGCCTCCTTTACGATTGTTTCGTATTCAAACTTTAACCGAATTTAGGGCTTAGCTCTGCCGCAGCGCTGCCATCACATGTACACACGTAAATGCTCGTGTGACGTCGGCGAATCAAGCTTCGGAACTTCGGGTGACTGCATTTTGCCATCCTTTAGGAAGATTCCCTTTTCCGTTTTTTTTTTCTCTTTTTCGTGTCACGCTGACATCTTTAATCAAAAACTTGGACTACTCTTTCTTTAAATACATAACGAACTGAACTATGCATCTTGAATGTCTCCTTTCGTCGTCGTCGTCACCGTCATCATTGGTTTTGGTTCCTTCCTAGCAGCTTACTAACCGAGATACAGTTAGAATAATGGTGATTGATAAATATTGTCTATGCACGATTTTCAACATTTAATTGAAGTTTGAAGCGCAAGGTCTTGTCCCTCATCCCTCAAGCCGCTTCCGCTACCGTTTCTCGTCCCGTTCTGTCTCCAATCTCCATTTACTCGTCGTATGTATGTTAAAGTTGAAGTCTAATTGATGGCAACATTTACAGTTGGGGGTGGAGAGATCTTTTGTCTTTGGCTGAGAGTAATAGAAAGAGAAACAGTTGCTTTCTCCACCCACCCACGCAGAGTCCATGGATGGCAGATGTAAAAAGAGACAGCGCAACAGAGAGAGAGAGAGAGAGAGAGAGAGAGAGAGAAGTAGAGATAGATAGAGAGCAGATTGTCTTTTTAAGTGCCACCCAGAGTTTTGACGTCTAATTGTCAAGACTTTTATCGATTTGAATATTTTATTGTGACTTTTTGCAATCACTTTCTCACAAGGCTCAATGCATTGTTGAGCCAGTTTCCCCTTCCCCTTCTCCTTCCTTCACGCCTTCCACACTCATTCTTAACTTTCTTCTCTCTATCTAAAAAAAAAAAAACAAATTATATATAAAAAATGTAATTTTTTTTTTCTAGTTGTTGCTGCGTTTCATCCGACAGGCAGGCAAACTTTCATGTTCTTTCAAGTAAAAAAAAAAAAAAAAACAGATGCAGTCAAAATGATAGCAACAGCAAGAAAATGTGCGTTTGCAACATCGTAAAACATTTTCCATTTCAAGGCAAACAGTTTTCCGCATTTTCCGCAATCGACAACGAGGAGGAGAGCAACCGAGCGAGCGAGCAAGCACACAGGAGCAAGCCAAATACTAGATAAACACAAAACACGAGAATGGGAGCAGAAAAATTAAGAAAAGGTGGAGCAGGTGGTGGGGAGTTGCAGCAGGACGGCAAAGCGAGGAGGTTACCAATTGCTGACGATGATGCTGCCACTGCCGCTTGGCTTTAGGCTCTAAAAAAATAAAAACAAAACACAAAAAAAAAAAAAAAAAAAAAACTCTCAAGTCAAGCAATAAAAAATAATAATCGAACAGTTGCATTTGGTGCGTTGGTTGCCTCGCTCGCTGCTGCTGCTGCTGCTGCTGCTGATCGGCGGCGGCTAGTTGCCTGCCTGCCTGTTGCCTGTTGCTTGTTGCCTGTTGCCTGCTGGCTTGTGGGTTGTTGTCGATTGTTGGTAGTTGGCAGTTGCCTGCTTGCGCTGGCTTGTTGTGTGGAAAGTTATTGGCCATTATTGACTTGGCTTGAATGAAAGGTAAACCAGAACACTGAAATTGCCGAGGCCATAAAATGAGGCGATTGTAATTTGATAATTGTTCAAGCGTTTGAAAGTTGTATATTGCATAATATATGCACAATATGTGAAGGACTCCTTCCTACTAGAGTATAGAGCCAACTACAATTAAGCTTTCAAATTAGTTTTTCTTTAGTATTTCACATAAAAAAAAAAAAAAACAAAATAAAAAACAAAAAACGAACAAACGAAAAAAGTAAAAACATTTTCTTATTCCTATTGTAGGAAAAAACGAATCTCTAATGCTTATAACAAAAGAGCAACTGAGATCAATTACAACAACAACAACAACTTTCTCACTTCCTGCTCATGGTTAAGCTAAACTGATTAGTTTTCAAGGTTTTTGTTTTTTTTTTTTTTTTTTGTACGTATTCTTAAAGATATTTAAAGCCTTTACTATTAATTGAGGAACTGATATCACTGAAAGTGTGTTCCAGTTTGGAAAAGAGAAAACTTTTAGGATTTTTTTTTCGCAAACGGCTTTAAATAATTATTGGGCCAATTTAATTTGTTTGCCCATCAAATCATTTACTTTCTATTTTTTTTTTTTTTTTTTCAGAGACTATTCTCAATGAAGTTCTTTATCCCACGCTGAGATTTTATGACTTCCGTTGGCTCTCCGATGCAAGCCTTAAAATTTGCGAACCAATTATTTAACGCTTAAAGATGAAATTAACCGGAAAATAAGCAGGACCAATGTGCCAAAATGACGAGAGGAAGTAAAGAGGACAAATAGAAGAAAAGAAAAAGTTAAGCAACGGGGGTTTTACCATGACGTTGAGGGGATGTTGGATGATGGGATTCCCTCATAATTGGTATATAAATTGAAGTATACCAATTGAAAGCCAAGATTAATAGGGTAACCATGATCCCGTACCGACTCGAATATACCCTGAAGCAGTTTCAGATGCGTACTCTATCTTAGGGCTTCTATATAGCGACACCCTTCAAGCTTCGGAAATATTAAACGACCCCCTCCTCCATGTAATGAAATATATATTAACCGTAGACGTAGATGGATTAAAGAATATATGTACAATATAAATAAAATATAATTGGAAACGTTGAAGGAATATCGGTCGTAGTACAAACATAATAACATCTCCTTTCAGTAGTTTTGCGACCCCGCTGGGGGTCCCGACCCACAGTTTAAGAAGCCCTGCTCTATCTATATCTCTATCTCTAAGAACAAGAAAAATGATCTTTATAATGTGTCCTAATCAAAACTCTTTCGAAATATTTCCTTTTTTATTAGACCTGTTGTTTTGCATAAAATCTCTTCTCTAAGCCTCTGCTAAGAGCCTACTCAAGACGTGAAGTAATCCATGAAAAGTTTTAAGTCTCACACAAATGCTCTCGAGAGTGGAGCATTGTCAAGTCATTGCATAGAATCGATTATGACACGATTAATCACCTTTTTGAAATTGGCAATTGTTAATAATCATCATAAGCATTGGCGAGCGATTATGTTCCCATAACACATGAGCGAGCGCGCCGCAACATATGGAAAAAAAATAAACGCAATCTCATGTGAACTTTGAACCTCTCTCTCTCTCTCTCTCTCTCTCCTGACTATGATCTATCTATCTATCATTGGGGATTGCAATGGCTATAGCTATTGCTGTTGTTGTCTGTTCATGTTGTTCATGTCTGGGGCTTTTAGATTATGGTTTCTTTTTTTTTTTTGCACGCCAAATTGATTTCAATCAGTGCAACAATGAAATAATTTTTCATAGAATTTCGCACTTGAATGGCTTGAAGTTGACCCAGTGCTCCATTTGCCGACACAATCTCTTCGATTCCTTCAATTTTTGTGTTTCTGCAGCAGCAGCAGCTGACAATGAGTTAAACGAAAAACTTGCTTGTAAAAGAAACAACAACAACAACAACAGCTGCGCTCGCGCCTTTTGCGCGTTCACTTCTAATGGACACTAGGCGCGCGCAACGCCCACTACTTGAAGGCCTGGGCGATGATTTATGAGTGGCTCCTCCACTTGGCAGAAGAAGTAGAAGTAGTAGAAGAAGAAGAAGAAGTGAAACTCTGCCATCCTAGAGAAGAGAAGGAAAAAGAGAATGAGAGACAGACAGAGGCTTTATTTCTTTTCTTTCTTCGCTGTCAAGGGTGTGAAAAGTGGCAAATGAGTTGCCAACATGCCCAGAATCCCTCGCTCTCTCTCTCTCTCTCTCTCTTACTTCATCTTTGTCTTTCTTTTTTGTCGTTTTGGTTAAACAAAATGCTCGCAAATTGCAAACATAAAGACTCTGTGAGGAGTGTGAGGAGTCATCGTTGTCTGAGGATCTCTCTCTCTCTCTCTCTCTAAAAGATTAATCGCGCTAAGCTTTGAAGTGTCAAAGCGGCAAACAAAAGATCCAAACGAAACCAAGCAAACACCAACCAACCAACGAACAAACCAAGTGGAGTGTTAATGAAGCAGCCAGACAGCCAGCCAGCCAGCCAGCCAGCCAGCCAGCCAGCCAGCCAGTCGACTGACTGGAGTCTTGGTGGGCCACCCACACACACACACACACATTATGTTTCTGCTGCTGTTAGTCTTCTTCTTGCTCATATAACGGTAAACGATGAAAAAGAAAACCCACCCACTCAGCTTTAATTCAAGTGGCTGATGATCATGAAGCAGCACAGAAGAAGAAGGATCCAAGGAAAATATCAAAACTTGAACTTGCACTTGGTAAACTTTAAAATTTAACGATTGATTACCGAGTATCATTTGCAAAATAGTTAAAGAAGTGGCAAAAGAAGTAGAGGACAAGTGAAAGATAAATGAATAAATAACATTAGAGATTGTGAGACGGATCCCTGATGATGATAACCTTCCCCTCCACCTAAACAGACTCTGCTGCTCTGGTCCCACCAAATTAAAGTGAAAATCTTGATGTTATTGTTTGCCATAATGACGAATTGTTATTCGCATCATGGGGAGATGAGATGAGATGAGATCAAATGGAAAACCAAGCAGCAAGCGAACGACTTGATGGGAAAAAGTGATCATCATCATCATCATCATCATCAACATCGTCATCGTGGAGATCATTGTCACGACCAATAACTATAAAACTGTAGATAAAAACCTTACCAAATCGAGCAAGGCAAATAAAGAAAGCCAAAGGAAGGAGAAGAGAAGAGATCAAATCGATATCATTTAGAGATTAAAACTTCATTGACTTTTTCTTCTCTGCGAAAAATTAACCATTTAGTCGAGTTTCAAACCACTTTGACTATCTCACGGGTTTCAAAGGCGAAACTAATTTGGAACACATTTAAGAAACATAAATTCAATCTCAAATTTTAACTTAAAACCATATGTAGATCATTTTAATTCGTTGGAATTTTTGCTTTCTTTTAAAAGTCAAATATTTACTATCAAATCAAAGAGAAGTAGGTGAGAAATCTCAAGTAGTCAAAAATTGGTTAATTGTAATAGCCATGAAAGTCTCAAAAATGTTTCTCTGATTTTGAGAGTCAAGCACAAAACTTACAACGAGGTAGAAGGTGTCCTTAAAAGAACTTTTACAATTTTCAAAAGGTTAACGAATAGTGCTATCCTCTAAGCAAGTTACTTTTTTTATTTTTAGCAATGTTTCGGCTGTTTCTATATTTAATGTTTTTTTTTTTGTTGTTCTTTTCGCAATTTCATTGCTTCGCTTTATGGCATAATAAATATTTAGGAAAATTCCTCTCGCACACAAACACACAAGAAATATTATGAAGGCAAAAGAGAAGCAGCAGCAGGAAAGGAAATCTTGTTTGTTTTTTTTTTATATAGATTTCAATCGAAATCGAACAACAAATATTATGAAAAAGGCAAAAATGCTTGACCTGCCTCACAACAATATGCAGCACAGAATATAGAAAGAGTGAGAGAGAGATTGAGAGAGAGAGATAGAGAGAGATACGGATGCTAGCTAGAGCTGACTGAAAGACTAGCCAGACACTGATTGAAAGTGATTAATGCAACAATTCGATTCAATAGTTTGCAACATGCAACAAAGGATGAAGGTGCAGGAGCAAGTGTGGGAGCTGGGGAAGTAGAGGCAAGGGGAAAGATTTGCTGCTACTCTACTGGATGCTTAAAGTGAAATGTTTGCCATTGGCATTGAAAAATAACTAGCAAACTGCTATAAAACACATTTGACCCACATCTAGAAGGCAGAAACAGAGACAGAGAGAGAGATAGAGAGAGAGAGAGAGAGAGAGAGAAAGAGAGAAAGAAGTAACATTTATTTGTTAACAACAATTTAGTAGCTCTCTTCCGTTTGTTTGCCTTCTTAAAAGTATTTTATTGTCTATGGCAAATTTGTTTGTTGCTGATGCTGCTGTTGCTGTTGTTGTTATTGTTGTTGTTGTTCCTAGTGTCTTGTTAACGCTTTTTATTGTTTCTTTTTCTTTTCGGTTAGCTCCATTTGTCGTCTTTCGTCGTCTGCCTAGCCTAGCCTAGCCCGGCATGGCCTGGCTTGGCTTGGTCTGGTCTGGTCTGGTCTCGTCTATGCAGATGTATCTGTCAGATACATTCATTAACTTGTTTGCACTTACAGCTGATTTATGCTTTTGTCCAGCTATTTCTTTTGCTTTTCCCATGTCTCTTCCCCCTCTCTCCCTCTCATCTCCCTCTGTATTTAGACATTTCCTATGTGTTGTCACCTGAATTTTTAGTTCGTTTTGCGCTGCTTGGGGTTAATTAAAATAACCAGGTAATTGTGCAGTTAGTTGGCCAGAAAAGAGCGCAAAAAACAAAACAGGGGGAGTGGCGTGAGGAGCTTAAGTTGCCTCTTTGTGCACTTGCCCAGTTTATGACTAAATAAATATGCATGATGTTTGATCGCTTTTTACCTGTTTTCCACCTGAATCTTTACTAGTTAGACTGGCGACGGCGTCGGCGCGTCGTTGGCAATTAGTTTTAGGCCCTTCAATATGGTTGAGGCAATTTTGGCATGTTGGCCAAGTGGCCAAGGCCGAGGGGGAATTAAAAGCAATTCTAAAACTAGTTTTCCGCACCCAAATGAAAATTAAGAGGAAGATTCTTTCTCTCTCTCTCTCTCTCTCTCTCTCTCTGGAGATGAGTTGCGAATGGCGTAAAAACTCACGCATGAGATTTGTAAGCGATTTTCTATACCCTTTTCAAATTCTTATGAACTTCACTATCATCAGTCCTTTGGGGCTTTTGCAGGGTATACACAAAGTTGGCTCATTCATTTAATGCACATATCTGTAAATTGTTTCTTCTTCTACATTTTCTTGTTGTTGTTATTGTTGTTGTTGTTGTTCTTGTTGAACAAATAAGGGAAAAACTTGTCGACCAGCTCCGCTCCACCGTTTCCTTTTGGTTTGAAGTTTCTTTAGCATCTTCTTGGAAAACGTCGAACAACAAAAAGAATCTCTTCTATTTCCTTGGGAAATATCTGTGGCATTTCAATTTCTTTCCTCCAACCCCACTCCCCCTCTCCCCCTGCACCAACTTAGCTCTGTCATTCATTTTAGAGATTCTTCCTGCTCTCTCTCTCCATCTATCTCCCTCTCTTTTTCACAATTATGGTGATGTTGGTTTTGCTTTGTGATCTACTTTGAACCGCTCGTGTCAAGACCACAAATCGTTGCAGGAAATCCGATTTGTGGTAAAAGTTGTTGCACTCTTTTTCTATTTTTTTTTTTTTTTTTCATTTCGGTTTTTCTTCTTCATTTGTGCTCTTTGCTTTAGTTTTTTATAACTTGTAAGTTTTGCTGCCGTTTATGCGGCAGTCAACTAAGTAAACGGTTTCTTGTGGGGCTTCTAACTAGGCAGCAAATCAAAGCAGCAGGGAGCGTTGTCTATGGTGTTGGGTTAACCATTTCAGGGGTCACTGCCTTCAAGGCTCTTCGCCGGCACTAAGCTAGGATAAACAACAACAACAACAAGAACCTTTTTGTCCATCTGTTTGTCTTTAGTAAATCATTTATTAAGGGGGAAAAATCCAGCATAGAGGGCAAGAGGTCATTAAATTCTTTCTAACCATAGATGTGTCCATAATGACCAGCGTGGACAGCGCCATAGGATTTCACCACAGGCACATAGGCGGCTTGATGATGGACCACTGGAGTATAGGTCTTTACCACGGGCACGGCCACGGGCACAGCCACTGGCACATGGACATGCTTAACCACGGGCACTACAACCGGCGAAACGGCAACCACATGGGGTTCAGCAATATAACCAGGAGCAGCCAAGGCAACGGCAACCAAAGCAAGAAGTACGGCCAACTAGGAAAGAATCGAAATGTTTATAGAGTCCAAGGATTACAAGGACATCCTTGTCAGTCACCATTGACTTACAGTGCGGAACATGTTGAAGTTGAAGTTCATGGTTGGGGTTTGGTGTTTGGGTTTGTCTTGTTGGTTGTCTAAGAGACGATGAGAGACTGTTGATGCTCATCCATTGGATGGCTCATAATATATATAGGCAAAAATCTATTGACAAAAAACTTTGTTTATTTGTTGGAGTGCCACGCGACAAACCAGTTTGAGAATTCTTTAGTTATTATTTTTGTATTTAATTGGAACTTGTGAACTTTGTGAACGTTGGCGCAAAATGCAGAGATCAGAGGCAGAGACGGAGGCGGAGGCGGCAGAGGCTTCTTCTATTAGCCGAAAACAGGTGTTAAGATCATGCCGAAGGGCATTGTGGGTAAATAGGCTTCATTTTGACCTTGAATTTGCGCAAAATTATTGGCAAATTAGAAACACGTGAAATCAATAACTGTCATTATAAATAGATATTTATAAATTTAGATATTATAATTGGCTCATAAACAAATGGATTATGTTTTTTTTTTTTTTTTTTTTTTTTGTTGTTACTAAACGTTTACATAACAAAAAGTTGAATTATTAAGGAAACACAACGCAAATCTCTATCCTTGAAGCCCAACAATCACAAAATCGGACAGATGACAAAGCTATAGAGCCAAGACCAAGTCTCTAAAGTCAAACTCGTAAAAAATGTTTACCGTTTTGGTAATGTCTGCGAAATTGATGCAGGAGGAACAATAAAAAATAAAAACGACTACTTTAAATTAAATTTAATGATTAATTATATTTTTAGAAATGTGTCACGCCATTAAGAAGCATATAGAAATTACCTATACAAATTTATTAGCAGAGCCAATTGGGTTCATTACCCAAAAGGTGTTGGGTTTCGACCATTTAGCAAGGATTTGCAGTTAGTTAATTTTCGTTTTTTGGTTTTTTTTTTATTTTGTGAGAAAATCGTTAACAAAGTAATAATTAAAATATATGTATGTATATATGTATATATATTTTGTTTTTATTAATCAGCCGAAAATAATGTGAAGCCTCTAACAATTTTCCCTTCCCAAGGCGCGCACATAGACAGACAGACAGACAAACAGGCAGACAGAAACCAACTGAACACAACTCCTCGGGAGAGTTTGGAGCGTCTTTAATTTGAGCCAATTAAATGGCGACAATCCACCAATCCATAAGCTCTACAGACCGACAGATCGACAGTCAGACAGACGGACAGACATTTGTCCGCCTTTCCCTTTTTCTGTCCGGCTAGCAGACACAATCCATCTGTCTGTCCCTCCGTCGACTTTTTGCGGTGTTAATGATGAACCTGAATTTATCCGTACATGAATTTTTCATTGTTGTTGTTATTGTTTTTTTTTCTTTTCGGGTTATTAAATCGAAAAGAAAAACTAAAAAAAGAAAAGAAAACAAAAACAAAAAATACCAAAAAAAAAAAAATAAAAATAAATTGTGTTCGAAAGTAAAATTTTATGATCATGCTTTTGGGCTTTGTGGTCGCTAGTCGTCGCCGTTGTTGTTGTTGTTGCTTTGGTATGGTTTTTCTTTTCGTTTTGTCGTTGCTGTTGTTGTTGTTTTTATTGCCAAGATTTATTGTTAACTTTTTCTTCTTAATTTTCCACATTTTATATGCGCGCCACCACTTCGATTTTTTTTTGAGTTTTTTTTTGGGTTTTTTTTTTTTGGGTTTTGATTTCATTTTCATTTCATCCGTTGCCCACCGCCGCGCTACTTCCTTCCACATTTTTCGATTAAACTTTGGCGCATTTTATAATAAAAAGTTGACTAATGACGAAATCATTTCTGAACCGCCTCAATTTACAATATATTTGACGCGCGCGCGGAGCTTACACGGAGATTTGGTCAAACCTCATTAAATAATTTTACGTCCCCTTTTTCGGTTACCCTTTCCAAAAGTGGAGCACACTCGTTTTCAATCCAGATTTGTAGCAAGGCTCGAAACATATAGAACAAGTTTTCCATTGATTGTAATCATTTAAAATATTTATTCCTGTTGCCATCGTTGACATTTTGAAATAGTACATTTTATATAAAATATTTCTCCTTCTACAATTTCCTTTTTTTCTCATCATTTTTGAAGATTTTGCTTTAGTTTATTGCTTTTGTTGTTTAACTTTTAGAAATGGACTTTGTTTTTTTACTATTCTGTCTGCTTTAAAAGTGACAAAATGAGAGCACATATCGAAATTACTGATTCCTTTTTTCTTGAATTCAAAACTTACGTAAAAATCTGTTTAACTTTAAACCAATTTACTCAAATGTTGAAATCTTTTATAAACAATATTATCTTTATGCTTTATTTTTACAAAATTAACATTTTTCAATCTTGTTTTAGTAATTTGAACTGATTGAACTCATTGAAGTTCCTCGTCAAGTCGAATCTTGAGACGTCATAGCTTCTGTCCAGCCCAGCTGGAATGTCTTTTCTTGGATAGTAATTTGTATATTTTAGTTTAAAATTGAACTATTAATTTTTAATTTTACTATAATACCAAGCATATTTCTATTTTAATCAACCAAAGTAACTCAACCAAAAATGAATCCGAATTATGAATTACTTTTTCCAATAAAATGTCTTGCATAACATCGATAAAAAAATAAGCCCATTTTTAAGTTCCATATTAAAATTTTGACTTAAAATATAATATTTCCCTATCTCTTTTTCTTTCGTATTTCTAATGATAGAACTAACCTTCCTCAAATGAAATTACAAAACGCTTTGATTGGATAATTATATAATTTGTTAAGGTATTGAAAGAAACTACAACATATAAGGAGAGAAAGAAGAAGAAGTAGAAGAAGTTTACTCGACCCTCGCTCGAATTGGTTGTCTGTGGTAATGACTTCATTTTCAGTTTCATCGTCATCCGTCGCTCCATCGCTTCATCGAGTTGAAGTTGTTTCTGTTGCCTTTGGTTTTTGTTTTTTTTTTATTGTTGTTGGTAACATAATACTTGATATATGGGCAACATTTGGATAATGCATTTGATTTTTTCTTTTTTAATTTCGGTTAAGGGGGAGCGGAGGGGAGTGTGTGAGAGAGAGAGAGAGAAGGCCTGTTCGCGGGGTCCCGCCTTCTAATCTTGTTGCGGTTCAGAGTTTGGTTTGTTTCCATTTTGTTAATTATCTGCTTTAATTGTTAATTTAAATCACGAATCAAGGGGGTGGGTGGGGTTAGTGGGAAAAATAATAATAATAATAATGAAGCAAAAGGAGAGAAAAAAAAACAACAAAAAAAGTGAAACGCAATTGAACTTGAAGACCTTTTTTTTTTCTTTCTTCTTCTGTGTTATTTTTCATATTTTCTTACTTATGAAATTAAGTTTTTTTTTTGTTTTTTTTTTTTTTTTTTTGGGCGTGTGTCGAACAATGTCAAGTTTGTAGGAGAAAGGCTTTGGCACTGTTTTGGTTTCGTTTTGCCTCGATCTCAATTGGCGATTAGTGGAATTTTTGTACTGTGTTGTTTTATTATTATACATACTTAGAAGTGGCGACGCCGCTTTGACTGATTGTCCGATTGAAAGTCGAGATCGAAAGTTCAAGCGAAATGAATTGGCTTAAGGTGGGGCAATAGGAGGATAGCAGATGTATTTAAACATAATCTTAATCTCTCTCTTATCGCTTGCTGCAGCATCCTTTAACAAATTTCTAAAGATGGAATCTTTAAACTCCATTCAAAGTGGTTTTAGGACTGGAGATTCTTTTAAATTGAGCCTGAAAACAAGAAATTGTGGACAAGTGGAACTAGCAGAAGCAATAGAAGAACTAAACCAGCTCTTCTTTGAGTGTTCTTAACCAAGACAGCAAGAAATTTATGGGCGGACACTAACTAAGAGATGCACTAAGATCTCTTTAAATCAATTAACTTCTTCAACATGATTGCTAGGAGTAATCTTTAGTGATGAGTGATAATAGATTGCATATAAGGAAAAGTTGTTCGTGGAAAAACTTGGGGGAAAAACTCAATCTAATTTGTCTTATTGATAATTTGCAAATTTATTTCTTTTTTTTTTTTTTGTGTGAACTTTCTTTCCCCATTTTAATCATTCATTCGATTTGCTAATTGAAAAATTCCTTAATATTTGTTTAAAGTGGAATTCCTCTATAAAAAATTTCTTTCCCCCCTCTTTCCCATTCCCACTCATTTCATACACTGCCGCCAACTCATTCTCTCCTACGTGGAAAACCTCAAGCCGGGCCACGAGCCAAATGAAATGAAAGTAAACAACTGGCAAAAGATTGAACAACGAAACAATTTTTGCATTTGTGGGCAGTTAAACAAAATGTGCTCCATTCGGCAATCAAGTTAACCAGCATCAACCAACTGTGCCACCCAACTCCACTCCCCCGCCACCGCCCATTGAATCAATATATGTAGCTCTGCCCTCTACAAGTAGTTGCCACTCTTAAACTCCTTTTTGCCTTCACTGATTTACGACAATTGTTTTGTCACGTTGTATGCCTGCCTGGCCCGATAACAGAGAGCGGATGGAGAGGAGGTAGTGAAGTTAAAGGAACCTCCAACCGGCAGCCCAAAATGTCAATTGCCCAAAATGGTTAAACATATTTTCAATAAGTTGTTAGACAGTTCGTTTTGTCTCTCTTTCTGTTTGTGTCTCTGTATTCGGCTATCGGGAACGGGAAGGAGCGAGGGGCGAGGGCGTAGCGCGGACACGCAGCATTTTGTTGAAAAACAAAAAACTTGGCCAAAAGGCAAAAGGAAAGGATGATTGAGAGAAATATAGATGACAAGCTCCTTGTAAGTCACACTTCAAAACTAACCGACAAACGAACCACATAAAAAAAAAACCAAAGCACATATTTTTTGCGATAGAAAAACGACTTAAAAAATACCCTGTAAAAGGCAGACAAGAGTTTTCCAGGATCTTAGGAAAATTTGTTCAATGTTTCGGTAACAAATTACAAAAAAAAAGCTAGCTCATCATTTTTGTTAGCCTTTTTTCCTAATTGATGACATCACACAAATAAATGGCCCTCAAAAATTTATTTATCTTGCTTGCTTCTGTCTGCGTTATAGTTAAGATCCTGTGTCATGTCAAGAAGATGGAGAAAAATGATATTTCTTTAGTTTTTGCCAGATCGTTAGATCGTTAGCCATAACCTCAATCTAGTCCGTCCACCTTGTGAGGGGGCACATTAACAGGGTATTGAAAGCTAAGCTCCCAAGAGGCAATCACTTTTTCTCTCTTTCTCTCTATCTCTTTTTCTGGGTGTTTGTTTGCGTTTCCTTGGCTTTTAATTGAAATCTTCCAGTTTTATCATGTTCTGGTCAAGTGAAGCGTAAACAATCATGTTTTGTGTGTCTCGTTTTGTGTTTGGTTTTTCGATTTAACCAAAAATGGTAGAGAAAATAAAAAACCAAACCAACTCAAAACTCAAAGCAGGCGCCTTGTTTGTCTTTTTAACTCTCTGCCTAAAAAAGTGAAGGTGGCGCAATTTTTGCTTTACCCAAGAAAGAAAGACAGAAAAATAACCAAAATGCAGCAGCAGCCAGCAGCCAGCAACAACAAAAACAACAACCATAATCACAATGACAATTTAACTATGTTTTTTTTTCTCTTTCTTTGGTTGTCATTTCTTTTTTTTTTTTTTTGTCCCCCCGTCCTGCCCCCTCCGATAGGTTTTTATTGGTTTGTGCGGGTGACTCCAGGAAATAGTCCAGTTTAGTTTTTTATGGCTGCCATAATTTAAAGTTTGTCCATTCGATTTGGCATCGATATACACCGATTCTATATAACCATAATAACCAAAAATAAAAAAAAAAAAGTTTTTTTCTCTGTCTCTGTCTATCTCCGTGTCGCCGTCTCCATCTCTGTTTCCGTCTCTGTCTCTGTCCATTGTTCATGGTTGAACAGACGGCCGGCAATCTCTGCCAGATTTGCATAACAATTGAGTTTCGGTCCGAGTTAGAGAGTTATAACCTTTCCCCCAATAAACTTAAACAGATTTTTGCCCCAGCTGTTGGGGTCTCTAAACATATGGCCGGCTAGTCAGCCAGCCAGGGCCAGTCAGTTGTTGTTGTTGTAGCTCTCTTGGTGCTGGGCAATAAAACATTTGCCAAATTAGTTCAAGTGTTTAGGTTTTTTTTTTTTTTGTTTAGCCAGTCTGCCAATTGAACCTTTTTATAATGAACTTTCACAACTTTTCAATCATTTACCATATTTATTAGAGTTAACAATTCCAGTTGACTAAAAAACGAGAGCCCAGTTAAGTATAGAAACTCAAAAAATGATTAGCAGTGTGTCTATCCGGAACTATAATTCAAAACTCTCGAAACTCTGGCAAAACTTTATACCAGATTCGATTCTCTTTTTGAAGACAAAACTTCTTTATTGGAAGACTTTTTTTTTTGAAGACTATTTAATATATTTTATCGATACGAAGGAGATATTCCATGGTTATTTGTCTGTAACCCAAAATTAGTTCTTCTTTTTTTGACTGTTTCATAAGCTGGACAAAATATATTTCCTCTTTGTAAAGGAATTCCTTTATGACTTTTTAAAGAAAGTTTTGTTGAATATCGGAGAAAAATTCGATTTATAATGAGGTACATCTTAGCCATACCTTTATTTATATTTTAGACAATTTTTTTTATGGAAAATTTCTAGCCATTAATGTAGGATTTGATAGGATATCGATAGATTAGTCTGATTGACATGGATATCCAGAACTTGGGTTTGGGTTGAGTAGAGGAAGATGTTGAGAAAATATGTGTAAAATATTTTATAAACTAATTTTATTTCACAAATATGAATTTGATATTTATATTGTTTGATTTAATATTTTGGCGGAGGAATCTAGTAACCTTAAAAGAGGCATTAGTTCTCTGGTTTTTGGTGGCCTAGAGAAACTATTTCGTTTTCTCTGATGGCCAGCTGTCTCAACACTTTTATTTGTAGTTATTTGGTTATGTTTAAATAACTCTTGAACGCAAATCGAAAAAGAAAAGCTATATACTTGGCTCGTTGTCTAGCTGTCCGCCAAGTGTTCAATCAAGCTGAACATAAAAAAAAAGAAAAGAAAACTTTAACTTTAACTTCAAATGATTTAAGTCAGCTAAAAGGCGACGAGCAGCTCTGGCTCTGGCTCTTCCGTCTTAGATTTGTCTCTTCACATTTAGGCCTAACTCCTACTCACACACACACACACACACACATACACAGAGAGACAGACAGCAGGCACATAAAGAGTTACATAATATGAGAAATATTTTTTAACTAGCCCCAAAGCCACGCAATACGAATTATTTAGGTACATATACATACATATATATAAATAATATTGTTCAGATAAAAATCCCCCTCGTCGGCCTCTTTAGGCCATATGTATGTATACAGCCTGAGCTTAGACCCAATCGAAGGTGTTACCAACAAAGCAAAGCGCATTGAACACATTGCCAATTATCGTGTCAGTTGTTGGCGTCATCGTCAGTCGACAGAGTCCGGCAGAGGTTGAGGTTATCTCTACTCTCTACTCTACTCTCCACTTCTCCGCCTCCTCCTTTAGTATCTCCTCTTTTCTTTTATTTCTCACACCAACCGCAATTTTCACTTTCAATTCAATAAATTTTCGTAATACAAGCGCAATACAAGAGGAACGAAGGGGAACATCCATCCATCCATGAGAATGACTGGACCGAACGGATACTCTTTGACTGACTGACTGACTGGCTGGCTGACTGGCCAAAATGACTGAATGGAGGTCTCTCCGGACTCTCTCGGAAACAAGTTGCATTTTGTTATTTGGTTATACAATCTTAATACTTAAAAGGGGGGAAGAGGGAGTTGGGCGGATGGCCGGCCAAGTGCAGTTTGTTTTTCTCTTTCTTCTGTTTTACACGCACTAACGGAAGCAGCATTTCTTTATATAAAAAAAAACCAAAAATATAAAAGTCAAAGTCATTGTAAATGAAATGAAAAATGAAGTATTTATGCGTGTAATTTCTTTCGTTACACTTTTACCTCTTTCGATTAGTATCTTTCTTGGCCTGGGCTTCGGCTCGGGCTTGGGCTTGGGCCTAAACCTTGTTATCAAGATTTATGTTTTTTGTTTACTTCACATTTTTCTCTCTTTCTTTTTGAAAGTTTTTTTTCATAAGCATTGTCGTGTTATATAAGTCGTTTAATAAGATCATTTTCCAAAACAAGATTATGATAGAATGATTAGCTGCTACGCAATCACGCAACTAATTTGTTTCCTTTTCTAACTCAAAGATTTAAATATTCCTAATTCAGTTAAACTATTTCAATTTCACCATCATTATTTATTTATAGGAATTCCACACAAAAAAAAAATGTAAAAAATATCACAAAATTTGTTTTTTAACCGTAGATGTGTCCATAATGACCAGCGTGGACAGCGCCATAGGATTTCACCACAGGCACATAGGCGGCTTGATGATGGACCACTGGAGTATAGGTCTTTACCACGGGCACGGCCACGGGCACAGCCACTGGCACATGGACATGCTTAACCACGGGCACTACAACCGGCGAAACGGCAACCACATGGGGTTCAGCAATATAACCAGGAGCAGCCAAGGCAACGGCAACCAAAGCAAGAAGTACGGCCAACTAGGAAAGAATCGAAATATTTATAGAGTCCAAGGATTACAAGGACATCCTTGTCAGTCACCATTGACTTACAGTGCGGAACATGTTGAAGTTGAAGTTGATGTTTGGTGTTTGGGTTTGTCTTGTTGGTTGTCTAAGAGACAATGAGTGACTGTTGATGCTCATCCATTGGATGGCTCATAATATATATAGGCAAAAATCTATTGACAAAAAACTTTGCACAAAACTTTGTCTATTTGTTTGGAGTGCCACGCGACAAACCAGTTTGAGAATTCTTTAGTTATTATTTTTGTATTTAATTGGAACTTGAGCTTGGTAAGCGTTAGGCATCTCTTTTGTTTAGATATTCATTTTGTAGGAAGCCAAAATCTGTCATTATTTTGTTTACGACTCATAAACCAATTAGACCGGAATATAGTAGAGATAAAGATGATATTTTGTGTATAATTTCGTTACGTCTTATGACCTTTGATCGGGGTAATAGCAGAATAATATTCGACAGGTGTCGATATGTCAAAGATAAAGTACTTGATGGATGGCTAATTAAGGAATAATTTGGAAATTAACCAAATTTTTTTTTAGCCTAAAATGAATTTTATGAATACAGACAATTGTTTGTGTCAATAATTTGGAATACATTTTGCAAAGGGATTGAAGAAATTGCCGCCAACCCACTTTTTGCACTGTTTGGAGCCAAAAACGATTTTATGTGGGTCACGCATGCGCAGCGCGCATTTCATTTTACTCATTGGCGACCTCTGGATAGGTTTGCAGCGCCCTCTGGAATGTCCGTTAGCGCCATCTACAACATCTACTGTTCAGGCAACATGTTGATGCAACATTGTGACTCACAAAAGTAGACAAACTAAGTCCATTATGTTGCCGCAACACAAAATTTGTAAAAAATTTACCCCTAAAGTAGGCAATAGAAAAAACAGAGCTTTTCCTTAAAAGCAGGCAGTACTTATTTAAATCTAACAAACTTTTAGCTTGGGCTTTATTTAGACACATTGTGAAAGCTTTTCACTACACATTTGTCTAGCTAGCCCGAGATGAAGCATTTTTAGTTAGCGCCAATAAAAAAAAAGTATCCGTTGGATTCAAATTTTGTAAACTTTTGAATAAGAAATGAGTGTGACTTACCGAGTGAACTGCTAAATGTCGCTGCAATTCTGCATTGCCGTATAGAGTTAACTCCGAAATAGTGGGCGAATTTTCAAGTTTGTTTTCCATTTCCCGCAACCAGCGACGTAGTTCCTTGGGATCCTCACAGAGACCCTCTGGACGTTGGGTTTCATCGAGAATCTAGAAAGTAGAAGCGTAAATCAATAAATAGATATCTTGACTGTTTTACTTCACTCCTCTCCTCCTGGGACGAAGAGAGTGATGCGGGTCGGGGCAGTCTCTTACCTTGAAACAACATTCATTGGATTTTTCCAGCACTGTGGCAGCTCCTTCTATTTCATAGCGGGCCTCTTTGCATGTGTCCAATAGATTTGTATCCATAATATAATTATAATTGGTTTGTATGGCCGCCCAGAGATCATCTTTGCCCGATGAGCTCAATCCCAATGTGGCATTACTGTGCAAACTGTTGGAGCTGCTATGACTATGGCCACTGCCCCAAGAGTAACGATGCATTTTGTTTGTATTATTTTTCTGCAAATAGTTATAAAGAGAGAGAGAGAGAGAGAGAGAAATGGAGAGGGAGAGAGTGAGACAGGCTTGAAGGAAATGTTGTGCTTGGTTAATAAATAAGTAATTTGAGGCTGCCAAATACGGCGGGAGTAATATGATTAACCATTTTTGGCATACACTATGCGCGCGCGCAGTTATTCACGGTGAAAAAACACAATCAACGACGTCAAAGCCAAAAAACCGGTTCACAATGCTCCCAATTGTGTGCACAATTAATTAATGAATTTTTATTTGTTGCAAGAAAGTCAACAAATCAAGCAACAAAAAAAAAAAAAAAACGTGGAAGGAAATTTCTTATTTAAACAAGCCGTCGACGATATTCGCGTCGTAACAATAAGATGAAAACATTGCAAATGATTGGAATTGGCCATCCAGCCAGCCAGTCAGTCAGCCCCATTTGCCAATTCGAAGATTTGTGTATAATTGTAATTGATTGATTTGAAATGGCGGCGAGGTCTGTGGGCCAGATGATGGTGGAATGAATGATTAGCAAAAACAGCAATAACAAAAAGAAATAGTGACTAAGAAAAGTCCACACAATGCTGCCTGCTGCAAGGAGGCCAAAATTAGCTGTTAATTTGTTTAGGTTGGGGGGCAAGTTGACAATGAAATGAATCAGACATCATTTCCATCCATAAAGGAGAAATAATGTCTGAATCATAGACACCAAACAAATCAAGTGGATGTGTTTGAAAACCTATTTTGCTCTAATATCATTGCGAATTTAAGGCAGAAAACTAAAATAAGTCCTTGATTTTGGCATTTCCCTAAAGTGATTTTTCAACTCTTATTAAATTTTTATACATACATATTTAGATGTTCATAAAACTTTTCGACTTCAATATAAAACATGCCTTTCGCCTTGGTTCTTTTCTAAGGCCTGTTTGAAAATACATTCTTTTCAACTCACAAAACAAAAAAAAAAAACTTTAAAAAAAGTATTTGACAGGAAACTGGATTAAAATAGCAATTAAAATTCTTTCTTTTCTTGCTTAGTCTTTCTCGCCTTCTTTACTCGACCATGTTGAATAGATTCAAAGAATAAAATAAGTTTTCGAAAATGGTTTTGTTGGCAAAGCTTTTACTCATTTAAATAAAATAAAGGCCGATGATATAGAAAACTATTTGAGGGATATCAAAATGCTAGCAGTTTAATAAATTAACAAAGGATTACACTCGACTGAAGTGAATGAATAAATCCCATTTGTCAGTTACTTTGCTTTCACAAATCCAAAAGTGAATAAAGTGAATAACTATTCAAAATAGTTACGCAAAAGCCAAGCCAAAATGGGCAGCAATCACTTTCACACTGCAAATTTTAATGGCAACTTGAGAGTTCTTAAAACAAAGCCTGGAGACGACGAAATCCACTAAATATAAACATAAATATTAATTAATTTCTTTTTCAAGTAAAAGTTTATGGTTTTTTTTTTTTCATTTTTATGAGACCCTTAAGAGAAATAAATAAAAGGGAACTTATAATCAATTGCCAATAAACAAAACATACAAAACGAAAAATAAAAGAGGTTGACTACAAAGTTAAGTACTCGAAACTGTCAATTTGTTGGCAAGTGGCAAGTGGCAGCCGGTTGGATCATGTTGAAGGGGATGTGGCGCCATAACGAGACAAGTTAAAGACCGTTAGCTGAAGTTAGTTTGGTCACAAAAATTGTTTGATAGCCTCGGCGGCCAAGTCATGCTAATGAATGAAATTTTATTAATAAATTATTAAAGCAATTTCCGCTGACACAACAAGAACATGACTAAGAAGAGAACGAACACATATTCTTCTAACGGCAGCTTGTCACATTTTGAGTAGCCAAACTCGTCGTTAGTTAGCCAGAAACTAAACTGAACTGAACTGAAATGAACTGAACTGCCGTGTGTGGAGAACAAGAACTGCTCGCTCAATTACAAATTTATGCGAATTTTTGCTGATGTCGGCCTACACCTGCTTGCCATCATCAGCCGCCATCACCTGGATGGGGGCAACCAACCAGGTATGGTAAGGTAACCAACCACCAATCAACCAGCAAACTACTAACCAAACCAGCAGCAACATTCACTACTGCAATGCTACTGCTGCTGCCGCTGCTGCTGCTCACTTACCTTGAGGCTGTTGTAGGGTCGCTCTAAATGGAGTTTAGCCTGGATGACATCACGACTTTCCTGCTGCTCTTCATTCGGTTGCAATGAGGTCATGGATTGTGAAGTTTTCATATCAATATTTTGACCATTTGGCCCATTTGTTGGTCGTCTGCTGCCGCCGCCGACGCCACCATCTTCGGTTGTTTCGCATCCGACTCTGACTCCCCCTCCATCTCCATATCCATCTCCTCCAGTTGCTGTTGTTAGGCAACGTCGTTGTTTCTTTTTAAGTGAACTGCTACGACTACTATTTGCCGATTTGGTTGTTAAACACAATTTTGGAGGAGGCGGTAGGGCTGGCATGGCAAATGTTGCCACCAGATCCTCCAATCTCATTGATTTCGTTGCTGTTAATCCTTTGATTTGGCTGCTATTGGATTCATTAACGGAAGACGTTAAATTCTCCTCTTCGCACTTCATCATGATGGCCGCTGTTTCAGTCTCTTGGTTGCTAATTGCTTCTATATCGTTTTCGTGTTGCATTTCCATTGTGTTGCTGTTGCTGTTGCTGTTGCTGTTGTTGCTGCTGCTTGCTGCTTGTTGTGTTGTGTGTGTTATTTTTTTGGGTTGTGTTGTGTTTAGTTAATTGAATTAAATTGTTGGTTGGTTTATGCATTTAAAATGTTGCCAAAAATTTGCATGTCTGTGCGATTTCCTCTCGTTTCCATTGCGTTTCGCTTAGTTGCATTTAACTCACTTCATACCACTGACAATGACCTTCAGCAGATAAGCAGAGTAGACGGTGGTTAGCTGGGTGGCTAAGCGATGGTTTGGGTGGATGCTTCTGCTGCTGTTGATTCCTTTATGTTCCGTTTCCGTTTATGCAAAATACTCGATTTTAAGTTGTTTTTTTCTTTTTTTTAAAGAAAAAAAACCTGCAATTAAGACTGCAAATAAACGCAAGAGAAATGCAAAAATTAGTTAAAAGGAAATCGAATGAAATTATTATTATTATTATTATTATTTCTGCATGTTTTTCTTTTAATGATCACTGCTCAATGTTGATGATGATGATGATGATGATTCATGCTGGGCTAGGGTTATTTATCTTGTATAATTGTTGCATTTATTCATTTTTCACTTTACATTTCGTTTTCTTACTTCTCTCTCTCTCTCTCTATCTCTCTCGTTTTCTACTAATGATCGGGCACCTGGCCGATTGGAGGAAACCATTAATTGATCAAGGTATAAAAAATTGCTATTGAAAAAGCAAAATTGTTTTCTTTTTTGTAATGTGCAATAATTTTCGCTAAAGCAATCCGAACAAATCAAAATAGATTAACCAACAACAAATTGCAAAACCTAAATGCCAAGAAGAATGCATTTTATTTGAGGAAAATTTTACACTTATCTTAACGAGATTTTTCTTCTGCAAGTGAAGCGGAAAGTTCTCCCCAAAACTCTTCACAAGAGGCAAAGGCAGTTCAGTTTTTTTTTTTACTCACACGGCGTATGAGTAACATAAATTATAAATACAATTTTTTCACATATGTTGGATAGGGAGATTTTTAGGAAGTCTTTAGTTTTAACCATTATCTATCTAATTCTTCCTTCCTTTTCTTTATCTCACCTTTCCTATCAAAAACGTTACCTTAACACTCAAATTTCAAATTTTTATTAAAAAATCTAAAATTTCTCGAATGTTTTTGGTTCCCGTTCTTATTTTAGTTTCACCCAAACGACTTTTAAGAAGTTTCACCTCAACCACTTAATATCCTTTTCATTAGAGCGATTCCTTACGATTCTTACTAAGCAACTTACAGTCTACTTTCTTCTTCTGTTACTTTATTTGATCGAAATCACATTCTAAATGCTACAACAAAGATATTAGGCACAGTCAACGCATTTAATAATGGGTTATAATTCAATTAGATTTAACAACAATCCTCCAAGAGCCACATAATAAGTTAATTATAAGTTATGAAACTTGAGAACCTTCTTGATATAAGCATAATTAACTCTTGGTTAAGAACATTATGTAGACAATGTAACTTGAGATTGTTGTCATATCAATGCATCTCATATCACACCCACTAACAACAACAACAACAACATTTGGGGGCTGGGCTGGGCAATTAAAAGCCACTGTAACCGGTAAAACATAACTACATAATAATACACTTACAACCGTTTGAAAGCGTTCAACGACTCTAACGCATAAAAGACAAAAAAAAAAATAAAAAAATAAATGAAATTACAATTACAATTATTACGATTATGCCCGAAGTGGGTATGAGTATACACACATAGAAAGGTATTACTTAATTTTTTTTTCTTTTCTTTGTTTTTTTTTTTTTTTAGAGGTAAGCGCAAAAACAAACAAACACTTCACCACAACCACCAATCCACAACAATCCACTTTAAAGTGAGTCCCCATGTCCATTCCCAATGCCAGAGAAATAAAGAAACAATGAACACGATTCTAATCGCCAAAGCAATCAAATTTTCATACAAAATTAGTCGCAAAAAACACTTGTGGGCCATATTTGTATGCAAATGGATCGTTGTCGGTGCTACAACACAGACAGAGAGACAGACACAAGTCCGACTTGGGAGGGGAGTGCTGCTGGGGGGGGTTAAGGCGTAACTTAGCCAACTCCCAAATTGGCCTGCAAGCGTTTATTTAGCCACTTAAGATACGAAACAACGAAACGAACAAAAGCGAGTAATGGAAATGGAAAATGAAAAAAAAAACAAAAGCTGCATAGTGAGTGGGTGAGGATAGCAAAAGGAGAGCGGGCGGGTAGAGACAAGGGGGGCTGGTGGTGGATGACAGTCTGCCGGGGCGTAACACAACACACAAATCGATGCTAAAAGCAGTAAATAAAGTTGGCCATAATAATTGCAAAAAAAAAAAACCAAAATGCAGTTTCAAGTTTGCCCTCAGAAGCAGACAAGACAAGAGCAGAGCCAAAAATCAGAGGCTCAGAGTCAAGAGGGGGGCTGCAAGGGGAGGCTAAATAGCTGACTGTGAAGCGAATCTCAATTTTGTCTAACTTTAACTTAAAAATTCATTGGGCAATTCAAGTTTTAAATCGACTTCGAGTTCTTCCTCTATTAAACAAACCAAAAAACTAGCCTACGCCACTGTCCTATTGCCGGGGTCAACGAGCAGGCAACCAAGGGGGTGGATTAAAATTACTAGACTTGCCTATACCCATATACATATATTGTTTCTGTTGTATTTTCAATTATTTATTTCATAATTCCAACTGCTACAACCTACGCAAAAAAAAAATTAAAAAAAAAACTAAAAAGATGAAAAACTGAAAAACTGCAAATTTTCATATTAAATTGTCTTGAATAAAATGTCGCCACAAGTTTTGTTGGTCCAGCCAAACACTTTGCACTCAAAATGACTTTCATAAAACGTGCAAAGAGGAAGGAGAAGAGCTGGTCCTCCCCCTCCTCTTCCTGCTAGCAGCAGCAGCAGTCAGTCAGTCACTTTAACTCTTTCCCTTGTCGTCAGACGACGACGGCAGTCTCTTGCCTTTCATGTTGTGAAAATTTGCATATGACAAAAGGAAGAAGTAAGGAGAGGGGTTTGGGGGCGGTTGTTGTTGCTGTTGCTGGCACCGTAACCGCATAAAATGAGTCATAAAGGAAATATGAAAACGACAACAAACAAACAAAACAAAAAAAAAATAAAGTCTCTTGGCTAATTATATAATTAATATGGCAGAAAGTTTTTAAACCGATTGGCATTATTATGCAAATTGCTGTTTAGAGAGGCATAGGAAAATCATCTTTTCTTTATTTTGTCGAGAACCGTTAAACAGATTTTAAATATTAGCACCTTTTTTTTTTTTGTTTTTTATTGACACATTATCACCATAAAGAGATAACGTCATCCATCACCTGTTACATCTCTTACATAAGACACCTGCAAATACCAAAAGTGGTAATAACTCTTTTTAAATTCCAGGAAAATTAAGAGAAACAACAAAAACTAAAAGCCTGAAACACTACACACAAGCACACACACACACACACCTGAAACAAGAAACAGAAACAGAAAATTTAATGCCAAACATGTTCCACATTATGACCGGCAAAGGCAATGAGACGAAGTTGGAGCCAAAAGCACAAGCCTAGACCAAAAACCTGGCTATTAATAAACCAAACAAAAGCACAAAAATAAAGAAGACAAGACACAAGCAAGAAGAGAGCTAAGGTAAAAATAAAAAATAAAAATAATGAAAAAACACATAAAAGATATTTGCGTAAACAAACGAAACCCAAAGACAAATACATATATGTACTAAAGATCCCAGCACCGAACTTAAGTGTACCCTGTAATTGCCCTCAAACAAAGAGAAGTTTCCATTCTGTTAAGTTTGCATTTCATTGAAAGTTTGTCATTAGGGCGCTTGGGTTGGGTTATTTATCCAATTTCAGATCAGATCAGCTTAGTTCGGAATCAAAATTAAATGGGAAAAGGTCAAGAAATTCAAAGTTTCTGCATCAATTAAAGAAATAAAACATACAAACTCTTAAAAGGTCGAAGGAAAACGATCTTCCTGAAGCTAGTTCAGCTTATACCAGATGAAGTAATGCTAAGCTAACTTAACGCAAATCGAGTAAATGTTCCCTCAAAGTCAGGCAATAAAAGCCCGACATGAATAAATGAATTAAGGTTAAGTCCTCTCCTCTGCGATTCTCAAAAGTTGAAGTAAGTAAGAAAGCTAAGCTATAGGTATACGATTTTGTTAAGACTTTTCGAGCTAATCAAGAGAAGCTTACTTCTGAGCCAAGCCAAGATACCCTTTTTGCAAGGGTATCAAAAACACGTTAAAATAATTTCAAAGAAGATAAAAAAAAAAATGTGAACAAACAACACAATTTAATGAAAACTTCAAATTAACAACAACAAAAAATAAAGACACCGACACAGAGAGAGAAAGAGACAAAAACGAGTTGGGGTTACACTTTAAACTCATAAATCTGTTAACAAAAAAGATGAATAATAAAGGGGGAAGCTCGATTTTTGTGTGGTTTAAGTTGTCATATAAATAAAACACGATGACAAAAGCATATCAAGTTGAATGAGGTCTCTCATCGGGAGGAATTGAATGAAAATGAAAACAAACTTTCAATTTTCTTTGAGAGCAGCAGCAGCAGCTAATTTTTGTTAGTTGAAGCCGATTATATGTCTTTAAGCTCCTAACATCAAATACAAATGATGCATAGATTAAAACCAGTTTAACAGTTTACCAGGCCAGGCTGCCACGCGGTCCAAGCCACATGCGAGCGAGTGTGAAGAGTGCCAGCTTTTTCCCAGTTGATATCACCACAGATTATCCTAATCCCATAATCCATTACTATATGATTATATTGCCTCATTGATTAGGATAATTCTCCACACAACAACACCTTACAACTGCGCATATTGGGGTTGATTTGGGGTTCGTGTGTGATCTAATAACTTAAGAATGTCATGCGAAGGTGTTGCCATTGCTAATAGCCCGAGGAGATCTTCTGATGTCAGAGCAATAATTGAAAGCTATTAGAGGAGAAGGCCGGCTGTAGGCTACGCTGGGACTAGACATTCCACATATTGAATGCAAAATGTATGAATAATCGTTTTGCTTTGTATAGTTTGTTTATTCTAATTCGTTGAGAATATATAAAATTGTGTCCAATTTTATTAATCTGTCTATATAGTTCTAAGTAAGTATATGTATAAGTGATTTTTTTCTATATAAAGATAAGAAAGGTGCAAAGTAATTTGTGCAGAATTTCGCTTTTACGAAAAAAATCATTTTGTTTTGAAAATTTTTTGAAACTTTATAAATAAATCAACCAATTGAGTTATTTTCAAAAAACAAAATATTAAAGAAGTAAACTCTGGCATGGTCGAATCAAAGAAGCTAATATCGAATTGAGTATTGTCAAGAAAAATCCTAAACATGATGTAAAAAAAAAAAAGATCTAAATACAAAAATTTACATACTTTAACAACCAAAGAACAACGAGTATGGCTTGAAGAAGTTAAGAAAAGAAAACTTTTTCTTACTAAGAATGCTTTTTTTTACAGATTGTTCCTATGGCAGCTATATTAGCTATATTATAGTAGTCCGATACGGGCTGTTTTAGAACTTAATCATAGGCAGATGTCTATGGGAATAAAAAGTTTACACAGACGGATATGGGAATATCGACTTTGTGGTTTTTTAAAACGTCTTCTTCTCTGTTTTTCTACTTGGTGGATTTTGGGTTTTTCTGTATCTCTATCTTCTTCTGTTTTTCTTAGCATTTGCTGATCTGATTTTTAAGAAGATTCTATTTAAGGTTTTGAAATAGTGCGTACAATGACAAAAAGAGAGAAACGAATATTTGTCAGACTAAAAGTAAAAAAAAGTAATACCCTCTGCTGATTAATATTATTTGATAATTTACTTTGGTCTTCCAGTTAATTATGGTCAAAACTTTTAATAATACTGGCCTAATTGCATGACTCTATTGGTATTTTCTTAACAAATCTTCACACAAACCTAACAACAACTTTCATTTGGTGTTCTATTATTCTTGCATTCACTTTTTCTTTCTATCTTTTGATCTTATTGTTGTTGTTGTTATTGTTGGGTGGAATGAGTTTTGTGTTTTTCCTGTTACACACACAAATATTTGCTTCCGTTCGTGTTCTTACAACTTTTTCGCTTCGCTCCAAATTTACGCCACAAAAAAATTTACTTAAAGTGTGTACTTTAACCGGATATGACGTTTTTACGACTTTGTTCTCACGAAAAAAAAAAAATCCAAATAATATCTGTATCTGTCTAGCGGGGAAAATGAAGCTCTCAAGCAAAGAGTATTAATTGAAATCTACATTTGAGTTTATTCGAACGACCACTTGACTTTGTGTTGTGCCTGAACTTTGAAGCAATTTGTGTGTCTGCTGCTGCTGCTTATGGAGAAGATTAGATAAAGAGCAGCCCCAAGCAAAAGACGATGCATGGAATCGAAGTCATTGCAAGCGATTCAGCGAATTTAATCAAGTTCCAGCAATGGAAACGACGACGACAATCAAGTGTCGAGTGGCTAAAAATTAATCAATTAGTGACTGTATTATTCTCTTCCTCTCTCCCTCTCGCCCTCTTGTCTCTTTTTCCTACTCTCTCTTATTTCTTTATAGCAAACAATTTAGTCATCAAGCTAAAATAAAGTAGAACCAAACTTTAAGCCAAATTTTGCTTTAGTCGCATAATTAAATACTCTTTGAAAGATTTCTTGTAAAGAGGATAGATTCTCTGAGAGGAGATCTGGGGGCGCTCTCTAGACGTGCTTTTGCTTTAATATTTTATCAATTTCGTTGGTTATTTTAATATTGAAATTCATTCTTATAATAACTCCTGAGAAGAATTATTATTATTTAATTATTAGGAGAGCAGATCCTAAGTCATCTAATATATTTCAAGCCCAAGCTAAGAGTATTCTCGTGCTTAAATGTCCAACTAGAAAAGGGTATACAAAAGAAGGAGACCATGACATCATGGTTAAAATAAAGATAAGATCGACAAAAAAGAAATATAACCACAGATATAATCGAACAACAACTCTATATATATATATTGGCGGCAATGAAAGAGGTGGCTGGATGGTGTATGGTGGAGGGAGAGACAGCGGGTCGGAGGTCTCGAAAAGGTCTCTACCTCCATGCGACACCAAAGAACCGCATTCCGTATGACCATAGCATAATTAAAATATTGTATAAATAATCAACTTTTGGTATCTATTGCAAGCAAACTGAGCAACTGTGCAACTGGACTTGCTGCAGCAGCAGCAAATTTTTCACAAGAATTTGACCACATTTGGCCAAGTTGACCAACTGTGTAGAGATCTCTACTAGCCAGCCAGCAGCAACTTGCCATAAATTGCCAATTGCCAACTTGTGGTGCACCAGGCACCAGTCGACCAGCAACAGCAACAATAACAACAACAACAACAACAAAAAGCAACACCTAATGAATTGTTAACTGCTTTGGCAACATGTTGCCAAGAGAGTTGGAGCCTCTTATGTAGCAGATCTTGGCGTCACTTTTGGCACACGTGAAGCTAAAAGTTACTTTGTCGCAAATGGCCAAATGACAGGCAACACACACACACACACAAACACATACACACTCAGCACACAGCTAACAACAATAACAATAACCATATTGACTTGTAAAGAGCAAGAAGAGGAAAAAAACAATAACAATAACACACGATGCAGAGGCCAATCAAACGAAACCATTTTGAGTTCAAGGGAGATCAGCGGGATCAGCGGCATAGCCAGGCCAACCACAAAGGCAGGCAACCACCAAAGCAACCAACAACAACAACAACAACAAGCACAACAATATGAATGTTTGGCCCACCTAGATAAATCGGAGCAGACAGTGCGCGGCAAGCAAAAAGAGAGCAAAAAGGAGGCCGAGGTGAGGGTAGGAGGACTGCGGGTGCGGTTGCTGTCACAAGGGGACAACATATAGATACGAATATGTTTTTGTTTTCGGGTCCAAGGCAATGAATTGTTAATTTGCTTGGACAATATTGTGTAGTAGATATGGCTGACTGGAATAAATGCAACAAGGAAACTAGCAGATTGAGGGAGTGAGTTGATTGAGCGGCGGCATCGTCGTCGCGTCGTCCATCTAGTGTTACAGTTGATTTAACTTGTCAAAATTGGTTTTCCTTTTCTTTTCATTTTCTATGATTTTCATGACTTTCGTTGGCTCAACAATTTCTGAAGTCATCAGTCACTTTCATCCATATGAACGCTGAGCCCCTTTGAGTTAGTTATTTAATATTTAAGGAAGAAAGTTTGAGAACTGACTGGATCACTATATCAAAAACCTAGGCAGTAAAGTAAATGTTATCAGAAAAGAATTTGCCTTTGATTAAAAAATGTTTATCTTAAGGCTTTTAGAGACCATTAATTCATATTTTAAGAGGCAAGAGGCCTCCAACTTCCGAGAAGGTTTTAATAACAGAATTTTTTTTTTTAGCTAAAGTGAATTCTCGACATACTTTAAATTGTTTTTACTCTCAATTCCTTTTATATGCTTCTCACCCTTTTCAAAAGTTATGTCAAACTTCACCCTTTTTGGTATATTTTTAAAGGGTATTCACAGTGGAAGACAACCAGACAAAAAATAACATGTGCCGATTGTCAACTAAAAATGAAAACATTGCGAATACCTTCGCCTTTGCCATTATTGCAAACATTTCTCTCTCTCTCTGTCTCTCTCTCTCTCTCCCCCCCCCCCCTCTCGCTTTACCAATTGGCGGCGCTCCTCCGTATTTTCTTCTTCCCTCATATGTAACTACAACAAGCCAACACCAGGTACCAGAGGCAAATGCATACATATATCTGCAGCCAAAGTGCAGACCAAAACGACAGAGATAGAGACAGGGACAGAGAAATATTTCTGTAGCCGAAAAGGTGGTGCGACAGTTGGCGACATGAACATGGACACGACACCGATCGGAGGACAACAACAACCAGCAACAGCAACAACAGGGACAACAGGCGGCGGCTATATAAAATGTTAAGTTTTTGGCCACAAAAAGGCCAAACAGCCACCAAGCGGCAACAACAACAAAAACAAAAGCATAACAAAAGAAAAACTTTTTTTTTTGTTTTTAGAGCTAGAGCAATTAGGAGAAGTGTGGTCCAAGCCCCAAAACTGAAAGAAAGAAAAAAAAACGAAAGTTATCTCTCGCCCGAGTGGACAAATTTTGAAAACATGCAAACCAACATTGTCCTCCTTCACCTCCTCGTCTAGCGCCTTCTCTTCATACTCCACCTCCTTCTCCTCCTACTCCACCATCTTCCGCCAATTGGCATTCGTAGCTGCTCCTCTGGCCCCCTTTTTTTTTTTGTTGTTGTTGTTGTCTGTACATTTTCCATGGAGTTTTCAGCGAGCGTGGTAAAATTTGTCTACAACTTATAAACAAATATATATTTCTTTGGTTTTTTTTTTTTCTTTTTTGGTTTGGCCTCCCCACTCGAAATTCCGTTACATGCATGATAAATGTGTCGTGTTTTATAGTTTTTCTTTTTTTTTTTTTTTTGGTGTCATTTTGTGGTTGAAACAAGATTTCATTTGTTCTGCAATCGTTTTGAAGTTACTCCAAAACGGTGGCTAATTTTAACCAAAAAACTGTGAAACTATTCCCGTTCTTGTTAAGTTTTCATCTTTTTTTCCAAAGTCCAAAGGGGAAGTCGTTTATTATGACCAAGAAGATTGTGATTTTTGGTGTCCAAATCTGTGGTGCTCGGTGACAGGTGGTGAGGTTGTAAATAACTCCTGGAAAAACCAAACCGAACCGAACAAAAAACGCCCTCCCACAAAGCCCAAAAACCAAAAAAACGGCCAACATATTAGCTTGAGATGAAAAGCCTAATGTATATGAGAAAAATGCTATAAAAAAATGAAATAAATAGGCCAAGTGACAGCTTGGTTAATAGATATTCTCCCCCTATTGGGCGGACAAAAAGTTACCTAATTTTGAATTTGATTTTTAACATTTTCATACTTTTAGAATCATTAAAAAATAACCAAAAACTGTTGTAAATTTTGTCATGTTTATTTAAGCATTTTGTTTTTGTATACTAAGAAATGACGAGTATTTTTTGATCCCTTTTAGAACAGCTTTTGGGTGGAATTTATTTCAACAAATTTGAAATAGGTTTTTGATTTTTAAAAAACATGGAAATTATGAAAATGGGGCCGACTTGGAACAAATTTCTTTCGCTAAAATAATGCATGATGTTTTTAAAAGGCCTATAGAACCTCCCTTGGGGACCATACCTAAATTACATTATGAATTTTATTATTCTAATTTGTTTTGTTTCACTTTTGGACCGATTTCGTGTGCATTTGCCAATAAATTTATATTTATGAACCCTTTATGCTACCGGCTATGGCTCATTTAACTGATTTTTATAGCTGATTCAAGCCAATCTCACATAATCATCACGTTGCTCGATGCGATGCTTGTTGCATGTCATCGTCGTCTCACGAAAAAGCAGTGTTTAATTTTGAGTCATTAAAAGTTAATAATCTTTGACAATTACTCACATAATCGAGTGTGAAATCTTGGCAGTAAATTGTGCGAAAGCCCAAAATCGCATTGGCCATTCAGCAGCAGTCAGACAGACGATGGGATTGTGGCTAGTAGCGGCGGCTGCTCTAAGCCAACGGCAAACTGAAAATAAAAAGCAAAAGCGAAAATGCGTGTTAAAGCAAATATGTAAAATTAATTTTGATGGTTTTTTATTTCGTCTATACCCTTCCTTTTTTTTTCTTATGTGAGAGGATTTAAGCAGATTTGGTTAATCTGATTAAGCCAGATGATTAGTTTAGCAGACTTCTTTAGCCAATTCAAGCAGAGGAAGGGTATAGCTTTTGTTGGTGTGTAAGAAGTAGCAACAACTTCTCACTAAATGGAAAATCGTTTACCAAATTTTATTAGCACTTTTCAGACGCGGCCAAGGCGAATTGCATAATGCGACAACGATGGCGAATGGAAAGCCCAAAAGGACAAAAAAAAACAACAACAATTTTATATATGTATATACATGTATATTCAAATATATCAGTACTCAGACACATAAACATAACTTTTACTTGGCAACATTTGCTTAGCAACATTTTTATGGACAACCTTTCGCTCTCAAGAGTCCAAAAATCAAAAAAAAAAAAAAAAAAAACGCGCGTGATAAATCAGCGACAACTTTAACTTCGGCTTAAACCACAAAAACTCCCACTGGAAACAACAAAATTTGTGGCACGACAAATATTTTCTTTTACCCAGGGCGTCCTCCTCCTTTTCTCTCCCTGTCTCTGTCTCTGTCCCTATCTCTCTCGCACTCTGTCATAACAATTCATTATCATTAATTATATTTGCACTCAACAAAATCATGAAAAATTTAACAATGTCGATTAAATTGAAAACAATTTCGATGCCCCGCAACAACAAAAATTTCAATATTTCTCGTCACATTTTTAGCCGTTAGGTTAGGATCGAAAGAAAACCGAAACCGAAATCAAACCCTTCACCTTCACCCACCCCTCTCCCACCAAGAGAGAGAGAGAAAAAAATGGCTCATAAAACATCAAACAGGCAACACAAATCGCAACAACAACAACAATTTATTGGTCGCATTAACCTCGGCGAACTCTAACTCACTTCTGGCGGAGGTTCAGAGAGAAAGAGAAGGAGAGAGAGAGAGAGAGAGAGAGAGATAGCCGTCCGGCCGGCCAATCGATGCGAGTTGTGAAAATATCATTTACGGGGCAATTTGTAAAGAAACCGAAAACTTCAGCGAAATTTATTTATTTTTTTTTTTTTTTTCATTGCACGAACAACAACCAAGCCACAGCCAAATGAACGTTGTTGTCGATTTACTTTGGCAACACCAAAGAAACAGAGTTTTTTGTTGTTGTTGTTGTTGTGGTCAACTTGTTAAAGTCGGAAATGGGCACAACAATTGGCTGATCCGTTGATCGTCAGCGTCAGCGGTCAACAACAATAAGGAACGTCGACGAAAACAATCGACTGAGCAGCTAACCAACCGATCGACCCACCGACCGACCGACCATCCGACCATTCAGACAGACTGACATCGACGACTGACGACAACTAAGTCTCCAGGCGATAAGTGGGTCCCTTTCCAATGAGTGGAAAGGTGATGGATGGATAGCTTCAATATGGTGGGGGAGGAGATGGAGCAGGAGGTGGAGGAGCCGCCGCCTGAAGGGATTTGGCAATTTCAATTTTCATGTCTCTAATTTCGTTTTGAAGACAAACACAAATTTTTGACACATTCAAATCACAAAAATGTTTATTTGGAACACCGATCGTACCCCCCAACGATTACAAATTGTTCAAGCATATATATATAATATTTAGTTATCTTATCAAATATGTGAAAGACTAATATTTGATCTTGGCAACAAGTCGTTGCCATTCTTTCATTTACTTTATGAGGTTGAAAATTGTTTCTTTTTTGCGTTACAAAATGTTCGATTCAAAAGTGTAACAAATTTTAATATTGTAATGTAGAGGTATTCGAATAAGGAAGAGAAGGATTACCTTAAATTTTATCGCTTGCGTGTTAAAAGTCAAAGTCAGGTGTAAAAAAAAAAAAGTAAATGTTGTCAGCGTAAAGGAGCAAAAAAAGCGGCACCTAACAACACTCACCAAAAATTGAAAGTTAAATTCGCTGCAAAGCACAACAAATCGAAACTCTAATTGTTTCAGTTTCCATTTCGATTTCGTCTTGTCTCACACACACACACACACACACACGCTCACACACGCAGCATGATATGAATTTAATTGAATGAAACCATTTTGGTGGCATCATCATCATCACGATCATCATCTCAATTCAATTCAATTTGATTCGTTTCGTTTTGGATTCAAGTCAACTTAAATAGAGCTGTAAACATATCAATTACCTGACCAAAGCATTTGGAGGCAGCATTTTGTCGTGGCCCAATTAAGTGAGAAAACAAAAACAAAATTATCAACGCACTTTTTCTCACTCACTGAAGGAGTCGTCTTCCTTTTTGCACTCTCAAAGTCAGTCACTTTTTCTTTCTCTCAACTTGTCGCCAATGCATTTTATTTTTGTTGCTGTTTTTCTTTATCAAAATCGAATCTATGGACGGGCGGACAGCTAGACAGACAGACAGACAGACAGAAGATAGTTGTGTGTACGTTCAGCCCACACATCGTTCAAAAACGACAACAAGCAAGTCAACGACGGCGACGACGACGACGACGAGTTTTTCCTCACTCACTTTCCAGTAGTCAGTCGTTTGGTGCTCATTGTTGGTTTTTTTTTTTTTTACCCATTGAGAAGTCAAAGTCGCGTCATAGTTAAAAAGATATTTTATCTATGAGCTTAAGTTGGAGTTTGTATGTGTTTGTGATTCAATCTGTCTCTTTCACTCTCACTGTGTGTGTGTGTGTGTGTGTGTTTGTGTATGTTGCGCATTGTTTTTATTGCATTTGACTTTCGTTTGTTTGAAAGTGAATCTCAAATATTTCACCATGTGATGCCAATCTGGTGGATCTGGTGGTTGGTGGTTTTCGGTTTATGGTGGAGTGGTGCATGGAAATGCCGGCGCGCACCCATGTGTTCGACGTTTTGGACAGAATTCGCGATTTTCTATCCACAAAAGTAACAAGGTCATATGAAATGCAGGTAAGGCGGCGGCGCGGCGGGCGGCAGCGGCAGCGGTGGCAGCGGCTTAACGAGGCGCAGTTGGAGGCGGGGTGGCGAAGGGAAGGGGGAGTAGTTGCATCTAACAATGTCGTTTGTCTGGGATTTCGTCCCATATCTTTAACATCTTTGTTGCTGGTAGCTCAAACGCATTTCACTTTCTATTACCATCCATCCAAATGCAATACAAACGCAAGTGGGCCGCCAAATATTGTCAGCTTCTTTTTTTTTCTCTCTTTCTGCCTCTCTTTCTCTCTCTCTCTCTCTCTTCACTTTCATTTCCTTTGCATTTTTATTTATATAAAAATTTTCAAGTGCATTCCCATGAAAAGGGAAAAAAACTTTTAACTTATTCTTACCCTCTCAAAATATTTGAAATCTTAACCTGATGGCTTGACACCTTTTCAAAGGTTTTAGATGACGTACAAACGAAGAAAAACAAAAAACAAAAATAAAAAACAACAACTTTTGTTTCTGCTCAGACAACCAAAAAAAAAAAACAAAGAAGGAAAGAATATATCTGCTGTTTGGTTCCGCATTTTGCCTTAGATTGAATTACATTTTGGCCAGTCAGCACCAGCAGCAGCAGCAGCAGAGTTATGGGAGCGCGTTGTGTAAAAAAAGAAGATTCTTGATGTCACATCGCTTTCCATCTCTCTCGAGTTTCCATATCTCTCTCATACGATATGAAGTGACAATTTGATTGTGGCAATTGAAAGGAAACTTAACCCTCATGATTATGATACACATTTCCATGTCTCCCTATCTTTAGCTATGTGTTTGCTGTGTGTGTGTGTGTGTGTGTGTGTGTGTGTCTGTTCAGTTTTGTTGGTTTCTCCAATGGCCAGGCCACTGTCGTTTTTGGCCATTTGATGTTGGAGTTCAATGTGAAAGTGCTGAGACTCTGAGAGTTATGCATGCAGCACACAATGCCAAGTAGTTCGAATATCTTTGCCTAGATACATTTATGAAATGCATTTTTTAGTGGGCACGTACATACAGGGAGAAAAAGTCAATGGAGACCTGCGTTTGCTGCTTTTCCCACCATCATCATCATCATATGCAGCAGGCAGGCATTGCCAGACAATGGGTATAGATCCATGAAGTGGTTCCGTTTTGTCCGTTGCAAAACCATGAGGAGAAGAGGGAGGAGAGTTGATGAAGGAGAAGGAGAAGGAGGCGACTCGCACCTGAGGCAACGTCGGCGGCCGTTGCATGTCATTTTCTGACGCTATCTCAATAATTCATACGCAATTGTATTGAACAATAAATTAATCACACGAAAACAAGCCAAACCAAACAACAAAACAAAAAGACCATAAAAACGACCCGCCACACACACACACACACACACATGCACAGGTCCATCATAAGTAACAATATATGGCCAAGTTAGAGATGGGTGCGTGATTGAATTACATTTGAAACAACTTATGGAAATTAAAATCCTTTTACAAAAGCCTTTAAAAGTTGTTAACATCAAATCTAATCAATACATTTTTAAATCTAACCCAAATAATTAATTCATTGACAGATAAGTTTAGTAATAGGATCCTCCGACACTTTTTGGCCCACTTTTTGTAGAGTCAAGAAGAGTTTTTATTCTAGGAGTTTGTGACTAGGTTAAAGTTTCCAAAATTAAATTAAGCCGATAGGTTGTTCCTTTCAATTAATGATTGAAGATGAATGGAAAATTGGAAAAAAAAAAAAGAAGGAACTAAATTGGTTTTTGGAGGTTTTTGACATTGGGCAATTGGGAGGGGAGAGGTCTGCCTCTATGAATGCTGAAAGGAGCTCAAAAGGGGTAAAACTTCGGGTTTCCGAAATATTTTTGTCAGCCCAAGAAAGGGTTATGAAATAAGAATTTGTGGGGAGAAATCAGAGAGTCATGAGTTGTTTCTTATGTCATCCTGTGTGCCTCCTTAACCTCGAAATGCGTTCCCCTTAAAAATCGAATTCACGAAGCCATCTCCAAATATATGTATTTGTTGAAAAAAAAATAAAAAAAATTTTGATGGAAAATTAAATAAACATACACAAAATAGAAAGAGAAAGAAAGAGAGAGAGAGAGAGAGAGAGAGAAAGAAACAATAACTACAACAACAACTAGCAATTTTTCCAATTGAACAAACGAACAACAAGATCGAACGTGTTTTGGGTGCAAAAGTCAATTAATCATTAAAAGCAAAAACCAATTCCATGTCCATGTCCATCTACATCCACATCCCCATCCATTGCACAGGAAACAAAACATTTTGGCCAAACTGAATGTTTGTTTGTCCGTTTGTCTCTTTTCGGTTTGTTTGTCATAGACTCTAAAGTAAAAGTCTACACACGAAAGAAACTGTGACAATGGCAAAGTTGTTGTTGCTGTTGTTGTTGTTGCTGCTGCTGTTTGCCAATTGCACAATTAATGAACATTTTCCAGATGCCAGGAACTAAGTAGTAAAACAAAACAAAAGAAGCAACAAAAAATTCCAACAAGTAGCTCAATTTCAGCGCCGACACAGAGAGTCGAATCGCCTCCATCGCCTCTCCCATCATCAGTCCCAATGATAATGATGACGACGAAAAGTGAGCTTGAAGGAAACTTGTTTTGATGCATTTTTAATTGCTGCTGCTGCTGCTGCTGTGTGTAAGTTTACTTTATGTTGGCCTGGCCTAGCCTGGCCTATGGCTAGTTTATTGGCTCAACTTACAGGTTTGTAATATCTATTTAGCAGGGTGCTTGCTTGGTGGCTGGTGCTGCTGCCTTTCCATCATAATTTCATACATATGCGGTATGCGGTAGGTCTATGAGTCAGTCAGTCAGTCAATCAGTCACTCAGCCAAGTCAAGTCAAGTCAAGGCAAGGCAAGGCGAGGCAAGACGAGGCAAGTCAAGTCTAGTCACTAATGCTTCCAGTGATTACAAATAGTTCAAGCAAACGCAACATTTGCCAACCTTTTTTACTTTCCGTATTATGTTTAGTTTTTTTTTTAAGGATTTTACATAATCTGGAAATCACAATTTAGTTGTTTTCTTTAACTTTAACAATCCATAAGATATTACCTGAACGACAAATAAAAGACTATAGTATTATTAGTACTTTGTACTGGCAACATCAATAGGAATATATTATATAATCTAATTTCACTTTAATTTATAGTATCGTAGCGATTCCAAAAGTGATTTAGGTCTATTTCAAGACGAGCCCAAGGGCTTCCAGTAGATGGTAGAGCAGCCAAAATGTGTATACTGATTTACCTTACCAATAGACTCGCCTTCAGGAAAATAGAACAGATCTAACATTAGATATCTCAAACTATCGAGAAATATTCTGTTTACTTAAAACTAAACAACAATCTAAATTCAACTTTAGGTTGTCTCTTCAATTTTTATTATTATTAAAAGACTTTGCGAAAGGCTTCAAAATATAGTATTGAAGGCTAGAACTAATTGAGAATTATAACTACAAACTACAGGTGAGAAAAAAAACGGAAACAAAGCTTATAATATAAAAGTTTATCGTTTTAAATTCTAGATAATGACAGAGATAATTGCTATATCTTAACTTTATCGAACGAATAGAAATCAGGATAACTAAGAAGCTCCAGAAATTCCCACAGAAAGCATAAAATTCCAAATGTAATAAGGCAAAGGAAAAAATCGACATAAAAAACTTTGTTATCAGTTAAAAAAAAAGTTGCGCAAAATCTTAATGCAAGAAGCTGAAGCGAAAAGTAAGTTTAAAAGTTTCCGGGTAAGTCTTTTAGAAAAAAGTAGACTTTCTGAAAATGTCAAAAAAGTAAAACAGCTGCGCCAAAAAAAAAGTGAGTAAAACGCATATGTGGTGCATATGTCCTTTTCGAATGTCAATGTTAGTCTATCTGGAGGCAAGTTCCGTCTCTTTTTATAGTGGTCTAACATGCAAAGAAACACACAAAATAAAAAACAGATATACCAAAAATTGCGGCCATCGCGTGTTTGGGCCAAGTTTATATAAAAGCCGGCATTTTTGTTGTTGCAGTTGCTGCTGCCGCTGGTGTTGCTGCTGCTAGCTGCTGTTGTTACCCCCTTGAAATTAGTTAAACAAAAGTCGTAAACATAAACGTTGAATTTTAATTAGCAAACACTTATGTTTGGGGTCTGAATGAATGTGGGGAGGAGAGATGGATATGGAGATGGAGATGTCGGGCAGAAAGGTGAGAAGAGGAGAATGGAGACCATAAATATTTCGAATTGCCCTAAGCGAAAACTTTACACATTATTATTAACTCTAAATATACATATGTGGAAATTTTCCTGCAAGTGGGTGGAGGAGGATAGGAGGAATGGCAATTGTCATGGTATGTCTGTCATGCCATGTCAAAAAAGAAAAAAAAAACAAACGTTCAATGACCGTCGGCGGCGCCGGAATTGGTAATAGATGGCATTTAGTTGGTCTGGTTTGTTTCCCTCTTCTCCCGCTGTCTATCACACTCCATTTGGGATTTGCATTGTTAATTATAGTTATAATTGTCGATGGTTTTTTAGTAGACAAAATGTTTTCAATTTGATGTGCGAAGAGTTGAGAAAGACAAATTTCAGGTGTGATCAAATTTATATACCCTTACTCTAGTCCTCTCTCTCTCTCTCTCTATTCTTCTTTCAATATGATGACCACGCAAAAGTAAATAACCCTCAAAAATTATTCATCTTACATATGTATTTTGAGCCACGCCTTACAGTCCTTCTTTTCCCCTTTTTTCTCTGTCTGTCTCAGACAACGACTTCATACAAATAAATGACCCTTAAATAAAAACTCGTCTTGATTACCTTAAATATGACTACAAATTGAATTACGCCTTACAGTCTTCCTTTTCTCCCTCTTGTCTTAATATGATAACCTCACACAAATAAATGACTCTAAAAAAAAGCCTTATAAATATTTTTTTCTAATACTCATATTCTAGCTTTATGGTGTGTTTTATGAATGATTTCTATATGAGATATACATAGTGGCCCGATCCAAGTTTTACCCTCTACAAGGGTATAAAGATTGGCAGTAATAAAAAGCTTAAGATAAATCGAAATCTCTATTGAGTGTTTTTTATGTCATTTATCATTTATGTCTGTTAGATTACAAATCATAGGGGCGGGCAGGGGGCTTGTTGTGGCCTGTGCCTTGTTAATTTCTCTGTCTAGTTAGTTTTTACTGCCTCTGAATGGATGAATAGATAGATAGATAGATAGATAGATGGATGGATGGATGGATGGATGGATGCACCACCACCAAGCGGAACCACCAAACGAACCACCAGCAGCCACATCACGTCTATGGTGCTCTTTAAAAACGTCATTAACATTAACCTAACAGACTTTTCACCTTGACGACTGGCTACAAGAAACTGCAATTTTCTCAAAAACAACAACAAACGAGACAGAAATCAACTCATTAAAGTCTCAAAAGCAAGTAGAGAGAGGAAGCACAAGAGAGGGGTGGGGAGGGAGAGAGCGAGTCAGTCATTCAGTCCGGCTACTAAAAAGACATTGGAAAATTGGTTAGCCAACAGCAGGCGGTAGGCGGAGAGAAGGATAAAAGTCAAAATCAATGCGGGTGTCTGTGTCTACTCCAAACTCTCTGAGCCACATTCACTTGTCGTCGTCGTCGTCTTCGTCGTTGGCGCAAACGACGGTAGCAATGCAGCAGCTCCAAATACATAGAAGAAGAGGTTGGGGAGGACACTCAATTTCAACTGGACGACAGCAGCAGCAGCAATCAAGTAGTCATTGCTTGCAGTTGTCCGCCTCCGCCTCTGCCTCAGCCTCAGCCTCTGCCTCTGTTTCCTCCTTTGACGTTAAGACAAACGTAAATCGTAAATGTACATGTATAATTGAAAAAAAAACCCGAAAATAAAAATTTATATCATGTCATTTGGGGAGCAGAAAACTCCCACACACGTAATCGCTTGGCGCCGCCGTCACCGTCGCCTTTGCCGCCTTGAAAGCATTTCGCTGCCAGTGTGACCAAATAAGCTAAAGTAAACTAAAAAACATAAGCAAAGTTATTACCCTGTAAAACTTTCCCAAAAAAATATCTAACGATTAAAATTTTCAACTAACTAAGCCTGACATGCAATCTAGCCGTGATCCTGAAACAGTGACCACCAAAAGGCAACCCGCAATCAAGTGGGCAAACCTATTTGAAAACGTTAGCAACCAGAGATATCAATGATCGATTTGTTACTTAAATTTTACAGAACACATAAAAAAAAACATATCTAAAAGTAGGATAATAAAATGTTATCAAAGTCGAAAAAGTAGTCAAGGCTTCGACCGAAATAGGGCGAAAGTTCCCTCTTTTAAACAAAAACAGGTATTGAAAATGGGATTGAAGAATAAAAAGGCATACATATTTAAGAGAAGTCATTTTTGTTATACACAAGTTTCCAAACAGATGAACAACCTCCTAAATTTCATGAACCTGAAACCTTTCAATTGGATTTATTTGGCTTTAATTCGCATCTTCTCCCAATATATACATATATAAAGAAAAAAAAGGCAAAAAGATAAATTGCACATTCCATTTTTGGAAAATGGGAAAGCTAGGCAACTGCAGCAGCAGGTAGTAGTAGTAGTCAGTCGGTCGATTGGTCGTTTGGTCAGTCGGAAGTCGAGGCCAACAGAGTGAAATTCTCTGTGTATATTTGTTACACTCCATCAAATTCTGTGTTCGCACATTTGACTTACTTTCCTCTTTGGCAATTTGTTGCTTCTAACGGCTTGGTCATTCCTTCCTTTCCCCACCTCCCACCTACCCCATCCATCTCATCCTCAGCTCAGTTCATTTTCACCTGTTATAGCTGGCTGTCACCCTGGCAGCTTGGCAATTTTCACCCATCAGCCCAAAAAAAAAAAATTAAAAAAACTTGGAAAAAATCTTGACAAATTAATAAAAACAAGTTGTCAAGTGTCTTTTTTTTTGTATTTTTAGAGTAGAGAACCTGCGGGGCTTTAGCGATCTTTTTTCTTCTTCTTTTTTTCGCTCGCGCAAATTGCATTCTTAATGCTGAAGCTGACTGAGGCCAAGAGGCCTGAGGCTGACAAAGTTTTCCTATGCAAATGACTTGGGCAGTTCCAATTTGTGTGCCGTTAACGTAAAAACCAAAAGAGAACTCTCAAAAAAAAAAAACTCTTTGAGAATGGAGAGCAGTCTCTCTTTTTTTATTGCCCAAATTTCTCTGAGAAAAAAAGTAGACATTGACAAACAAATCGATTGAAATGTTGCCAAATTTCTTTCAACACTTGACAATTTTCACTGAACAACTTCCGCATGGCATAAATAGTAAATAAATTAACATCATTTGTTAGGTTTCGAGTTTCTTTCGGCTCGATTTCACTTGTACTTTAGCCAAAATTTCTACATCAACATGAAACGAGATTTTTATGCGAAATTTTATGGAATTGCATTTATATAGGCCATAAAGTTTAGTTTTACCTTAGACCATTACCTATCATTTTGATTGATTGCCCAATTTTTTATTTCTCATTAGAACGTCCTTCATTTTATACTTCGATAAGTCAGTCCTATATAAGAGACTCGCTTGATTGCAATTCCAAATTTTTCCAAATTACAACGTTGTCCAACTTCACCTTGCAACGTTGGCAAATTTGTTCGATGTCAATGTTTTTATATAAAAATTTCACTAACTGATGACACATTTCACATGGGAAAGATAACACATTTATGGAAGTGATTCTATTCTTTACCTTCCCTCAAAATATTTCCCCATATTCGAAATTTGTTTCATCAATATGTCTCTTTCTGTTTTTTTCGTTCTCCTCGAAACTCATTTATAATGTGACCTAACAACCCAAATTGAGTAATAAAAGCTTGCACCTCTATCTATAACAATTTTTGATGACAACAATAACAACAACAACAAATGGAGTTCTAATTGAAAGATGAGGGCGGTGCGCACGCTCTTTTATTGTTATTTACCGTATTTGACCGTTAGATAAACATCAAAAGCGCATGCATGAGTGTAAATAACAGTAAAATTCAACGAGTATGAGTCGTATCCATGACACGCTGCTGCTCCTCCCCCTTTTGGCAGGCATACACACCCCACCTTCCCGCCCTGCCCCCGCCTCGGCCTAGCTAAAAAAAAAAAAATAGCTGACTAATGGCTAGGATAGAGAACCACACTAGAGAGGCCAGCCAGAGCCACGCCTCAATCAACACCACACGCCGACATATTAAAGCGTGTAATTAGTTTCTCAAGATTGAAGTTGCAGTTGGATCTTTCCCTCTCTATCTGGCTGATTGACTGACAGGCAGACAAACCGACAGACTGACTGGCATTCCAGACATGCCTTTCAAGAGACAGAGATACATCATATCATAAGCGGGCGAGCGAGCGAGAGAGGTCAAGTGCATGGTCTAGGCCTCACCCACCCAAATAAGTTCTTCATCGTCACAGTCACCGTCACGGTCGCTCCTACTCCTACTTTTCCTCCGCCTTCACCTTACTCTCCTTCTCCAGTTTCTCGGGGTATTATTGTTTAAGCATTGTCATAGTGATAATGATGACGATGATATTCACTCACAATCACATAAAGTGCATATGGCAAAAGTCTGCCCAGCCAAAAGTCAAAATCAATAACAATTAGTTGTTGCCACGACTCCCTCCACGACTTGTACACTTTTCAAAAGCGACACATTTTTGAACAACAAACAACTTTGGTGATCTAGAAACAAGCAGACTCTAATACATTCATTGGAGCAAATAAAGCTGAAAAACCATCAAGTTCTCTCATTAAAATCGTTAAAACTAAAACTAGTTGCGAATTACAACTAAGTTCAAAAGACAGCATCAGATCGTCTTACGGGAGCAAAGTTTCGAGGCTTCTACATGGTTTAGGTATAAAACTATCAATTCTAGTTTAAAAATAATCAATAAAATAGATTTTTATTAAATTTGCTGTAACTGAAATTGATTTATTCACTTTCTTAAGAGTTATGACAACTTTCAAAAGAAATTTTCAACTAAACATTTTGGTTAAATCGGTTTTTCTCAGTTATTTTCCAAATTTAGGTCACAGTTTTTACTTTATTTTTTTAAGTAGAGAAAGAATTTAATGACTTCAATGACTTTTCGCTGAGTGTAGAGCCGAGAGCCAACGGTTTTTATGCAAAGTACTAGTTTTGAGGGGCTGTTGTCTTTTGCTAGACAACAACAAAAAAGGAAACACCATTGAGTGGTTGTTGGTGGATTGGTTTGTTGCGAGTGGGGGTGGGGTGGGGTTGGCTTGGGTAGCTCTGCAGTCATGTCATGTCATTGAAATGGACAAAGAGATGACTTTGACTTTGTATAAATTGAATTTACTTGGAACGAATGAAAAAAAAAATTACTTGAAATGGATTTGAAACCAATCAAGTTAATGCAAATAAGAGAAAAATAATGTAGAAAAGGAAATATTTCATTCTAATTTTTTAACGTAGTCCGCCATACCGAAAGACAACACATTTTCCATAGTTACTCAACTCTTTCCCAACTCTTTTCGCGTCAAGTGCTAATGATGTAATGCTTTTTTTTTGGTAGGTTTTTCTTTGGATTTCCAAAAGATAAACATATCAAATTAATTTGTGCCGCCAAAAAAGAAAAAAAAAAAGCAGAGCACGGCAAATCAAGTTGCGTGTGAGGTAATTAAAGAGATTTATGCGGTTTGCTGTTGCCTCTAGATTTCCCCTTCCTCTGCCATGCCATGCATCAATGTAGTAGATAGGTCGCCCTTTTTTTCTTTCGTTTTTGAAGAATTTTTAATGGTTTAAACTTGAAAAGTTGAAGGAAGGAGGAAAGAAGAGGAAGAAACAAAAAAACTAAAGTTAAAGTTGCTGCAAAGCAGTTACGGGGTGTGAAATGAGGTCATTGGAAAGTTAAAGTTTATTATCTTTGGGCTTTGGTTAGTTATCATCTCATTGTATGGCCAGAAGGGGGAGGTGGAGCAGGAGGTGCGTGAATACGTGCGTGTGAAGTGAACAAGTGGAGTGAAGTGCTGTGGAGGGGGGAGTAAGAAAAGTTGATAAATGGATTCGGTTTGCTTGCTTAATGGGTCAACACAGATATCGAGATTATAGCCAGGAAACAATATCACCTCACAAAGGATTTTTTAAATTCTCTCTCTCTTTCTAGCTAACTGACCTAAAAGCAAAAAGTAATATCCCCTTTCATTAAATTATTCTGATGCAAGCTCATTCATTATACATATGTACAGCATATGGAGATTTGAGAAGATTTCCAAAGAGAGTCATCAGCCCAAGTTATTTACTCATATGAATTATTCCACCCCATTTTTCCAGATATAATTTCAAAGTATTTCTCATATTAACAAACAATCAAATTTCATACCTGATGTGTGTATGTTCCACATTTTTTACTCGCTGCCATGCGTTTTGTTTAAGGAAGTGTACCACCTCCCTCACTCCTCATTGCCTTTTCTGTTTATGCGTTTCGCCAGCCAACTGGCACAATTCCCAGAGAAAACAACAACAAAAACGTTGCACATGTGGATTATAGGTAGGTACTCAACTACAGTTATGTCTCAATTTGTTGCAAAGCAGTCAAACATTAAGAGAAAAAAAGTAAACAATTTCTTTATTAAAAAGCAAATTGCGTATGCCAGAGACCAGAGACGTAAAGATGACGACGACAATGAAGTTACCCTACAAGGAATATGTAAATATGTATACAAGTAGAATTGGGGTCAGAGATCACAGGCAAAAATGTCTCTAATGAGTTCAGAAATTATTGACCCATTGATGATAAGTGCCAAAGAAGAAGGAAAATTGTTAACACTCCGCTTAGTAAGATTTATTCCAATAACTACTGATTACCAAAATTAATCCAAATTCGGCTAATGGTGAATCTACGGGGAGGATATAAAGAAAATTCACCCCCTTTAGTCTGCAATATAAAGTCGGAAAACTTTGTTTTTCATTACTTCGAGGTACCTTTTGGCATATCTTTGACGAGTAAACAACTAAACAACTTAAAGAAAACTTATTGTCACTAATTTGGGTCACTCTTTAGTCTAATACATCTTGTGGCCCTTTTGGATTAGAGGGTATTAATGTTAAATTGCAAACAATGCAGGTAGGAAAAGAGCTCGTCAATGAAAACGTTTTTCCTGCTTCCCATGCTTTAAGTTGGTCAGTGGAGAGAAAAAATTGTTGGGAAAATTGTTTTTATAATTTTTTTTTTTTTGTTGTTGTTGTTGAAGGATGCAAATTGGCAAAGAAAAACAAAATTTACTTGAAAAATTTCACATTTCATCAGCCTTTAACCTCTCTCACCATCATCTCTCATCTCTCGGCCCACAGCCCACGCAGTTTTTTCTGGTTAATGGAGTCTTCAACTGCAGACAACGGCAAGAAGAGTAGACTCCTCCTTGCCCTCACTTCCCATCCATGCTTTATACCCCTTCCACCACTTTCGTTTAAATGTGGCGCTTCAATTGCGTTTAATGGTCACTTGCCGACGCCGCCGCCGCCGCAGCTCGCGGTCTCTTTCTCTCGCCACTGCACTTTCCGTTTAACTGTCGCAACTTTGTTTACTGTTTCAGGTTTTTTTTTTTCTGTGTTTTTTATAATATTTATGGCCGGACTACAGCATGGGGTCTCTCTTCCCCATTGAGCTCATTGAGCACTCGCACGCACGCCTCCGCTTGGTTATTGTCCCTCCATCCATCCGTCCATCCATCTATCCATACAACTACTACCCCCCCATCTTCCACCACCACCACCACCTCCTCCTCCTCCTTCTCCTTCTTGTCCATCGTGCAACACGCAATTAAAAAGCGTTCCCCTTGTAAATTGTCAGTGGAGCGCAGTGGAGCATTCAAGTTAGAGACTCGTCTTAAACAAAAAAAATAAATAAAAATGCTGCAATTTGATTTACTGGCCTCCCTTCTTCCACCTTCCCCGCCACTTCCACACTTTATTCACTCACTCACTATAACTGTTTGCTGTATTCATATTTCCAATGCAAAGCTCTTTAACCATATATATTCAATATCTTCAGCGTGTCCCTCTTCAGGGTCGATCGTCGTCGATTTCAAATGCTCTTGGCACGCAATTAGCATATGAATTTTTGTTCGTTTTGAGGTCTTTCGACAAAAAAAAAAAAAAAAATGTCGTTTGAAATTTCATTACCGAGGTAAAACTTGGCAACGACGCGTAATACTACAATTTTAATAGGCTTGGCTTTGAGAGATGACATAAGAATATAAAATATAATGAATGGAAGTGTTTGGCTTTTGGATGTTCATCACACATACGTAAGCACCTTGAACAGGGAACAGGTGTATTCTAACATATTTAATAAAATTTGAATTATTAAGTTTACAAAGTGAACTGGAATTGATGTCAAGTTCGAGAGGATTGTAATCAGTACATCAAATAGAACGGCAAAATTAACTCTACAATCATTTCATTGAGTTTCCCCACATGAAAATGACCCAATTTTTTAGCAGTCTGAAAATTAACTTATTTTACAAGCTCACAAAGTTTTTAGGGTAATTTTTAATATACATTTTAACCAAACTACAAAAAATTGCGTCAACTCATACAGAACCTGAGAATATAACAAAGTCCTAAATAAATTTGAAGAATCATGGCCATGCGAAAGATTCTAACTCCGGGAAAGTTTTAAACATCCAATTCACCTTCCTGTTTATTGTAACGCCCAGGTAACGCCTTGCGCTTTTGTAATCCTCTTCGAAAAACTCTTTAAATAATGTTAAAAACAATTTTTTAGTTAATATTGGCACGTTACCATTCTTAGTGTGTCTGTCGGTCATCGATCTTATTAGAAGGTATGTAGAATATTTGCTTTTGTATGCTGCTAAATGATGATCGATTATTGATGATATTGTTGTGTTCTATTTTAAAACAAATCTTAAGCTCACTCAACCCCTCATTTACATAATCGTTTCACTCATTTTTCATAACAAAGACAGAGGCAGGCAGGCATTCCCATTTTGTAGCCTATCAAATTAATTAGACATCATTAAAGAAATCTCTTGGCTTCTTGCGGGGCGCGTCAAGGTCTATTTATCGAAAGATCTTAAATGTTTGAACCCTTTAAGTCATATGGAAAAGGTCAATTAGTGGGTGTGTCTGATGGGATGGTCAATGAACTACAAAAGTCTAAATAAAATATTCCGACCACCTGAACAACAACAACACCACTAACGTCGTCAGACAATTTACTTAGTTTTGCGTTTAAATGTCGTTTTCCATTTGCATTGACATTAATTTAATCTAGGCGGAGGAGAGGAGTCGTTCGTCCGTCTGCTGCAGCTGCTGCGATCGTTTCTTTCGTTTTTTTTTCCTTCTTTCTTTCTTTCTTTCTAGTTTGCATTGCTTCCTTGTTTGCCAATTGCATTTTCAATAGACTTCAACTTGCATTATTTGCATGGGGCTAAGAAAAAGCGAAGATAGATACGAGTAGATATTTAGATAGGCAGACACTCATTCACTCACTCACTCATTCAATCAACCTTTCATTTGTCCTCTCTCGCTCTAGCGCTCTCTTTCTTTCTGTCTCCCTCGCCTCCCTATCTTTCACCCTCTCTCACGATCCACAGTCAATTCATTCAAAATTTTGTAACTGTTTTGTCTGCCAATTTGACATTTCTGTCAAGAGTCTCCTTTCCCCTTTCCGTTATATTTTATGAGCTTTGTGGGTGTGCGCCGTGCGGGTCTTTGCATGTCTGCGTGTACAAGCAAGTTTTTTCCTGTGCGTGGTTGTCACTCCTCCCCCCCCATCCCCTCCTTCACCCAACGCCATACCCTCGCCATCATTTGTCGATGCAATTTTAAATGTTGTCATGTCGCTTTCTGGTAAACAAATGCAATAAATTTGCTAATACAATTTAATATGACTTGGTGATCTAAAGACATGCCAAAAGGATTATGTTGCCGTTTCGAGTTTGAGTTTTTCATTGGTGGTTGCCCAGCCACTCCTAAAAATAACACACACACTCACACGCGCACACACACTCACAAATTAAAAACCCTGGGAACGGGCATATAAAAAGGAAGGAATGATGTCAGAACTTCCAGCTTTGTCAAAAAAATTCAATTAGTTGCCAAACGAAAACACATTAGAAATAACACAGAGCAAGACGAAGGGGATGGGGATGGGGAAAGAGAGAGAGACAAAGCAAAGCAAAGCAATAAGAGGGGAGAGCCAGTCCAAAGAGGAAACGGAAAAAACAACTGTGATATGTTGACAGCTCACTGCTGCTGCTGCTGCTGCTGCCGACGTCGCTGCCCTATGAGGGCGGGAACCTATACATGCACATTTAAAAGTAATGCCTGAGAGGGGAAGGAGCGGCAGCGACAACCCGCATAAATATTTCTTTACCCTGCAGGCTAAACATAAGGGTATATCAAAGGTCACCCAAAACGGGGAGTGCACTCTTGATCAATTGCTGCATTGTAGTGTATACTCAAGTCGTTGGACCCTTAATTTCAAGTTTAACTGGACGAAAAGAGTCACCTGCAAGAGAGAACATACATTCGATTTATTCATTTGTTGAATCGTGTAAAGACAAAACCGAATAAATTTATTTAAATACAAAGGAAACCGAGTCAAAGTTAGTTTCAAAAAGAAGATTAAACGATTCACTAAAAACTTTTGTCAACGATTTTAAAAACCATTAGGTGCTTTGGAAAGTGGAAGTGCTGTGATTGTTCGGTTTTTTTTTTTTTTTTTTTCATTAAATGACCCAAAAACTTACATATAAACAATGCCCATCAATCAATACTAAAGCCATCTCGTATCTCCCCAAGAGACATGACCAATTGATTTTCGTTTTTCTTAGAGAGAGATCTTTGCTTTCAGTTTAATTAGAAAATGAAAATTATGTAGTAGATAATACTTTTTGTTGAGAAGCAAACCCTGCCAAATCAATCAGAATAATTACAATGAACCGAATATTGAACTGGCTAAAAGTTATCATACATGGCTCACTGACCACAGGGCCAACCACAACGAATCCACAGTCATCCACAGATAATCACTTTCCTCCGCTAACCCCTTCCTCCTCCTCCCTGCTATCGTTTCGTCGTTTTAGTCCTGCTTCTGTTGCTGCTCCTGCCACTGCCCATCATCATCAACACAGTCGTCATGTGTTCTTTTCACCCAGCACTTTGGAGCATCTAACTCAACGTTCCGTGTTGGTTAGGGCTGAAACTTCGGCCTTTCAAAACTTTGTCAATGATATGTACGAAGCCCATTGGCATATGCAATTATCAATGGCCGAAAATCACGGGGGACAGGGACAAGGGGGAAGACACCAGGAACAGCAGCCGCCGCCGGGGCCACCGCCGTCTAGTCGGCTATGTCTCAAGGATCTAATTCTGCTGCAACGTGTGGCCCGAGATATGTGGAAACATATGAAATCAGAGCAAAGAAAACACTATGTCCAATTGGCCAAAGAGGCTCAACAACGAAGACGACGTCGCCTTCCACCAGATCCCTATAGAAGTAAAAGACAATCAATTTATCGTAACTGAGATTCAAACCAGAGATTATGAAATTTTGAAAACACGTTTTTGTCATTTCATTTCTACTCTCCCTCCCACACACCACACGCACGCAGAGACACAAAAAAGTTATTAAAGCTAAGTTATGTTTCCCATCAGGCCAAATATGGTTTTGCCTTATGGTCAATCACATTCAATTGCATTAAAAAGGAAGGAAACCGAAAGAGGGGGGTGCTGATGGTGGTGGTGGTGAGGGTGAGGGGTAAATCTACATACTATTATCATACATAGTACGCTTGCATATCCGGTCACTAGATAATCCAATCCGCATAATCAACTCAACCAACGACTCAGCGGCCTACGCGTTAATTAAGGAGAGAAATGCAGAAGATATTGCAACTTTTTCAAAATATAAAACTCTCTTTTGCATATTTGCGGTTAAAATATATCCAAATAGTTTCTTTTTGGCGTAAGATAGAGATCGAAGATTTGGTATGCAAATGTTCCCTTGAAAATTATATAAATTGAGTTACGTAGGCCTACATAATCTACATTCATATTGATAATTTGGAAAAATGTTGTATCAAGTGTGCTCAATGAAGTAAAAATGTGCCAATTTCCTTTCCTTCCCCCATCACTGAAACTATTCTATCAATATTTTCTCTACTTTTTTTTTAGGGGTTTTTGGTTTATTGACTGAGATGGCGTGAAAATAAAGTCATCTAACAAGGAGGTGCGGCGGCTGCTGTGATGGCAGGCAATCAACGGGCGCATATCCCCTCCAAATGCATCGCCCCATCATCATCATCATCATCATCATCACTATTATTATCATCATGATGGTGTTCCTTAACGACAACCACCTGACCATATGCAAGCAGCCACAAAATGTGGGCCAATGTTGCTGACCGTCCACTTTTTTTTTATGCGTAATTAAAGCCATGGAAATCAGTGCAAGAGTTGAACAGGGAAGGGGAGGCGCCACGACACACACACACACACACACACACACACACACACACACACACACACACACACACACACACACACACAGACACTATATACTTGTCATTGAATCACGTAAAGAGAAAACAGACTAACTTCCTGGAACAACAACAACATCAACATTTCATGTGGGAGTGGTCAGAGATTTGGTAAAGAGGTGCGGCTAAAACTTTGAAAGAATTTAATGGAAAGGTATCTACCTTTTATTTGTCGTATATTGAAGTTGATTGACTGAGAAGCAGCAAGCACACGTACCTGAAAATAAACAAGAACCAAACAAATTATTCAAATATTGAAGTAAAAACAAAATGGTAATAAAAATTTTGCATTGTGATAGACGAGAAAATAATCTAATTAAGACAGTAAATAATAAGAAGTTAACCGAGGGAACTACATAAGAAAGGAGGAGTGAGATATTAAAAAGGAAGATGGATGACTAAGTTATTAATGAAATCAGTTGGAGAAGTGAGATGGAAATTTAAAACTATTAAACAAGACAAAAGCAAGTGTCAGTCTGGTTTAGCTCATTAATATGGGCAAACCCTTGACCCAACGTATTTAGTTTATTTTTCGTTATTAAATCTTAAGAGTAGATATTGCTTCTTTTTTTTAACTGTGGGAAAAAATTTAAACAAATGGTGTAATAAATAAGATAAGATTTGCAATTAAATGTGCATATACATTGTGTATAGTTATTTCATAAACGTTTGGGAAAAAATTATCACAACAGTTCAACAGCTGCTGCCTCTCATTACTCTTTGATAGAAACTTGTTCTTATCTTTTCACTGATCATCATCATCATCATCGTCCGATGATAAATATTCTCTTTCTACGCGCACCTTTCTCAGGCTGTCTGTCAGTCAGTCAACCTGCGGTTTCTCCCCAGAGGGCAGAAAAAAAAACAGAAGATAGTCCATAGCAGGATAATCATTTTTAAACACTTAACACATAATCTCTTTAGAAAATTATGCTATTGCCCCCCGAGAAATAAACTTTGATGTCATCTTAGAGACATGATTAGCCGGCCAGCCAGTCAGCCAGTCAGGCTAGGCCGGGAGAGCAGCAAGCGAAAGCATCATAAATTGTACTGACCATGCGATCTTCGCTTTGCGAGAAAAAGTAAAAAAAAAAAGATGCAAAGAAAAATTGTGTAACGGTTTCAATCTGTCTCTCTCTCTTTCTTCCAGGTGTTAGTACCATAAATGGCCAACGCTAATTGCTTTGTTGACCATAAAGAAAGGAAAAAAAAAACGTTGGAAAACTGAACTGGACGGAACTGCAATTGAAGGACGGACGGACGGACGAACTACTTACTATCCTCTTCCTAGGCAACGTTATCGTTAGAGCAAATCAACAATGCTACAGATGCAGCACAAAGCGCGCAATGCAAATACAAAAGAAGTCGTCCCCAAAAGGCTTTTTCCAAAAAATAATAATATCAGTGATTGAAAACAAGTTCGCCATCAAAAAACTAAAAATTACTCCAAAAACTTAAATCACAAAACGAAAAAAAAATAAACGACAATAAACCAAAACCCAGAGGGTTTGACTTTTAACCAAAATTTAAAGTAGAAGTTGGTATACACTTTCCCATAAAGTTATTGCAGATGATGCCAGGTTCTATTATGTACAGACGCTTTAATTTGTTGAGAACTAGAACTACAACTAAGCTATCTAAGCAAAAACTAGTTGAGAATTACAACTAAATATATAGTTTGATGAGTACTCCATTACAAAAAGTCGTTTACTGTTGTCTTGGGTCCATTGGGGTGTGTTTAAAACGCTTCCTGCAAGTGTAAATACCTTACGTGAAAGGGTAAAAGTAAGCAAAAAAAAAAAAGAGGGAAAGCCAATCGATCCGATCGATCGATGGTCAAGCCCTGAGCCTGAGGGCAACACTTGTATTTTGAAAGCCTGGCCGATTGCATAAGTAGGACAATGGGGCGTGATATGCCAGCCAGCCAGTCAGCCGGTCAGCTAAATGAATCCCACATTGGATACACATGTAAGTACAACCTGCCTGGAATTTGGGTTAAGCGACCCAAAGGAGGAGGAAGCTAATTTATGTGAAGAACTTTGAAAGCAAAAGCAGAAAAAAAAAATGTTGTATGTGTTGGTGACCCAATTCTTGTTTTAATTTAATTTAATTTTGAGAGTGGGCGCCCTCTCTCACACCAAGATTTAAATGTCAGAAAATGTCACCAAAACAAAAAAGATTTGAGAAAATGTTTCCCACCTCAAACAAAATGTGTGAACAAATGTGTCACCACCCACTCCCCACTTTCCGCACTTCTCCTCTTTCCCTCCGCCACACTCCATACTTAAAACTTTATCCAGCAGCAGCACCCACCCAAAACAATCAAAAACAAACCAACCAGGGGGACGAGCTTACAACGAAATTTTGATACCCTGTAGGTTTCAAAGTCATTGATTTGAACCGATTTCTGTATACCCGAATGGAAAGAATTTTTAGCAGATTTGACACAAAAACTAAGCTACCTTGCTATGTGTGTGTGTGTTGGGAAAGGGTATCATTGAAAACTTTGCTGCAATTAAGTTCTTTTGAAAGTGAAGTGATTCAAGCGAGTATGTGCTGCATTCATTCATTGTGGTTTAGGTGTGTCATTTAGTTTTTGTTTTGTTTTGTTTGTTTTATTTTGGGTGGCATATTAAGACATTTTAGTAATGTAATTGAATTAAACGCCCATGAAAGAGCCAAACAAAACAGAAAACAGCCATTTAATTATTTCCTAGAATAGCAGAAAGAGAACTTCTATTAAAGAAAGTAAACAAAATGTCAGTTGACCAACAGCATTCATCATTTTGTTACATTTTCTGATCGTCAAAAGATAAAGCTTCTTTATGCATTATGCAACCAACTTTCAGCTGCTGCTGCTGCTGCGGCTGCTCCAGGAAATGAGGTGAATGCCTTCTTAGCAAAAACAAAAAAAAGAAACGTCAAGAAGAAAACGGCCCAAAGTCCACAGAAAAACGCAAAACGAAATCGATATATTTTCAGGGACGCCTGGCCTGTACCCGGCCTGGCCTGGGCCTGCCTTCTGCCGCCAGTTGTTGCCAGTTTATTGTCCTCTCCTTTATTCCGTATGCGATCAGGCGAACGATGCGAACGTTGGTGGAGGGTAATGGAGGGTATTGGGTGGTGGTAGTGGTGGTGGGTATGATGACTAGTTTTTGGGGTGGTGACTCACTTTTTTCGTTCTTTAGAAGCAGTGTTCTTTCTTCTTCTTCTTTTTTTTTTGCACAACTTTGCTGCAGTTTTTCTTTCCTTCCCCCGCCCGGGGTAACCACCACCATCACCACGTTTTGCTCTCTTGCCGCTGCTGTGGCTGCTGAAACCGAAGCCACATCAATCCATCAGCCGACTTTTAAACGTGTCATTCGCCTGCTTTTGCGACACAACACAAAAGCAAAGAGAATTATCGAGTTTTAGAGACTTTCAAAACGACAATGGAAATGCTCTTCTCTGTCTTATTATCGATATTATAGGGAAGAAAGATTCGGTCTAGGTCTTTGGATCTGTTAAGTCTTTCTAATATCTGGTTTATCCCACCTTCGATCAAGCTGAGCGCTAGGATAATACCGAAAACTTGTAGGAACTTGCTTCGAAACTGTGACGTTGCTTCTGTTCTAGACCATTAAATCGTTATTTAATAACAAATTATGTGTTCGTGATCGTTTTATTAAAGAAAGAGAAGGAAATTGCAATACTTTTTGCAGAAGTTGACATATCTTTTAAGCCAGATTAGAAATCGCTTAAAATTTGATCACTTTGGCAACCTTTTGGCTTATATTTGTGGTTCTTAACGTTTACTTTCGATCCCCTGTGATCTAAGCTTACCCACTCAAGGGTTCTCGCTTTTTCCATTTTTAGGATGGAAAAACTTTTTGCTTACTTTGCTCTCAAAATTGATGACAAAGTCAGTGTTCTCTGCAAGTAAGTGTAAATACATAAGACACCACACAACAACAAGAATAACAACTAACTCGACTAAAAGTGTCAATAAATTGTTGCTTGGCTTAGAGTCTTGTGAGTAGGAATACATACATACATACATACATATGTATATAGATATATGTATGTATATGTATATACAATATATTGAGTGTATTTGTTGTCGCGCTATGCTTATCTTCAATATGTTTTTAATGAGTTTTCATGTTCTTCTCTCCTCCTCTCTCGCTCTGACTCGCTTTTTGTTAGCCAATTGACAAACTGTAAATTAATGTCACACAGCAGAAAACCAATTTAGCATTTAAGTCTTTGCTTCGATAGATAAAACCAAACCGAACCAAACCGCAGGGCAAGAGAGAAGGAGATCAGGCCATAAAAACCGCAAACTTAGCTCTCCTTCTTCTCCTTTCTTCCTTCCGTCATTCATCCATTCATCTATCCATTCATTCATTCATTCATCGTCGCGTCGCCGTCGTCATTGTCAATTCGTCAGTTGTCACATTTGTCAGTCTTAATAAGTTTTGCAAAATGTAAAAACAAAAAACAAACTGAATTTATGTTGGTTTTTATGTTTTGGGTCAAAAGCAATTGGCATTACCAGAGCCAACAGCAAGTCGAACGGTATAGAGGCTAAGTGGATTTTAGTTTTAAGGTTTTTGTTACATTTGATTTATGGACCCAACTGGAGAGTGGAAATCACAATTAAACTCCAACCATCTATCCAGTGTGTGTGTGTGTGTGTGTGGGTGTGAGAGAATATCACAAAAAGCTTTAACTGGTCGTTTTTTGTAGGTTCTTTTAGATTTTGCCCTACAGATTAGGTGTAAGCTAAAATAGTGTGGCTGTATTTGATGGAGACTGCTATCGCTCTACGGTTTTTACATAAAAACAAAATAGTGTGGCTACATATTGCTAAAGTGTAAATGCCAAAATAATGAAAGGTTTTTCTTTGTGATTCTTAGTTTCTTTTTCCTAATTTATTATTAGGCTTTTTAAACTAGTCTTTAATTGCAATTCTTTTATTTATTTTGAGCCGTTTATTATTAGCAATTGAGGTCGTCGTGTATTTTTTTCTCTTTACTCATTCATCTCCATTCACAATCGCATTCCAAGCAACGTTCGTTCGTTGAGTTTGCCCGAAAAACGAAAAACTTTGCATAGTTGCTTAAAAAAAATAGTTGCAATTAGCGTTTGAAAGCGTGTTGCGTTTTCCCAAGAGAGAAAGATAGACGACGGACGACAAACGACGGACGGTGGACTCCGGACTCTGCTCTATCGAACCGGCGGATGGCGGGCTGGCTGAGTGACTCTCTGGGAACTTAGTTTACGGCAGCTGAGGCGGAGGCGGCGGCTCCTCTAGGTACAATCGACGTCATTAATAAAACTCAAGTGGAATTTTCTCAACAGGCCGAATAACGAGATAAACAAAGTTAGTTTGTTTGTTGGTTGTAGCCACTTTGCGGACACTTTTTTTTTGTCTCATGTTTGTGTGTTTGTGGAATTTTCGGTTTCGTTTTATTGGAAATGTGCCAGAGAGGAGTAGTAGTCCGGAGTCCAGAGGGCGACACTTGCACTTTTAGGTTTTTTTTTTATTTGAAATGTGCATTTTATTTTTGTATCGGCAAGAGATTAGGCATGCCTTGTATCTCTCATTCGCTGTTTCTCCCTCTCTCCCTTTGTCCCTACATATCTCTTTTTGTGTTTGTCAGTTTAATAGGAATTTGTTCTTCATCCTCTTGACTGCTGCTGCATGTATCTAAAAATAAATCCAAGCCCTTCCATCATCAACAAATTCTATATATATGTATATATAGAGAATCAGGGTGAGGAAAAGGGAGAGGAATAGAAGGGAGAGCAGATCATCGTATCGCCTGCCTGGTATGCGCCTGCGAAATGAACCATTTTTATTATCTGCCTGCTTATTCCAACTCAATTTATGGTTCGGGACGGATCCATCATCGTCATCATCGCCCTCTCTGTCCCCCCTTTTGCACATCCATTCCTTTTTAATTGTGCATCTTCTTCTTCCACTTATTCTGTTTCTGATTCTTCTCCTCTCACTGATTTAATGAACCACAAAATTTTGTTCTTTTGCCTTGTCGAGGACGCGACTTTGGACCTTTTGGAAAAGATGTTGAAATTGTTTTTGATATTGGGGGGGGGGGGGAATAAATGACTGTGTTTATGTGTGTGTGTGTGGTGTCTCGAGATGTGTTAAAAATAGAGTTCATTCTCAGCCGAGTTTCCCCTTATTGAGCGCGCGTCTAGGAGACATGAGTCAAGTTTTTGATTTAGTGCATTCTTTCGCAGATGATGTGCATAACGAAACTGAACTCCTCACTTTATGACAATGAATGACTCTCTGACTGACTGGAGGAATGTGTCTAATGTGATCCATGGAAGTTTATTAGTAGCTAATTTTTTTCAGAATCCCATAAAATTGTTGACTTGGCCCTGAGAATTAACCAATTTTCTTACCGAGCTTACCTATTGGCCAAACTTGTTCGTCACAAATGCGCAGTGAAAGTAATCTTTTGTGTGGTAATTGGCATTTTAGTGGTTTTTTGTTTTTAATTAGTTGTAATTTAAATTATTAATAAATCAAGAAGTAAATGATTAGCAAGCAAGCCTCTACTATCCTTCAGCCGGAATCTAAGCCCATAGTCCTTCGATTATAATTATTAAAATTCATTTAATATTCAGAAAATGATATTCTCATTTTACAAACCCATTATATACTATTCTTTTTACACGCAAGGCATTTTGTAGATTACCCACAGTTTTAGTGGTCCGATCGGGTTGATTTCAAAAATTGTTTTGTGTCTGAAAGCTAAAAGGTTTGAGCACTCAAAACCGACAACTATATTCCTCTAAGGACGAATTTGTTTGGCAATTCTTGAGTGTGTAAGTCGAACGACTGAACTCGGTTATTAAAATTCCCAACTAGTTTTAGCTTTAATGCAGTGAAAAGATAAAGTCTCTTGACGAAAGAAATGTTGCTGATCCATCCTATTTATGCTAATCATGTGAGACAATTCAGTCTAAAGAGTAGATAAAGAGGAAAATGAATGGAAAACTTAATGAGACAACGACTTAGTTTAGCTAACTTGGACTAGCATTTAGAGAACACTTCTGTCTCATACAATATCATTTATTAAGTTCGTTCCTTTGACTTTGCTCAGTTTGTTACAGTTAAATTTTCTCTTTGACAAATATCTGTTTTAGTTTTTTCGCATTAATCTTGTCATGAGCACGTTTGTTTTTTGTTGTTGTTGTTGTTGTTTTGTTGCCACATTTTAGCGCACTAATTGGCAAATAGCTTAACACCTTGTCCACAAAAGCACACACGAGCACACGCACACTCTATTGATTAGTGTGTGTGTACACACTTTCCATTTCCATTTGGTTAATGTTGTTGTCTTTGGTTACATTTTGTTACAATTATAAAGTAAAAGTCTCGACCCTTTTTCTCTGCAGAAGCTGAAGAATTTTGTGTTTTCATTTGATTTTCCCCACTATTGGAAAAATAAAAAAAAAACCCGAAAGTCGTCCGCTGTTTTCGCTTTTTCTTGTTGTAGTTGTTGTTTTTGTTGTTACTGTTGATTTCCTTCCTTCTGTTGTGTGCGCGGCGCGCGCCTTATTTGCATATCGTCAGGCTTGATCGGCTTTTTAGCCTGGACGGTCTCAGATGCAAATAAAAATTTATGCAATTAAGCAAAATCGTATCGTATCGTATCGGAATCGAATCCGAAACCGAATACGAATCCTGGGCCACCTTCAGTTACCCCTCCTCCTACGTCTCTTTGGCAGCGTTTAGCAGCGTTTACCACCGACGGCATGAGGGCGTTACGCTTCGTCGGCCGATAGTCATCTTGGCCATAGTTAGAGAGGATCAGGCTCGCTGCAGCGCCAAGGCTCATAAATTAAATTGGCGAGCATTTGTTTGCTAGCTTTGTCATGTGAATGTGTGGCACGCCTACCTTTTTGTAGGAGACAGCCGAGAAAAAGAAAGAGAGAGCGAGAGTAGGGTAGCAAGTAAGTTGAGGTAACACGGTGTCCATCAATTCTTCACTTCACTTTCATTTGCCTTGCTGCCGCTGCTGGTTATGGTGGGTGTTGTGTGGCGATTTTATTTATATTTTTTAGTGCCGCCGTTGCTGTTGTTGTATGCCCCATGTGAAAGTTTGCATGCCACAAATTGCTTAGACGTGCGAATGAACCGTACAACCGACCAACAGACTGTGGCAAGGCCTCCTTATGGTCTGGTCACCTGTCTCAGGGTTCGACATTCATTTTTCATTTTTCTAACTGCCCCCAAGGTGATTATCCTTGTTACCTGTCTTTCTTTCTTTCTGTTGCCTTTCAACATTCACAGCCCATAAATCGACTAAATGAGGCATTTCATCTTATTCCACACACACACACACACATAGAGAAACAAAATTGACATGGGGATTTTCTTTCAATTTCAAATTTGACGAAGTCCCTACTCTACCCACACAATGATCTCTATCCATTGTGCGGTGGTCAAAATTGTTGAACTAATATAATCTGTTATGGAGTCAATTAATTTATTTAAAGAAAGTATGGAAGTGTTTTTTTCTCTATGATTGGAGAACAGGATTTAGAATAGAAGTCCAAACCTTTGTAGAGATAAATGATTTTTAAAGTATTTCTTATCTTGCTTATTAGTAGTTATCCGAACCACTAAACCATTAAGATCCTGTGCTAATTGACGACTATATGCAATCATAGACTCTCTTTCTTAATTATCAACTATCGCTGCTACGTGTGAGAGAGATCTCACACTCTTTTTTTGGTCTATTTGATGACTGTAAGGCGGTACTTACATATGTATGTGTTATAGATCAGGTCCAAAGACAGTTTAACTGTCCACAAAAAAAAATATTCCTATATAGTTAGGAATCTCTAAAGGCATATGAAATCTTTTACTGAAGGACTTCTTCCTAAATCTTTTAATTTGCTGTGGGTGGATATAAAAGGGAGAATCTGGTTAAGCAAGTGAATCAAAACGGAGCATTTCTTTAAGGAAGTCTCCGCTTATATCTGTCTATCTATATTTTTGTCATTATGTCTGTGAATACAAAATTAATTGAACAATAGTTTTCAAATGAGAAATAAGAGTATAACCGACATACAGTGGTCGAAAAAACTCTTCGTACGACTAATTTTTTGAATTTAGCTCGGTTGCAACGTTTTAAATTTAATACTTAAACTACATTATTACTTTTCATTTGAATATTTTGGGTTGGTCAAAAAAAAAAAGCCCGTACGTAGAGTTTTGTCGACCGCTGTATACATCGATTTAATTTCAAGAAACTCTGCGTGTGCGTTCCGGTTATTCGATCCTTCTGAACAAATTCTAGTTTCTCATTGATGATGGGCGACAAATTAGTTTCGAATTCCAAATTACTTAATTGTCTTTGAGAAAGAGACAAAAATTTAAGCCCAAGACAAAAATAAAAACCTAATAAGATCTGGGTGAGCAACAAAAACAACTTTTAACCGGTTTCGGAATTTTAAATTTAATGATGATGGTTCAAGGTTATATATATTTGATATGCGCAAAAAAATGCGCAATATAGTAAACCGAAGAATTGATAAAGAAACGGAAGAGAGCAACTTGCTCGGTGATCGCTGAACTGTGGTAACGCTGACACAGAAAGATATTTTTGTAGGCGTATCAATTTGGCTGACTCCCTCAGCATGCAACAGCAGCAGCAGCAGCAAAGAGACAAACAGTTGCATGTTCGTGCGTGGCAAGTTACGACGCGATGCGGAAATGCAGATAAAACCAATGCGAGTGAAAGAGAGGGAGAAAGCCCACCGAAATAAAAAAAAAAAACCTTTTCGGAAAATTAATGAGCTAACAAACAATGCGGACATTGTTAAGAAAAACTAAGAAAACAAAATTTTTTTCTTTTTTTTTTTTGTTTTTTTGGAGGTAAAGGGTCAACTGCAAATGCCAAAGGAGACGACTGCCGTTGCTGCTGCTGGGCATGGGGAAACCGCTCACTCACTCTCTCTCTCTCTTTTTTCAAACGAAAAGTAAAAGTTTCTCGCATCGCATCAGTTAATGATATATGGAACTTCAATCAAATCAAATCAAATCGAATCAAAATAAACTTTTAACAGCATGCAGGAAAAACTAGAGGTTAAACATTGCCCAACAACCATCATCATCATCATCATCAACAACGGAACATATCAGGGACGGATTAGCAAGACAGCAAGGAACAAATGTAGGTTAATACAGGCCCTAAACTTCTTCCGATTTAGATGCAAACAGTTAAATCAATTGTCAAACTAAAAAAAAGTCTATGAAAAGGTTTTGGTTCTCTTTACCTTTCCAATTCATGACATATAAATGAACCTCAAAAAATGTCGCATCTTCTGTCCTTTTCACGCATTATGCATTTACTGCGAATTATAACTATCTTATGAAATCTTCTTTCTATACATTAGCTTTTGTACAATTTTTATATATTTTTTGTGATCCGATCCATCTGATTCCTTTTGTTTTTAGTCCAATAATCATTTCTACTTCTTCTCTTTATTTTGACACGTGATCGGGGGTCCTATAGAATACGCCCTATAAATTCGACACTGGAAAACAATAATAACAATCACCTAAAAAACTGAACGCTTCGCTTTTCATTTTACACCTTCCTTTGCAGCAGCAAATAACAATAACAGCATTTAGGCCCTCCTTACCCCTCTCTTGCCCACAACGTTGTAAACAAATCAAAACGAGGTCAACTATATTGGCACACAAAATGCGGGACAAGCAACAAGCAACAACAACAAGTACAGTTCATAGATTTGTTGATGCTGAACCGAACCAAAAAGCGAACTAAATAAGTGATGACTTGAGTAAAAAACAAAAAAAAAAAAATATAGGAGGAGAGAAGTGGTGAATAGACGTAAAGTGGATGAGGTGAATGGTAGTGGAAGGGGGAGGCGCGGCAAGACAAAAAACAGCAGCCGCCAACCTTTTCGTTACTCGAGAACTTCCAATTTGATGATTGCAAAATTCTTTTTAGTTTCGTTTTCGGTTTACTCCTCCCTCTCTCCTTTCCTCCCATTTGGGGGCTGTATGTGAGTATGTGTGTGTGCGGAGAGGGGAGTGGACAGGTAGAGGCGTGTCGATCTTAGAAAATATTTTACAATTTCCTTCAATATATATTTTGCAATCAGCAGGCATAAAATAATTCAACTATGGCAAATGGTAATGTGCTCCCAATTTTTTGTGCAGGAAATGTTGCGGAATATCTCTACTTTAGCTTTGTCTTCTTCTTCTTCTTGTTCTCCTCCTCTTCTCTCAAGTATGTTTATACAAAACAGTTTTAATTAAGTCCAATCATTGGGGGCGCTTTAATGATATGCTCCAGATGAGATTATCTTTTGGAATCGACGAGCAGACAGCAGGCAGCTACCTATTTAGAGGGCTGCATGAACGCATTCAAATTGCACTCATTTATTCTTTGAGTAGTCGTTTAATAGAATACTTTTTCAATGAGTGTACTCACAATGTAAATACTCTAAAAAGTCGGATATAACTTTAAGATTTGCAAACTTCTAAGCCAAACAAATCAGCCAAAGAATAAACAAGTGAATAAGTAAGTGAACGAGTGAGTCAAAGAAAAACAATAAATTCAATCATCGATAATTTTGTTTTGATTTTGTGTTTCCTTCAATTATAACAAATTGTTTTCACACGCACTTGAAACTCTTATTAACTTTCGATGATGATTATGAGCCGCTAAAAGAATAGAAAAGATTTCCATAAACAATTTTAAGTGCCACAACAACAACAACAACAATAGCAACATAAACAAGAATTAAACATTATACAATAGAGTTTTGAAACGAAAGAAAAATCATTTTCAGTTTTTCCCGAAAGTGTGTCGCATTTTCCTAAAGGCGTTACTTGAGGAAAGATGAGGAAGAAGATGAAGTGACTCACTCAAGTGGCCTGCTTTTTGCCTGATTTTCCTCTTCTCCCCTTCACACCCTTCTTCCCACTTGCAGCAGCAAACTCTTTTGTTTTTCCTTTTTGCTTTCTTTTGGCGAATTTTCGCGCTTTTAGTAAATTTATTGATTTTCCTTATACAGTTTTCACCAGGCGGCACCTCCCTCCCCTACCTACCGCTCTTCCCCCTTTGTTTATAATGGTGCAGCACTTTTATGATCCCGCCGACCCAATAGACCCAATGGACCCAGGTGGGTGGGTGAATGGTTGGTGGATTCGGTCTGTGGTTTGGCTCGACGAACGGGGTTAAGGCGCGCGATGCCTTAAAGCAGATTAAAAGCGCGTCTTAATGCGATTTGCATTCATCTTTCTCTCTCTCTCTTTGTCTCTCTCTCTGACTCTATGTCGTTTCTCAGTTTTTCATTTTACTTTAAAAAATCTAATTGAGGAAATGCTCATACAGTTTTCTCATCTCCCATCTCCTTCTTTTGGGTCTTGGCTCATGCTTTTGACCCCTTCTTTACGTGCCGTGGCACCACTTTTTGAAGTCCGCCATGTGCGTGGCCAATTTTGTTGGAGCCCCGCGACCTTTCCAAAGGCCTTCCCCTTCTCTCCCTCCTCCTTTGCCTCCTTACAGATGATGATAAGCGTGTTAATGGCTCATTAGTGTGTCGACATCAGTTTAGGAGTTTAGTTTGAAGTCTTTAAAAGTTTGATTTCGTTTGGTTTCTCTCTCAAAAAGAAAATAGCAGAATCATCTACAGGAAGTTGAAAACCAAAAGAGAAATAGATTTCTTAAATCATCTTCCATCAGATGATAACACACAAAATCTTATTGAGAACAAAATTGAACTCTATTTGGGTCAGACAGAGTGAGCAAGATATAAAAAGAGAGACAGACAGACAGATGAATATAATTGTGATAAGTAATGAACTTTCAATAAGTATGAAGTTTCCAAAAATAATCAAAGAATTCAAGATTTTAGATTTTATTTTTTTAGGTCTCCTCTTAACTATATTTTAGGGACACTGCTCGACAGGGCTCTTTATCTGGCAAATAACACTTAAGTTAATCGTTTATACTAATCGATCGTAGCTTCGAAAAATTTCCTTATAGAGATTTGCTTTTACAGTTCCCTTAAACAAAAAAAAAATTAAGCAAGAACGAAGCTTCTAATGTAGCAAGACAGACAAATCAATGCTAAAAAGAATCGACAAATCAATCTAAGTCTAATTATGTCTGCATTCTGTTTTCTTTTTGAATACAACTTTTCCATATTTTGGGCGAATTTGCAAGGGTAAAAAAAAAAAAAAAAAACTGATCATGCCAATGCCAATTGGTAAGAAGAATTCCTATTGGATTCCACCGTTATTTGTGCAATCTATTCTACATATTGAGTCAAGGATAGTTCCAGCTGCTTTAAAGTGCCATATAAAATCAATAGTTTTTTTTTCGCATAGAGAAAACTCAGCCCACACAGCAATAACAACAACAACAACAGCAACGACAAAGACAACAAGTACAATAAATTTCCAAATGCAAGAGATTACGAAATCGCAATCGAAAAGAAAAATATAACGGTAAAGAGCGAGAGAAACGAAATGAAAAAAAAAGAAGTAACAAACACACACAAATAGAAAATTATGAAGACTGATCGAACGGGGCAACTGCACAGAAGCGCAAAGCATAAGAAGAAAGAAGAAAAATGGGGGGAAACAAAAGTTTGCGCGCAGTGAAAAGAAGTCAAAGAAACAGAGAGAAGAATGAAAGAAAAAAAATGTAGCAGCAGCAGCAGCAGTAGAAGAAGAATAAGCGTAACTAGCAAACTGAAGTCAAGAAAAAGAACAAGAAGAACACGCAAACACACACACGAGAACAGCACACGACGAAGAGGCGAGGCACACACACAAGCACAGACCAAAGAAAGAGTGGTGGGAGAGAGATAGCCAGCGATAATGAGAGAGAACAACAACACAAATAATGTTTAATAATATTAACTAAATGGCTGCTTACCTCTTATTCTTTTTTGTCTTATTCACGGGCCACGCATGCGCAACGTTTGCGAAAATGCGAAAATTCAAATTGGAATTGGAATTTGTACCCCGGCGGCGGCAAATGCAAAATGCAAAAACACAGTTGTTGTGGTTGTTGTTGTTTGTTGTTTTCCTCTTCCCTTTATTTCTAAATTGCGTTTGCACTCACTCACACATGTGCACGAACGTATACACACACATGTACAGAAACACATGCACACAGATAAGGAGAATTTTTTTCTCTGCTGCCGCTGCTGGTGCAATTGCCGTTTGCTTTTGATTTTTGTGTATTTTTTTCTTTTTGTGCAAAAGTTGTTTAATATTTTTCCTTTTCTTCTTATTATTTTATTAACTTTTTTCGTTTTGCTGTGTGCCGCTCTTTCGCCTTTTCTTTGATTATTTATTTCTCCTTGCCTTCTTCACATGCACTTTTAGCGACGCTAACGCACACTTGCACAGACATTACTTGCACACACACACACTTTACACAAAAAATCATCACACACATATGCATTTGAAGACAATGCAAAAAAATTACTTTTTGCCAATTGCCTCCTGCACAAATATTTCAAATAAAACAAAAAAAATAATCCCCGGCTTTTAATTCACGTTGTTGTTTCAGCGGCGTTTTTCCATTTTCCGATTTATTATTCACTTTACTCGATCATTTTGCCATTTTTCACATTTTCCGACGCGGCGCGAAACAACCTCTCAGCTTGGCAACAAAAACAGAACGACAACAACAACGCGAAGTTCGATCAAACATTTTATCTCGTACGCTATCTCTTGCTCACCCAGAGCATCGAACAAAAAGAGCCCAGCTCGAACAAAAGGAGTCGAGCTCGAGCAAGAGGAATCCACACAAACATAAGCGAATATCGAACATAAGAGCTGAACTCTAACATTCTAAGCCAACTCAAACCTAAGCTCACATGCAGTATTGCAACCAACACCGATTCAAGCGCAACTCCTCATTTACGATAAGTGCTATCGATTATTCTGCCATCACTAGGACTTAGAATGGACGGGTCGTCCAAATATTTTTCCACTGCCGTTGGGACTCAGCAGTTAACACTTTCAAGATCATTTTAAAGAACTCAAAATCAAAACCAACAATAGACTTAAATTATTACTACTTTCTTTACTTTGCATTTTTTTTTTGATTTCCCGCCAATATAGTTCGTTTATATTAGTGGTGACAGTTAGGCACGATAGGCAAATTATCGGATACTTGAAAATACTGTTACATTTCAAATTTCCACAGTCATTGAGACAATGAGACTGTGACACAGGGGGCATGTCCGATGCCTGGTGATTTCCATGGGTGAGGCACAGTGGTGACAAGTGGTGCATATCCATATGTTGCTGGTTGGCTGTGTGATGGGCTTACCCGATGAGATGCAAGCAGGAAAACGAGCTCCACATTCCGTGCAGGAGGGAAAACTGTGTGTGTGAGAGAGAGAAGGTCAATGATGGGCAAATAAATGGAGCAACCACTTACCAATCGGGCACATTGGCTGCACACGCATAGCAGGCCACCGTGTCCACTTTATTATCAATTGGCTCATTTTTGGCAAATATATTAACTGCCAGCTCCTCGTAATCCTGCTGGCTCTTCTCGGGCAGCAGACTCAGAGACTCCAGCTTCATCAGAGCCTTTGAACAGGTGCCAAAGGATCTATCAGCACAACTGGCCAACGCCAGCAGGCAATAGATGTCCTCCACCGGCAAAACATCCTCATAGTCGCGCAATCTCAGGGCAGTTATGACGGCACTGTGCATGATGCCAAAGCGCAACTGTCGCTGAGCCAGCAACATGAAATGATAGGCCTCGGCACAGTGCCACATGCGCTCAATGCTGGCCGCATCCTCCAAGCTAATGGAGTCCAGAAGAGTATTCCGTCCCGAGGCATAGTCCAGCTCCGGCGTGGCCACCGACTTGAGATGTTCCTCAGCCAGCAGAGCGGCCAGTATATAGATCTTTTTAATGCGCATCAATGGGGCGTGCTTGTCCAGCTCACGCTCGGCCAGTTTAGTCAGCAGACGAGCTGCATCCAAATAACGTCCAGCCTTGCGCTGCAGCTCGATGGCCTCGGTGAGGCGTCCCTCGTTCAGCAGCTGCTGGGCATGCTTGGCCAGCAAGGTGTTAACCTGAGGCATTTGATACCTTTGGGCCAGTTCCACCGCCTGACCCCATTGCCGCAGATTGACGCATGTATTGACGGCTGCCTTCTGATCGCCGAACTTCAGATAGGCCTGAACCGCCTCTGAGCACATGCCCACAGAGGCTAACATATCGGCCAGCTTGGTCAGCAGGGGACTCTTGTCCGGCAATTTCTCCACACACTTCTCCAACTCATCGAACTGCTCCAAATGATAGAGGGCATCCATGAATCCTTCAATATAATGCGATTTCTCATAATACTCCTTGGCACTCTCCCATGCCTTGAGATTGGCAAAATGATGGCCAATCTCACGCCAAGCCGTTTCCATCTGTTGATCCGAGACACCGGAACCGCCCATGCGATATAGCTGAACCACACGAAACCAATCACAGAGAGTCATACGCAAATCAATAGCCAGATCCCTAAGATGAGAAAAAAAAAGAGCAAGAGAGAATTATAAAGAAAAGACTTAACAATTTCACTCTGGGGGTCACCTGCGATCCGCATCCATGTAGAGTTTCTCGGCCTCCTCAAACTCGCCATAGAAGGCGGAAATCTCTGCCTTCTGTAGCACCTGAGAATTGATGTTTCTGAGCCGTTTAATTAGCTTTATGCCCGGATAATTTGCACAGCGTACAAAAGCATTCTCTGCCGTATCCAATTCAAGTTTCTTCAGAGCCGATTCGGCCAACAGACGCCATAATCTCGGATGTGGATTATCCTCAATGAATTGCTTGGCATCCTCCAGACCCACATGCTCCAGCAGATCATCCGTGTCCCGCAGCGATTTGACACGCAGCTGAATAATGTGCGTGGAGTTCTGCATCTCACCAATGCTAATGATATCGTCCAGCAATACGCTGGTTATTTCCAAATCCTCAAAATTACAAATGTAACCCGAACAGGAAATGGGCTCCTCAGGATCATTGCCACGAAAGATATACATGCGTGTCTTCTCCATCAAAGCGAGGAGCAGAGGATTATCCTTGGCCCAGCTAACAGCCCAAACATCTTTGCGTTCCACACGACTAAAATTCAATTGTGTCTCCCGATTGTCATCCAAGTCGAGAAGAGTCATCACTCCCATGTGGTCAATGATGGCTGCGCGACTGCAAATTAAGGCAAAAGGTATCATTAGTTAAAACTTTGAAGCCAGAAGATTGTCTCACTCACGTGGAATTGCAATTGATGGCCATCTTATAGATCTTGGAGTGCATTGTATGACGATTTCTTAGAGCCACATTCGCTATGCTATACTCATTGATTACACCCGATTCCCTGGCCACCAGCAGCAGTTTCTCGGACAAAGTCAGGGCGCAAATGGGATCATTGATGCCACAATGTTGGAATTGGGCATCGCCTCCAATGCCACCGCCACTACTACTCGTGGTGGTGCTCAACATTAAATCCTTGGCCATTTCCACACCCGTGGGTGTATCATCAATGTGAAAACGCTTCTCCTTGCGTGCCTTGACACTATGCAAAGTGGATGAGCTCTGAGAAAAGGAAACAAATTTAATAACTGGAGCAATTGTAGTTCTTCTTTTTCTACCTTTGGCGTATGGTAATGCCAAATAAGTATCTCCTCTTGTGAGGCAATGGCCACATAACTGGAATTAATGCCCACAAAACATGGTCGTATGTCCGTATATTTGGCTAGAAGAAAGTAAACACTTTATGCAAATATCGCAATAAGAAATTTCCTTGATGACTTACAGTCCACAGTGGTTCCAATGGAGTTACAAAGCAGCAACTGATAGACCCTGTCATCGCTGGCATTAGTTGTCCTTTTCTCGAGCATACTGAGAGCAATCTCCTTGATATTATTACTTACACACTCCACACCCAAGACACAGTGTTCGCTACTCGAAGCCAGGCAAAGGGTCGGTTCGACCTCTTTGAGAAAACTTTGATTGGAAACAGTATTCCAAAATGTTATTACATTGGTGGCAGATGAATCTTTGCTGCCGCTGCTGCTGGTGCTGCCGCTGCCACTGGCACTGCCATTGAGAAAGACCACAGTTTTCTCAAAGTAACACCAAATGTAATCCGGACGTATATTGGCAAAGTATATAAACGAATCGACAGCCATGGCAATGCGCAATGATTTGCCCTCCCAGCTGAGTGAGGTTATATCGCTTCCGGGTACCTTAAGTGTCCGATAGAGACGTCCCAGTGGTGAATAGAAGCACACCTGATTCGTATCCCGTAGAGGGGCCGGCGTGACAGTATCCAAAGTTGTTCCACAAATGGCCAAAACGCTGCCATCGTGATTCCATTTGGCGTCCACATTGCGCATTCCAGTGTCAAATATTGCCGGAGCTGGTGATAAAAGAATATATTAGGTGTCACTGCGAGAAAGTTTAAGGCATTAGCATCGTACCATCATCATTTTCATTGCGCATTATTTGCACTTTGCCGTTCTCATAACAAATGGCCAAAACAGGACGATTCCGGCTATTGTAAGAACGTAAATGGGCGGAGCCTCCCCCAGCACCGCTAAACCAACTAATGCTAGCAATGCGCAACGTTCTGGACGATGATGAGGAACCATTGAGATTTACACACTGTATATGAAGCTTCATCTAAAACGATTAAAAAGGGAAATGATAAATGGATTTTATCGTGGATTCTTCTTTTCTCTTTTTTTTTTTTTGGCTTACGGCAAAATTTCCCTGATTATCGTACAGATGACATTCCCCATTGACCAAGGCGAAGAGTATGAGACGATTGTCGGGACTCCATTGGACACCGGTGAGATGGGTGCTCTTGAGTTCTTTGCCAAAAATGCGATTACCATCGACAGAGCCCACTATAATGGCTCCATCCTCATAGACAATACAGATTTTGGCTCCATCCGATGTCCAACTCATGCCAGCCACTGTGGATTTCTTGCGATCGTTGGTCATCTCCTCGTACCAGGAGCCCTTGTATAGCATCCAAACCATAATCACACCATCCGTATCCGATGAGGTTAATTTCTGTTGAGCATCATTCCATGTAACCACCTTAACAGACTCCTTATGGCCATCCAGTGTCTGATTCATGGATAAATTGGAAACGGCAGCCAGGCCACCTTTACTCTGGCCATTGGCAGCTGCTAACAAAGGACTAATTAATTACAATTTGTTTTCTATATATATATGTATATACTTTACGTCCCTACCTTGATCTAATTTCAAAACCTTAAGTAATCCCTCCGAGCCGGCCACTGCAATGTAGCCCTCCTCCTTGTTCCAAGCAATGCAATTGAGTTTCACATTGTTGGGTATGGCTATCTGCAAGGTGGGCAAGGGAGGGGGAATGAAATTTAAAAAATTATTCTTCAACAATAACAATTACCTTTTTGCTTAGATAAACAAACATTTCTTTCTCTTCTTTTTGGATTGCCAAGTGTTCGTTTTAGTTTCTGTTTGTTTGTTTGGTTTGCGTTTGCTTTGGGCCAAATTAAATTGTTGTTGTTGCCATGGCAATTATCATCAGGCTACGCATGCGCCGAACATTGAGGCAATCCTCAAAGGCGTCTTGAGGAGGAATTCTTACCTGGAAATGGACTACGAAGAGGACAACATAATGAAATTGGAAATAAGAGAGAACGGAATTGCACCTACCGGTTGCCCGTCTTCGTGTTCGTTGTCCACCAAAACCAGTCGGCCATTTTGGCGTCTATGCTCAGTTGGCTATTGACCGATGCCGATGCCTGCACCTGCTCCACGTTGACCCTTGATGTGGGTTTTTAATGCTTTCCTTTTTTAGTTTTACGGTTTTTCGCTTTTGACTTGCTGCTAATTAGCGTTTTTTTTTGTTTTGATCCTTTTCGCCTCGCAGTTCGTAAAAATTGTACAGCATAACAGTGTGACCAAACTGCAGTAGGGTAATTATTTCGATAAATGCTCATCGCATTGTTATCGTTAGATGGCGCCTGGAATTTAAATTAAAGTAACGTCTATTTTGTCACAGCATAGAAAATTTAGATGAAAATCGAAAATAAACAAAATGATGTTAGTTCTGCCCTCTGTTTTTTAATTTATTTAATGTGTTTACCTATTAGGGCACCCTATAAGCACTTTAAAAGTAGGAACACCTCTTTCTATTCCAATTTTTTGACTGCTTGTGACAAGACATTATCAGACAGCTAGCTTATCAGAGGAATTTATCATAATGTTTCGAACAGTGGCAAGTTTTATGTTGTTCTTATCTTGATTTATTGGTCTTTATAATTAACAAAAAAAATAAAAAAATAATAATAAACAAAAACAAATTCGAAACAATGAACATTGACTAGGTCTCTAAACTAAAAACATATCACAAATTCGTCATCTACTAAGCCAAACGAATACCTCTAGTATAGAGCACGTGAGCGAATTTGGTGGCCACCAGCATATAGATTAGCAAAATCAGGACAGATGCCTCATCCGAACGTGCCTCGGGCTCAAGGAATATATTGACTCCGCCGGTTAGAATATTGGCAAGAAGAAAATAAACCAAACCATTCATATTCAACGATTCACAAATGAGAAAAGTTCCATTTCCAGAGGCAGCAGCATTCGTTTTTGCAGTTGTTAGTAGCATTCCCATCTCTTCGGCCTCTGCATTTGCCGTCATTTGTTTGGGTTCCAAGGGCAGAACACTATTTATAATGAAATCCCCGGCAAAGAGACTTAGCCACAACATTGTGGACATAATGGCAAACACCCAAACGACATAGCCAAAGTTGCAGGTAACCCGAGAAATACCAAACGCATAGGCACTAAAAACCACCATAAACCAAATGATTATCACCAGATAGAGTAATCGCTTCAGCTTGCCAACCATTTCCGAATAGGTTACCAGAGTCGTATTACTGGACACTAGCCAACGGCTAAAATATATGGACAACAGGTAAATGGCCACAAAACCAGGCAGCGAAACCAAACCCTCTCGATTGGCAACCAACAACGAGCTGGAACGTTCCAAATCATCGTCCATCACATATTCCGATAGACCCAAACTTAGGATCAACTGATGGGCCACAAGTAGACCTGCAACGAAATGTGAATATTAGGAAAAACAATAGTCCAAAATACCGACTAGGATATACCCTATACCAGTTTATTTTGTTAGATGTCTATTTCTATATCTTTTTCTCTTTCAACGAGTAAGCACATACAAATCGGGAACCGTTTTCGACCCCATAAGGTACATGTATATATAATTATACCTATAATTTGTTGTTAAACAAAAGCATGAAAATGCTCTTTAAAAAATCAAACTGTAGCAAATATTTGAACCTAATAGCCGTATCTAAATCTGTCTAAAGTATCTTACAGATTTCTCGTCTGTGTCAACCTTGAACCAAAGGCATTAATTTTAAAGTTCTGATCATTTTAGCTTAAGCCATTTAAGGCAGCAGTATTTATTTTGTTTGGGGTATATCTTATTTTCAGATAAAGATAAATTTGAAGAAAATTGAATTTTTCCAATACTTACTCATGGCCATGGGCAATAGTTGAACATCCTTGCGGGCCAGACGACTTAGTAGAGAGCCAAACAATTTGGCCAGACCCAATGTGAAGAAGGCATTCAAATGCTGACCATATTCATGCTCATCCTGACTATAGCCGATCAGCACAATTGACACCGTGCGCGCCAAACCGAGCAGTAGAAGAGGCAGCGAGTATAACAGACTACGTCGTAGATCGGCATTATTGGCCGAACGTCGCGATACTAAGCCCATTGTTATAACAAATAGACCGATGCCCGTGTCCATTAGCTGGGCACCGAATCTCCTAGTCTTTCGATACGGGCGATAGAAGCTAGTAAAATCGATGGCCAAAATACAGATAGCCGTAATCAGGTGAGTCAAAGCCCTAACTAGCGTAAACATCGTGGGACGGTTGCCGCCCAAATCGAAATGCATGCGATGATTATGGGCCCGTTTCAAGGCCTGAGTACCAAAAATGAAGCACCCGGACAACACAATCATCAGAGCCACATAATGTGGACTATAGTCACTAGCCACTGTCACCAATAGAACGCCAGGTACAATAATTAGAGCAAATTCAATGCCAAAACGCAGACAAAACACTCTGTGGGTTAGAACACGTGCCACCAATATGCCCCAAAATATGGACAAAATGAGCAATAAAGTGGCGGCACTCTGTTCCAGCGACTGAAACGAACGCTTATCATGGAGAGCATTGGCAACTAGTTCTCCCAGGGGCACGTGTGTGGTCACCGATCCGTTTCCATTACAATTCACCGCGTACTGCATTGTGCTCCAAAATGGGGCATACTCGAAAGTCCCAAGGTGCTGATAAAAGTCGAAATAAAACTAAAACTTAATCAGTTTCCATACATTATGTGCGCGTGCATATGGACTTATTTTTTTGTATGGCTAACAAACATAAATAGCGTTTAAACCCATCGAATAGGTTCAATTTTTATTAAAGTGTCGCGTAAAATTGATATGCAACTTATTTGCATATCTTCTATAAAGAAAACAAGTGTAACCAGTTTAATTCCCTATAAAAACATTTGAATATTTAATATACTACATGTATGTGCCTTAAATAAACTATTTTTACAATTAGTTTATATTTTAATTATATATGACAATTATTTTAGCCCATTAAATTTAATGACTGAACTATTCCCCAATTTAATCGTGTGTTTTAAGCATAGCCGACTGCATCTTTGCTGCCATTTCAGCAATTGAACTTAATTTATTTTGCTTTTTGCACGTCTCATAACCTTTTAGTTGAACTTATTCAACAATTAAATTAACATATTTATGTGCTCTTTACATTTTGGGTGCAAATTTGAAATTTGCCGCGCACAATTGCTCAGCTGCTGAGCATTTCGCTCGTGCAGTGTGGCAACGCTCTATCGTCGCTAAGCAGTTTGCTAGTGTGGCAACGCTGTGACTAAAAAAGGGCTCGCCGGTCGCGCAAAACAAAAAGATAAAAAAGTGGCAAAACGGCAAATAAACATGTTGCCAAAGTCTAATTGGATAATAAAGTGTAATAAAATGTTCCGCACTATGTAAATGCCGTCGTGTGTGGGGCCACACAAAAACAATAACAACAAAAGGCCGGGTGTCGTACGGGTAAGTAGCCATTCATTCATATATGTATGTATGTATGTAAGTGTGTAGTTCGTGCTTTCGTTGTTGTTGGTGTTGGCTATGACGTCACTGTTGAGATTCCACCAATCAGCAAGCTGCTTTTAAGGGGCTTGTCCGCCCACGCATTAGCTATGACGTTGCATCAACAGGGGCGGCGATGACGTTGCAGTTGGCGTCTCATATTGATTTCTGTTATAGTCACGTGCGCCCACAACCACACCCACATGTACGCCCCCTTATCCCCTTGAGGGTAACTCCACACAACACCGTGGCACTTGATTTCTCTCAATTTGCTTGTTGGTAGGCGGAGGGGGATCATTGTGCCGCCGCTGCCGCCTTCAGTTTGTTGCCAACAACGCAAGCGGCCAGAACGAAACGCGGAAGTGAATCGGAAATTTCATTAAATTTTGCTTCAATTTTTCGTTTATTTTTCTAAATGCAATTTACGTAACGCGATAACAACAACAACAGCAACAGCAAGAAAAGTAAAACAATAATTAAAAATTTCCAACAAGTATTGTCTATATAGAATTTGTCCATCTAATTAACTAATATGTTTATATATACACGTAATAAGCGATTGAAATCGGACAGATTAAAAGTAAAGTCGGGCGCCAGGGCGTATGTGTAATTATATGTGAATAACCTTTGCTCCAAATGCCGCAGACAGAGTGCTGGGACCAAGGAATGAATGCGTGATAGATTATTCAAATACCCTAGAGCCTACCTACTAATAGACAATCTGGCCTTATGATTTCTTCTGTAAAGTCAAGTTCAAGAAGATGTAAGAAAAAAACTTGGCTTCTTTAACCATTTTCGTTCGTCTTTTCGAATGGCTTCAATTTAAAGAAATACCTCTAATGAACTGAGAAAATTTAAGAAGACATTCAGTTTTTTTATTTAGATAAATTTCACCAAGGTTTTAGTAAAAAATAATCAAGTTTTTAAAGCCAAAAAGATTTTATATTGAAACATCTGACCAAGTTTAGGTGATAAAAATTAAAGAAATTGAAGAAATCTAAAAAGGAAATGAATATTTTCTTTTTAAAATTATTTCTAATTAAACGATTTAAGCAAGGTTTGCGTAAAAACCCTTGAATGGTCGATCAAATTTAACTCAAAATGAATTGCTTTAATTTGGTTCAAGATCCACCGATAAAAGTTAAACAAATTGAGAATTTGGTAGATTTTAAGAAAATGTTAGAGAGAACTTGGTTTTTCTTTCAATTTTAAAACCAATATTAGATCTACAGAATTTTCTGCACTATTCTATCTTATATTTGAACGATAGTTGAATCATCTAGTTTCGATTTGGCCAAAATTGGGCTCATCAAATTCAAAGGGTCAATAAGTTTAATGAGTTTTTAAACCAATCAAACCATTTTCAAATATGTTTTTAAAGCTCGTGTAAAATTGAGTATCAAAACTTAAATTGGTAATAGAAATTTAGTCGCCCAATTAAAAGATTACAAATATTTCTAGTTTATATTTATGGTAAAAGTTATCAAAATTCTGTCAATGCATCTTGATGAGAATTTATCTAGGATATTTAGAAGTCGGCTATGTATTAGCTTAAAATGTCTAACAACAAAATTTTTTATTACATCGTATGATCAGGAATCGTGTCTACCATAATGTCGCACTCACTTGTTGACAGCGTCTGGAGATATGCATGATAGAGAGAGAAAGAGGGGGACAGAAAGGCAAATACATATGTGTATTTGCTCACACATAACAAATAATGCTTACAGAGAGAATGTGAGAATGACTTGGACTATTGATTATAACTAATCAGCATATGACTGACTGGCGGCAATTGAACACACACAGTCAAGTCGATGAACGGTTTAGCAATTGTGCAAATTACAACATTTTTCAATCCAAACTGGATACATACATATGGATGTATGTATGTATGTATGTACATACTATGTACCTACATGTGTATATTGCATAAAAAGTTGATTGAACTATGTGTGGGGGAAAACAACAACAACAATGAGGAGTGAATCGACTTAAGTTCATTATGAATTTCACAATGGAAAGGTGCTCATATGATATGCAAATGAGTTCGACTTAAATTCTTAACAAACATGCGATTTGCACATGTTTGCACTTTAGATTTGTAATCGCATTTGTTTTGAGCTTTAAATTACAATTGGCCAATAAGCTGAGTAAACCCCATTTTATGGGATTGCCGCAATGCAAATTGCTACGATTATCAACGGCGTAGCCATATTAACAGGCCAATAAGAGGGAGGACATCTGCTGCCTCCTGCTACGCCCATGACTTTTACATTGGCAATTAAGAATGTTAACAGTCCAATGAATAATATTTGCATTTAAATTCAATACAAATAACTTATCACTTAGCTAATCTACCCTTTTTTTTGTTCTCCTCCAATTGATAAACAACAAGAGGAGGGCAGAGGCCATTTAAGTCAAGTTGAATGTCTTTCATTTCTGGGCCAATGAGTATATAAGTTACTGCTCGCGATGTATGCATTTATGGCATATACATACATACATATATATCTGTATATGTATATGTATATGCATATACTACGCAGCATTTAAAAATTTAAACATTTTTTTAATGAAGTCCGAACCAGTTTCGGTATAATGATATAACCCATACAAAGATATGCACACTCCCCCTTTTTTTTTTTTTGTTTTTTTTTGTTGCTTTATAATACACTTGACAAACACAAATGTTGAAAGTGTATATACATTTTGTGCAAATGTTTGCTACATTTCTATATATGTATGTATATAGCTTATTATTGAATCAATATTTAGATATTGGCTACAGTAGCGGATCTATGGCAGAAAAGAAAGAAATATCGCCCCAATTACAACTTTCTGTCTGCTCCTATGCAAAGTAATTTTAAGCTAGTGAAACAAAACTACGTTTTAAACTTAGTTTTTGGATGTACGCAAAACATTTAACGGAATGGACGATTGATCAACTATAACTCTAGTAAATTGTGTGAGAGAGATGGAACCAGATGAAATGGAATGTAAAATAAAAATTATTTACTCTTAATTGGCTTTTCAGAAAGTTTTAAGATTAAGGGCTTAGTGGATTAAGGTCTTGCGTTCGATTCCGAAACGTAAAAAGATGAATTATAATCAATTTCAGTGCATTGATCGTGTTTTTTTTTTAAAGTTTCAATGCACAGAGACTCCTTTTAGAAGCGCGTTTGGGTTCATGTCGAAATAAGTTATTTTTGAGGGTCATTTATTTGTAGTGAGTCAATGAAAGAGAATAAAAGTATGCGGCACAACTGGAGCTAGCTGGAAGTTATTTTTGAGGGTCATTTATTTGTAGTGAGTCAATGAAAGAGAATAAAAGTATGCGGCACAACTGGAGCTAGCTTCTTTATTATGTTTTCTTTATTAATTTGGCGACTTATTTCCGTAGAAGATTTACTTAATCCGCCACAGTTTTTCGATGAACGAAATGTAAAGAAATATTTAAAACAAATTCCACAATTCAATACGATGATGGCAGATTCTATTTTGGAAACAATAGCAAGACAAGTGTATTGCATATTCGTTTAGAGTTCAAATTGCAAAACAAACAAATGAGCTAAATATCTAGCAATTATTGAAATTTTTTTTATAATTTGCATGTGACTTTTACGCTTTCGTTTACCCTCCCCCTCCACTCAACCAACAACTTTTCTCTGATGAAAATGTCAACCCGAAAAAAAAAAAAAATGTTTCTAAAATATTATTTCAAAGTCAATGGAAATTTTTTTTCGTCTTTTGCATTTGGTTGATATTAGTTTATGTGTTTTTTTTTTTCCTTTTGTATTATTTATTTATAGTCAAGGTAGGAGCAAGATGCTGAATGAACGCCCACACTTGAGGGTATCTATAGATTCAAAAATTTTCCGAAACAATGTGGCAAAGAAAGAAAGAATTATGTGTCTTTCTGTATGTATACATACATATGTATAAGCAGCTATTATTCATAGGCGACGATATCAATAGGAAATTATTATTGAAAACTTGGTCAATGATAAGCAAAAGCACTAAACAATAACTAACCAAGCAACGAAATTTATATGCTCTATCAGAATTTACTTAATCATTTCATAATTGAAATTGCTTTCAATATTAATTGTAAGAACTTTTCAAACAATTTCGCATATGTATATCTATAACTTCACGAAAACTTGGAATTTTAGTCAACTTTTAGGTATTTTCTAACATATTGGGGTACTTGGCACAATATTTACTTTAATCCATTAGGGTTAGCTTTGTTTTTCTCTATAAAGAAATCTGATATATGTAGACTGTAATAGATTTAGGGCTAATTTCATAGAACTCTACACGGAAATAGATCGTTTTTATAAATAATCATCAACTGAACTGTTCGATTACTTTGTGTAAAGCAATGAAAATTTTCCATAATTGTATAAGTGGATACAGTGGGACCTCGTTTAAAGAACAAAGGAATGAGGATTCGCATCATCCGTTTCATCGGAACGTCGGCTCTTAAGGCTCGACATAGACATTGATCCACTGCAAAAAAAAAATTCACTTATGTTTTTTTTTTACCATTTCTAATGATTTCTAATAGCGTAGTTTGTAGCTGTTGTTTGTGTCCGTTTATGCTTTTAAATGCCAAGGCTAACGCTTTGGTCGAGTAGCGCCGCCGCCTCAGCCAGAGATAGAAACAGAAAGAGAGCCCGAGCCAGAGCCAGTTGATTGCACTGACAAGTTAGACAGCAGACGTCTGGCTAGCCAGTCGAAAATACAAAAAAAAAAAAAAAAAACCGCATCCGCATCACCCACATTACGTTGCCCCTTTCTCCACCAATACCATCCTCCTCCTTCGCCCCCGCCTCCCTCTCCGTCACCCTGTGTCCCAGCCAGCCGGCTTGTCTTATCAGCTGTTGCTGCTACTGTGTTGCTTTTTCGGCGGTCGCTTCGCTCGCTCGGTTCGGTAGTAAATTTGTCGTTTCAATATATATTTGTTGCTATTTCTTTTTAATACTCACACACACACACACACACACACACACTCGATCACACAGTGTGTGTAGGAATATTAAAAGCTCTTTTCCCTATATATTTTCACTGCGCTGCCGCGCCTTCGCCTTGATAGAAGAGAGGCAGCGCCCCCGAGAGTTGATTGAGTTTTTTTTTTTTTTTTGGGTTTTTTTTATTTTGTGTGTTTCAGATACTTTTTGACGCTCGCCGCGAACGGATGTGTGTGTGTGTTATTTGTTTGTTTGTTTGTTGCTTCTAATTTCTTCGCACTTTTACTTAAGTTTTTGTTCTTGGTGTTGCTGTTCGCCTTGTAAAAGTGTATATAGAAAGATATATATCAGAAATTGTGACAGATATTCTTTTTAACTCTCGGTCTCTCTCTGTCTGCCTGTCTCTGTCACTCGCTCTATTCCCTTCGAACTCTTAAGTAATATTAACAAGTGTTTTTGTTTTTCTTTTTTTTGTGTGTGTTTTTATCTACGAAATAAGGTAAAGAAGCCGACACCAACAACAAGTGAACTTGAAATAACCAATTAATTCATCATAATCATAAAATGCCATAAAACTTTTTTTTTTTATTTATTTATTTGTTTATTAGTTATTATTGGGTTATTGGAATTTAAACATGCCGGCAAACACCTTTTTTTCGGATTTTGTAAAGTTTCTGGAAGTGACAATCTTTCTTCTGGTCTGTATGTGTGTGTGTGTGTGTGTGTGTGTGTGCGTGTGTGTGTGTGTGTGTCATATCTAATCAATGATTATGGTTAACACACAGTTTATGGGACATCTATCAATAATTTCTTATCAGTCTTAACTGAAACCTGCGTCTATATATGTACATATATGTATTTATATTTTTGTATGTACATTTTGCTACATAACAATAAAAGCAAAAACTTTAATTTCTATTCCTCCAACTCAATTTTATTAACTAATAGAAAAATTTCATACTTTCCATAATTATTCCTAAACTTATTTCAAGTACATTAAAAGTAGGTGGAAAATTTTTGAATTTTGCCATTGTCTCTGACGTAGGAACTAATCAAATTTAATATGCTTTGTGTAGTAAATCATTAGACGAGCAACCAGGCTGATCATTTGAATATTCTTATCAACATCTTCCTTCTCCCCAACCCCACTCTCCCTCTCTCTCCCACTCTCTTTCTCTTTCGCTTTGCTTTGCTCTATCATTTACTGTGACGCTGACTATAATCTTGACCTTCTATTACATATCAAGCTAATGGGGGTAACAATTTTATATTGTATATATTTAATGGCAAATATTGAAATTTGTCCTATAATAAGCCAAACCCAAAAGAAGCAAACAAATTCTGTACAAATCAAGATGCGAGTCGCTCTTCAAATACCCTGCAACTCGAACAAAAATGTTCAAATTGTTTACAAATCTCAACTAAAACTATGTTAATATCAGAGTTTACATAAATTAATATCTGCACTTAGTTTCCTAAATTGTTTTTAATAATATTAAATTGCGGCAAGCTTTCATTTTCGATTTCGAATAACTCTGAACTGGAATGAAATCGATTATATGCTGGTCCTAGCTTCATTATATTTTCCAATACAATTTGAAAATGAAACCAATTTGGGAATGAGAATTCGACTAACTGTTTAATCGTTCTCAAAATATATTTTACTGAAATTTGTTTTATTTCAAGAGCAAAAGCAAAGGGTGATCAGTGATCGTCTGTCGGTTCCTAATCAAACTAGTCCATCAATTATAGAGCTATTTCACTCCAACTTTATATTTAAGCGAATTATTGTTGCAGGCAATTCGTTTGTCAAAGCCAGCCTGATCGAACCACTATAACATATAGTTTTAGCCAAAAAACAAGAAAAAGTCAGAGATATCAAACACAATTTTAGGAGTATAGCTAGAATTTGCGTTATGATATTTTACTACATAAACTGTTGGTTATTTCACAAAACAATATCATCTCATTAAGTTAAATTACAGTGAAAGTTTCCTAAGAGTCAACTTTTATTTAATGAATTTATTTCAAAAATAATTCTTAATGTCTTAATTTTTATGTGATAAGGTTTTTGAGCGAATTTAAATGGGGAAGTTCGTCTCGCTTGTAAGGGATTCCATAGAGAAGGTACAATTATAGCAATAATAACACGAGAGACTTTCAAACATATAGTTCAAATCAGAGGTTTAAGAAACTTCCATATAGAACGAATCAAATCAATCTTACAAATGGTAAATCTCTTAAGAAAACATGTTTAATATTTTGAAAACTTTCATTTGTTCCTTTTGTTCATCCTTTTGAGGTTGGCTAATACATAGATAATAGTGAATTCTTTGAAATTCTTTTGCTATAAATTTTTATTAAACTTTCATTGGGTTTTTTTCTTTAATTCTTTTGAGTTTAATTATAAGTATCGCAAATTCTTAGAAATTATTTTGCTATAAGCCGACTTGTAGCATACCATTTCTATTTAGATGAGGAGGGTACAGGGTACAAGAGCTCGACACGATAAGCGAAAATACGTATGCAAGTGTGCGTGTATGTGTGTGTGTGTAAAGAGGGCTCGACCGTTAGACCGGCAAAGTGCCAGCCCCCCACATAGAGTACAAAGTCAAAGTAGCTGCTAAATACATACATAGATATACCAATATATACATATATATATATATATATATGTATGTATATACTTCATTGTATGTAGAACACGTACATTAGGAATATTGTTTTTCAGATTGTATCGCAATACAATTTGGCAGTAATTGTTGTTCGATGAACAATTTTTTTTGTTTTTTTTTTGTTTTTGGTTGACGGTGTGAAGTGTTTTTTGATAGGTTTTCTCATCAACTCATTATGTAATCTGGTTTTTGGTTTTCTTGCAGCTGCAGCAAAATGACCGAGGGCAAGAATTTACCAAATTCCAGTGCAGATGTGCCATTCCGTAGTAAGGAGCTGCGCAAACAATCTCTCATACAGCACACTGGCCTGGTCGGGGTCATCGATGAGGGTACCAAGACAATTGGTTTCTCCATATACACAACGCCCGATTTCAAAGAGATTGCGGCCCATCGTGTCGAATTGAGTGTGATAACGCCCCAGGATGGCTGGTACGAGCAGGATCCCTTGGAGATAATGGCCTCGATCAATAAGTGTGCCGAGGAGGCTATCAAACAATTGCCCGATCAGGGATTCAGCGCCAGCGACATTAGCACCGTGGGCATTACGAATCAACGTGAAACGACAATCGTTTGGGACGCAGTCACGGGCAAACCGCTTTACAATGCTCTCGTTTGGAAGGATATCAGGACCAGTAGCACGGTGGAACAGATATTGGCCAAAGTGCAGGATCCGAATCACTTTAGAAACAGCACCGGTCTGCCCATATCCACATACTTCTCGGCCCTAAAAATACGTTGGCTCAAGGACAATGTGCCAGAAGTGCGTCGGGCGTGTCGGGAGAATCGCTGCAAAGCGGGCACAGTAGACAGTTGGATTGTATGGAATTTGACTAATGGTAAGCATCCTAAGTTATCCTTCTCCCAGGTAACCACTAAGCAATTCTTCCTTTTGGCTTTTAGGTGCCCTCCACATAACGGATGTGACAAATGCTTCACGTACACTCCTCATGAACCTCGAAACCCAAAACTGGGATCCTGTTCTCCTGAAGACCTTTGCCATCAAAGAGGAAATGCTGCCCACGATACGCAGTTGTTCGGAAATCTTTGGTAAAATCACCTCCGAGCGAAGTGTCTTGCGTGGCCTGACATTGAGCGGCATATTGGGTAACCAGCAAGCCTCACTCCTGGGCCAGATGTGTGTGAAGCCGGGACAAACGAAAAATACCTATCGCTCGGGTTGTTTCCTCCTGTGCAATACGGGCGATAAGCCTGTATTCTCCCGCCATGGCCTGCTCACCACAGTGGCCTATAAACTGGGACCACATGCCCCCACCATCTATGCCATTGAGGGCGCCGTTTCGGTGGCCGGTCATGCTCTGTCTTGGCTGCAACAGAAAGTGCGTCTGTTGCCCGATTCGCGAGATGCTGAGAAATATGCCGAAATGGTTCCCACATCGGGTGATGTCTATTTCGTGCCCGCTTTTACCGGACTATATGCTCCGTATTGGCGACAAAATGCTCGTGGCATCATTATCGGTCTGACGCAGTTTACGCGCAAAAATCACATTGTACGCGCTGCCCTAGAGAGCATTTGCTTCCAGACGCGCGACATTCTCGAATGCATGCATCAGGAGTGCGGTTATGAAATAAATAAATTGCATGCCGATGGCAAATTGACAACGAATAATTTGTTAATGCAACTGCAGGCTGATACGGCCGGATTGCCTGTCTTTCGTTCCCAGTTGATGGACTCAACCGCTTTCGGGGCGGCCATGTGTGCCGCTCAAGCGGATGGCATCAATTTGTGTAAATTTGAGCCAGAGAAACGTTACTACGAGAATGTTCACTATGATACATTTTTGCCCACCACAACGGATTTGGAGCGCAAAGAGCGCTATGGCAAATGGAAACGGGCGGTGGAACGGAGTCTCGGTTGGGTTATCAAACAGAAAAATACTCGTGAACATACCGAGGAGAACTATCGTATGTTATCCTCGCTGCCAGCGAGCATCTTTCTCATTAGTAGCTTTGCCATGCTTGTCCATTCGCTAGCAGCGACAACTAACTAACCAACTAACTAACCAACCAACTAACTAGTCCAAAAGAAAACGTACTTAATTCGTTTCTTCTTAGCTGGATGGACAAGTGACAACAGATAAAATACATGACAATTTACATTTACAAGGTTTTCGGTTGTGATAATTAGACACCTATATATATTTTTGTGTGTTTGACAAAATTGTACATACCTGCCACAGTGGGTGAACTACAGGGGTGGTGAATTGGGCCACCCCCCCTAAGGTATGCAATAGGCTCTTAAATCACTTGGTTTAGGCCAAGATCTTTGCTTGTCCATTGCATACCAAAGAGGGGATGAGCAAATTTCCCTCAGTTCACGCTCCTAGTTCGGTCACTGTATCTAACAGAGAAAGAAAACCTCTTCCAAACAAACAAATATTGTAAATAGTTGCAAAAAACAAAAAAATCAAAAAAAAAAAAAAACAAGTGAAAAAGTCATTTCCCTAAGCTTCTATATAGAAATCTTAAGTATTTAGTGGCCATGTTTCTATCTTATCATTATTATTATTATGATTATTATTGTGTGTTAAATATTTTTTGTTGCATATTTTAATTTGTGCATTAAGACAGGTTTTTTTTTTGTTTTGTTTTTAGCCCTAGGTCAATTGACGATAAATTCAATGTACTTTGTCTATATATCTATATGTATATATGTAGATACGATCTATGTGTATATAGTCCGAGTGCAAACTTATTTTTGAAATTAAGTACTTATAACAACAATGACAACAACAACAACAAAACATGTATGCGTGTATATAGTAATTAGACAATGAATAATAAAACGACATATAATTCCCAAGAATTTCATAATATTTCATTTATCGTGGATTATTTTAAAGTACCATCTAATCTATTTCTCTATTATTAATGATTTAGTTACTACTTACTCCAATTGCAAAGTTAAGCGAAGCCACACAACACACAACGTTGTCATGTTGCCTCCGGCCCATTCTTATCGGCAACGGAAATGTCAGTATCAGTTTATAAATAACTCTGAAAATCAAACGATTGCCTAATTACAGTGGGCGTGTGTGTCTTGCACTTGATAAACAGCCAGGGGGATGGTGAGGGGTTTTAAAACGATTAGCTAAGAATTTTGAAGGTGTGTTTTCGCATTGATAAAATAAGCGAGCGTCAATCAATCATCTAAGTACAGAGTTCAGAATACATCATATTCAATCGGGATTTTAGACAATCTTCGCAGATTTACTATAAACTTTTTATCTGCTCATTTTCGTAACGTAAAAAGCAAAAAAAACTTTGCATGAAAACTTTGTATTCCCAAATAGTCCTGTTTGGCAGCATTTTTCTAAAATGATTTATTCTTATTTTATAGATTTTTGTTTCAATCTGTCTGTCTTTATCTTAAGTCTTTCTTTCTTATGTTTGAAGAATGCGTCTATTTTTCAAGTCTTTGAAAATATACAGACAGATAAAAAGGAAAGCCACATGACCAACACAAGGGTTAATTTGAAAAGGGCAAGCTTCCCATCTTCCTCTCCTCTCCCATCTTCCTTCCTTCCCTCAGTTGCGTTTAACATTTAGGAAAAAAAAAAGTTAAACCTCTGTGGCAGAAAAATTTTCTTCCTAACTAATCGATTTGGTTTTAAGGGATTTGAGGAATTGTCGACAATTACATATCTAGTGCATTGCATTTAAACCATGTTAATTCATAATATTTACTTTCGTAAACGAATCAAGACAATTTTATTCAACTTCAGTTTTATTATTGGTAAACCCCGAAAGTCCTAGAAAGTCCTACATAGACCAAATGTGATCTATAAAATGCAAAAGTAATTTTAATAATTCATTTGAAAGTTAAAATTGGATTTAAATTCTCAATTCTTTCAGGTTTAAAATGCTTTATTCATTTTTAAGAAACCAATAAAATATATATCCAATATAGTCGGAATGATAACGATGGCTTAAGAAATAAAAAAGGAATCAATTTCATTGAATTTGAGTTCCTTTTTTTGGGGTTGGGGGGGGTCACCAACTTGGTTCTCCTTCTTAGCCAATTGTTACTGTGTGGCCTTTAACACCGTGGGCTCATTTAAATTGGATCTTAAGATTACCTTACACTAACACACACACACACACTACACTCTCATGGTTGTTCCCGATGTAGACACGCACAACGCACGTACAGGTTGCCGATCATCCATCCACATAGCCTTTTCATCCAGGTAGCAGCCGATGAGCCGCTGAACCGCTGAGCAGGGAAAACAAGAAGAAGAAGGTAACAAGAGATCCCATATAAAAACAAATGCCTCTTCTCTCTTCACAACAAAGAAATTGATTTTCTCTGTTCGACTGGACTGAGGCCGTGTGTGTGTTGTTCTTGTTGTGTGTGTGTGTGTCTTTAGAATTTTCATTTTTTTTTTTTTTGTATTTTTACTGAATCAGTGCAAGAACCGGAATCTGTTTGAAGTCGAAGCGCGCGTTCAGGCACCTTCTTTTTCGGTCTTTACTCAGGGACGGATTCAAAATGGTTTAAAATTAGAAATATGTATGAACATTTTTCAAGTCTTTCATTTTTAATGAAAAACTAGTTACATCTCTTGTTAACACCTGATTTCACATTTAGACACTCACCTTGTAAAGTCTTTTCTTCTTGAAAAATATAAATTTATTAATTACTTAATTGTTAAAGAATTTTCGATTCCTTCCTCCCACGCTATCCCTTTCTATTTTCACAAAGTTAGAAATATCACTGTTTTTTCATTTTCGTTCTCATATTCGTTTCATAAAATGTTATTTCAAAATGATTTTGAAGAAGTTTCAGCTCTCAACGTCCCTCTCTCACCTCCTTCCCGCCCTTCTTGTGTCACATAACACTTGAGATATCAGAATGTCACTCACAATGCAGTGTTAAATTTTCTTTCGAACCATCTTGAACCGCACCTGTCTGCGTCTATGTAAGTTTGATGTTTGTTTGTGTGGGTGTTTGCAAGTTCGCTCAAACCTAGCTTGAGCTCAAACCGTTTGGGATTGTGGTTCAGTTTCTTCTTTTTTTTTCAGTTTTTTTGTTTTTGTTTTTGGTGTTTGCAGTTGCTTCGATCCGATCCTCTCATGCCGCAAGCGGCAGTTGTATTTGAGTTGCTCGCTTGGTCGGTCGGTTTGTTGTCCGGTTTTTCTTCGCTTCGTTCTGTGATCGTTTTTAAGATTCTTTCGTTCTCTGTTTCTGTTTTTTTTTCTTTATGTGTGTTGTGTGTGTTCTTTATTTTTTATTTTGTCGGTCGCTCTTTTATTTATGTTAATTCGAATGGGTTATTTATTTATATTGATGGTTTGGCAATCGCAAAGCAAATATTGCCGCATTAGCAATAAAATTAGCCAATTTATGGTGCATGAAATTCAAAGCGTGAGAGCCAAGTCCAAATGAGCTACAACAACAACAGCAACAGCAACAACAACAAGTTAAAAAAGTTCCTGATCCAATCCAATGTGTGTCTGTGTCTGTGTCTATGCCTGTGTCTGTGTGAGAGCATTTGAAGAGTTAAAGGGTCAAACCGGTTTAGCCAGCGCCAGTTAAGAGGCAGTTAGTCATGGAAACAACAACAGCAACACCAACAACAACAACAACAACAACAACAGCAACAACATCGGCATCCTTGCAACGTGTCGCCTCGCAATCGAGTCTAAGTCTTACTCAGGAACAGGCTCAACAGCCCCATGTGGTTGTGGCGGCGCCTCATCACTATCATTACATACAATATCCGGCGCATTATCAGCAGCAGCAGCAGCACCAGCAGCACCAGCAGCACCAGCAGCAACAGCAGCAACAGCAACAGCAACAACTGCAATGCCAATGCCCCTGCTCCTGCGGACGAGCAACCCAACAACAGCAACAGGGACCACAAAATGCCTCCACACCCGCCTCCGCTTCCTCTTCAATGGCAGTGGCCGTTGTCGTACATCAACAGTCACCGACCCAGGCGAATGAGCAATCCCAGCCGAGTCTGAAAGCCCAGTCAGCTCAATCCCTACTCAATCATTCCTATCAGGCTCTGCACGAAGAGCAGCAGCATCTCAATATACAGTTGGACACATCCGTCGGAGCAGCAAGCTGTGACTGTGATCTGGAATGCAATTGCCCACCCGGTGGTGGTGGTGCTAGTGGTGCTCCTGCTGGTGGTGTCTCCTCCTCCTTGGCCCAGCATAAACGTAGTTTACTGGCCGATGCCATGCTTGGAGCCGATGAAATTACCGTCAGTGAGTCGGATAATAATAGCACCATGATCAAAAAGAAGAAGCCTCGCTCCAATGGGAGTGCTGCTGCAGCTGCTGGTCCATTGCCAACTAAATTGCATCATCCATCGGGTAACAGTTGCAATGACATCTACCATGACACCGAACTGGATGGTGGCACTGTGATCTCCTCAACTTCTGGTCCCGGCACCAGAGCCAAATCCCAAAGTCTCGATGATAATCGTCCTCCATTACCGCCACGACCACCGCCCAGGCCACGCAGTAATGTCAATGGCTCCATAGGTAAGTGCCAGCCTCGCCAGCTCGATCTCAAGACGATCTTAGTCATAACGTACACACATGAATAACATTTTCACAGGTAGGAAAAAAAAAAAACAAAAAGTGCACATATGTTTGAGGGTTGCTGCTACCTGTTCGTATCTGTTGTTGTTATTTCCCTTAGTCAAGTGAGCTCTGGCCAACTGACCAACGCTCTGAGCCAAAACAAAAACCCGTTTAACCCCTTAAACGGGCCCAACTGACTCTCGCTCATTAATCATCAAGGCAAATGGCGCCATCCTTTAGATCTGTATGCTCAATAATTAAAAGAAGAATGAATAATGGGGCCAAATTATGAATACTAGATCAAAGAGCAATGAATTTTGAACAGATCAAGTTTATCCCTTTGAATCTGGGCAAAACGATTTTTCACAATTTCATCTATAAATCATTATGTAAACCAATGGGCATCCAATGCTCTAAAATGTTTTACGTTTCTCCCTCTCTCTCTCTTCCTGGCTAAAAGCCTTCTCCAAAAAGCGATTTTTAACGATATTATTTTTTTTTCAGATCTTCTAAAAATTATTCACTGTCTTCTTCCGAGTTTAAAAATGTAGAATTTTCCATTTCAGTTGGGAATTAGCTCAGAAATTCTTATAATAAATTATTTACTGCATACTTAAGGGGGTCAAATATAGGAACTGATTTTCAAAAGACAATTCTATGTTAATCTTGAGACAACCATCAAGAAAATTATATAGAAATTATTTACTGCATACATCAAGGGGCTTAGATCTTAGTCTACAAGATAAATCTTTAGATATACCCAGAAAAAAATGAGAAAAATGCTTAAGCTTATTAGGGAAATGTCATATAAATGAATCACTGCATTCTTTAAGGGGTCAATGAAATGAATAAATCAGTTCGTGAAATGTTCAATTCCTTAGTGAATCTCAAAAACAATATTGAACTTAAAAAAAAGAAGGTTATCTGACTGGAATGATTATATTCATCGGCTTCAATTCACATTCAGATTATGGAATTACGAAAACTTTTGATAAAGTCTTCTGTAAACTTTTCGACAATTAGTTATTGGCTCTTCTTCTAGTTTAGTTTTGTGTTTTGTTTTTTGCTGCAAGTAATGTGTCGTTACTTGGTCACCAAATGGGAGCAAAATAAAAGTGATTTTGGGCTCTGTTGCAGCATCTCTTATGGGATAGAGAAAGAAGCATTTACTTGACGCCTGCGCCATGGACTCGGCATGGCCCGGCCTGGTCTCTCTCTGTGTCTCTCTGTCGCCGAGGGTGGTTGGCCAGGAACTAAGTGTGTTAAATGTCAGTTAGGATTTTCAGTTGACACCGTTCTGTAATTGCAAATCGCACTCTCCCAAACCAAATTTATCCTGCCTGCCAGCTTGCCAGCCCACCAGCCCACCAGCCTGTCCTGTCCTGTCCTGTCCTGTCCTCTCCTGTCCTGCGTTCGCGCATCTCGACGACGACAACTTCTGTGTGTAGATATTTTTTTGTTGTGTGTGTGTGTGTGTGTGTGTGCGTGCGTGTGTGCGTGTGTGTGGGTGAAGCGAGAATTCCAACAGAATCAAAAATCAAATCAAAAACACACACGCGTCCTTTTGAAGCAATTTGTTTTTCTTAATTTTTGTTTGTGAATCATGTGAATTTCGTTTTTAAGCAAACGTTTTTTCCCGCTTTGTGCAACAACAACAACAACAACAACAACAACAGCAACAGCAGCAACAACAACAACAACATGCATGGCTATCCGGTTATGCAGTTTGTGCAATACAGCATGCCCCCGCCCTGCTCTTGGGTACCAGCACCACCCCCACCCAATGCCAATGCAATGGATCCCCATCATCGTGGTGCCGGAGCATTGGGTTAGGGCTCAATCCTAAAACCAAAAGTTGATTTGATTTATCTCTAATTGTCTACCTTTCTCTGTCTCTCTCTTAGCTCATCGCCATGGAGCTGGCATTAAAAAATATGTGGTTTGGTGTCTCATCTGTGGTGGCTTTAGCTGCCTATTGGGTGTCCTGTTCCTTGGCGTTTATTTCCTGCTGCATTCGTATACCATTACAGTGGGTAATTTTGAGACGGTACCAACATTTGTGCCCGCCACATTGCTCATCCTCACTGGCATTTGCATCATGAGCCTGGCTCGTCGACGTAATCGTTACAGTTATTTGGTAAGAAGAAGAAGAACCAACAACTCCCAAGTCCATTCGCTTAATTGGCTCTATTCACAGATTAAACTGTCGGGTGCTTGTGGCCTGGTGTCCGCCTTGACCTGTGCCCTGGTCACTGTAACCACCACCGTGCTTCATATGAGCCGCCTCCAGGCTCTGAGGGAATGCGAATATGCACAGAAAACACGCACTTGCACCTGCTACTCTGATCTCATTGAATCCCAAGTGGATCGCGTGGACAAAGGTAAGTAGTAAAGTTATATCTGCGAAGCCAACCAAAGACGAAACTAAATCCCAATTGATTCCAGAAGGTGTGCGACTTGTCTTCGACTCGCTATCCGATTGCGGTGTTGTCCATGGCTCGCTCTATTCCTGTTTGAGGGCCATCTTCGGTTTATCGGTGGCTGGCGTCCTAATTGCCGTCTTTGGCTGCATGTTGGTCTATCAGCTGCTCAGTCATGAGCGCAAAAAAATGTACTGGGAGCAACTCGAGTTGCGTTGCCGTTCCCTCTATGCCAGTCAGGCTCCGCCTCCCAGCCTTGGAACTGGTCGAATGTTGAATTGCCGTTGCTGTGAACAGTGCCACGCCCACAGACAGTTGACCCTGCCGCTACAGGCCACTGCCTATCCCTGGGATGAGGCCAGTGTGGCGGCAGCAGCAGCTGCTGTAGCCGCCGGCGGCGGTGGCGGGGCCGAGCAACGTTTCTGGGCCCAGCCACCGGGTAATTTCTACTCACCGAATCCGGGTGGCGAGGACAATCATCCCTCGGCTTGTCGCAACGGCGGCGCCGGCGGCGGAGGCGGCGATCGCGGAGCCAGCCGCAGCGGCAGCGGTTGGAGTTGGCCGCGTATGCCATGGCAACGTACTACACCAGATGCAGGACGACGCTTTCGCCAGGCAGCAGCCAGTCCGGACTCCCAGTATGGCTTCAGTTCGGCCGCGGCTGTGGCAGCAGCAGCCGCTGCGGCAGCCGCAGCAGATGGCAATCAAATGTTGATTGAGGACTCCAATGCGGCTGCTGCTGCTGCGGCTGCTGCAGTGGTGGCCAATGCGTATAATGCTCTGCCGCCGCCAAATGCTTTGCCCTATGGCGTGTGGGGACCACCGCCGCCCTACAGCAACAGTCCGGCCAGACGTGGCTATTATCAGTACCTACAGCCAGGGGCGTGCCTAATGGCGGGGGCAAATTCTAATGGTGGCACGGCCATGGCCATGTCCCAGGAGCAAATACATCATGTCCAACCGCCGCAGTCGCAAATCCATCATCACGTACAGCAGCAACATCAGCAACATCAGCAGCAGCAGCAGCAGCAACAGCAATTGACGCAGCACCATCAGCAGCAGCACCACCACCACCGGCTGCAGTCGGGTCAATCGGCCACCTTGGAACGCATGGATGGGCTGAGTGGCAGTGGCGGTCATTTGGTTAACTCACGATCGGCGGCCTACAAATCAAAAGTGGAATATGAGAACACAACAAACACTCCATCGGACAGTGATGGTGGCATGGATGTGGGCGTGGGTGGCATGGCTGGTAATGGTAATGGAGGCACTGCCAGGGAGCGAGATCGTTGCTCGAATACGTTGCCCACGCGTAAGCTTAAGAAACGCATTGAAGCTGGCACTGGGGCCAAAAGTATTGGCCCCCAATCTCAACCCAATCAACAGCAGCGACCCAATCTTCAGCAATTGTTTGCCAAGCCGGAACCACTGCAACAACAACAACAACAACAACAACAGCAACAGCAGCAGCAACAACAGCAACAACAACTCCAACTTCAGAAACAGCAACAGCAACAACAATCAAATTTAGTTCCAAATCAAAATGGTGTAGAAAATAATGGCTATCAGGATTCAAATGGGGCCATAGCCAAAGATCAGGGTCCAGTGGGTCAGGTGGTAGATCCAGCCGAGTCAGAAGTCTATTTTGCCGATGTCAGCAGCTGTTGCAACATGTCCGTCAAAAATGACAACTACTATGACAATGCACATCGCCATCATCAGCAGCATCAGCAGCATCATTCGCATTCGCATTCGCATTCACATCAGCAACATTCGCATTCACTTGCGCATCCGCATCCGCAACATCAACATCAGCATAGCAATTGCAGCCAGAGTAGCAGCAACAACAACAATTCGGCCAATGAGGATTATTTGGCTCAACGTTTTGGCCGGCGAGAGCATTCCATACGCAGCCGTTTGCCCATACCGCAGAGCAGACGCCTCGATGACGATGACGACGATGACGATGATGATGATGACGATGATGATGATGATGACTATGAGACCTCCAATCTGAATATGCCCACACACAAGGAGCACACACAATTGCAAAAGGAAATCTCACGCCAGAGCATGTGCTCGGTGGAATCGGAGGCTAAGACTGATTTTACCGATCTCTCGCCATCGACTCCATGCGGCGGAGCATTACCACCGCCGCCAGCTAATTTCGCAAGTGATCCATTACCGGACGCATCGATATCGACATCGAAAATGACAGTGACAGCGACAGCGACAGCGACAGCAACATCGACTGGACAACAATCACCCAATTTTGTGGCCTCGTTTCCCTATTCCTCGGAATCACAGTGCCTGGAGGCGCATCGTCGTTCCACCAAGAAAATGGCTGGCACTGGCGGCGGTAGCTCAGCCTCAATTGGTGGCAGCGATTCTCATTATGAGGTGATCAATGATCGGCCGAATATTGTGGCAAATGGTCCATTCATTTCATTTGGCAGCAGCACCAAACACAAATCGAAATCAAAGTCCCGATCGCGTGAGCAATTGGACACTAGCTATGATCGTTCCTCGGATTGGTCCTCCGATGGAGGACGATTGTGAGACTACAATGCAAGAGACATTAATTCTGATGAGGTATTTGTCTAGCATTGTTACAGTGGTTTCACTTTATCTACAAGGTGCCCCCCCCCCCCCAATTTAGGTATGCAATTGAAAATAACTAATCAACGAAATGTCCTAAAATTCATAAACTATTCATATTAAAACTGAAATTGCCAACTATTCATTGCATACGTAAGGGGGGCAAATAAACCTCAACATCTCTTTTTCTCTCTTAGTCTGCATCTTTTAAGAATGTCTTCCTTCAGTTTCGTCACATTTGCAATGATTGCCATCCAAAATGAACAAAACAAAAACGAAAATAACTTTTAATTCTTTATAATTAAGATAACTCTCTCTAACCTACCCCCTTTATCTCTCTTTATTCCCCCCTTCCCCTGCCCATCTCTGGGATTCTTAAGCTTTGCTTTAACTAATTTACTTGATCGTTTGCATATACATATATATATATATATTTATAGATATATCCTAATTCTTATCATAAATTGTAGTATTGAATTCAATGTTGAACAATTTGTAGCCACAAATAATCTAAAAATATTATTATTATATATAGTATATATAGTTATATACAAATTATGTTACATTTACCTGCGTATTTACATAGTTGCATACATATATACAGAATAAACACACGCACACACACAAACACAAGGGAGTTCGGCAGATTCCAGTTAAAACACACAAAAACACTATAAAGGCAGCTCTCTGTCCCACAATCCAGGGAAGGAGGATAAAGGAGAAGATTAAATATACATATATATATACATAACTTTTTTTTTTATTTATATATATACAAATATATAATATATACATATATATATATATCTATATATATATATAGTTAGTTAAATGTTAGAAATCAAGTTAAATTTATTAAACGAATACACAATGACTACTAGAAATTGTCTTTTATTCAAAATGTAACAATCAAAAGTTCATAAAAACTATTTCTATATATATATACGTTGCCGATCTGAGTCGAGAAATGGAAAATTTGACACGTTTTTCAGCCCTTTTAACTTTGGAAATTTGCCACTCAACTGTTCTTCCTCCTGGCTTAAAACTTAGAAAGTGAAGAAAGAGGGTAAGAGAGATAGAGAGTGTAAGAGAATAGCGTAAAATAAGATAAACAATTTCTCCTTGTGATGACTACTTTCATATTTTGGCAAAAATTACAAAATATAACACAGTTTTTGCAACAATTTGCATTGACAAGATAGAAAATTAGCAATTCCCTGGGCTCCCAACTTTAGAACGATCAGCATTTTTCGACCAACCCTGGGCACTTGCTTCTATTGTAAAACCAGGGCTGTTCAAAAGATTCTAAAGATAAACATTACTTAGCTCGGTGAACATTGCTGGCTCATTTTGTTCAGTTGCTCAGTACATTATTCAGTTGTTCAATTGCTCAATTGCTGCTGCTTGCTTACCTTTTAAATAGTCGGCTTAAATTGCTTCGGGACTTTCAGCACAAAATGCATTTACAATATTTGTATTCAGCCTTCAAATGCTTTCAAAATTCGCTAAGGATATTTTGAATTCTTAAATGTGAAAGTGATCAACCGGAGTTAAGCAAAAAACAGGAAAAAACAAAAACAAATGAACAAAAAGGAGCAAGTGAACAAAAGGGAACAATTGAGCAAACATGAACAAGTGAGCAAAAAAGGAACAATTGGAAGAGACTGTGTTCAGTTGCTCAGTTTTTGGTTCAATTACTCACACAACACGAATGGGTTCGAAACTTGGCTAAATTTAAATGATTTTTTTCATTTATGGTATTTGGCTTTTATTTTTGAATTGCTTACCAATTTACAATTGATTTCTGTTGATCAGAAAGTCTTTTAATTTTGTTTGTTTTTTTTTTTTTTGGTAAATAAAACATTTCTTTGTGACTCTTATACTTAAATTAAGGAATATACATTAATGCATATATAACACTGACGATCAGGCCAAGGCCGAAAACTAAACTAGATGCCCCACTCTTGCCATCCCCACTGCTGCCGTGAGGTATTTCGTTATCAGCCACATTTGGCACATGATTATTCAAGTCCTGATCCCCCTCCTCCTCCTTCTCGGCAGCCAACTCATCGAGAGCCAGTGTGGTGGCCTCGTTAATTGTGCGAAGCAACGGATAATTCTGATTGATACGCCTGGGAGCATTCTTCACCAGCTTAAAGTCCGCATAGGTATCCTCGTCCACTTCACAATTGCCCTTGAAGTCATCCGTATCGATGGACCAGACCATGACGCCAGCCAAACGTTTCGACATGGCGAACAACACCTTGTTGGCAATGGAGCGTGTGCTATCGAAGGTCACCACGCTCACTTCTTGCGTGAAGACATTGCGTTCGGAGCGGGCCAGCACTTGGCTGGCCACGGGGTCCCATTGTTGGGACCAGCCCGATGTTTTGTTACTCAAAATGCTGCAGATCTCATTGTAGCCGAGAAAGCCATCCTCCCGTGTAAAGGGGCCTTGGAATCCGGCTGCATCGGTGGCATCATTCAGATTACCCTCGCCAATGGTCTTGAATGTGCGTCCATAGAAGGGCAGACCGAGCACCAGTTTCGATGGCGGAGCACCCAGTTTCAAGAGGTAATCAATGGTGAATGCCTGCAAAGTGGAAAACGACAATTACAACAATGAAATGTGATTTAAAGTGGGAATTTTAATAGCATTTCTTACCACAGTCAGTGGATCCTCTGTGGCGGATGATAAGGGAGCATTGTAGCCCACCTTGCGATCCCAGCTGCCATGATAATCGTAGCACATGATGTGCAGATAGTCCAAGTAACGAGATAATTGCCTTACATCGTAGGCCTGATCGATGACACTCTTCGAAGCTCCAATGGCCGAGGTCAGGAGTAGGCCATGATTGTCAAACTCATCGCGCAGCTCTTTGGTTAGTGAGACGAAGTTCTCCCGATCACGGGGATTGCCACCACGCTGTGTGGGATACTCCCAGTCCAGATCGAGGCCATCGAAATTATATTTACGTATAAATCCCGACACCTGTTCGACAAATTTCTGACGCAATTGAACGTTCTCCACCAGCCGCGAATAGTTGGTCGAACCCTCGTTCCAGCCGCCAATAGCCAAAGAGACCTTCAGATGCGGATGGCTGCGTTTGAGACTTGTCAATTTTTCATAGCCACCCTTACCGAACTCCTCCTTCAGATCCTGCCAGGGATCTGCATAAAATGAAATGAAATTTACAATGCATTCTCTCTCTCGCTCTCTCTCTCTTCCTCTTTCTTTCTCTCTTACCGAGCGATTTAATGGCAGCATGTGTAATGTCGAGACCGGCAAACGCGTACACCACATGTGTGCATAAATTAGGATCGAAATTCTCGATGGCATAGATACCCTGGCCAGGACGATAGACGGCCCATGTTGATATGTAACAAACAACCACTTTGTCGTGAGAGGGTCCTTGAGAGGTGATGGAAAAAAAAATAGGATGGCGACAAGGAGACCAGTTACAGTTACTAGTGGTTACTGAGGGAAAATCCACCCCATTGTGGTAAGCCAAAGGCGCAGTTACTTACCCGTTCTGGCCGACACTGAAGCCAAAAATATGTTTGAACTGATGGCCAGAACGAGGAGAAGCAACAGCTGCGGTGCTTCCCGCCATGGTCCTCCTCCTCCTCCTCCCTCTAGCAGGCGCATCTGTGGAAAAATATAAGACCATGAGGACCGACTGACTAAAGGCAGGGACGCTGCCCCTTAAAGTATGCCATGGATTTACTTTTGCATAAATTTTTGCAATATTTGATAAACGAATGCCATCGAAAAGAATTTTTAGGCAGTCTATTGCATACTTAAGGGGGCAAGTTACGACAGAAATTGATTGATTTAGGGCTTACACCACCTCTAAATGGGAATTAACAAGACATTTACAAATTGTTTATCAAGTTTAAAGATTTTTCTACAAACTTTTACATAATTTCTGCTTAACTTTAATAATGAAATCTGCTTATCAAAAATAATTATTTATTTGTTTTATTTAATTTAAACGAAATCAAAGCCCAAAAACAAATAAATTTGAGGCTCTTGAGAGCTTTGAGATCTTTTGTTCTATAAATTTGCGTGACATTGATAGAATGTGAGTAGCGAATGTTGATACTTTTTCATAATTTCAATTTAGTTCAATTATTGGCTTAATTGAGACGCGTTTTATATGTGTCTCTCTATCCCTCTATCCCTCTCTCACTCTCTCTCTCTCTCTCTCTCTCGCTTTTGTAGAGTCTTTCTCTGCATCTGCAGAAAAGTGAAAGGGAACCAGAATCAAGTTAAGCTTAATTCTTGTAAATATATACGTAAATAATTACTAGTTAGTGAATCATCATAAATGAAAAAAAAAACTTGTCCTATTTTATGTATAAATATATTTATAACTTTTTCAAAACCCTTTCAAGTTAATGGATAAATTATAAACATACGAAATTGGAAGCAATACTAACCAGTGGGCCGATCTTACTACGCCCATGCCCGAAGATTCTATACCCTACAAAACTAAAGCCAAGCCGTAAGACCTTTTTTCTACTTAAACTAAAAGTTAGAGCAATTTTGGACACAATAAATTCAATTTTCTGCTAAGCTAAAGCAGTTTTTTCTTCAAAACTAAAGCTATAGACATATTCGAATAGATATATTTAATTTATTTTGCTTATCAAGCATTTTGCTAGGGTATAGAAACGTTCAGTTCAGTTCAGTTCAGTTCAGTTGGTGGTGCTGAAGGTGGGGTCATTTGCGGTGTAGCCCGACGTGGGTTGTGTGTGTGTGGAGCAAACCTGATTCTCAACTTTCGTTTGGACACCCTTAAAAAGTATCCAGGTGGAATGAATATATATATATATGAATTTCTGTTTTGCGCTTGCAACCGGCATAAAAACCGAAACGAGACCATGAATCATCATGCACCATTCAATCTGGCTGAGAACCGACTGTCTATATAGACACAGAAAGATCCCTATCTATATAGTAGATATTTTTGCCCATCTATTATCTCTGTAAATGGATGATAAGAAACGGCATGAATAGGCACTTAAACTTGAAAGAGAGTCTGCTACAAAATCTAAAAAAAAAGGGGAAATAAATTTTAAGATGAAAAATAGTTTGTTGGTCTCTTTTAGGTGGAAAACAAACTACAAAAAATTCGTTTCACTTTCCGGCTTGGCTACTTTTTTATGCATATTAATTTGTTATTTTTTTTTTTTTTTTGTTGTTTTATTTAAACCGGAATCGGCTGATTATCACGAGTTTGAAGTTTTTGCGGAGTCGCAAAGTTGATCAAAAGAAAACGAGAGGAAAAAAAACCAGCTTGGAAGATTTCAAGAATAGCAAATAAATATATAAAATCAAAGTTAAAGACGGTTGCCCATGCGCAGAAGCAGATGGAGGAAATCGAGATGGAAAGCCAATTAGCACACACACACACACACACATACACACAACGCACACACCCACCGCACCTACACACTCACACACACACACACCGAAATGAAACGAAATCTCTTGTGTGTGTGTGTGTGTGTGTACACACTTGAAAAGTTTGTTGAAAGTTCGAACTACAAAAAAAAATTAAATAAAGGAAAAAAATATCACAATTCTCGTCACCATTTACTTTTGGTTATAATTTTTATTGCCTTCTCGCCGCAGAAGCGCGTTTTTTTTTTTTTTTGTTGTTTTTGTGTTTTCTTATTTCGTTCGTTCACGCTAGCGACAGTTAAAATATTTTCCAAACCGTTGTCGACGCGTTTCTACCAATAACTGAACGTAGCACAACGCAAAGTTAAAGCCACTCTCGAGAGTGACTCGAGTCTGGAGGCAACGCGTCGTCAAAGAGTCTTAAACCCCGAGACCCAAGACCAAGACTTGCTCGTGCTCAGCATAAAAAATACAATAAAAACGTTTGTGGGGCGGCAATGCGAACACTGCAAAGACGGAAAGAGAGAGAGAGAGAGAGAGAGAGGAGAAGAAAAAGAGACTACGAGTGAGTGAGTCAACGAAACTTAAATAAAAAAAAAAAACTCTTTTTAAATTTAAAAGTAGTCTCTTCCGTCTATATAGACCCAATGAATGCACAATTTAAGGACAAAAATAGGATAAATGAATATAATACAAATTAAAATATAATATTTAATAAGTTGTACAAGAAAAAACTTTAAATGTAATGTAAATATCTAAATTTTAATTTTCAAAAATGTTCATCAGGTTCTCAGTTTAACTTATGTCAGTATAGCTAAAGTGATATACCCAGTACATAGTTCGTTTTCATATTGTATAAAAAAAAAAATCTGTTCGCAACAACAAAAAAAAGGAGAAAAATATAAAAAAAAAAGAGGAATAATCAAAAAACATATTCATTATATTTTGATTCCGCATTAAAAAAAAAAAAAAAAACAATATCAAAAGAAAATAAAAAGTATTGTTTTTTAATAAAAATTTTGCATAAACGCTTAATATAAGTATTTTTGGATAAAATTCCTGAAAGTCTTCGAGTCGTATACGCTTGGTAAGTTGTAACGAAGAATTGAAATCCTTTTCTTTGGCAAGTTCAACTAAAATGCATTCAAAATTCAAATTTAAACCAATTGATCGCGCCAAAAGTTCTACAAAAACGCACATAGAGATGGGAAAAAGGCTTTGCAAATTTTAGTCGATGACTTTAATATAAGCCTAAATAGATATATTGTTTTTTGTCCTTGTCATTCTTATACATAGTTAGTTAGTGATAAGGATAGTCTTATCTAACAGATTGCATTATCATTTTAAACAAGCGCAATATCACAGGAAAGCTATCGATATCGATATTTCCTTTAGCTTTTCCCCCCATCTCTAATGCTTATTTGTTTTTGTAAAATTTGTATGGGGGGAAAAGAACCGGAAAGGAAAGAAGTAAAAACACCAATATTCCAACATATATAGATATTGGATAAACATGGATGAAGACAACATGGCCGAAACCTCATCTGCGTGCAAACGTCGCAGGACTAATGACAACGATGAGGAAAATGCCAGTGCCAACATTTTGACCAATCTAGCAACGGCAACAGAGACAGCAGAAAACGCGACAATGGCACAGAAGGAAACGGAGACAAATTCAGGCCCATCTACAGTCCAAGCTGATGTTCGGTAAACTTTTGGCTAATTAGTTTATTCAGTCCGATTGATTATATTCCTTTTCACAGCTCCAGTATGTTAGACAAGAATAATTCCTTTGCGGAACCATTGTCGCCAATGAGCCCTTTGTTGAGATTTTTTGATTGGTCTGAATCTGGCACTTCCAGTCCCGCCAGTTCCTTAAACACATCTACAGTCCAAGCTTATACTCCGTATGCTTTTGTCTAATTATTTTGTTAATTTTGTTTAATTATATTTTTGTTTTCACAGCCCTAGAAATGTGGAACTGGATGCAGAATTGGCAATCCTTTTGGGTTGCTCTGCAGCCGGCACTACCGATTCCGCCAATTCCTTGGTGGCCGAAGCCGAGCCCGCCGTTGAAATATCGCCAACATTTAATCAACGTGTTATACCACGTACTCGCTCCTATCGTCGCATCAATTCTGAGCAAATGGACACTGTATCCGATTCGGAAGTCAGCACAGAGCCAGAAGATGTGAGCGGCGACGATGAGTCTTCTAGTGACGGCGGCGATGTCGTTGATAATAATGCCGATGCCGATGCCGATGCTAATGCTAATACCGATGATGATGGGGATGAGGATGAAGATGATGATGCTGATGATTATTTCTTGCATGCATTGAGTCAACCGCTTTTGGGTCATAATTCATCGATTTATTTTTCGGACTCTAGCAGCAGCAGCAGCAGCAGCTCCAGTCCAATTAGCATGTACAATACTAGTGATTCGTTAGACACACATGATAATGAGTTTCCCGGTCTGGTTAACATTGCCAATGCGGTGCAAAGGCTGATTGAGAAGGCAAAACCTCCCTACACTCTCAACTTGGCAGTGGAGCTGATGCAGCGCGAACACAACATAATGAATCGCATCGATTGCCGTGGTGGACACACATCGACGCTTAGTTTCAGCCAAGGTTTCTATGGCTCCAGACAGGTGGTGGAGCAGATGACGCTGCTGAGCCGCATGAATCAACATCGACGTTGTGTCAATTGTTTGGATTTCAATCGGGCCGGTGATCTGATCTGTTCGGGTTCCGATGATCGTCACATTGCCATTTGGGATTGGGCCAATCAGAAAGCGATATATAAATTCCAATCTGGCCATAGTTTGAATATATTTCAGACCAAATTCATTGATAGCACTGGCTGCCTGGATATTGTGTCCTGCAGTCGTGATGGGCAGGTGATGCGTTCCGTTATACCATCGTCTGGTGCCACTAGCATTAAGCCAACTCTCCTATATGCTCACACCGAGTCGGTATCCAAAATTGTGATAGTTCCCCGGACACGCCACGAGATAATGAGCGCTGGCGAGGATGCCGCTGTACTGCATTATGATTTGCGTTGTAGTAGACCAGCCACTTCTTTGTTATATTGTGATCATATGCCAAATCCCAATATATCCGGTCGCCGTAAAGTACGCCTTTTCAGCATTGCCCATCATCCTTATGCACTGGAGTTTTGTGTCTGCGGTTCGGATGACTATGTGCGTGTCTATGATAAGCGCAAGCTAAACAAGCCCCTACACATGATGTCTCCTCAACCAAAGGTGATAAGAGAGTGAGAGAGAGAGAGAGACTGAGACTAAGGATTACTAACAATCTTCTTGCTTTCCACTAGATGGGCCTAAGTCAAATAACCTGTGCTGTTTACAATTATAGCGGCAGTGAGATATTGGCATCCTATAAGGATAATGGCATCCATTTATTTGACAATCGCAATTGTGTGGGCGAAAAACTTCATACCTACACGGGACATAAGTGAGTTCTCCCGCCATCCCACCGTTCAAAGCCCAGTCTAATCTTTTACACTAAACTCTTAATTCAACAGAAATTGCCGTACCATAAAGGGTGTTAACTTTTTTGGTCCCCGTTCGGAGTATATTGTGACTGGCAGTGATTGTGGTCACATATTTTTTTATGACAAAAACACGGAGGCGATTATCAATTATATGAAGGGTGATACTTTCGTTGTCAATTGCCTCGAACCACATCCATGGATGCCAGTCCTGGCCACTTCTGGTCTAGGATCGGATGTAAAAATATGGGCACCAGATGCTTCCAAAACTGTAGGTCCTACAAAAAAAGATTCCTTACTATGCGAATTCTATTTGGTTTTTTTTTTTTTCAGAGTCCCTACAACACGCATAACTTAAAGAAAATCTTGTCCCGCAATCTATGGGGGCCAGGTTTACCTTCATATTTCCTCTAATATTAGTAGCAGCAGCAGCAGTTTCTATGTTGGCAATCGAACAAGTACACCAACGATCTTCCAGATATTACCCCAAAGCAGCGGCGGCGGCAGCAGCAGCTCTAATAGCCAAAATGCTGCTGGGGGGGAAGAGGTACAGCAGCAGCAGCAGAAGGAGGATGCAGTTCCGCCGGATGGGGGTACCAATGATCCATTAGATTGGCCTTCACCGTGACAAGGCAACACATTCAAAATGTATATTATATGTATATTTTAAAACTTAATGCATGGGTGGGTCGGGTGGGGGAAAGGGTTAAGGGAGTTGCAACATCTCTAACCTTATAAAAATGTACTCACACTTACACACACACACACACACACACACACACACACACAGAAACACACACACATACTAAAACACAATTGGAAAACATTTCTCAAAAAGCTGTGAATTATATATATAAATCATGTTTAATAAACATACACACACACACACACACTAATCAAGAAAAAGCTAATTAAAATCCATTGAATGGAACACATGTATAAATTTTTTTTTTTATAATTTGTATAATCGAGTTTAAAGTAGATAAATATTAGAGAAAGGTAAACGAAAATTGAGAATTCCTTTAACAATTATTTATAATCTTAAAAATTAGTTGAAATAAGCTTCTCGGCAACCAATTGTTGAATATCTCAGGTCTCAAATACTTAGTAATAAAAAAAAATAGCAAATAAATCAAAAATCGAAAGACAACTGCCAACAAATTAAGGCAAGCTGCTTCCTCAAAACAAATGATTTGAAAATCTATTGTCAATTAGCCACATTTCGCTTGTCGGAATGGAAACTGTTTATATAATTTTGGCTGCACCAGCGTCAGAAGATCCATGTCCCCATATTTGAACTCATCCCGTTGTGCTGATCATGCCCAGGGAGGGAGGGAGTGGGAGTGGTTTCTTGGGCCATATATAAAGGGTTATCTCATCCGTAAAAGATCTTTCAAAAGTCTTGTATGTATGGGTAAAAGGTTGTATTAAACTCGCCACAATTTATGTAACAGGCAGAAGGAAGCGTTTTCGACCCAATAAAGTATATATATTCTTGATCAGCATTAACAGCCGAGTCGATACAGCCATGTCTATCTGTCCGTCTGTATGAACACCTAGATCTCGGAGACTATAAGAGCTAGAGTCACCAAAGTTGGCATGCAGACTCGTATAGTGTGTATGCAGATTAAGTTTATTTCAAATTTTTGCCACGCCCCCTCCCACCCCTGAAATTAGAAAAAAGTGAAATGTAATGAAATTTGGTACACATGAAATTTCATGAAAATCGAATGGAAAATAGCCAAGTTATAGGCATAAACTTTTTACAGGCAATGTCAAGGGGGCGGCTAGTCATTAACCAAAAAATCACGAAGAGTGAATAAAGGGCGCACAGGGTACAGGATATATGTATCCGAGTCGGTGAGGCGACTTGTTTTCTTTATTTTTATTTTTTTCATAGAGATTAACAACATTTTTTTATTATTATTTTTGTGTTTTTTTTTTTTTAGCAACAATAATTACAATATTAATTATATATATATATATGTTTGTTATATATATATATATAACACTTTGTTAAATTGCATTCAATACAATACACAATACAATATTCTAAAACACACGAATTGTTCATCCAAAAAAACAGCCTTAAGTTTATGCAGATGTTCAAGAGTTTACATATATATATATATAAAGAGATAGAAATTTATATATATATATATATATATATATATATATATATATACAAGTCTAGTCTGCAGCTTGAATGGTTTGATTTATTTGTGCATTTCATTTATATGTATATATATATATATATATATCTATATATATTTGAGAAATATGTGCAGTAATGGTTAACAGGGAATAGGGCTGGTAAATATAGTAGTGGGTGGCAGGAAGAGGAAAGGAGGGAAGGGGGCCTAGGTCGGTAGCGTGCTTAAAAATTGAAAGCGCAATCTGTAAATAGATATACAAATACAAAAAAAAAAAAAAAACATAAATGAGCAACAATATAAAGATTCGTATCAAAGAAATTGCACAAGTTAATAATAATATTTTCCTTTCACAAATGATTCCTGTTTTCTTTGTGTGTGTGTGTGTGTGTGAGAAGTAGAAGTAGGTACGTTTAAGCGTTTTCATAATCATACATTTTTGTATATATATTTATATATCGTTTATAAAACACAACAGAGATAGAGAGAGAGAGGGAGACCTGATCAAATTTCTATAAGTATATCCATTCCTGGGTTCTTGATTGAGAAGAAATCTGTTCGGTTCAGTTTCTGTATTATTAATTATTGTGTCGTTTATAATTATTTAACTACATAACTAGTAGTACTTGGGTGTGTGTGTGTGTGTATGTGTGTGTATGTGTGGGTGTGTGTGAGTGTATTCCAACTTAAGAATTGCCATTTATGATTGATTTACATTTTCATTGATTTGAATTCTTATTGGTCGTTAACATTCGACACTTGACTGAATCACTTTCTACTGCTTGTGCGGGGATTTGGTTTATTCCACTTGTTATCTCTCAAATTGCAGCACATAATCCTTGAGAGGTCCTGGTAGATTCAAGCGATTGATATTTTGGGCCAATTTACGATTCAATGCCTCATAGATGGCCATACGTGACAATTGTTTTAGACTGCGGGGCTTGCGATATAATGCCGATATGAGGGCAATCAATTGCTCTGTCTTTTTACTTGGCACTTGGGCCACATAGAAATTGTGCAACGATTTGAGGCAATTATAAAGTGGCTCATGCTCCATGGTCAAATAGAATAGATGAATGATTCGGGCGAATGTCAAATGCGGATCGTTGAGTATAAATTCCTTTTTCGTTATCAATATAATATAGTAAAAGAGTAAATATCGTGAATTTGTGCGAAACGAATTACGGAATGAGGCCGAATTATCGCCGCCACCAGCAGCAGCACCAGCAACACCACCACCACCGCCACCGCCACCGCCATTAGGAGCAGCTGCACCTGCACCACCGCCACCGCCACCACCGAGAGCCTCACCATAGCTGGCTATTTCGCTAGAGAAAATGGCAATACCAGGCGTTGTTTTGCTACTCAATACAATATTTGGATCGGCTCCATATTGTATAAGGGTCAAAGTCAGCTCATAAATGCACTCCATGTCATGACAGGTGCGCACATTTTGCACCATATCCATGACAGCCTGGAGTATATGCTGATATGTCTTATTACAGTCGAGACCATGCTGCAGCAGGAGCAGCAATATATTCTTGATAAAATCGAAATTCGTACGCTTCTGTGCATCACAATTGAGAGTGAAATTTTCGCTAACTGTGAAGACCAGAACATGGAGAGGTTTTAGATTCGCTCGATAGGAGCAATTCGGATTGGCGCCGTGTTGCAATAATATTCGTATGCAATTCAAATAGCAGACTTTCATCGAGTGGGTAAAATGATGCAGATGATCCTTGTTAATGAGTGGCACCAATAGCACCATTATGGGTACAGAACCATCCCGACCCACAATATTTGGATCGCCTGAAATTAATAAGAAAGAGATAGATGATCTCAGTTTTAGCTCGAAATGGACAGAGAAAGAGAGAGAAAGAGTGAGCAGACTCACCATCCTCTTTAATCAGCATATTGAGCAGCTCGTAGCACACCTCCCAATCGCGTAGATGACGAAACACACAGGCCATGGCACTATTGCCAGCCTGATTGATTGATTGTTTGGCTCCATTCTGGAGTAGGAAACGCACCAGACCACATAGATCCCATTTGCTCCATTTGTCGTAGCCGTAGCGAGCCTCTTCCAAGGCATAGCGTACAATTAGAGCATGCAGCGGAGTATTACCCAAAGAGTCGGGCACATTGATGAGCTCCTTGCAGCCGCGCTCCAATAATATGCGGAGAGTGGCCAGCGTATCCTCAGCTGATTTGCGGGCAGCAAAGATTACTAAACCAAAAAAAAAAAACAAGAAAACCAACAAACAGAGAGATTAGTTGAAAGAGTTTCCTCTCAAGTTAAGTGAGTTTGGAACTAACCAACATGAAGGAGAGTCATCTGCTGGGTACATGTTCTCACAGTAGTCACTGCCCCCTGCTGGATGAGCAGCTCGAGAAAGCGTCCCTCATGGAGGACAGCATGATGTATGGGATAATATTCATCCATAATGAGATTAATTTCCTCGGAACGGGTCACCACCAATTGTTGGACACAATTCCAGGCACCACGCTCGCAGGCCAGATGAAGCAATGGCTTCTTAGCCCGAAACGGTATCCATGGCTCCTCCATTTTCTGTGTGAGTAAGCTCAACACATTGTACTGATCCCCATCGATGGCATAGCACAGGGCATTTTGTAGCTTAGTATTCAAATTCAGTCGCTCGCTAACATCGTCCACATTGCTATGCCATTTGCCGCTCTCCTCGCAATTGTGCGTATGGGAGCCGGGAAAGCACATCCTGGTGTCCACATCGATGCGCGCTCCATGGCGCAATAGGAGTTCCACACATTCCTCATAGCCCCGCAGCGTGGCTATATGAAGGGGCAGGGAGCAGGGCGAACGATTGACATCGGGACGATGGCGATGTAGCAGCCATTTGGTGAGATCGATGTGATTGAGGCCAACACTACGTTGCAGTATATTATATCCGCAATCGTCGTGTATGATTAATATATTCTCGTTTTCGGTATCTGGATGAGCAGACTCTCTAATGTTTGCAGTGAGACCTTTGGATTGGCTCGCAGAATCTCAAATAGAGTTTGTATCTTCTCCTCGGTGGCCTTCGATACTTTGCCATCACGATGCGAGAGCAGAGCGGATCCTGAGCGAAACACCGGGCTCACCGACCCGCCCATTGCAATACCAAAACAATATGATTAATGTTTGATTCTATCTATCCACCAGTCAAGTCTCACAGTCACAATTATAGCAGCAGCAGCAGCAGTAGCAGCAGCAGCAGAAACAACAACAACAACACCACAATTTGCGTAGCTCACGACTCAAAAATAACAAAAAAAAAAAAAATCAATACGAGTTGAAATACATTTGCTCCAAATCAGCACTGCACTATGGTCAGCGGGAGCGACAGGGGGGATGATGGCTTGAGGCTACTTCGCTTTGCTAGTCGTCGTAGTCGTCACATGGCTCCACACATCAGCTGGAGGTCCTGAAAACAAAAACAACAATAACAATCAGGAACAACAACAATGGCCAGAGAAAAAAAACAACAACAAACCCTGCGAGCCACTATTTTGCGCATCCCCAACCCCTATTTTAGCAGAGTAAAACGCTAAAAAAAAATACTAAAGTATCACACAATAAAATAATGGGAAACACTGTCTACTTAGATGTAGCCGTTTCACACTTTCCACGTCTGGTCACACAGTGTCAGTGTTGTTTTTGTTTTCAAGCGAGCGGGACGTGCGAAGTGCTTAAGTGAGAACGCGTTTTTTTTTTTTGTAAATAGGAAAGGAAATATAAGTAAATTGCGCTTTCCTACAACAAAGCAACAACAACAACAACAAAAAACGACAAATTGTTTCGGCAAAAAATGTAAGCAGAAAGGTGAAATAATATTGCAAGCATTTCGAAAATTTATATTCATTCTACGTGCGTGTATACCAGTGACTGCTTGTTTGTGTTTGCATGTGTATGTGTGCGTGTGAACGTGTTTCGTTGGTATTGGTGAAAATGAATTGAAAACGATGAACTCAAAGTAGCGCACGTATTCTGTGTGCGTGCGTGTGTGTGTGTGTGAATGTGAGTGAGAAAGAGAGAGCGAGCATACGTGCACACATACATACAAGTAAAAATATTCAATTGCATTTTAACTTGTTTCTGCCATGAAATTTGTTTTTATTTTTTTTTTTTTTGTTGGCAACAATTTGTTGTAGTTGTGTGTATTTTGCTTATTATTATTTTTTGATTGTTTTGCTGTGAGTGTGTGTACGTGTGTGTGTGAGTATGTTTCGGTTTTTGTGTACAGGGTGCCTCGCCATTTGCTTTTTTTTTTTTCATTTTCTGAGCGGCGTGGCGTTGTGTATGGTGGAAATTCTCACTGCTGCTGCTGCAGAAGCGTGGTCTGGAGGAGAAGGAGGAGGGGTGCTGCTCCCATATGGAAAATCTCTAGTAGTAGCTAGAACTTATTATTCGAAATGCGGGTCGCCGGCTCTTTCCGCGCCCTTATAATTTTTCCCATTTCCATTCATCGGGAATTGCAATTGTGATGAAATTTACACACACCCGCTTCCCCTCCCCTCATCGTGTCCTATGCCTATCACTTGCCTTCTGGCTTCTTGAATGACATTTTTTGTTTATCATATTTATAGTTTTGTTTTCTATATCTTTTTTTTCTATAAACGTTTATTCCACGCGCTAGAAGTTCTCAAATGTTTATTTAAACACAACAAAAACAAAAAAAAATAAATATTTAGATGCATTTGTTAATATTAGTATATCCAAAATTTTGCATTTTTCATTGCCAAATGTTAAAAATAGTCTGGAAAAAGGTAAAAAAAAAAAATTTTTCCAAAAATTAGAAAACTCATGTATATTTGTATCCTTTAAAAAAATGAATAGCTTAGTCAAATTTTGATATGTATTTTCTCCTAGTTTAATTGATATAAACTTACCGAACAATTATATAAAGATCTACAATATTTAAAGTAATTTCTTTAGTTTAAAAATGTGAATTTACCCTAATTTTCCGGAATTTACCCGAATTTTTCATTCTAATTGACACCGAAATGGTCTCTCTATCTCTCTTTCTTTGTGATGGTTGGAACGTTAGAGTGAGACAACAGCAAAGGCTATTGATAATACTTCATTTCAACAATTTTTTTGGGGTTTGATCTTAGTTCACGTTTAGATTAGTGTTCAATTGATTTTGTTGTTAACTCTTTCGAAATTCCATATAATATTATTGAAATTTGTATTTAGTTTCATATAAAAGATTTGTAAACGATTTTATAAAAATTATGTTGTAAAATTCCAAAGGCCACAAGAAATCATTTCTTAATTTCTTTAAATATTTTTTTAAAAGTAAGCATAATCAACTTAATTATAATGCAGTAGAATCTCGTTTATTTGAGGTAAGATGGAACTAATCGGAAAACGTAAAAGTTCCCTTGATTGAAGCCCGAATCGTTGAGGTTCTACTGTATCCCTTAACAATACCATTTTTTGAATAACTTTAAATAATATCTACATATTACTTGCGAAATTCCTTTGAGCAGATTTCACCATAGTTCCAAAAAATTTCGTTAAAATATGGGAAATCTGTAGATGTATTTTTAGCTATGGTTCGTATTTAATTTCATGTTTTAGTTGGTTTTTTTTTTTTTTTGGCGACATATTTATTTCGCATTTTTATATAGCTTATGATTTGTTGCCATTGTCATTATCGGGCTACGCAGTTATCAAACACACACAAAAAGCTTGAAACGGAAGTAGTAGGGTGAGCGAGGAGAGCGAGGGTCCTTCCCTCACTTCCTTTTTGAGTGAGCCACATGCTGCGTCATCATCATCATCGTCATCGTCATCATCGTTGTCGTCTTCATCAAAGAAAATGCCGCCGCCGGCAATATTTGTTCTCTTGACTCTCTCAATGTTAGGAGAGAACTTTCTCTTGCTCGCTCTTTCTCTCCCTCTCTCTCTCTCTCTCTCTCTCTCCCTCTCTCTCTCTCTCTCTCGGGTTCTCGAATATGCTCATTCATGAAGGATGGATATTTTGTCTCTTTTTCTTGTTGGTATGTTATGGCTCAGGTTTATTTTTATGTAAATCATTTAAAGCGAAAATTGTTGCACAACTTTAATTTCCCTAACAGCAAGGATGAATCCAAAATGAGAAAGGCGGGGGAATGAGAATGGAAATTGGTTGAAGGAATGACTAACTGCGGTTCTTGTGGGTTTTCCCCATTACCAAGAAAAGCTCCAGTTTCTTGTTAGGCAACTGTCAATTAGTCCTCAGAAAAAAAAGAATGAAGGAACACAACGAGCTGACAACTTGGATTCCATATGGTAGGAGCTCTTCTTTCCACCTCCCAACCTCTCTCTCTCTCTCGCTCTCGTTCTCGCTCTCGTTCTTCCTTTCCCGGTCCCTTTTCTTGAACTAATTTTTCCTGCCTCAACAGCTGTTTGGAAAGTTTTCCAAATGAGATTACAAGTTTGTGGGTGAATTGGTTGGTTGCCTGCCTCGTTGGTTGTCTCGTTTATTGGTTTGTAATTGATGCCCAGGCTGCCAGCCATATTGTTGATTGAATTGCGGCTTTAAAAAGGGGGGGGGGGGATGAACAATCTAGTTATGACTTACTCTGTTTGGTTGTTAAGCCAATTGAATCTTCTCATATAAAGATTAAAATAGGTTAGCGCATCAGGGTCGCAATTTATATACTCCAAATTGAAAATGTATTTGAAATTTTAGCTTGATCGGATCACGAAATTGTCAAAAAACATAAGTAAGAAAGAGATTATGATAGTAAGGCTGAAACACTGTAAAAAAGAAATGCCTCTTGGACTTAATATAGAAAAGCAATTTAAAATGAAAGGAAGAAGCTTGACTCAAGATCCGCTGGATTAAAGGCCCATTCAGGCCTTGGATGTCAAATAAGCAGAATTTCTACCTCTAAAGTCAAAACTTTTATCTTCTGTTTAACTACTTAATTTACCTTTGTTTTACGCCCTGATATAGGATGTTAGTACTATTTTTATTATAAAGAACGTAATTAATTTGGTTTATTGTTTGAACAAAAGGCTTAAAAACCATATTTAAATTAGATATTTGGCATTTACACTGAAATTTGGCAACATTTTGAAAGGTTGTTCTTTTGAAAATAGTCAGCATATGTTTACTTTGATTATTATCACACTGCGTCGTGGCCCTCTCCTTCATCTCTCCTTAAAGCATACACGCCCCATTAACCAACCTCTTCTACACCCACCGCCCCCCTCCCCCCATACAAACCCCTGAACCCCGTTGCAAATCTACTCTTAACCACTTGGTATAACTGTGCCATTTTGTGATCTAAAAATATGCTCCTTTCACATTGCTTGGGCGAGAGGCGTGGTGGCAAGGAAGAGGATGTGGAAAGAAGGGGGGGGGGGGGGGGTCACATATATAATTCTTACTCTGTATGTATGTAATTAAGTCTGCCCACGACGCAAGATTCGCACCCCTTTCCCGCTAGCCGCCACAAAGAAGAAACTATTTCTAAAAGCGGGTGCCGGTTTTTCCCACCTACCACCACAAATTGGCGCCCAAGGTGGGGCCACCCACGTAAGCAGTAGCAACAGCGCCGGCAGAGGTAGGCAGCAACAAAAACACAAAACGTCCCCCGGGCAGAGCTTTAAAGAAAACACAGAGAAAGAGAGCAAGCGAGAGCGAGAGAGAGACACACAAACAAAACAGACACAGCACAGCGACAGATAGATAGAGAGAGAGAGAGAGAGCTTGTTATTCAGAGAGAGCGACTGGAAGCTTGCGCAGTTAGTTAGAGTAGAGAGCTCTCTCTTTTGGGGCAAGTATTTTGGGCAAAGTTTTTCTGAGTCAGAGTCTCAGCGAACGGCTTGGCAAGCGGACGTTGCAAGTCGGCGTGGCAAGAGCCCAAAAGCAGAAAAATAAAAAAACACCAAGAAAAAAAATAACAACACAACTACAATAAAAAGTGTCCACAAAGCTCTGCAAAAAGGTGTGGAAAAAATTTATTTCAATTTTTTTTTTTCAATTTTTTTAAATTTATTTAAAATAAGTTTTGTTTTCGCAAACAAAACACAATATTAATTCAGTTACACCCAAAATACAAAAAACCAAAAAAAAAAAAAAGGCAACAATAACAAGAAAACTTGTTTCGTTCGAAAGCCTCCTTCCCTTCGACCCCCCCCCCCCCCCCAATTTCTTGCGGGTGCGGTAAGAGGGGCGTATGGGGGCGGGGGAGCACTTCTGCTACGTTGTTGTTGACGTCTGCGCCGGGTTTTTCGTTTCGTTGTCGCCTCCACGCGCAGTTAACTGACTGTCCAAGTATATCTCTCTCTCTCACTTTTTCAATGTGTGTGTGTGTGTGTGTCTATGTGTGTAGCTGTTTGTTTGTTGTGTTTGCAACTCCATTGGGAAAAGAGATGAGCGAAAAAGCGAACGACGTGCGGAGGGGGTGGGGGAGGGGGCAAGGAGAGAGCCAAAGATATATCCAGCAGGCCTTAATAAGTAACTTTTTTTCGTTGTCTGTCTGTTTGCTGGTGTATCTGTGTGTGTGTGTGTGTGTGTGTGTGTGTGTGGTGTGTTTGTCGTTGTGTGAGAGAACCGGCTTTTTGTTTGCTTTTTCATTTTTTCTCTTCTTAATTTTTGTTTTTTTATTTTATTTATCATTATATTGTTGTTGTTAATTTTGTTGTTTGTGAACGAAAGTTGCCAAATTGGCTTACATTTTTTTCTTGGTTTTTTTTTTTGTGTAAGTTCCAAGAACTTTTCAACAATAATGCGTAGAAAAAGTTTACTACATCTATCTACCGTGTTTGTGTGTGTGATTGTGTTTTTGTGTCTGTGTGTGCATAATCTACAAATTGGTTTAATATTTTTTTTTTTTTTGTTGTTTTGTTTTCGACTTGTTATTATAGTCTTTTTTTTTATTTTTTGATAGTTCGCCTGGGCCAAAACGATAATTTTTCGTGTGTTGTTTGAATGGAAATTTTCTAAAAATTAATTAAAAATGGCAACAGAATAATTTGTTGTTAGGGAAAAGAAGAATTATGGAAATCCAAAACAAAAATACAAATACAAGAACGGAGAGAAAAGACGACGAGAAGGAAAAATAAACTGTGTAATCATTGTGCGATCTAAAATCGTTTGTTTTGTGCAAATTCTATGTAAATAGATGAAGAAAAATGTATTCGTTCCCATATTGAATAACCGAATTGAATCGGATCTGCCCGTCCATATGAAAGCTATGCCAAAGTCGTTACTACTTTTCTTTACTTGAAGACCTGCTACCAATTTTTGGCTTAAATATTTATGTTTGATTAGTTATTAGTCGACCTTGTCTATACTTTTTAGCCAATTGTTTAGTTTTTACCCATTTCAAATACAAAAATTCATCAAAGAGATCATACAATTAACTTTATTTATAGAAAAATAGAGAGAACGAGTTTATCGTATTATTAACTCAGATCTATACACTAAAAAAATTTATAATAATTGTTAATTAATTTAATATTTTCTTTATTTGTTTCTTGCAGATTCTCTTTTAATTTTGTTAAATCAAAACAACAACAAATGAATAACAAAAAATAAAAACAAATCGTATTTGTCTTTAATCAAAAAAAAAAAAAAACAAAAGAAAAAGAAAAATAATTGTAAATATGTTTCTTCGCCTCAAGTTTTATCTATGCATATAAGAGAAAAGTTTAAAATTAATATTTAAAGAAAATAAGAATGAAACCTTAATTTTTTTTGTACAAAACTACTTTGTAAGCCCAACAACAAGCAACAAAACACCCAACAAATTTCGAAAATAAAACCAAAAAAAAAGGAAACTAAAACAAAAAATCAAAAAAACAAAAGAAAAAGATTAAGTAAAATTTGAAACCATCTTTAAAAGTTCTTGCATGCGCCAATGAAAACGTCGCATCAGCTGAACGCGTCCAATTTTGTTGATTACGACGCCGCTAACGTTGTCAGTGTCCTCCAGCCGGAGCTAGGGCATTATTCGTATAACAACAATAATAATAATCATCATCCACAACATCGTCATCATCCCCAGCAGCAGCAGCAGCAGCAGGGGCAGGAACAGCAGCAGCATCCAAATGATACAAATTTCTATGCCTCAACTGCGAATGTAGTGAAAGTCACGCCCCAACAGGTCAGCATTGGCATTAACTGTGATCTTACGGCAATTGGGGAAGAGAAAAGGCACCAACAACAACAACCGCAACAACAGCAACCACAACCACAACCACAACAACGTGGTGTGATTGTCAAGCCAAAGGATCAAGCAGCAATAGCCACCATAAACAAACGAAAACGTGAAACAGGTGAGTTAAGAAAAAGAAAGATATTTAAGCAGATTGTGTAAACTCCTGTGACCCATTGCACTCCTTCCAAAAGTATCACAATTACTTTCGTTCAAATTTAATCCCTTTAAATTTGTATGCCACAAATTGGCTGATTGATCAGTTAGGGGCAGTTTCTTAAGATTTTTAAGCCTCTCTTTCCGTTATCGTTGCCATTTTCGTTTCGTCAAAAATGATCAATTCACAACGGTTCTAAAGAAGTTTTACCCCAAGATACGCCACTAGACTAGACTAGGGAATTGCATTTCTCGTTTTTTTTTTGACTTTGTCTTTTGCTTAAGCATAATAATAGATGTCTCTTGATAATATTCAAACTTCAAAATAGTTGTTACTGATTTTCGATACTTTGTTTGATTTCGAGTTGTGAGCTATCGTTATTGTTATCGTTATCAAACACGCACATTGAAGCTGGTAATAGTTATTATTACTGTTATATACATATATACATAGGTAACAATATTTACGATTTGTTGCCGTGTGCCCTGTGTGTTGTATTTGGCTTATCATGGGTCTTCATTCTAATCAAAATTAACGCGCCACGCCAACAAAACATCAGCAGGAAGAGCAGAGGGGGCGCTCACATGGCTTCAATTTGAAAGAACACTACTTTTATACACTGTCTTTCTCTCTCTCTCTCTCTGATTCTCTTGGTTGTCTGTCAGTCTCTCTCATTTTTGGCCAGACGTCATTCGTTCTTCTGCTGTCATGCTATCTCCGATTACTTTTTGTATGCTGAAACTTGTCTGTGTCTCAATAGCAGGCAAAGGCAGTTGACACCCCTCTCTACCCACCACCCTCTATTCGCCACCGCTCTTCCTCCTCCACCACCCACTTCTCGACCAGGCCTATCCACACTTTAGTCATACAATTTTTTTTTTTTTTTGTTGATGTTTTTGTTTTTATTACCTTCTGCTGTGTTTACTATATAAATATGTGTGCCCATTGTATGCCCTTGCTAAATGCCAATTTTGACTAGTTAAAGCTAACCATATACATATACATATTCTCAGGATCAGCATGATATTATGTCATTATTGGGGACTTTCCTGCCACAAGCTTACAGGTCACAATTCCTGTGAAAATAGCACGATACAGTTTAAATTCGTTATAAAAATGTAACGTAGATTAAAGTATGGCTTTCGAAGAATAATTTTTTTTAAAGAAATATTACATAAAAACCCCCGACAGAAGCAATTATTTGTGTTCCTCAAAGCTTGGTGCTCCAGAATATCGAAAACCAAAAGAATTTTTCATTTTTCAATTTCAATTTCGAAAACTTTCCTTTTAGGAATATCAATCTAATTCCTAGGTTCTATCGGATCTGAACCCACGACAACAACAAAAAATTTCAGTCAGGAATAACGTTTTTTGCTTGGAGGGATACAAAAGTTGTCGAAAAAATAATTTTAAATAAGAAACGGCCTGTTTTCTTTTTTTTTATTAATTTTTATTTTTTTAAATTAATTGCCTCCGCAATTGAAAATCAGCCGCTTAGAGTATAGAAACTTCTGCGGTTCTTTGGATATTTTTTTTTCGTATATTTTTGTATGTTTTGCGTTCTGTTGCTCTGCTTATTTGCTTATACATATATTTTTGTGTTTTTTTTTCTGTTTTCTTTTTTTCTGGCTTTTATTATTATGACTTATTGTTTGATATCTCTCTCACACACACACACACATACTCACAAACAAAATATTGAAGGTCTCTCTTTTGATATATATATGCATATTTAGGTTTTGCCTTTTCTTTTCCCTCCCAAAATTTGCTTTTCATTGAAAATTCCGACGGACGCAATTACCACCCCAATTGTCTCCCAATCTAAGTTAAGTTATTCTTCTTCTTTTACTTCAATTTGGTCTTCTGTAGGTTTGTTTTCTTTTTTTCGCTCTATCTCTGTCTTTTTATTTTCGTATATTTCCTTCATTTTATTTTTCGCTTATTGCGACTTATAAAAATATTTTTTTTTCCTGTATTTTTGTTTGTATTTTTTTTTTGTTGTTGTTGTCGTCATCAAACGAATTGCTGGAAAAGAGATAGAATTTTTTTTATGGTATAGACCTATTTGCCGTACTTCTCTTTATGGCCCATATATGGCCATATATACCTACATATATTCTTATTCACCTAATGGATTGGGGAATTCACGATCAATATCAAAATTATTCATATACACATATGCCCGACATATGTTTATCTTGAATACGGATCGTGCAGTTTTTTGTTTTCGTTGATGGCCAAAAACTATGATAAAGATAAAAATAAAGATAAAGATATTAAAAATATGCCAACAAAGATAAAGTTCGAGAAGTTCCGATTGCTTCCGGAATTCCGCAAGTTATCAGAAAAATATCTCGGAATGAATGGAATTTCGAGAGATTTTTTTTGGACAACTACCGATAGCGGCTTTTAGTCCGGGTCCTATTTCAGGCAGCGATCCCATAGATGGCAAAGGTCATTCAACAAGTAATAGGCTAAATCGCTTTAACCAATGGGCGGGCGGTGAATATTTGGTGAGCGTAAATTACAATTTGCTGTGAATAGATAGATCCCCTCTGACCTTCTGACCAGGTGGGACCATCCTGCGCGTCTGCCGCACCGCTTCAGCTCGTCTCGCCTGAACAGCTGTCATATAAATTGGTTGGCTTTTTTGCACTCCATGGCTAAACCCCTTTGACCATTGTCCGCTGCTTGCTTGTTCCATCAAGTTTACCTTCTTTTTTTTTATGTCTCACACCCAAAAACATGACAGCCCCAAGTCAAGGTCTCTTTCTCGTTTCCATTTAGCATTTAACGATGATTAAGAAATATATATATAAACATATATAGGCGTCGTATATATATATGTATATATGTATGTATGTATGTCTGTATATATAGTTCAAACGATTACTCTCCATTTACAAGATAGAAATGCGTGCGGCGTGGTCAAAACCAATTACTTTTATTTGTTGACTTTGGACATCGATTTTATGGTAGGTAACCCGGCACGCGGTACCGGACCAAGCTTCTCCCCTCCTTTCCCCATCTACCTACCTTTCTCTTAAAGTTTATCGATTGTTTAAATATTCATTTAATTTTCATTTGCATATATCTTTACACAATTAACTAGGCCTCTGCACACAAGGGGCGAGGGCAATATTATTCATAGGGTTGGGTTTGGATTTGGGTTCGGGTTCGCTCGTATGGTCGTTGGGCTCTTTTTGGAATCTGAAATTTCTTGTGGAATTTTAAAGCTACGTGATGTCTTGCATGAAAATTTTCATTTACATTTTTTTACTCACTCACTCGCTAGCTCACTCTCTCTCTCTCTCTCTTTCTCTCTCTATCTGTGTGCAGACACAAAATAAACAACAAAACATGGAATTTGTTGTTGTTGTTGTTTTTCTTTTGTCATTGGACTGTTTGTATAATATTTTTTTAAAAAAATAAACAAGAAAAAAACAAAACTAAATTTAAACTTAAAGTTGACAACAAGTTTGGCCCAGGTAACTAACTGGCTGTTGTGCGTGGGCGTGGGCTGCTGCTGCTGCTGTGGCGGCTGCGGCTAGAACGTCTTTCAAGAGACCTTCTCGTTGTTGTCAAAAACCCCAAAACCTAAGAAGCAACCAATGCTCGTTAGTTAAACCAAAAAACCTTGTCAAAATAGCAGTGATGCATCACAGGAATGATCACTTACAGATATCTTCAATTATCATTCATAAACTTCTTAAGGACAGGGCTGGTTCTGCCGCTCTGGTTTCTAAAGTCTGTGTTTATAGTAGTCACTGAAATTTTGATCACTTCTCCTAAAAAAAATATGGTTTAAATATGGTAAAATGATTGATTAAAGTAAATAACTTTGTTTCTATGTCGGAAAATGAATTAACCAAAGTTTGTAAGCTTTGTTTAACTTTTTGTCGCTTTGTTTAGTTGTAATTCTCAACTAGTTGCAAGCAAAGTCTGCTAAACTTGGCCCTCCCTTTTGCACATTAAAGATGATTCTTCTTCTTCGAAAATTGATGGATACAAAAAAAGGAGAGTAGAGCACAGAGGCAGAGGAAGGGAGGGCAGGGGCTAAGGCTGAGGCTATGGCTAAGGCGCCCGGTTATACTGGTTGGGTCCATATTGGGTGAAATTTTCGCACTAAGCTACAAAACACCTACACACAACGCCATTGGGTTGGGTTGCCTGCCCCAGCAGCTGCAGCTGTCTAAACTCCTTTCACCCACTCACACACACACACACACACAGGCCCCAACCAACGATTGTGTGCATGAAGAAAGTCTCATTTTGGTTTGATTTCTGGTTATTGTAATGGTGGTGCTGCTGCTGCTGGTGGTTAGGGCAAAGTCAGGGTCAGGAAATTATTATTAGCCCGAGCTCTGTTAAGATTTATGAGCGAAAGTATTGTATCAAAAGAAAAAGAAAGAAACAGCGGCGGAAACTTTTGCAATCGGGGCGGGTGGAAGAGTGAAAAATTAGGGCAAATTGCCTACAAAAAAGCTGCTGCTGCCAGATAGACAGAAGAACAATGAGAAGTAGTTAGCCAGAAACACAGATCTTATCTTTATATGTATATCATAAACATTACCTTGAGATTAATACCCAAAAACTAAAAAGAGGCGAAAATGTGGTTTCTTTTCGTTCGTTTATTTTTTTACCCAAAAACTAAAAAAAAGGCGAAAATGTGTTTTCTTTTCGTTCGTTTTTTTTTTTATCTTTATCTTAACGCAGCAAAAAAAATTCTAGTAACTCCCACTCGATATATTTATTAAGCGGGAAAACTATCTAAAGCCCCTCGCTTGGCCATTTCTCTCGAGGGCCTTTAGATAGTTTTCCCCATTGCAGGTCCTCCAGGGGCTAGCCCCCAGTTCCACTTGCAATCCCAGTTATCGTTTTCCCCTTGCAACTTTTTATTTTAATACATATTATTAATAACTTTTTTATATTCTTGTTTCTCTCTTTTTAGGTAAGCATCATCAGAAATAAACAATTTGGAAACCAATTCTCAGACTTTACGTGAGTTTTGCTTGATTTTTTTTTTTTTTTTGAGTAGCTTTTGTATAGTAATTAATGAAAGAACTGGAACTGAACTGAAATTGAACTGAACGGATGGCAAAGGGGGGATTCAGTGAGTGAGAGACTACTGTGAGTTTTGGTTGTTCGTTCATGGCTGATAACTTTCAAAAATCTCTCTTTCTCTCTCCGTCTCTGTCTCTGTTCCACTCCTCAGTACATTGATTTCAATGTATTTTCTGCTCTTGTTGATGTCGCTTGTGTTGTTGTTGTTGCTGTTTCGATGTTGTGTTTTTCTGAAAGATCATCAACAAAGTTGAGAAATCGAACCAGTTTTACGTTCGAGAACTTGTTTCACACACAACGCACACTTAACTCGCACTCGCAACTTGAAATTCAATTCAATTTTTTTTTTTTTTTTTGTTTCTCTTCTTTTTGGGAGTTTTAATTGAGTTTTGGGCTTGCTTTGAGGAATAGCAAGCGGTTAACTCTAAAATGGAGGTCATGTTAAGAAAAAACCAAAAAAAAATTTATCATCGAAATGACCGACCGAAAGAAGAAAATTCGCCAAGTTTTGAATGCCATCGCCGACACCGTCACCGCCACCGCCGCTGCTGCCTGCCTAGGCAGCCCCCACCAAAATATATCTCGTCGATCTTGTCTCGGAACGTTGATAAACCTTGAAGTTAGTTGCTGCTGGCTGGCTGGCTGGTTGGCTGGCTGCTTTTGCTTACTTACTTGAATTGTGTTGTTAAGCGAATGGCAATGTCTCTGCGTCACTTGTTTTATGGTCGTTCTGTTGCTGTTGCTGTTGCCGTTGCTTTGTGTTCAGTTCAGTTCATTTCAGTATGACAATGCACAGGGTCTTATTTCCAACGGACAAACGTGCAATGTCTATGGAAATTGAATCTAAATTGGGTTAACAAGTGTTAATGGACAATTCCCCCCCGAACAGATGACAACGACGACGACGACGACGACGACGACGACGACAGCCAACAACAACGATGACAAACAATCAAACGAATTGCATCTATAGAGAGAGAGACAGGGACAGGGACAGGAACAAAGGGACAGGGACACAAATAACAACCGAAGTAAAAGGGAAAGACATAAAAATACGAGAATGTGTGAATAGGGAAATAATAATAAAAGTTGTTCAGTATCAGCATATGAGAAGATACCGTTACTGCTGTGTTGTTATGCCTGTTGGGATGCCTATTGTTAATAACAAACATTGTCAATTTAAGTATAGAAACCTTTTCTGTTTCTCTTCTCTTTTCGTGACAATGAACTTGACAATTGGTGTTGAAGAAGAAACCCTGACATTTCAAGTTCTTTGATAATGGTATTCTTTCTATTAAACAAATAGTGTGGCTGCATATCTGTATAAAATTTTTAACAATTAATTGCTAGCTAGATGCAACAAGGTGGTGAAATCTCATACATTAGATCAGTGGGAGCTCAGGAGCAACTGAAGACAGGAAAAGGACCAAAGGGTCTATCTACGTAAAAGTTTCCCCTTCTCGCTGTCGTCCCTAGCGCTAGTTACAGAATAAGTGTGGCTGCATTCTGTAAAGAAAAGTAAACCAACAACTCAGAAATCAAAAGAACAGAGGCAAAGGCAAAAGAATCGGTTCAAGGTTAAGTGAAATTTGTGTAGTTTATCTTTTAATTGAATTTGTGTCCTTTTTGGGGTTGCTTACATTGAAGAAAGAATTAGTGTGGCTGCACTTCTTAAAGAAAAAAGACGAATAATAGAATTAGACTTTACATGGTAACTTCTTATAGAATACTATTTTTCTCTTAACAAAATGCCATGAAGAAAATCACTTTTGATTTGGGCCTCTTTCCTTAAGCCATTTGGTTTTTGTGTGCCTCTGTGTGTGTGTGTGTGTGTGTATATCTTTAGCTCAAGGTGTTTCTTTCTCTTTGTTAGTTATCCAATCAGTTTCAATCAATATTAATGAAATTCAACCTAGCAGCAGCAGCAGCTGCAGCCCCATTTGGCTTTGGCTCATTTGGATTACGCAAATCAGCTAAAGGAAAAGTGTAAATAGAAACGAAAATTAAATAATATCAAAAGCTGCTTAAATCGAAAAAGGAAATAAGAAATTCGAAGCGAAATGTGCAACAAAATGTGTTGTGTGAGTGAGAGGAGAGATGGACAGAGAGAAAGATAAAGATACACGATAGAAAGAAAAACGACGAATGCTAGGCAGAAAAGAAATAAATGTTGCTAAATAAAATGAAACACAGAAATAGAATAGAATTTTCTAAATTACACAACCAAGCAACGACGGCAGGCAGTCCGGCGGGGGGGTTGGGGGGGCGGCAGTCTTTACATACATAGCCAAAGGCAGAGGGCGGGAGGCATCGTCACAACACATTAAACGCAATTATAGAAAGTCAATTGAGACACAACAACAACAACAGCAAGTAAAATTGCGCGGGCGTTGAAAGGAAAAATAGAAAGAAACATAAGAGAGAGAGAGAGAGAGAGCGAGGGAGGCAGGGAATAAGGGAATTTGAGAGGGGAAGGGGGGGGGGAGAAATCAGCTGCTGTCCAATCCCCACCGCCGTTGTCGCCGCCCACTTGTCTATATATGGTTGATGTCAACGTCAAAGTTGCCATCCCAGTTGACAGTAGATGATGAAGATGATGATGATGTTGATGGCAAATTGTGAAGCGCAGGGAGTGAGGGGGGGGGGGGTTGGGAAAGGTTGGGTGAACAAATAACTACAACACACACACACACACACACGCGCGCACCGGGTCCAGATCCAGTTATTTGTTTAGCACCCGGCACCTTGCCCACATTCATTCTCGTTCATTCGTTCATTCGTTCGTTCGTTCGCTCACTCGTTGCTAATTTCCATTTTGCATAGTGTTAGAAAGCAAAAACAAAAAAAACAAAAAAAAAATGGCGTTGATACACGACGAGTTAAGGAACCCAACCAAACATAATCCTTTGCATAGCATAAAATGGCAGACTAGAGAATACACCTTCAATGTACCGAGTGTGAAAAGTAGGAGATATGTACACAGTAGCAATTAATGGAAAGACAACAAAGCAGCAAAGACTCGACAAAGATTGAAACTAAAATCTGCTCTACAAGTTATGCGATTCATCGGACTTATTCAAGAACTAATCCCTAATCTCTCCCACACAAAACCGCTCTCTTAAATGATCATCTAGTCCACTTTTGCACACTTTTTTAGTGTTGCAAATTTCTTTAATTTTGCTTACAATTCTGAACTAATAACCTATAATCAGATGTCAGACAAGTTTGTGTAGCTAGAGTAAAAACTTTTTCTTCACCAAAGGTCGTAGCTAGAAGTCCGTCTGCCCTTCTAGATCCTAACTTAATAGGCCATTGTCTATATCTGTTCTAATAATGAAATATCTAATTTGCTCCCCGATCGATTCAGATTTCTCAGATTATCTCTAGTTCGTCTCTACTGTACTTGGTTGCAGGGGAAGCTTATACCATTATCTCCTGTTGCCTTTTTGCACAGCTTAATTTGTAAAGCCCCTGGGTGGTAAGTGGAGGCGGCGTGGTGGATGGTGCCAGAAGAAGGTTGAGAAATGTAAGAGGAGAGAGCTTAACAATTTAGCTCTGGCTAGGGAATGGCTTGTGAAAATGATTCTATTTCACTCTTCTTTTTCTTCTTCTTATATTACCATGTTTATTCCCCTGTCGCCTGCCTGTCCACCCTCTTTTCTCCCCTTTCTTAGTCACACACTACTCTCCCTATCTGTCGCTGTCGTCTGTGTTTGGTTTTATTATTTTTTTTTTTTTGTTTTCTTATCGAACTATCGAGCTGTTGTTGTTGCTGTGCTGCCTGCCTGTGCGCTGTGTCTGTTTATTATTATTATTGTATATTTTTCTTTATATGTGTATAAATAATTTGTTGTTGCTGTTGTTGTTTTCTTCTTTCGCTTTCTACAGGTGTGTTTGTCAATGTTGCTCGATGAGTAATGGGAGATTTTATTTCTGCTTTTATTTCTCCGTCTCGTCATACGTCTCTCCCCAACCCTCTCCCTCTCTGTCGCACTTTTAAAACAAGTTTTCAACTGTTTTTTAGTTGTAGCAACGATTTGCGATTATTAATTATTGTTGTTATTGTTAATTTTGCTTTTGCAGGGGCGTTTGTTTTTTTGTATGACGAAAAAAAAGAAACAAAATAAAACAATAGACCCAAAAAAAAAAACCAAAAAAATAGTCTCACTCAAGTTCTGTGCTGATTTTTGTTTCAAAATGCGGATATTTCAGTTTATATTATATTTTTAGATCTACAAATTTGTATAGTGTGTTTCCAAGGTTTGGGGTTTTTGTTTTTTTCTTGTGTTTTCATTTTTGTTTCGTGTGTTTTGTTTCTCTTTATATATGGAGTATCTGTTTTTTTTTGTCTATGTTGTTTTTTGAAATTATACAAAAAGTACTAGCAAACATATAGCATATGGTGGTTGGCTTGATAGATGAAGGTTTTCAACCAAGGTCCCAACTTAACTAACTTTTGAGCTATGTAGTTCCCCCTCTCTCTCTCTCTCTTTGTCGAATTTCCCTCAAATAGACGGGTTTTCTTTAAAAATAGAACAAAATTTTTATATTTGTTTGGGGAGATGCTACCTTTCTTCAGGCACTATAGAAAGGTAGCATCTCCCCTCCCGCCATCGCCTCCCCCAAATGGCAGCCAATTGCCCTACTCAGCGGTCAAACAACTGCCACAAAGTTGGGCGCCATTTTTTCTGTCAAGAAAAAACAAGAATCCAAAAATATGCGTGTAAATTGTCCGCTAAAAAAAAGAAAACCGCCGCCAACAAATATTTTTAACGTAATTACACCAAGTCCAATGCGAGGAAGATGGGAGGGCATAGGGAGAGCATGAGAGGATGGCAGGAGAGCGCCACCATTATTGCATTATAAATTTCATTTCTTCTTACACCCTGTAAAATGAAAAAAACATATAGGGGCTAAGACCAGTGGAGGCCAATGGAGAGCCAAAGCCCTTAAAGGAATTCGTCCTTGAGTTTTACGTATTTTAAAAACAAATTAAAAGAGAGGGACCCTAATCGGGTTTCATTATTAATTCCATTTTTGACCTTGCTGCCTAAAGCCAAAAACAAGTCAATTTAGGTAGAATAAGATTGAATGAGTTGTTTTAGACGGTATATTGCGAGTCGTTGTTTCTTCAACGACTCAACGTCTAATGAAAAGTTTTGTTGTTGTCTTAAATAAATTTTAAATAACTTTAAGAAAGAAGAAATATTTTTAAAGTCCAAGCAAGAAACGTTGCCTCACTGCACTTTTCTATGGACGACATTTGCACTGGGAGTTTATTATTTTAGTTGTTGGTGGAGCGTGGCGAACGGGGAGAGAGCGGTGTGCGGTGTGTGTTATTTATGCTTTTTGCTAGAAACGGCTGCGACGACGACGACTACTACAAACAACAACAACAACAACAAACTGCTGCAATGTAATTCTAGGAGAACATTTCGCATATGTTAATGCATGATTCAAAGTTGTGAAAGACAAGTAAATTGTCAGACAATAAAACAAACTATAGCTGAGGGTATTCTAAAGTCGTTTTTTGTTATTTGTGTAACTCCTAGAAGAAGGAAGAGAACGAGGCAAAACTTTGTGCAAATCAAATAAATTTGGAAATTTTGTATGCCATCATTAAATCCATTAATCAATTTAGTCTCCTTAATGTTTTTTCTCCTCAATCCACTAAGTACCGGATCTTCTATCTCATTTTCTCTTTCTTTCTTTCTCTCTAATATAATAATAACCAGCACTGACAAATTCATGTACAAAACTCATTAAACTTGTTTAAATATGAAACGACATTCCATAAATCTCAAAGGCAAAAGCTGTTTTTGTTTTGCTCTGAGCTCTGCTCTGGCAATAACAACATTAATTAGAAATTTTTTGTATAATTTATTAAATTAATGCTTATTTTGTGCAATGAATTATGTTAATAGCTGTGAAAACTCTCTCAAAGCAAAAGAGAGAGAGAGAGAAAGGAAAAGGAATCTCTATTGGCTTCGTCCACTTTCATTGTGAACTTCTTGAGTAGGCTACTTTTCAATTCTCTACTATAAAATGCAAGTCAAGTGAATTGTAGAAGGCAATAAGGGAGCATTGTAGAGGGGTAAAGACAAGGGGAAGAGTGGTGCAAGAGGAGGAGGAGGTATGGAGCTTGCCAACTGTCAAACCCACATTGGATAGCGCAAATGGCGCCAGTTACTCTCCGCCAGTTGTCGTCAGCCCACTCTCAAGAGTCTAAAGTGAAACTTGTCTTGCTGCTGCTGATGCTGATGCTGTTAGTCGGTCCAGCCAGCCTCCACATCAACACCGTCTGGGTGGAACCTCCGTGTGCTCCGCTTTTCCCCCCTCTCTCTCTCTCTCTCTCTCTCTCTCTTTGTCTCTCTGTATCTATTTGTTTCTCTTTGCTGTTTGTTTGTGTGTTGTGTGTAGTTGTTTGCTCTCTTTTTTGGCTTCTTCTCGCACTCTCTGAGTCATAGGTTTTTGGTTTTAGTCTTAGTCATTTGACAAAATGTTGCAACATAACCTTCTTCTTCTTCTTCTGCTTCTGCTTCTTTTTTTCGGACTAGAAATAGACTATAATAAAGCGCGTTGTGTTATTGCCTTCAATGATGTCAGCATTGTCTGGACTTTCTTTCCTTGGCCTGGCCCACCCTTTAACCCACCCTCTCGCCCTCCCTCGCCCACAAATGTCATTGAGAATTTCCCAAAACACAACAAAAAGTTTTGTTTTCGTTTTTTTTTTTTTTTTTGTTTGGGTTTTTCACGTTGTCGTCTTCTTTTCTCTCTCTCTCTCTCGTCACGTCTCCCTAAAGTTTTCTTGGGTTTTTGCGTTTTTCCTGTGGCCCTCTCTTAATGCATATAATTTTCCTACTAACAGAAGAAGCAGAAAACTCTTGAAGCTTTTCATTTCCGTTGAACTATGTTGTCGTTGTTGTTGTTTTTTTTTTGTTTCTTATATTATTATTGTTGTATTTTATTTTATATTTTTTTGGGAAAGCCACGCCCACTTTTATAGGCAGGCTGTATTCAACGCCGGGGTCTTTGAACTTATATTTTGTTGGCGTTTTTGCGGCTCATAACATTTTATGTTCCTTTTTTTTTGTTGTTGTTCGCTCCTCTTATTGTTGGTGTTGATTTGTTGTTCTTTATGGGCCAGTTGCCTGAAATGAAACACATTTGCTTTTGGCATACGCATTTTGTGTGTATATGTATGTGTGTGTGTGTGCAACATGGCGTATGAGTAATATTTATGCTTATATATATTGCGTATACGCATAGTAGGCAACTTTTATTTGGAATTTGAATTCTACAAATGAAATTGAATTTTTTTTTTTCTTGTTGCTGTTGCTGTTGATTTTTCGACAAATGACAAATGGAAATGTTGAGTTGCACTCACAACATAAAAGAGAGAGGGGTAGGGTGGTTGAGGGGGGCGTTGCCTGCCAACCAATTCTATTAAGTAGAACAGCCACGCCCCATTTTGATAACTACTAATGCTAGCGACACCCCACCATTGTCGCCCTCCTCCCCCTCTTTCTGCTGCCGCATGCATAAGCTCCCCCGAGTCGGCGTCGTCTGTATGCAATTTGTTTTTTTCGTATCGTATTATTGCCATATTTTAGATTGCATCGATCCATATATTGTATATACATATGAACATATGTATATATGTACATATATGTAATATAAGTGCAGCACACACGTAAAACCAATTGCAATATGATGAATTATTTTGCAAGTCTTATTGACGCGAGCGTGCCAAAAGGGTGGTGGCGGTTGGTGTGGGCAGGGTGGGGGAAGGGGAAGGAAAATAGATTGGCTAATAAGTGTGTGAATAATTCAAACCACTGCGAGGGCGGGCGAGGAGGGGGGTCGTTAGAGCGAATACGTGTTGTTTCTAGGAGGAGTGACCCTCCTTATCATTGCCTCTCTATATAGACAGACACATACGACAGGGAAATCATTGACAAGTCTTGCATTATAGAAATAGAGAGAGAAAGAGATTATAGAGGCCTGGCTTATCATCACCAACAACATACAAAATAACAATGAAAATCTATTGAATATTTACATATGTATGTACATATGTTTATATGTATAAAGTATTTAGAGGGAGGCTTACAAAGGGTGCTCCCTGAATCACAGATAGATAGATTTCATCATCTTACACGAATTCTTCTGTTGTTCACCTTTTTAGACAAAAAATATTTCGTTTATATCTTATCTCACGGTCCATCTCTTCTTCTCTCTCTCTCTTTGTCTGTCTGTCTCTCTAGCTTAAGTGCCTTAAAGTGTTTAAACAGAAAATTGCAATTGTTTCTTATGCATTTCGAATATATATATATATATAGATATAGATATATATATATTCATAGCCACCAAAATGGCATCAACGCTGCTTGGCTGTGTGTTGCAGTCATGATGTTGGTCGGTCGGTTGGTTGGCTGGCTGGCTGGCTGGCTGGCTGGTTAGTTGGTTGGTTGTATGTATGTAGGAGGCAACAACATTGTCTAGCTTTGTTGTTGTAGTTGTTGCAAAGCACTTTGGACCGATGTCAGTGCACGGCACGACACAAATTTTTCGTTTCGTTTGTTGCTGCTGCTGCAGCGACTTTGAGTGTATGGATGGATGGATAGGTGAAAAAACGATGAGGAGGAGACATTTTGCGGGGTGTATAATGGTGGGTAGAGTGCATGAGGTAGAAGGGAAGGGAGGGGAGATGCAAGTAGAGGAGAAGACTGCTCGGTAATGTCGTTGCACTCGCACCACAACACGCTCGTCAACAATGACAAATCCAGCACAAACAAATATTGGACCACGAAATGATGTTGATGATGATGATGCATAGAGACGAATGGGACACAGTAGTCAGTCAGTCAGTTTATGGCAGGTGGAAAACATCAAGCAATATGTGATTAAGAGCCTGAATGAGTAGAGAAATTTGTTATTTTTAACTTACTAGAGCGCAGAGCCAATAAAAATACGAAACACAAAAACAAAATTGACATCATCATTAACAAGATAATAAATGTACCAGTGTTGGTCAACTAGATTTGACAAGAAATTGTCATATAAAAGATAGTTCCTAATGACGAAATTTTTTATTTGGAAAAGATCCTAAGTATAAAAACTCTTTTTAAAAGAGACCATGAGAAGAATATCTATGCCTATGGGTGATTTTCACAAGAGAATGTTCTAAATGACATAATTGGGAACTTAAAATTTTAAATTTTAGAAAAAAAATACTCTTTCTTAACTCCTTGATGATTTCTTCTGTTGTCTCATCATGCCCACATAGACGTCACTTTCAAGTCTAAACTGAGTAAAATGCTGCCCCAGCCATTCCTGGTAATTACTCTTCTACGAAAGGGACTCCCCTCGTGCCTATGTAGGCTCGTGCAGCCGTTATCCTTTTTGTTTTGATTTAAATGTGAAGAGTAGAGTTTCATTAAAATTCTATCAATGTGTTGGCAAAAACATTTCTAATATCAAAAGTTCACCCAAGAGAGAAACGGCGACCGGACGCGCGCGACCTCTTCAAAGGAAATCATTAAAACGGGTGAAAATCCAGTGGAAAATCCCGAAACAAAATGTCAGTCATGTGTTCAACGTAATTTAAATGCAAATAAAAGTGACTAAATCTAATGCTGCTGATTCCCACCGGCGACGAGGCATGGAGGAGAGCGTATAGAAAAAATTAAAAAACAAAAACAAAAAAAAAAAAAGGAATGAAAAGGAAAGGAAATGATACAAAGGGAAAGCGTGTCAATTTGATTGGCAAATTTACCACGTTGACTGCTGCTGGCTGCGGCCTCGTTGTGATGAAGTAGAGTAGGAGAAGAGGGCAAAGCGGAGCCATAAATGAAACGAAATCGCAAATTGCATTTCGAGAGCAAAAGATGAAAAAAAAAAAATAAAGTGCAAGCCAATAAAACAAAACCGAGCAAACGAATGAAAAATGAAATCACAAACTTTAAGATTATTGATTCGCGTTCGCATTCCATTGATTTGATTTTATTTTTTATTTTTTTGCTCTACTATGTCTCGGTGTCGGTGTCTGGGTCTCTGCAGTTCAGACTGCAATTGCAAATGCAACGAGAGAAACGACTGCAAAACAATATTATTTGAACACAAAGAGATACATAGATTCGACTTTGCACCCATTGCCTTAAAGCATAACTCGGTCAGAAAAGTGGAATTTTGTTTTTCACTTGTCTTTATATAGTAGATAAATGCAGCCACACTAATTGCTTAAATGTCAATTAAAATATAGAGCATTAATGTTGAAAATTTTATAAAAATATGCAACCACACTAATTGCTTGAACATCGATAAAGTAGATATTCTTCTTAGTAAATGGTTAAGTGGACCTAAAAAGCATTTCCTATAAAGTATATAGCCTTGTGACAGTTAATCAGTAATAATGATTAAAATTTTGAAAAAATATGCAGCCACACTAATTGCTAAAAATAAAAAAAATCCTTTGATTAAGTAGTAATAAGCTATCAAGTTTTAGATTTTTGTAGAAATATGCAGCCACACTTATTAAAATATTCTAAAGTAAATGATATAGCAGATGCAGTTTGTCCAGTGCCAACCGTAGTAGGTTCTTTTATGGTTGCTATTTGCTGATTCTACACCAAATGTCGTTGTTCCAGTTCTTCAATGATGACTTGTTGGACTTGTCGCCTGTCTGACTGCTTGGTCTGGCTGCCGATGCTGTTGTTGTTGTTGTTGCTGTTGCTGTTGCTGTTATTCTTGTTAATGCTATTTATGTGGTTGTTATCATCTGGCATGGTGGACACTTGGTGAAGCTTCTACACGTTCCTCACCCTTTGTTGTTGTTGCCGTTGTTCCCCTTGACGCGCATTTTGACCTCAATTGAAGTTGACTGACTTTGCTTGGTTTGGTTTAACTTGTTTCTCTCTGAGCTGAAAGAAGGAGCTGTGGGGGGAGGGGGGGCAGTAGAGAGGTTTGAAGCTAGGTAGAAGGAACAAACACCGCATAAGAGCCGTAGAGATGTCAGTTATAACATTTTTGTTTTTGTTTTCGTAAAAATAACTTCATTTTTTTTCTACCTTTCCATTGTTGTGTAGTTGTAGTAGTGGGGCTTTTGTTCTATAAGTTTCACCTTTTTAAGCCACACCCCCTCACTCAAAGCTGCCCACTTCCGTTTGGTTCTGCTCCATCTCTTCGTCCAACCGTCCCCCTTTACTTTACTGTTCTATCGTTTTGTTCGTTTCGTTGCATTGTGCAATACTCTTTTTTTTATTATTTTTTTTTATTTTTGCCTTCATCGTGTTTTGTTGTTTGCCTTCTCCAATGGGTTACTTTAGGTCATTCGTTGACGCTTCTAATGTTCGCTTGAAGGACGCCCGCCGTTAGCGTCGACGTCTGCTTTGTTGTTGTTGTTGTTGTCTAAAGTGTCAGCAACGACGATAGCGCGCGGCATCGACAGCGACACCGGCAACAGCAGCAGCGGCAGCGGCAGCGGCAATTCTTCGTCTGCTCAAAGAGTTATGCATGTTGGTTGCATATACATATGTACATATGTATGTATGTGCGTGTGTGTGTGTGTTTGTGCGTTTGTATTGTTGTTGTTGTTTTGCTAGTTTGCTTTTCTATGCGCTAGACTAAACCAAGCGACCTCTAAGCGGTCGTCAACATTAGTTTATCTTATTTATTTCCATATTAAGTTGTTTAAAACAGAAATTCTTTGCTCACAATGAAGCATGTGAGAAAGAGAGAATCTTTGTGTAAACATAATGCATAGAAGGAGAATTTTGAGGGTTTTTTTCCACATGACCCTATAAAAACTTATTAGTTATCAATAATTGTAAATTATTGTAAACAATTCTTTCTTTCTTTCTATATTTAATTTGAATTGAATTGACTTGAAAAGATATACCCCCAATTGTATTTCTTTTTACCCATCCATCATTTCATTTTCATTGTGCAATTTGCCTAATTTCACTTATTTTATTTTTAATCTCATTAAAATTGAGCCACACACAAACAAATAAACAAAAACACAAAAACAATGCGAAGGAGGAGAGGAGATGGATAGAAGAAAAAACAAAAATAAAACAAAAACTTTCACCAAATGAGAAAAACTGTATAAATTTTCCCTTTAATTTTCGGTACTTCTGTTTGTTTGTGTGTGTGTGTGTGTGTGTTTTGCAATGAATTACATTTAATTTAAAATGATTTGGTTTTTCTTGTTGTTGTTGTTGTCGTCGCTTGGTTTTGGGGGCAGGCACACGGGCACGTTGTCTCGTCTTGTCAACTGCATGCAACATTTAAGCAGCTAAAAGAAAAAGAGGAAAAAGCAAAAACTAAAAAAAATCGAGATCAAAAATAAATGTTTAAAAAGCTTTCACACACACACACACATATATAGAAAACCCTCCCACATATGTTCCACACCTAATCTGTGTGTGTGTGTGGTTGTGTGCGTGTGTGTGTCTGTGTGAAAAAGAGATGCATTTAAAAGATTGTATTTGGCTGACTGCTCATGAAAAAAAGAAACAAAATAAAACCCACCGAAAAACCAAACGAAAAAAAAAAAACAACTCAAAAACCATGTTGGCGTAAATCCGCGCAATTTAAATTTAAATTGCATTTGTGTTTCTTTTTTACTTTGCGTCTTTTTTTATTTTTATTTTTGGTTGTATTTGCTGTTTTATTTGGTGAAATTTTTATTTTGTGTTGGGCTCTTGTTGTTGTTGTTTGTTGTTTGTTGTTGCTGTGTGCGTTTACCCCATTAATTGTTCAACATCTCTTGAATTTGTTGCTTTTGCTCCTTTTGTTGTTGTTGTTGTAATTGTAATTGATTTCTGTGTGTTTCATTTTGGTTTCCCATTGTTATTACTATTTAATGATGCAGCCATAGAGAGCCCATCAACGACTAATAATATACCCATTGATTAGAGGAAGAGAGAAATAATACTAATTCACTGAATCCTCACATAATACAGTCATCAGCTGATGCTTCAGTCCTAAAGGGGGGAGTAGATTTAACATCTAGAAAGTCGGGTCAGTTTTGGTCTATTATTGCTTTTTTAAGTTGTAATTCTCAACTAGTTTTGGGCTTGAAAGTGTTCTTTGGCCTGTGCAATTCTAGAATCATTAGGAAAGTCTGGCAATAAATCGATTGGGCGGTTTTTTAAGTAACTATACCGACAACCTCATCCTTTAGGATGGACCACGTATGTATGTATCGGCTAACCTCAAGATTTGTTGTTTTAACATGTAGAAATACATAGGCAAAAGTACCCACTAGTTCCAAAAGAATAATAGAAATCGAATCGAAATTAAATGAACTTTTATTGATATTGAAACGTATCGAAAAAGAATTAATTGGGAAGGGGGGGAGGGGAGGGTATATGTACATATTATAAATCAACAAAATCATCATCAGCTCATGTTATTTTCCTTTAAAACAGTTTTTGTTTTCGCTTTGTTTTGTTTTGCTGGTTTTTTCTGGTTGTTGTTATTGTTATTGTTGTAGTTGTTTTTTCGCCAAAGAGCAAAAATATAAAAGGAGAGATCACGAGAGGGCGTTGCTGCTGCAGCTGCTGCCGGCTGCAAGTTTATTGGCGTCATTGCAGTTAACGTCGACGTTGGCGATGGCGTCGTCGTCGTCGGCTGGCGCTGTCGTTGTTGTTGCTGCTGTTGCTGCTGCTGCTGTCTTTCTTCCCTCCTTCTCTCGAATGCAATCAAGTGTGCAATGCAATTACACAAATGAAAACAGCAGCGGCAGAAACAAAAACAACAACAATACTGGATAAACAATTAAGGCAGCAACAACTTAACTACAACTACAACTAAATTTTATATACACATGCCTACATATACATATGTATATATGTATGTATGTATATGTATCGTTCAACATTCAGCCAAGTGCCACAAGCAACAAAACTATAAACTTTGTTGCCAACTCTAAAAATCACAAAAGCAGTTGTTGTTGTTGTTGCTGCTGTAGCATTTGATTTATTGCATTTTCCATTTGGCTAAGCGTGCAAAATGTGAAAATCCCAACTTCCGATAGACATTTCACATAATCGAAATACAATAGACGACTTTAAGATACCCTTTAAACAAATTGGAGCTTCTTCTTTGAGATTTTCGTGTGGCTGGCAACACACCGACACACACACACAGGGTATACACATATTGTGCATACATTAAAATTGAAAGCAACATGCTGCTTGCTTGCTTGCAACATGCTTATGTTGCTAAGCCGGAAATGTATCAGACATATTCATATAGTCATGATCAATGACGACAGATAACATTAAGAAATTCAGTGGTTACTTGCGTGTTATGTTAGAACCTCTTGAACTTTAGAATGCCTTAACATGTGCGAAACGAATTCCCTTACAATGAAAAAAAGGCTAATACAAAGGCGCCGAAAAAGCATTCTGATCAGGCTACAAATAAAAAGGAGAAAACTGATTCGATTGTCTTACCATTAACCATTTGGAGATAGAGCCACCCTCGATTTGTGGGACTGAAAAATAGCTTCAGATGATTATGTTAAGCTATTGATTAATTGCTGATTAATAGGGGAAAATTATATTACTATGGTGGGGTAAAAGCCTAAAAGTCTGTTAGGCCGGATAATCTCTTCACCGTGATAGACCCAAAAGGCAAGTTAAACTTTTACCTTCTATCAAAATGCATTGTAAATATCATTGATTGAATTCTTTGAAAAATGTTTTAGATTCTTATTTCACCAGCCAGAAGAGAGAGGGGGAAAGAATTTATTATTGCTAATGATGTTAATATCATATGGCTTGTTTATCAATATATTTATAAATAATATTAATATCAATCATCTAAACTGCGATACGACAAACATACACACTCACACACACACACATGTGAATGCCTTCCATACAGGCTCGTGTATCTATACAATAAATTTTGTTGTATATTTTTTTTTTTTTTTTGCGGTTGCTTGTCATATAATCACTTCTTTTGATATTTTATTTTTCCCCCTCAAGTCTGAGCTGGTTTTTATATATACATATATATATCGGATTTGTTTTATTTTTTATCAACTTTGTTGTGAAAGTACATAAAAGGCATTTCATGTTGTTGGCTGCTTCTTTTTCTCTTTTTCCTTCGTTTGGTTGTTGTTTTCTTTTAGAAAGGCAAATGGCGACAGATTTGGTTGGTTTCTTTATTTTGTTTGTTATCGTTTCGGTTGATTTTTTTTTTTTTTGTCTTTTGGGTGCTGCAACATGTTGCTGCGACTGCAATTTGTTACGGTTTTAAATTATGTTCTTGCCACTGCAGGCAAATGCAAATGAGTTAGAAGCTGCTGCAGAGATCTCTCTTGTGTTAAATATTCAAAAAAACAACAAGAAAAAGTAGAAGAAAATGATATGAAATATGCAAAGCCAACAGAAAATAATGATGGGAGCTTCGTCTCTCTCTCTCTCTCTCTCTCTCTCTCTCTTGGTTGATGGTTGCTCTGGCTGGGCTAGTTGGTGGTGTCTGGTGGCTGGTTGTTGGTAGTTGGTGGCGTTGCCTGGCTGCTTGCCTGCCTGCTGCTTCTGGTAATTGCTTTTCATCTTGACTTTTTCCAACTTTCTCCCTTGTTCTTGCACGTTCTGTGTGCTGTGTGTATGCCACTGCCAGTGCTCCCATTTCTCGGATACACACACACACTAACACACACACACACAAAAGATGGAGAGAGAAAGAGAGGAAGAAAGATCGAGAATATGAGAGCGAGGAGAAGAAAGAGATGGACTTGTTGGCAACATAAGCACAATGGCAACTTTGTTGCTGGGAACTTGTTTCTGAGTGTAATGCAATGCAATGTGCAATGCAATGCAGTGCCGTGTCGTGTCTGTGCCTACTGTGTCTCTGTGTGTGCGCATTGTCGTCGTTGTCGTTGTCGTTGTCAGGTGCGTCGACAAGTGGAAATGCTTGCCCGTGCATTGCTCTCAATTGTGGCGACAAATATTTACACAGCTCCACCCTACACAACCTACCCACCCACCCACCTACCCACCTACCCCCTCTATACTTATGGCTCCTTCTTCTTCTCTACCATAATGACTACTACCTTGTTTTTCTTAACCAACAACAACAACAACAACATTCCTTCGGTCTTGCCCCCGTTTTCATTGTGGCTTCTGTCTGTCTCTGTCTCCGTTCGGTGTCCGCCGTCCGCTGTCTGCTGTCCCTTGTTTATTGTTTGCGCCTATTAATCAGCGCATTAATTAAATATGCGACGCACTGCAGCAACAGAAACCAGTAACCAGTAGCAGCAACACTGTTGTAAACCAAGTGGTAAAGTCTTTTTTAGCCAATCTAACCTGTTGCTAGTTGTTGAAGTATTTTGTTTGTTTGCTTCTTTCCGCTTCCGTTAAAAATATCTTTTAACATATTTTTCATAGCTTTTGTTGTTTAACTTCCGCTGCACACAAATTTACAACATGCAATACAAACAAAAAAAAAACAAAAGGGTTGAAATTTGCATTATTATTATGTAAATTTTCACAGTCGAAAATGGAAATGTTTTGGAAAATAAATTAAACAGCTTTATTTGAGGTTCTTAAACTTTCGCTACGCTAAATTTCTCTCTCTCCTAAAGGTCCTTAGAAATCCACGTGGTTAACCCTTTCTCTCTCTCTCTTTCTCTCACTCTTTCTTTTATTTCTTTGCCTAGTCTCTATCCTTATTTCTTTTCCAGCTGTTTGTATTATTTTAATGAAATTTTTATAATGACAACATGTGCGGCACCTCTCACAATATGTTTCTTTGACTTGATGGGGGAGGGAAGGTAGAGGAACGGAGTGGTCGGTGGGTGATGAGAATCGAAACAGATTTTAATTGCCTTAGATTAGTACCATTTATGCAGCTGTTCGTTCTGTTTGTTATACAATATTAGTGCCATAATTATATAGTGTAATAGTAATAAATAATAAAAAAAAAAACTCAGAAAACCCCCAAACGCCATTAATCAGTTGGACGTAAAAACCACAATCGGAAAGAGCTTTATTATTTGTTTTCAGTTTATTTTTTTGTTTCTTTTTTTTTTGGTTATTATTAAACGATAACGAAAAAATGTCAAAGAGAAATTTTGGCATCAACTGTAAGGAAGTTTGTATGCCCTTTCAAAATGTCTTTCTGTGTCTGGATACAAATAAATGACCCCCGAAAATTACATACTTAGCTGGAATTTGGCAGGAACTTGAATACGAATCCGTTCGAGTCGTTACCCACGGCAAAGGTAACCAATGCGAATTCCTTTTATAATTTACAAAGCTTATATAATAGAGCCTTAAGGAATTGAAATGTCTATTTTAGGAATAAACGGACAAACAAGAAATTGAGTTATGGAATTATTTTGTATAGGCTATTAAAACGAGTAGTTCTTGATGCCTACATTAGAGGAGGATCGAGGAGTGGCAGCAAAAGGAGGAAAGAGAGGAAGAGGGTTTTGTAGCTGGAACTGCAGCTTTTGTGTTTTCGTATTCCTGTTGGGTCATTCAAATGCTGAATGGTGCCGCCCCCGCCGCCCGTTTTGTAGGTTTTGCATATTCCCCTTAGTTTGTTTTTGTTTTACAGTTGGTTGGTTGCCTTCTTTATGCAACACACAAAAACCGCGCACACACACACACATACACACACAGCTTAGCATAGCAACATCTAACACACAGCTTCGTTTTGTTTGCTAAAACTGCGTCACGTTGCAACGTCAAAGTTGCGCCTCTGCAGCCGCAGCGACTGAGATTTGCGTAAACAAAATCGTTTGGTTTTTCTTTTCCTTTTTTATTTTTCGTTGTTTTTGTTATTTTCATTTTATGTGTTGTGCAATGGAAAAATATGGGAAATGATGTCAAACCATTTGCCAACTTTTATGTGAGGGAGGAGAGGACAAAAAGAAGAAGGAGGTGATGGTTTGGTTATGGCGGATGGTTGAGATGGGAGGAAAACGAAGGGAAAAGAGGTTAGGAAAAAGACATACAATACAAAATATGTATGTTGTTCATATAACTTGTTGCTGCTGCTGCTGTTGTAGATGTTGCTGATGGGTTGATTGGTTGTCAAGGAAGCAGCAGCAACAGCAGCAGCAGCAAGGCTATGCCACGTGAGTGAGTGTGTATTCTGTGCAAAAAGGATGTCCTTGTTCCATTGTCTTGGCCATAGGATTTGCTTCATTTGTCGTTGTCGCCACCATGTTACGTCGTTAGGTCTTGCATTACGACATTACGTAGGCGCAAGTTTTTGTGTCCCTCGTATGACCTTCGCGGTGACTTTTGCCTTCTAAATTGACCTCCCAAAGAGACAACATCCATCCCAAGTAGCTGGCAGCGTTTTGCCATTGCTATTGACAATTTGCCTTTCGTTTTCAATTTTCATTTCATTTTCGATTTCGACTTTGTGACCAGGCAAGGTTTTTTGCATAATTTATTGCATTTAGTTTTCATTTCTGTTTGCTATGTGCCTCTCTCTCTGTGTGTGTGTGTGCCATAAATGTTCAAGTCACATCAGAAAAAAAAAACTAAAACTAAAAACGGTGGCCACTCTCCCCAAGCCCCTCTGCCGCTTCCTTCCACAATCCTCTTACATTTTTTCTCTTGTTGCCTACCATCGCGTGTGTCCTTAATTCTAGTTTTGATTACGTCGCCCACCCACCATCTCCATCACCATTACCACCACACAGTATTGGGTGACCAACTCTTCACATGCAACCAAACTCAATTTTCCCACCTTAAGCACAAACGCCCACGTGACCTGCTGTTGTAAGCCTTCCATCGCCATTCGCCACCCATTCCCAGTTTTCTCTGTCTCACTCAGTCCTTCGCTTCCTTTCGTTTTCTTCACAATTTCCCATCGCCATATAATTTTACTGGACTTCTATGCGTGGGTTGGCAGTTTCTGTTTTTGTATTTCATCCTTTCTCTGTGTGTGTGTGAGCTATTTTAATGCCTTTCTCATTTATATATCAAATGTCCTTTGACGTAAATTAATTAGATTATATAATGCTTGGCGGGTCAAATGGGCTAACGCGTTGAGAGTATATACTTAATCAGTTCTAAATTTAGATGTTATGCCAAATTGGTCTTTGGTTATGCTCCTGCCCGCGGAATGGGTTAATCAAATTTCATCAAAAAAAAAAAACATTCAAAAAGTGACAACAACAACAACAACAATATTATTGAAATTCGATATTTCAATTAACTAAATTTAGTTATGATTTCATTAAGAACTTGATGCGTAAAAAATGACTTCACATTATGGGCTAATGGATAGAGAGGCAGGGGGCTCTTTCTAAGTCTAATCAACGATCTGGAAGACATCTTAAATACCCAAATTCCATATAGTTATGAAAGAGACTATAAATAATGAGGTAATTAGGATCTCTCATTCAGCAGGCGAAAGGGATAGGAGAACCAGCTAAAATGATTTTATTTGATAATTGATTCCACTAACATAGTTATATATAGGGCGTGATTTGCTGTAACTAATGGCCAATGAGATCTTACAATTATTTACTAGGACTGAGTGATCGAGGTTTTACTGGGAACTCAAGGAAAAGGAAAAGGAGATGACCCAACCGATTTATGTATATGTATGGCAAATTGAGTGCTCATTTTTATGCCATAGATATAAAAATTGTAAAGATTTGTGCGTTTCAAACAATTTAAATTGTTTCCTCAACAATCGCATTGGTCCTTAATGCTTTACTCACAATTAGTCGTTGTCGTTGTCGTTGTCGTTGTCGCTGTGTGGTGGGAACACCTTTTTGTCTTCCTCATTGGAATGGCGTTGCATTCACCGTGGCATGGCCTGGCATGGCACTTTTTCCGTTGTTTTTGAGTATTGGTCAAATGCATTTTTCTCTTTGTCAGCGACGAGTGTGTTGACAATCTGCTGATGACTAGCTTATACATATATAAAAATATATATTGTAACATATATGTACATATATATCTCCCTCCTCTTTCTATATATTTATTATATATACATAAAAATATATGTCTATATCTGGTAGAATGAGGCATAAGCTCACTGTGTATTCAGTGCGTTCAGTTGTCTTACAGCGACAATATTGTGAGGTACAGAAATTGCCTAAAAAGCCGCCAAAAGAGGTAGCAGAAGGAGATTTTCCCCCCCAAAGTATATAGAATTAAGGATCAAAATGATATCACTAGTGATTAGAAGATTATTGAAAAGAGGTATAAAGTTTAGGTAAAAAAAGTTTAAAGTAAAGAAATAAACTAACAAATTGTATTGTGTTTTTGTTTGTTTGTTTGTTTGTAGATTGCGATTGCGGCTGTGTGGACTCGTATAAAAACGGCAACGGTGACCAGCTAATTAGCCACGGCAACGAGCAGGCGCAACAGGACGCAGCAGCTAACCATCAACTGGCTAGCAGCAGCCTCAAGACGGCGCACACAAAGGTTGCCACATCGGGGGGGCATGCCAATACGCAGCCCCCAGCAAACGTTCGAGCAGCGGTGCCGATGGTGACTATCAGTTGGTCCAACATGAGGTGCTCTATTCGCTATCAGCAGAATATGAGGTGAGTTCAACTTTAATTCTCCTTGAAATACTTGTTTATTAATTTCATTGATTGTTTTTTTTTTTTGATAGGTTCTGGAATTCTTGGGACGCGGCACATTTGGTCAGGTGGTCAAATGCTGGAAGCGTGGCACTTCCGAAATTGTAGCCATTAAAATTTTAAAGAATCATCCTTCATATGCACGCCAGGGACAAATCGAAGTCTCGATATTATCACGTCTGAGTCAAGAGAATGCCGATGAATTTAATTTTGTGCGTGCATTTGAATGCTTTCAGCATAAGAATCATACCTGCCTGGTCTTTGAAATGCTTGAGCAGAATCTCTATGATTTTCTAAAGCAAAATAAATTTTCACCTTTGCCCCTGAAGTATATACGTCCCATACTAGAGCAGGTGAGTAGTGCCAGCAGTGCCAGAAGAGATGTCAATCAGTAATAATCTCTTATTTACTCTCTTTCTTTCTTTGTTAATCCTCCAGGTATTGACAGCCCTGTTGAAATTAAAACAATTGGGCCTGATCCATGCCGATCTGAAACCGGAGAACATTATGCTGGTCGATCCAGTACGTCAACCTTATCGCGTCAAAGTCATTGACTTTGGCAGTGCTTCGCATGTGAGCAAAACTGTGTGCAATACGTATCTACAATCGCGTTATTATCGTGCTCCTGAAATAATATTGGGTTTACCCTTTTGTGAGGCCATCGATATGTGGTCATTGGGTTGTGTTGTGGCTGAACTATTTCTCGGCTGGCCCCTATATCCAGGCAGTTCAGAATTCGATCAGATACGCTATATATCCCAAACACAGGGCCTGCCCACCGAACATATGCTGAATAGTGCATCAAAAACTTCAAAATTTTTCTATCGTGATGTTGACTCAACGTATCCATTTTGGCGCCTAAAGACCACCGAGGAGCATGAAGCGGAAACCAATACCAAAAGCAAAGAGGCACGCAAATATATATTCAATTGTCTGGACGATATTGGGCAGGTGAATGTTCCCACAGATCTGGAGGGTGGCCAATTGTTGGCCGAGAAGACAGATCGTCGAGAGTTTATTGATCTCCTGAAGCGCATGCTGACTATTGATCAAGAGCGACGTCTTACTCCGGCTGAAGCACTGAATCATTCATTCACACGTCTAACACATCTTGTGGATTATGTTTATTGCAATAATGTCAAGGCATCCGTACAGATGATGGAAGTCTGTCGTCGCGGTGACTTCCATACGTGAGTAGCAAACATTTTTCAACCAGTCAGTCAGTTTCCAATTGTGACTTTTTCTCTTCTTTTTTTTTTTTTTTTGCTTTTTTTTTTTTGTAGAGTGCAACCCGCTTCTACATTGGTTACCAACTTTGTGCCCAGCAGCACTGAGAACATGACCTTCACCATTAACAATCAGTTAACCAGTCAGGTGCAACGTCTTGTCCGCGATGGTCGTCCCCTGGCCTACGAGGGTCTCTATCAGATCTACAATGGACGCAGTGTAGCCCGTCAATATCCTCAGGCACGCACCGATAGTTTCCAACATCAATTGGTGTCGAATATTCTCTGTCCGCCCTCGTATCAGGCCATGCCTAGTCCTACCAAGCATGTGGTTGTGGGCAGTGCGACCATGCAGCCCCCATTGCAAGTGCCACCGCAGCAATATGTTAATGTGCCGGTGCCAGTTTCAATGGTGGAGCCCACTTCTGGTCAAAGGATGCTGCTTACGAATCGTGTGCAGGCCAGCGGAGTGGCCTGGCCGCAGACTGGACGTCAAATGGCCTTGGTTCCCTCATGGCCGCAACAGGCTCCAGCTCACTCCTTGATTGTGGATTCAACGCCGCTGTTCAATGTGGAGGAGATCTATCCGAAGCATCATCTCAATTTGCCACGCAATGATCTCAAGAAAGAGTCGCCGGCTCATCATTTAGCGTAAGTATTGTGATATTTGTGTTTGTTAATTTGGGCTTAATTATTGAAATAAATATTTGTAGCAAGGGCAACTCTTATCGCGTGCCTCGTCATGAGAAGAAGGAACACCAGCAACTGTCGCCAGTGAAGAAGCGCGTCAAGGAGAGCTCACCACCGCATCAGCAGCGTTATCAGCGGGCAGCGCATGTCTCGCCGCAGTATCACAATCATCATAATTGCAATTATGGTGGAGGAGGTGGTGGCTATAGTGCCAACTCTGGAGGTGGTGCAGTGGTTGCCTCTTCAGCCTCATCGTCCAGCAGCAGTAAGTGGAATGAAGTTGAGATTAGTAATAAGTTGGAATGATTGTCTTCTTCTGTTTTTTTTTGTTTTTTGTACTCGTAGATATTGTAAATGCTAGCGGCAGCTCATCCAACTCGCATCATCATCATGCCTCAGTGGCTCATGCACCGCATGGTTCGAGCAGTGTCTACCAATCGTCTGGTCATCATTTGGTGCAAAATTGCAATGGCAATGGCGGAGGATCGGGAGCATATCACTCATCACAGCCGCCTGTACATGCCCATCAGCAGCAGCAACAGCAGCAACAGCAACAACAGCAGCAACAGCAGCAACAGCAGCAGCAACAACAGCAACAGCATGTGAAGCAACCAACGATCACCATACATGATACACCATCGCCTACGGCTGTCATTACGATTTCGGATAGCGAAGATGAGGGTGCCGATGGAGTGGGTGGTGGAGCTGGACCTACATCGTCTGGGCCTATTAAACAGCGAGCTCATGCTCAATCCCAGACGACTGGCAGTATGCTTCATCACTCCAATTCATCGTCTAATGCCTCGTTGCATTGTCGCAACAGTGTGCAACCCATACAGCAGCCGCCACCGCCGCATCAGCATCAACAGCAGCAACAGCAAACAATTAATTATGGTAATGCCCACAACAACAACAACAACATGTCCTCCACTACTACAGCAAGCTCTGCCGGCTGCCAACGCCAGATGGTCAGCAAGGGGAGCGGAAATGGTAGCCATCATAGCCACCAGTCCCATCATCATCATCATTCAAATGGAAGTGGAAATGGATTTGGTGCTGCTGCTGCTACTACTACTACTTCACTAGTAGACTCCTCCTCTTCCTCCTGCTCTCAACAGCAACTCAGCCTCAGCCTGACTCAGCCTCAGCCTCCGCTTCAACAGCAACAACAGCCACAACCACAATTACAACCACAACCACAACCACAGCCACAGCCACAGCAGCAACCACAATATCAGCCCACATCCACTACCAATTCCACCTCCAATTCTATTTCCACTTCCAACTCACATCAACATCAACATCAACATCACCATCACCATCATCATAGTCAGATTCCAGCCCCCCTCCCACCCCACCACAGTCGTCCCACACCAATAACTCGTCCTCCATTTCCATAAGCAGCTGTCCCAGCTCCCAGCATCTTGCCCAAATTCAAGTCCATGCCCCTGCCCCAGTCCCCGTCCCTGGCCCTATCCATGCCCCTGCCCTTGCTCCGCCTCCTCCCACCTCTCAATTGCATCTCAGTCGCCATAAATCATCGCACGTCCAGCTAGTAATTCCATGCGTAACCGTAGGTGACCACGATCCAGAGGACGCACGTCGACGACATCATGCATCAGCAGCAGCAGCCGCCGGTAGTCCCAAGCATCATCATCAGCATCAACAGCAGCAGCAGCAACAACAACAACAACAACAGCAACAACATCAACAACAACAGCAGCAGCAGCAACAGGTGCAGCCCGCCCAGCAGACGCCTCACTATCAGACGCCGCAACCGAACATCAAATACGAGCCAGGTCAATCGCAAAAGAAACGCATTTTGGCCATGGCCCAGAGCGAGTGCAGCTATCAGCCCCAAGTACAAGTGCAACAGGTACCAACTCAAACTTCTGCTAGCTTGCCGCACATTCCGACCAAACAGGAGCCAGCCGAATTCTATCCGGAATATGCCACTCAGCAAACGCAGCAGCAGCAGCAGCCACCGCCGCAGCAGCAGCAACAGCAGCAGCAACTGGACACAAAGCGTTCTTCTTGGGCGCCAACATCCAGCAGTGCTGCAGCTCCGCCACTGGCCCATCCCAAAAGAGAAGCTCCCTCAGCTGCTCCGGTCAGTTATGTGGCCCCGGTGGTAGCTCCCCCCTTGGCCCACTCAAAGAGCAGCTCAAGCTCTTCATCTTCATCGATCAATGCGGCAGCAGCCGCAGCAGCTGCTGCAGCCGCCGCTGCAGCGGCCAGTGTTGGGCCACCATCGTGGGGTCCGCCACAGGTGTATAGGCAGCCCTCACAACCACCGCCGCCACCCGCCAATGTGCCGGGCACAGTGCAGGCGGCACCAGTGCCACATCATCATCACAGCAGCCATAGTCATCATCATCATCAGGCTGGCACACCGCTGGGTGGCTCACCATCATCGACAGCAGCGGCCGCAATGCTTCAGCCGGATATCTATGCCCAGGGCGATATGTATAGGCGTCCAACTGTATTTGTATCGCAGGCGGCACCCACTTACGCCTATGCGAATCGGGCATTGCAACAAGCACCGCCGCCAGCCCACAATAGCTCCAGTCGTCAGGTAAATGCATAACGAACGCAGACATTTTCTCCATTACTCCATTACTCACAATATACTTACTTTCCCAATGAGAATACATTCGGATTGAGTAACATCTCAAGCAAATCGATTATCCTTTCGATCAATCTCTCAATCATTCGCATTTTGTTTTCGTTTTCTTTGAATATTACGATTCATTTTGGAGCATTATTCATGTTCGAATATTAATTTCTGAATGTATAATGTATGTATTTAAATGTTTGTTGTTGTTTCGTAGGTTATACCATCGCATCCATTGCCGGCTCACATACAAATCCCTACGCAGTACAGTCAGTTTGGACCATTGAGTCCTGCACAGGTAGCTGCCAGCAAACATGCAGCGCATTTTGCGCCCACCAATATATGGTATGGTGCTGAGTAGCTTGCAGGGTGAACAACAACAACAACTACTACAACAACTACAACCACAACAACAACAATAAAAAGAATAACAACACGAGGACGATGCGAAGACGAGATCACAACAAGCCACACAACGAACCAACCAACCAACCAACCAACCAACCAACCAACTACCAACAACACACACCCCTTCACAATGATCTTGTGCTAGAGCTTGATTGATGAATTGATTGATTGATGCTCGAGTGAGTCCGCAAAAGCCAAAATCAAATGTCAATTTGATCAATTTTGAAAGGCTTTTATTGAATTAATCTCTGTCACATTTTGCTGACTGACTACCAAAAATAATTCTTACTAATGCAATTTCTATTTCCTTTCTCTCCTTTTTCCGTTTCGTCCTCTTTTTTGTTTTTTTTTTTTTTGCTCTGTGTTTCGCTTTCTTAGATCTTTTATGGCCTCGGCTGATAACCAAAATCTAGACAATAGTCAAGAGCTGCAACAATTGCAATTAACCCAATGCTGGTGGTTTATGTTGCTAATGCAACAAACGATAATACACAACAACAGCATAATGCAGTCGTCGTCGTCGTCATTAACAGGAGGAGCAGCAGCAGCAACCAGTGAGATTGCAAGCAGCAGCAACAGCAGCAATGCCGCCGCCACCAGCGCCACCAGCAGCAGCAGCAACACCGTCAATACCACTAGAAAAACTCGCCGCAAACGTTGAGATCTCTTCGGCATCGCCTCCTTCAATTGTGTTTCTTAACAAACATCGTTTTTTTTTTTTTTTTTAAACAAATTCTTATTCATATAAATTTTTTTTTTTTTTGTTAAAGCTTCAGCGAAAAAAAACAAGTTGAAAGCAAGCTAATTTAGCTATTTAGAGAGCATTCTATTAATATTATTATTATGATTGTAATTATGATTAATCAACTATTCTTATAATTATTATATATAGTTTGTTTTAATACATGTTAAGGCATTTCTACACTAAGCTACAGTGTAAAGTGCTTTAAAGAGTTACGCAAAACAAAAAACAAAAAAACACAATTAATTCTTCGTATTTACCACACAACATACACATGCATCCAAAATATGCAAACAAAAAAAAACAAAAACTAAAAAATACACTACACAACATAAGGTCTAAGTCTACACGATTTTTCCTATAAATATTTGCAGTCGAAAGTTAAAAAAGAAAGAAGAAAAACCAACAAAGAAACAAACAAACAAAAAAAAAAAACGGAAAACGTCAAAAAAACTAAAGCGTTTCATTATGTGTGTTGTATATTTTTATTATAAACTTCTATAAGTACAGGAATATATATATAATCAAGATTGTATACCTACACTAAAACCACAACAACAACAACAACAACAACATGAGAACTATATATAACACACGAAACACAGAAACATAACAAATAATTAAATAATTAATAACAAATAATTAATAATAATAATTATAGAATTTGTAGACTTTTAGAAAGTACCTCAGAAAACGAAGAAGCAAGCTAGCCACTAACAACAAGCAACAACAACAAAAAAAAAAAAAAAAAAAACAACACCACAGCAAATGGGAAATGTAATGCAAATTGCCTTTTACACAACAAGCAACAACAAAAACATTATTTAGCATACGATAACAATATACTTACATATATATACACACACCTATACATATAAAACTATATGATAAATTTATAACAAACAAACAAACAAAAAACAAACTAAACAAAAAAGCAAAAGCAAAACAAAAACAAACATACCGCAAAAACCTTACTAGCAAACAAAGCATACATATATATATATATATATGTGACTTAGATATATCTTAACACAAAACTAAACATGCGATATATATATATATATACATATACCAATAGCTGACGACGAGAGAAAATAGGATGAGAATGAAACTGAATGAATTGTTCATATGAATAACAATTTTTTTGTACAAGCCACACACGAACTCAACACACTCACTCACCTACTCACCACACACACACACAAACACACAAACACAGACACACTCATAGAAATACCAATTACAATTCTAAATAATAAGTTTTCAATTTAAGTCTATGATATGTAAATAGCAAATGATAAGCAGATTGGGAGTTAGTTGTCAAAAAAGTGAGGAGAGGAAGAGAAAAGGAGGAGAAGAAGCAAAAGCAAAAGCAAAAGTCAGGCATAGCAGAATCGAGAATAATATGGCAGCATTAAGATAAGAAACCATTTCTCTCATTAACCATATTGAAATGGTCAACTTTTTATGCTATTGTCGATATAAAAAATTGCTTAAATACTTTTTTAGAATGTGGCTGGCTGGATTGTTTAAAGCCTTTAACAAAATTGGCAACCTTGACAGGACCTGAATATATAGGGAAATGGAATACTGTCCAGAAACAAAAACTTAGTTCTTCTCCTTTTGTTCTATTTTTTTTTTTTTTTTTTTTACTTCATATTTCATTTCCTTTTTGTTTTAACTATGTTTTAATTTTAGTACATAAATTTGTTGGGTAAACTCTGCTGCATGTTTGGGTTACTGGAGATGTAATCCGAATTGGATTATTTCCCATTTCAAAACTTTTTCTTTCAAAAACGTTCGTTCACTAAAGTACAAATTATCAAGCAATCTACTAGCAGTAACTCAACAGGTTTTAGCCACTCATTTGTTTCCCAAAACCACACACATAAACCCCCAACATAAACAAATTCTTATAAATATATTGAAACGCAGAGATTCATTTCATTTGATTGCTTTCGAATGCTTACTGAATTGTGTATATATAAATGAAAAGGCAAAGCAAAAGAGAAAGAAAACGATTAAATATACTAACCCAAACAATTTCTACACGTACAAACCTTATGCTTACCACAAAAACAATATATATATATATATACTAAGGATATGATATATATATATATATATATATGCATATGCATAAATAATGCTACCTAACCTCCTAAAATACATCATACATATATCTTGTTAATTAGGTTTCTCGACAAAAGTATTTTGTAGTTAGTCTTAAAACTTGTCTATGTGGTTAGTTGTGTTTTTTTTTTTTCTATATACATATATATATATATAAATTAAACAAAATCAAACTGTAAAACTTCCTATTATGATAAACACATTTCATTGCAAAACACGGGAAAGATAATAATATCGTTTCCCTATACATACTTCTATATATATACACTATATAAATCTTGTAGCAAACGGCAGAAAAAGTAAAACACAGAAGCGTAACAAAGTAAAAGCGAGAGGAGAAGGAGGGAAGGAGTAGCAGCAGCAAATACATCTATTTGAAAGTCTAGCATATAATTATTGTGATGTAGTTTTAAAACAATTAACAAACAAACAAAATAAAAAGAGTGCAGAGAATTTCTTTTCGTCATCATCGTCAAATTTAGAGTATAACAAATTAACTACAAATGAATATATATAAACATATATATATATATATACATATACTATTAATCTACGATACGAAAAACCAACAAACAAACAAGAAAACAAAATATGCATAATTATGAATATAAATGTTAACTATTTAGTACGCAAAACAAAGTGGCAGAGAACGAAATGAAGAAAGAAACACACGAAACAAACAAACAAATTTTTTTAACAAACATACGAAAAGATAAAAAAAGAAAAAATACAACAATTTTTGTAGGGTTGATCATAAATAATTAACCAAAATCAACATTTATGTATGTAATATTTTTCTTTTTTTTTTAGCGAGAGAGAGCAAAATTGGCTAGCTATATCTATATTATATAGAGTAGGGCAGTAGATATTAAGAAACGTTAGTGTTGTGAATAAACGAGTACACACACACATACACACAGACACAAACATAGACACACACCAACACACACACACATACACACACACACATACACACACACACATCATATAAAAGCGATCTAAAAACGTTTAATATTTGTTTCAAGCTTTTCCATTTCTTTTTTTCGACAAGAGCAACTTACTTACACGTGTGTGTGTGTGTGTGTGTGTGTATGAATAAAAGTTATATATATATATATATATATATACAAATGTATAGAAATTTTATGGACCATTTAACTAGACAAACAAACAAACATAATGGGATTAACAATAATGAAAGTGTTTAAAGGGCATAATTTTTGTGTTTTATTATCACATATATTTTGTTTGTCCTCTTGCATTCTAACTAAATATATATACATATATAACTCTAAGGCGTAAAAACTATGCACTAAACAACAACAAACAACAAAACATATTGTATTTATACAAGATTTAAAATAAAATTAACAACCTTTCACTTTCTACTCAATGTGTTTAGAGAAGCAAAAACAAATTTTAAAAATCAAGAACGCTTTAAATGTAACAAAAACGAAACGTTAATAGACTTACAGTAACAACAAGAATATATTAAATAATGCAGACATACACATACACACACACACGGATATTAATATATATCTTGATCGATCATATACTAAGACATAATGTTTTAAACGGTGTAGCCTTAATTGATAAAAAAAAAAGAAAAGAAAAACAAAAAAAAAAACGAAACAATGTTTGTATTCGTCTCTTCGATTTCCAAATAATTCTTATTATATCTACGAAATTGGTACGATTCACTCATTATCAATGTTTGATCGGTGTTTACTACAAAATATTATCTATATTATCTTTGTACTTGTATATGATAGAAATCTAAATGACTTTAGTTTTCACTTTAATTATAATTTGTGAGTTTGTTTTTTTTCCTGTGTGGAGAATATACATATATTTTTTAATTTGTATTTACACTTAACATTTTCAATATTTTTTTTTAAAACATCATCAATTTACTTCTAAAAAGCAACAGCAACAACATACCCAACAACCATTTATACAATATACATTTACTTACTATTATCAATATATATTACTATATATATATATATATATATATATATATATATAAAACAAAATCATATATAAATATATATAACAACCAACAGCAGCATAATTTTTTTTTTTGTTTTATTTTCATTTTGTTGAATCCTTTTAGTTGGTTTTTTTTTTCGTTTGGTAGAGTTTTAGTAGCCAAAAGCCAAAAGTCAAAGCTAATCAAAATGTTTAAACGAAATCAACAAGAACGACAACAACAACAACAAAGCAAACAAAATACAACATATATCCCACCAAAAAACAACAATTTTAATAATTAATGACAACAACAAAGAATGAGCAAAAGAAGTAAAAGAAAAACAAACAAAAAAACGAGTAAAATTAAAAAAGATAAAATTACCAATATTTAAACTTAATTGTGCAATATATATATATAAATATATATACACAAATATATATTGGGATTATTGATTATGTTTAGTGTTTAGCCAAGCCGTGAGAAGTTTGCAATTAATTAGATTTATGTCCTTTTTCGCATTATATTCTCTGCGTACGTGCGTGCGTGCGTGCGTATATATCGATATATCAATAATGTGTATATCGATGTAAGTGTATATCTCGTGTCTATCGATAATATGAATATGAATTTGTAGTTTTAGTTTAACACAGACCAACATAGGTTTCTGAAGTTGTCAATGGATTGATTGATTACCACTTAGGATTGATTTTGCAAAACAAACCCCTCCAATGCATTCACCAACCAACAAACGAACAAACGAACGAAAGCGAAAGAGTACCAGAGGATTAGACAAAAAAAAAAAACTTTGGCCAAGCTGAAGTTTCTATACCCTTGGGCCAACGAAATGTAAGTCATTGTTTGAGATTGAAATCTTTCTCATATCAAATTGGAATAGGATTTTTAGCATTTTTCCCTATTATATGGCTAGATCGGCTCGTTATTTTAGCCGACAAGGGTATAGGCAAAAAAGGTCCAACATATTTCGATGACCAATAATCTCTCTTTGAACAAGAACAACACACCAACAACAACAACAACAACTGATGAGCTTTTAACATTTAACATTTAATTTGTTGCTTCGAAATGTGTTAAATATATATATTAAATATATTTATGTGCATTTAATTAATACCAAAAACGAAAAACAAACCAAACCAAAACCAATAAAATTAAGCCGTAATTTAAATGGGAAAATACTCACGAGAATTGTTTATATTGAATACTATATCATATGATCATATACTATAACGATCTATTGAAATGCCAGTCAACAATTTTAGAACCGAACCATATATTTTAAATATATAGACAAATAGATGGTCCTATGAACTATGAAATAGATGAAAATCAAAGTAATCAAAGATGAAAGACGACGGATATATACAAACATACATACATATAATTGAAATGTATATATAGAAGACGAAACCGATAACCAACCAACATTCGAAGAAGTTGACAAACAAGATTGATGATAACCCGTCCATAATTAGATTTCTTTCACTTCTAAGCAGGATTTAACGAAACAAACAAGAAAAAAAGAAGAAAAATAAACAAAACAAAAAATAATAATACTTAAAATTAACAATTCGATTAGAATCTCGCTCTCTCTATGTAAAAATAATAAATAAATTAAAATTAAATACGACAACAACAAAATACAAAATTTTCGTAGTTGCAAGCGGGTAATGAAACAAAGAAAAATCCCGCCACCTTCTCCGCTCCCAACCGACACCCCTTAAAAAAACAAAAAAAAAGAAAACTAAAACAACATTTTATATAATATTGCTAACAAGAATAACAAAGATCTATGTGTTTTTTCTTTCACACACACACACACACACACACAAACTCACACAAATAAACTTTCTCTTTTTCTCTTTCTCACTCACTCTCTCTCTCTCTCTCTCTTTGTCTTTGTCTTACTTAAAGTATTTAGAAACATTTGATATAGAATTGTGGTTCGGATTGATATTAGATGATTTTTAATAAACCAAGAACAAAGCTACGGATATTTACATATATATATATATATACATATATATATATATATATATATATATATATATAAAATACAAATAACATATACATATATCTATATATATATACATATATGTATATTTTATTGAATAAAATACAAGATATTTGGTAAACAAGCAAAAAACAAACCGTAAGAACGGCAAAAAAATCTTAACCAAAACAAAAGAAAAGAAAATGTTGATGTGTGAAATTTATAAGACTAGCATATTTCCTACCTAAAGAAAGTAAAACAATATATTATATATACTATATACGTTATGATAAAACTAGAAAAGCTAGAGCTGAAATCGATTACTCATAAAACAAACCAAAAACAAACATATATATACACCAGATATGATGGGAAATCTTAATGATAAGTAAAAGAAAAAGAAACCGAAAAGAAACACAAAATTATTGAATTTAAACACAACCAAAAAGAATTACATTTAAAAAAAAAAACAAATTGATTGTACCTTTTGTCGTCATAATTTCAACAGAAACCGAAAAAAAAAAACACAAAAACGAAGAGAATGATATAGAACAAACGAGAATCTTGTAGAACTTGGGTGATGCAAAAACGTAATCGAAACAATATGTTTTTAATGGAAACTAAAATGAATAGACATAAAAGCACTTTTATGGGATTTGCTTTATATATACATACATACATACATATAGAATTATATATATATATATATATATACATACGACATATGTATATGTATAGTATTTTAATTGTATAGATGGTATAATTAGAGCAAAAACGAAAAGCGAAAAGAAAAACCAAACCTTAAACAGTTTCAAATTGAAGAATTTAATAAATATTTTTATATATATTAGTATAGCCTATATAGTCTGGAAGGAATCGTCGTCGTCGTCGTCGTCGTCGTCATTGTAGCACAGTGTAAACGTATGGATTGAAATTAAATATCGAAAATACTTTCTTGGCTTAAAAACAAAACTCAAAACGGAATAGATATATGTATAAACCAAAACAAGACAGATAATCAAAGCGCGCACACATATTTAGAGACTTAGATAATAAGATTCACATTTTTTGTGGGCACCAAGTTCATATTCCATCATACATACATAAAATACCATACATTCATACATACATCATACATCATATATATGATATACATACATACATATACATAAATATATATGCCTACATACATATATAATTCTCTCCTTGTGTGTAGCAATGGGCGTACCTAAGATTTAAGATTTAAGGCAATTGTCGTAGAGAATTTTGTCATCGTTTTCGTTTTCGTTTTGTGCAACAACTCGTCGTTAGGTTCTTTTTTTTTCATTTGGGTTAGACAACGAATTTGCCGGGGCGTGTAAATGGAAGACTTGTATATTCCTTGTCCCAAATACCGGATCCCGCGAAAAAAAAACCAAAACCAAAAAACAAAGAAAAATTGCTTCGATCACCAACGATATGAAACGGCTTTTAACCGTCAACACACACATACACACTCACCACACTCTCTCTCACACACACACTTTTTAGATTATACCTAACTAACCAACTAAACCAAAGGATAATACCTACCTATATGAATGTGTACTGAATGTTTTGATTTTGTGTTTGTTTTCTAACTTGGTGTCCTTCAATAAAAAAAAAAAAAACCAAAGTCTTTAGAGATTTAAGAGCGTTTGCAACAGTTTTCCCAAACAAAAAGCGATGGAAAACCTAAAAGATAATATACAAAATAGTTATACTTCTATGTATAAATATCAAAAAAAAAAAAAAAAAAAAACAAAACCAAGCACACCGATACATTTACATTTAGCATGGTAAAGGATTAAGCTAATGAAAAAAAAAAACAAATTAGAATCAAAAAAAGAAAAAAAAACTCGATATATATATATGTATATATATATATCTTAATCAGATATGCGTACCTTTTTGAGCAAGTATGAGTAAACATGTAATTCAATGTTAAAGCCAAGCCATATAATGAATAAATAATAATAATAATAATAATTAACCAGACCAAACAACAACAACAATGAGCCGCAACATTTGTATTTATGTATTAACTCCCTCCTAAAGCCGCTCCCTCCTCCCTACAACAATCGAGTTCCGATTTTCAGCCGATAAAAAAAAAACCGTTAAGAATGTAAGACAACAACAAGAACAAAAAACTTACGTTACATGAATGAAAAAAGCGAAAATCCATCTAGATAATTGATAAATTATATTGATAATTGAATTAAGAACTTTTGACTTTTATGGCTGTTTAGAGATTTTATAATACTTATATACGAAGATATTTAAACAAAAGGCAAAAACAAACAAACAAACATTTCGTAAATTATTTACATAATCAACAAACACACATGAACACACATTACCACACACACAGCTACATGACACTCTAAACTGATTTGTGTGTCCCTGAAAGAGGATAAAGCTTTTATCCTGTGGGACTCTAACCTAATATAATTCCCAACCGATTTTCTCTTGGATTTTCGGCAACAAAACAAAACAAAAACAAAACGAAAAGATACTTTTTGGCTTGAGATATTGATTAGGCTCTCTTTTTTGTAGCCAATAGTTGAGGATAATGAAAAGAGAGAGAGCGCGATACCAACAAATCGAACATTGTGAAATTTAGTGTCTTTACACTTTAAAGAGTACATATAGAAAAGAAAAATTAAAACCAAAGTAAAAAAAAAAAAATAAAACAAAAAAAATGTAACTAATATAACTATAATTGTATGTAGATGATGGCCCATACAAGCACACACATACACACACACACACAAACATACACACACAGACTCTCAATCACATAATCACATAGTTGCATACAAATACATAACTTACTCTCGTCTATATGCCTAAAAGGATAAACGTGTAGTAATCTACAATAACAACAAACCGAACAACAACAACAACAACAATTACAAACTAAATGTCTATATATTAACAAAAACAAATGATGAATTAAATAATATAAATATATATGTGTATATGGAAACGAACGCTATCAAAAAAACAAAAAAAACAAAAAAAACAAAAAAAGAACAAATACTATAAACAATGCAAAAACAAAAAAAAAAAACAAAAGCAAACCAACAAAAACAGAAAACAAAAAAAAAAAGAAAACTATAATATAAAACACAAAATTATCAAAGAAAAGAAGTTTCAAGTCTTTTAATTTTTGGCAAAATGGGAACTAATACTACATACTTTTTTGCTGGCGCCATCTAGCGGTTAAACGAAGCTATACCAACAGGAACTGACCTTTAATTGAAGAAAGGAGAACCCTTTCCAAAAAATAATCCCAAAAAAATCTTAAGATCGGCAGAATTCAAAGTCATACCTTGTTTTATTGGTGGATTTGCTCTTTGATTGTTGATTTTGTGGTACCAAATTCAGTTGAAGAATGCTCTTAATTTATGTAACTGCGGTGTTTAAAAAAGTTAAATGCGCCCCCTTAAGTATGCAATTAAATTTCAGGCTTTTGTAATTTTGGACTCAGTTTGTTTAAATTTAAAAATTTTGCTTCTTTGTAGCTAAAACATTTCAAAAGTCTTGCAAAGTGTTTGAGAACTGAATTTCTCGACTGTCTATTGCATATTTAACTCATTTCGCCAGCTAAGGATACGCCACCGGAAAGAATAAATTACCTACATATATGAGGATGGAAAAACGGACAGAACATTTTTAAAATTTCACGGTATTTTCAAGACATTAAGAGCAATATCAAGAGAAATCTTAAGTTCAAAAAAATTAGCTCTAAAGTTGTAAAGAATTAAATCGATCGATGTGAGAATTAATGCTAGATGTATGTATATATATATACATATATGTACATACGTATATAAAAAGAACTCTTGTTGAAGTTTTGACAATGATTGATTCTGTTTGTTGTGATCAACTCTTGCTGGATGTTTATATTTCAAAATTCGAAACTTCGATAAGTAGACGATATTCAATCAGTCAGTCAAAATTCAAAGGAACTCCTAAGTAAGCAGTATCACAGAGTAAAAACAAATAATATATAAATTTTCTTGAAAAAATATATATATTTTAACAAAAAGCAACAATTTTCCAAAGCCGGTAATAAGTATAAAAAAAGACTTCTCGAAACAAAAAAAAAAGCAAAAAACCTAAAACAAACGTACAAAAATCTTTCAATAAGTGAGTAGATATTCTAAACGAGCAACGAATTTTCGTATTATCCAAAATTTATAAAACAATAATTATAATAATAATATGGCACATTCGTCTTGCAAGTTTATAATGGGTCAAACTTTATCCGAACCAGTGACCACCAAGAATTCATCTGGCTGCGAGAATGCTCTATACCGTGTGGGCTCCAGTTGCATGCAGGGCTGGCGCGTGGAAATGGAAGATGCCCATACCCATATATTGTCGCTGCCCGAGGATCCTGTAGCCGCATTCTTTGGCGTCTACGATGGACACGGCGGTGCGGCTGTGGCCAAATTTGCTGGCAAGCATTTGCACAAGTTCATTACAAAGCGTCCGGAGTATTTCAATAATGGCGTCGACTTGGCCATGAAGCGGGCCTTTCTTGATTTCGATAAGGAGATGCTGCGCAATGGCTCCTGGGGCGAACAAATGGCCGGCTCCACGGCCGTTGTGGTGCTGATTCGAGAGAAGCGTTTGTATTGCGCCAATGCTGGTGATTCTAGGGCCATTGCCATGATTGGGGGCAATGTGCATGCCCTGTCGGTCGATCATAAGCCAAACAATGAGGCCGAAACTGAGCGCATTGTGGCCGGCGGTGGTTGGGTTGAGTTCAATCGTGTCAACGGGAATCTTGCTCTATCCAGGGCATTGGGTGATTTTATCTACAAGAAGAATGCCAACAAGAAGGCGGAAGAACAGGTTGTTACCGCCCTTCCGGATGTCGACGTCCGTGATATAACCGAGGATTGGGAATTTGTTTTACTGGCCTGCGATGGCATTTGGGATGTTATGAGCACTGCCGATGTTGGTTACTATGTGCGTCAACGCATTGCCATGGGTCTGCAGCCGGAGTGCATTTGTGAGAATCTGATGACTCATTGCCTGGCCACGGATGGCCATGTGAATGGTCTCGGCTGTGACAATATGACGGTGATCTTGGTCTGTTTCCTTCATAACAAGTCGTATGACGACCTGGTTGTACGTTGCGGAATCTCGCAGAAGACTCCCGGTGATAATGGTGACATTAATGAGAAGGTGCCTAGTGCCAGTTTCACCAATGCCAATGGCAATCACTCGCTTGGCCCCACTCAGTCCACCTTTAATCTGGGTCATGCCATCCATGAGCCGGATGCATATTCAACTCGTTCCAGTGCCAACTCCCGCAATCTGGAAAATGGTTCCTAAATCTAATAACGCTAACGCAAATTTACACCGTATTGTTAATTACGTTTTTGTTTCTCAATTTTTGGGCGCATTTGGCACGACATTTTTCATACTATTGATTTTCTTGATTCTATTTTTTTTTTTTTTTTTTTGGTCAATATCTTTTTTTTCTCTGTCCTGAACTATGTATATCAAAATCTCTAGTTAAATGAATATATATATTTATATTTTTTTTCTCTTTTGTTGTTGACCAAAAAAAAAGTTTGTTTTTCATTGGGCGGGCAGGGTAATTCATTATTTATTCAAAGTAATACAAAAAAAACTTACCGTTCTGCTTTTCTCTTTTTCAAATTTACCGCCCTTTTTGAAATCTGCCGCCCTGGGCATTTGTCCTGACTGCCCCTAATGTAAATTCAGTGGAAATATACACACACACATCGAAGTTTTCCAAGCTTCTCTCTTAGCATCTCTCTCACACTCTTTTTTTAGTACTTACACACACACACGCACGCCAACGCAGTTGAGTCTTTTAAGCTCAAGCGCTCTATAGTTGTCTCTCTCTCGCACGCTCAACACCGATCTTCTTCATTTATCATTTGCTTCTCGTTGCTTTCGGACGTAAAAAGTGTTTATGCATTTTATATTCGCAAATAAAATCGGCCAATGCCTCAAAGAATATGGCATACTTAAAGTCGTCATGGTAAGCTTCTGTTTGATACTAAGAATGTAAAAATCCGTTTGGTAGTTATCATGTAATTTGTATGTTTAAATTTTCGCACCTCAAGAGTCTCACAATGGCGCCCCGCAGAAGCCTCACATAATCAGCTGTTTTTCGCTAAGCAAACGAAATGAAATTTGCGGCAGAATTGTTTAGAAGGTAAGTAAAATTTATTTTCAATTACAAATTGACAACCCAAAATATTTTAGGACTCTTACACTTGGCGGCACTGCTTTAAGGCCAAAACAAACAGAGAAAGTTTGGCTATTAATGAACAGTTTTAACGTTTAACCAGGACTACATTATTAATGGAAAATTTCAACTTACTGCCCAGCCAGTACACACTACAGTTCACTACAGTTATATCCGGACAAAGAAATTACGCATTTTTTAAAGGGTAAGCGTTCACCATTTTTTCAAATAATTTTTGTTGTCATTTATAATTGGGAATTTTTTTGTCTTAATTTAGTTATGTATATCATTCTAAATAGTTAATCAACTTTCATAAACTTTACATATGGTTCATATACCAGTTCCTTGCCTATCACCAATCAGAGTGTAAATTTTGGTGAGGGGAAATTGATCTCGAAAATGGTCTCAAAGAGATAAATAAGCTAAAAGGTGGGCTTTTCTCTGTGTAACTGACACTGGGCATGGAAAAGTAATCTTCTTTAGACTAGTCAGGGCTAAATCACTTAACTATTATAGAATATTTGTTTTTCCATCAAGCCATTTACCTTCTTGAAAGTTTCAAGGCCTAATTAGCATCTTAAAAACAAGTTAATTTATGAGAACTTTGAAAAATTTACATTAACTAAACTATTTTTGCATTTCCAAGACTCTCATTGGTATTATTTACGAAGAATTTTATGTGATTTTGTGATAAGTGGGAATACAAAATAATCTGTTGTTTTTTTTGTTTTTGTTAATGTGGAACCTAAAATTTCACCTTTTGGTTTGTGAATAAGGTTTGCTCATATGCAACTTCGTAGGTTTATTTTTGATGCAACCAAATCGATCTACATATGTATGATCTCTGTTTCTGAACTAGACGATGACTAAATTTTGGACAAACACTTTGACTTCTTTTAGTTGAAACTTGAAATCTTTTCAAAAAAAAAGATCTTACTAGAAGTATTCAACTTTTGAATGGAATTTTAAACGGAATACAAGAAAATTTTCAAAGACATTTGCATTATTTTAGGGATCTTTTGGATCTCTTTGTTTAATTTGAATAAATGTGAAAATCTATAATACAAAATACTCGTTCTATATTTGGTATATATAAGTATATATATATATATATGTATGTATAAGTGTATGATCTATATCTTTGGTGCGTTTAGCTGTAGGTTTTGTTTTTTTTTTCTTCTTTTTCTTTACTTTTATGTGTGTTGTGTGTGTATACAAAATGCAGTGTGTGTGCTTTTCTACATATAGAAAGAGAGAAAAAAAAAAACGTGAATACAAATTATGTTTCGTAAGTGCTATAAGAACAAAAAAAAAATTATATATATATATATATGTATATATATATATAGATACAATATAATAAGCGATTTTGTTCAATAGATAGAAATATTTAAGTATAGATAGGTATATATGTATGTATATGTAAATGTAAGTATAATATAGGTATAGATGTGAGTATGTGTGTGTGTGTGTAGAGGCTAATTAGTGTTACAGTTATGTCAATTATTGCACCACATGCGGCCGTAAAGTGCTTAAAAATAACGCGACACACACATGTGAAAAGGTGGAGCGTATGGGTACAACAACGATCAGTTCGGACGAGAGGAGCAGGAGGAGAATGAAAGAAATGAAAGGTGGTTGTTACGGTAGATGAGGAGAAGAATATATCCGAAATTACCTATCCGTCGCCCTCCCCCTCACACGCCCCCCCCCCCCCCCCATCTCTCTCTCTCTCTTGTGACCCACACGGCAATGCCTAAAAGTATGTACATACACCGTCTCATGTGCGCAAGAAATTTTAAAGATAAAGACTAGAGATTCTCTCGTTCGATTTCCGTGCAGGAAATCGCAAATTGGCCTTACAAACAAAAACTACTATATAGTATATATATATATTTAAGTAATGAGTATAAGATTAATATATGTATATATATATATATATATATGTATATAATATTTGAAAAAATTTCAAGAAGTGTTTTTTTTAATTTTTTTTTTTTTTGGTTTTTTGGGCTTGCGGTGTACGAAGAAGATACATTTTATAGGATTGAAAGATAAAAAAAATACTGGTCACATTTTGTGTTCACTTTGTGTGTGTGTGTGTGTGTGTGTGTGTTTTGTTTGCTCTTGTCAAAGTCTCTAAGTCCTCGTTATGACTAATTGTAAGTGAAGATCTAAAGTTCTAACGATCAAACGATCTACGGTATATACCCAGAAAGAAAGGATATCTCTCTCTTTATCTCTCGCTCTATGTAAATTGTATTTTTGTTGAATCTTTTTTTTTTGTTGGAATCATCTACTCTCTAATGGTATTTTTATCACATATTTGTTGACTAAAGTTTATTATTATTTATTTTTTTTGTTTTTTTTTTTTTTCTTTTCGGTAGAGGGAAAAAAGGAAGAGAGTGGTGGAGTGTGGGGTTAGTTGGGGGGGTCGGGGGCAATTTGGCGTCTTTTTTTTTTTTTGTTTTTTTTTTAGGCCATAATGGCATAGTTGCCAGTCAATTCAAAGGGACTTGTTTTGGCCGAGTGTGTGAAATTATTTTTTGGCGAGAAGTCCACTGGCTGATCCTGCGGTGAGGGAATTGCTGCAGTTGCAACTGTTCCTGCTGTAGTTGGTGATGTTGTTGCTGCTACTGCTGCTGCTGCTGCTGTTACTGCTGCTTGATTCGAGGCTGGATAATGCTGCAGATAGTGGGAAGTTAATGGATGCATATCCTGATAGATGGCCGACACAGCTGTTGGCTGTATAACGCTGATGCGCTTAAATCGATCATGATCTTCGCTAGAGGACATCACAAAGGATTCCGGACGATAGCCAAAGTTTGACAAGGCCATTGCAGATTGCTTGTGATTGATATCTCGCTTCTTCTGTAGCAATTTATTGGCCAAAGTGGATTTAGCCGAGTCTTGTGAGGCAGCCAGTGCTATTGTTGTTAGCAGTTTTGGTGATGATGACGATGACGACGATGATGATGAGGAAGATGATGATGATGATGACGAAGAGGAGGATGAGTTTGACGTTAAGGTGGGTGGCACAATCGATCTGCGTGTCTCTGCGCGATTCTTCATACACGAACTCTCCTCATGCTTATAGAGATACGACTTTAAAGCGAATGCCTTGCCGCAGCGTGAACAGGTGTGGGGCTTTGTATTCGAATGGGTCTGAATATGGGCACGAAGATTCGATTTATCGGCAAATGCCTTATCGCAGACACTGCACTTGAAGGGCTTCTCGCCAGTATGGGTTCGTATGTGGCCCTGCAGCAGCCAGGGACGTGAGAAACATTTGCCACAAAACGTGCACTCGCAGCCTTGGTTATGGGTACGCACATGCATGGAAAAGGCCGGCATGGAGACATATACCTTCTCACAGAAGGGACAACGACGGGCCTTCTTATCCATAATTGACCTAGGAAGTGAAAGTGAATTGGAATTATTGACATTTTCCCGCAAAATTTTGGCATGGCCTACTCACCTATGGGTTTGTCTATGGCGTGCCAGATTCGATGAGGTTGAATATTTCTTACCACATTCGGGGCAAATGTGCTCATCGTCTAGAAGGGATGACGGTGTCACCATTTCCCCATTCGAATGATGATGATGATGATGATGATCATGCAGCTGATGGTGCTCCTCGTTGCTGGACTGCTGGGCACTGCTGCAACTGCTGCTGGCACATGAATTTGAATCGGATATGGTGCATCTACGCAATTTCCTACGATCGAACACCTTGTGGCTATAATAATTCGAATCATCATCGGATGAGGCATAAAAATTTGTTGTATTCATTTTGATGTCAGTTTCCCTTAGCTGCTGTTGCTGCTGTATTGATCTGACTGTACTTAAAGGACCCGCTGCCAGTGTGACATCAGCCAATTGGGTCAAATTGTACAGCTCTTCGGGTATTTCGGTTGTATTTTGCTCAACTTTGGTCATGCTTCCAATAGAGAAATAAGTTTATAGAGTAGGATGATAGTCGTAGATGATGTTAAAGATGATGTCTGCAAAAGAGAAAAGGGGAAATGAACATTCTTATGATGAAATAGAAATGACTAGACAAAGCGTTTTGCTTCAATTAGATGACGTATGGCTCAAAAGAGAAAGGTGAAGCAACTTGCTAAATAAGTCCCAGATGCGTCATTTTGACGACGTGAACAACAAATAAAAATAAGTACATATAAAAAAATCATGCATACATACATACGTATGTATGTTTATATCTATGTATGTATGTATCATCCCTGCTAGACAAAATTTAATAATTTAATAACGCAAATTCGTATCGCAGTGCCGCGATCGACCAAATCCCCCATCACCCCCACTACCACCTTTTGCCCCTATAATAGATCTTTTCAAATTATCATCAAGTTTTTCTCTTAGTTATTTGTTTATTTTTGCCAGCATTGCATCAATTTATAAATATTAAGGACAAAGTCGAGAGGCCATCACCAAAGTCACTTCTCTACCCATAACCAAAAACCGTATACGGGGCGTATGATTAACGTCAGAATCTTAGAATTTCTCGCACTTGTTGGCTTTGGGTGGGTATTGCTTGCTACTGTTGGCTGTTGCATCTCTCTCCTTCTTGTATGTGTATGTGTATATGTATGTGTATGTGTGTACATGTTGAATATAAATTTATGTCGAAATGAATGCGCTTAATTTGTTGTTCATGTTGTCTTGGCATTGATTAATCTAGCCTACGTAATTGGCACAACTCTCTAGCGTCGGTCAGGTGGTGTGGGCCACGCTGTATGCATCCTTGTGTGTGTGTGTGTATGTGTGTGCGTATCTCTAGAGAATTTCAAAAAGATGGCCTAGTTGAGAAAGTGACATTTATTTATTTGTTGGTTATTTATGACCCTTTCTGACTGCATTTTATTGCTTTCTGATCTAATAAAACTAAAGAAAATCACCATAAAAGTCATTATAATTAGCCGAGAGAAAATACATACAAAATTTCTAAACGCTGCTACACAACTCAAAAAAAAACTTAAGATCAAAGAGTCAAAATGACAACCAAAATATGATAACAAGTTCAAAGAACGCAAAGGAAAGCTAATGTAATCAAATGAAAACTAATCATAGAAAAAAGCACAAAACGTAATACAAAAAAAAAATAGTTTTAGAACACATTTTAAATCCTTCGAAAGGAAAAGAAAGAAAAGTGTTAAACTAATAATTTACTTCAAATTTGGTTCATGAAAGTGAGAATAAGTGAAAATTTATTGCGCTTTCTTTTGCTCAATTTGTTCCTAAGGTCTACTCTTCTTTTGATTTACTTTTTGTTAATTAATTGAAGTGATTAGTTTAGGCTAAGTCTCATGATGTCTCACAGAGACTTTGAGAGGAAGTTCCAATGTCTTCCTTTTGGCCAACTCTTGAAGTGAATTCAGAAGATGGGCTGCCAGGTAAATTTAAGCTACTAATTAGAAATAGCATTAAAATGTTGATAATGAGAGTTAGATGACTACTGAAAATGACTGATTTAGTTTTGGCTTTATTGAAAATGGCAATGCAATTTGTTTTATAATCTAAAGCCCACCTTAATGATAACATTTCGATTATGTATACCCTTTTAGAGAGTATTATAAATATCTAAAAGGTTAGTGAAAAGTTTCTCTAAGGCTTCTTGGTTTTAAAACTTCGATTAAGAAAAAAGAAAAAGGAACAGGTGTGAGAGAGTTAGTGACAGTTGAAAAAGAAAGAAAGAGAAGAGATGGGAGAAAGTTTTTATTTTTCTATTTTGTCTCTCTATTTCAAACAGGAGCTCTTAGGTCTTCTAGGTTAAAGTTAAAGTGGGTTTAACTATTTTTGAGAGTCATTTATTTGTCAATTAATAAGAAGAGGATTTAGGCTTCTATGATATCGTTTCATTTGTTTTTTTTTTTTTTTTTTTTTGTTTTCAATTGGATTATCTAGCCGACTAATAAAATAATTACGCATTTTTCTTGAAGAGCCAATCAAATTTTATATATCCGCTCGCACTTAAACGAAATTTGTTTATTGTTCAAATCTTTTCTTTCTTACTTATTTTTTCTTTTTGTTTTCGTTTTCGTTTTTGGTTTCGGTTTTTTTTTTGTTTTTTTCGTAATCGTCTAAATAATCGATTAATGCTTATTGCCACAATAAGCAATAGTTAGAAATTAACAATGAATAAAGGGTGGATGGATGGGCCAATTGGTGTAGCTGGTGGTGGAGTGGGTGGAGGAGCAGGTCATGTGCAATATTGGGGCGGCTGGTTTTGTGCCTAAATTTTGTTTGTTTCTTTAACGGCCGTTATACCGTCTGAGGCCAACCGCATGATATTCGGTCATGGCGTGAGTGGGTGGATGCCCCGCCTCCCATTCATCCAATCTTCCCCTCCTCGCATCATCACTGTACGACCGACAGAGAATGAGACTTTTGCAACCTGTTGAGCATTCTTAGCAGCCAAAATGAAAATTGGTTGTTGTTGCCGCAACGAAGAGTACATCAAAATGTTTGTGGCCATTAAAAAGCAACAACAAAACGAGAAGAAAAAAAAAAACAGAAAGAAAAGGTGGGTGAAGGTGGTTTTCCATTGAAAATGAAGCGGAATACCCATCTCTTTCGTTTGCTCTTTCCCAGATATATGTACATACATAGATATGTATGTATGTAGAAGAGATAGATGAATGTATATAGAAATGGAAATTGATAGATTCTCGAGTGTGGGATGCCAGACGTACAACAATTTGTGTCTAAGCAATTTGCGGCCCATTTATTTATATATACAGCCCAAAAGTATTTGCCACCGCACCACCGTCCCATCATCCCATGCTTCAGTCCCAGGCCCAGGTGGTTGCCTGTCTGAGATACACACAAACACATATAGCGATAGAGAGAGAGATATATATTCTATTTAACCAATACCTGATTCCAAAGAAAAAACATTGAAAAAGAAAAAAAAGAGATTTCTATTCTCTAGAAAATTTCAAACAGCTGACAAGTGGAGGAACACGAAAAAAAAAGTTTTCTTGTTATTGTTGGGGTTTTTTTTGTTATGGTTGTTACGGACTGACCAGCCGACCGACCCACCAATCGACTAATCGACCAACCCGACCTCCTCTAACAGCATGATATATATGTACATACATATATTAATATTTGCAATATTTTCCGATGCCAGAAACATCTCAACACAAAAACGAACAAAAAAAAAAAAAAAAAAAAAAGGAACAACAACCAAAATTTGAAAAGGAAAAAGGAAAATGAAGAGAATGTCGCATGTTTCTATGACAGAATGTTAATTAATTATTCGTTGGCCCGTGCGATCACAGATCGGTAATCGCAGATGACAAGTCTGAAGATGAAGAGTATGAAAGGAAATGCCGCAGCATGGCAGGGTCCGGTGGGGTGGGGGGTTGGTCAATTTGGTTGGCTGGTCCGCAGAAAACAGCAACGATAATTGGTGATGCAGGTTCAGGTTAGATATACTTATAATGTATATAGATCTATTTCCCATACAAAACATATGTCTCTCTATATATATATGTAGGTACATATATATCTACAGTTGGACGCTTGGCGGGGGTGCCGCACGCAGGGGCATAAAGCAGCCTTCAAATTGAACTGCTTTCATTTGGTTTGGGTGAATTATGACATGTTTATACTTATGACTGCGGGAAAAATGTCTCTCGCATTGCATGCAAATTGAAGACAGTCTCCTCTCCTCCCTCTATAAAAAATGAGTGGGAACAAGTGGTGGAGAGGGGCAATTATAAGTATGACATTGAATAAGTCTAAATCCTGTGATTTATGTGTGCTATGACTAAGGCAAACTTTTGGAAGAGCAAAGCCAATTTAGATGAATTGACTAAAAGAGGGAATGGGAGCATTTTACTGAAGTTAAATGAAGAGTTAGCTCAATTATCTCTTACGAAATTGTTGTTTGTATTTGAACTCAAACCTACCTCAAAGTGAAAGGTGTGTAGACCGTACACAAAGGGTATACAAGAATTTCTTAGAGTCCTTAAAATGGACATACACATAAATCATCATAAAAAGGCATTTCGTTTTGTTTGCAAATAGGTCTCTCTCCCTCTCTCTCTCTCTCTCTCACCCCCTCTCTTTCTCTTCCTCTCTGAGTAATAACCTTAATAACCAAAACATCTTAACATGATCCAGGCGGCGTAGCAACAATTTTGTTTTTGGCAAATGCAGCAGCAGCAGCAGCAGCAACATTCCTGTTGAACGCAATTTCTTTTTAATAACCGCAAAACAATGGACCATGGAAATTTTTGTTTTTGTATATATTGGGACTATGGTAGAGAAATTGGTTGTTGTTGTTCACTTTTTTTTTGTTTTGCCCTCTGCGCAAATTGATCGGCAAAGCACACGCAGTGAACGAAAAGAAAGTTCAAAGTCCTGTTAATGTACACACACAACACACACACAGAAGGGGAGAGGGAGAGAGAGGGAAGAAAAAAGCAAAAGAAATGTTAATGGCGTTGGCGGTGGTGGCCTTAACGCATTGCATGCTGGTGGCTGCTGTTGCTGCAGTGCAGCGATCTTCCTATTTTTAAATCCAAAAAAAAAAAAAAAATGTCTAGGGGTAGGGTAGTAGGGGGGCGACGACCAAGTTGTAAACGCACGTTGGCACATTGGTGGCGGCAAGGAGTGGGCAGGGGGGGGGGGGGACTGGGCGGCGGAAGGTTGCTAAGATTGAAAGTGTGTGTGTGTGTGCGTGTGTGCATAGTTTACATTTTAGTTCAAACTTGAAAAATGCAAATGCCATAATAATAAACAAATGGCGCCAGGGGTCGGGTTCGAGTTCGGGGACTTTTCGAGTCAATGCCATCCCCAACCCCATGCTACAGAGAGTTGGAGGTTGCTGCGTTTCTTGTTTACAACGGGGGATCGATCCCTCATCAATCGTTGCCTCAACAACAACAACAACAACAATCGAAGGTCTTCAAGGTACAAATTGTGTGTGTGTGTGTGTTTACATCGACAATTTCCGAACTCTATGAACTCTGAAGATAACAAAGGATCAAAAAAGTCAATTGGTGACCCCGACGAGTAAAAATAATTTTTGCTAGGAGAGGAGAAATATTCTCATTACTATTCTACGCATTTTGTTTTTCTAGACAATAGAAAAACATCATTTCTTCTATTTTTGCATATATCCTGCTGGCGTTTCCCTATTCTAGCCAATTTTTGTTGTCTCATTTAAATGTCAAAATATCAAACGAAATAATAATATTAATTTAACAAGTGTGATGTCGTCGTCGTTTGTCTCTCGCTCTAGCTCTCTCTCTCTTTCACTCTATCTGTCTTTGTCTCTTTGTTGCAAATTATTTCCTCAACGTTTTTGAAAAATTAATGTTTAGATATAACTTTGGTTCAAGAAGATAAGATAATCTACACTAATTTTTTTGCCAACTCACCCTCTTATATTTTATATATACATACATATATAGAGAATACCTGAAGAATCAATTGTTAATTTTTAATTTGTTTTTTAAAGAACACTTTTAAGTTTGATATACCAACAAAAAAAAAAAACAAAACAAAAAAAGGAAAGCATAGATAATGAAGACTCACCCTCTCACTTGTAGGGCGGACGGCGGGGGCGGGAAACTGGAACCGGCGTAAAAAGCTGTCGTTCACCAGAGATTTGTATTTGTATTTATGTTTTTGTTTTTGGCTTTGGCTTTAGGCCGATTGATTGATTCTGGCTGTCAATATGTTTTTGCACTCTCTTCGGATATATAGAAGAGACGACAGACGATCGATCGACATTTAGGGGAAATGATGATTCATAGAGAATCGATGCGCAATCAATAATATATCACACACAATGTACTTAATTCGTATTCTCTGAAGATTTGTACGTATTTCATCATACACACACACAGCAGCAACACACACCCACACACACACACACACACACACACACAGAGAGACACACGCACATGTGCTGTGTGCCGCCTGCCTGATGGCTAGTGGCCGGTGGCTGGGAGCTGAGGGCTGGGGGGGGTGGTGATTGGTTGGTTGCTTGCTTGGTGATAGTTTGTTTTTTTTTTTTTTTTTGTTGCCAATCCTCACTAATTACTGCACAGACACACCAAAAAAACGCGATCGAAATCGAAGAACTGAACAAAATGTGTTCAAGTCGAAAATTCGTTGTCGATGATATTGATGATGATGTTGGAGATTATAATATCGATCGATCGTCGACAACGCAACGCCACGAGATCTCAGGAAGAACTGAATGTTCTTCAATATACCACTTACAGTTTTTACATCTTTTGCGGGCCTCCAACAACCCGTACGTACATATGTATGTATGTAGGTACATATAACCAAGTGTCTGTGTGTATGTGTGTGTGTGTGTGTGTGTGATGTGTGTGTACGTAAGCCGAGGGAGACGTAGACACGACAGCAAGCAGCTGTTTTACGTTTTTACCCCCTCCGATAGCGAGGATCGGGCCGATCACGAGAGGAGACCCAGCCACCGTTGCCGACGATTGGACAGAACAAGTGTGTGCGGTTTAAAAATAAATCGAAAATAATGTTTTTATTATGCTCTCTCTCTCTCTGCCTCTCTCTCTATCTCTCTCTCTCTCTCTCTCTCTCTGTCTCTCTCTCTGTGTCTGGCTTGTTCTCTCACTTTGCATAGTTTCCCAAAAGGGAAAACTACAGTTGCTCCCGGTGGCCACAAGGATAGGGACCACTGCGCAGAATTTCTCTAATGCAGTCAGTGTCAAAAACCTCGCACTGAAAGTTTCTCCCATGCGGTGGGAGACATGCCAGAGAGAGAGAGAGCGGGAGGGATAGCGAAAGAATTCTCTAGCCGGTTGAAATTCCTATTAGAAGTTCGTTAAGTGTGTGATAAAGGGTGGCAAAAGGGCAGGTGAGGCAGGGTGAGACAAAGACAGAGAAAGAGAGAGAGAGGGTGGGGAGAGAGAGTATGACGCAGTCGTGCAATTTGGCATTTTCAACAACACACACACACACACACGACCACAACACGTTAAAATGGCAACGTGTGTGTGTGTGACTGTTGTGGGGCCATTCGAAATAGATTCGCTCACCTGTCCCCCCCTTCTTTCCCCTCCCACGTAAGCAGCCCTCTTCCCCTTCATCCCTCCACCACCTTCATGTCATTTCCACCCCATGCTTCCCCTCTTCTGAGCTCGTCGTCGTCGTCGTCGTTGCTCGAACGGATCCATCACAGGTGTTGTGGTTGATTTTCATTTCTTGGTTTTTTGTTTTAAGAAAATTTTCAAACTTTTTCAAAAGCGTAATGAACTTAATGTCGCTCTGTCAGGTGTCGGCTTCATTTCGTTTTGGTTCTGATTCTGCTTTTGCTGTTGATTGTTGTTTTCCTTTTTCGCTTTTTAGGTGAGAATTTCGAATGCATTACGAGGATTTTGCATTCGCACCTAAGATCACATGTCGCAAGTATCATAATAGTCAGTAAAACAGGTGAAATAGACGAAATTTCGACATTTTCATAACAAACAAAATTCATAATCAACTTTCGCATAAGCAGTTGCCAACTATCTTTATCTCTGTCACTTAAATATTTAGTAGTCGAGCTCTTTATATAATCGATTCGCTCTTTTTTTTTGTAGTTTTTAAAAGGATTTCTATATGTTATAGTGGTACGATCTGAAATGAAGCTCAAATATAAAGTTTCACTGAAATAGAGACACGGAGAGACGGACGGAAGACTGTGGCGAGTCGACGAAAGGTGAAATTAAGCTAATTTTCCCCTTCAAAATCGATTTAACTATTAAATTGCCGACAGAAGGAATGAGTTGTCCGTTAGGAGCGCCAAAGTGCTTAGGTGCTTGTAGGAGTGAGCAAAATAGTTAGACGTAAAACGTGTTTAATGTATAAATTTTAATATTATGAGTTTGAAATATTTATTTCGCTGGCAATTAGATGTTCCATTCTTGTCCCTTTTTCAAATTGAAACTCTTTTTTTTTTGGCCATTTCCATTCAAAATGCTTTTTTTTTGGGTTGTAAGGAAATTATTTAAACGACCGCCAGATTTCATTTCAATTAAAAATCAATTACACAGAACAACAAAAATTATTTACAAATAAAACATTAAGAATGAGATGAGAGTAGACAGAGAAAGTGAGAGAGAGAGAGAGAGAGGAACGCATTTTTCTCTTATTTCTTGTTGTTGTTAAATATTTGTGCAATTGGATTTTATTTTATTTGGGATATATTTGCTTATTTATCTGTATAAATAATGTTTTGTGCGAGAGAACTCTGTGTACTGGATGGAATTTATGGTCTCTGCCCCTGGCTGAGGATATTGCTGATGATGATGATGATGATAATGATGATGATAATGATGATGAGAAAGATGATGATGCATTTTACCTACGCAAAGAAACCGTTGTTGTTCCCGTATTGAAGCAAAATACCGCAAGCAGTTAAAAATAAAGACCCTGGGGCACTTAATAAATGCAGCCAAAGACGAGAAATGACGATGGAGTAGGAGATGGAGATGGAGATGAAGATGGAAATGGGAATGGGAATGGGAATGTGCAGCAGTAGCAGCAGCAACACCAACAGCAATTGCGCAGCAAGTGAGACGAGCCAGAGTCAGAGTCAGAGAGCGGTGGGAGGTTGACTCGAATCAGGACGAAAATAGATTTATGGTCGTTGATGCCGCCGGAGGAGTTTGTGTCAGTTTCCAGAATTTCTCTTTTTTACATTTTGCGCTCTGGGTGAGATTGTTGTTGTTGTTGTTGTTGTTATGGTGAATTGTTGCTGTTGTCGAGACAGAGAAGCTTAGTTGGGATTGGTCTTTATTGTTGGTGTTGGTCTTGGTCTTGGTCTGGTTTTCTGGTCTTTGGGGACCTGACACTTCCTTCCTATCTTTTATTTTCTTTGTTCAGTCAGTCTGTCGGTCGGTTCTTATTAATTGCTGTGATTAAAGACAACACTGTTGCCCACAGAATGTCTTTAGCACATGTCACAGTTGGTCCTCCCTTTCTACCCATCTCCGTTTCCCTTCTTAAGCTGCAAATCTCTATCTCTCTCACTCTTTCTCTTTGCTTATTCCCTTTCTTGCATTGGCAGTGGCCCATCTTGACCCTAGCATTCAAATTGCATTTCCATGTTGGCGCCAGACAAAAGCCAACACATTTTCTTACATTGGACTACATCTTCATCTCTTCTTCATTATCTCTTTGTCTTTTTGGTTTTTTTTTTTTTTTTTTTTTTGTTGTGGGCTGTGAAAGTGTGAAAATTTTGCTGAAGCGAAAGAAAAGCGCTATTATGGGTAGGCGGCGGTGGCGGCGGCGGCGGTTTTTGTTGCAGGCGAATGAATTTAATGGCATTATATACAAGGTAATTACACACATACATACATACATACATGCAGACAAATGTATGTATGTATATAAATATAAAAGTAAGCAAATCATTTGCCCATAGTTTCAAAATGTATTGTATACAGATATACGAACTCAAGTGTCTGGGTCATAACTTAAATCGTCACATATACGATCAACGGCCAATTAACCAATGGGGGTAAACGTCCTGTTTACAGGAGGAGTTTGACTCAATTATTCAAAAACAATTCTTCTTCTGCTTCTTCTTCTTCAACGTTTTCAACTTCGGCACCTGACACTGACACATGCTCAAGTAGATGATGATGACTAAGGGATCAGGCCGGATATGTAAATGCAATTCAAAAACAGAACAGAACAGAACCAAACCGAACAGAAAACGGAAAGGAAAGGGAGTTTTGAAAGGGAGGTTTGGGACGTGCCGCCGCCGCTTTGAAAGAAACATCATAAAGTTCTATTTTTACGGATGCTGACAACAACCGACAACCGAGAGATAGAGAGAGAGAGAGAGAGAGAGAGGGTTCCTCCAACTCCTCCATTTCCATTTCGTCTGGGGAGGAAGTTCAAAACTGTAAAATGCTTATTTTTGAAGAGCAAGTGAAGCGATAGCACGGCACGATCCCAGTGATTCCTTTAGGTGGCAGCCACTTTGTGCCCTGTGCTTCTGGGCTGCATTGGCATGTGCCAGTGCCTCTGCCTCTGTCTCTGCCTCTTTGCTTGCCACTTGAAAATTTGCCTCACCTCAACTCCACTTCACTGTGTGCTCCTCCCCTGACAGTGGCTGCTTGGTGTTTATTGATCGAGAGATCCAGATTCAGATCCAAATCGAGATCGAAATCGAAATCGAGTCGGGAAGCAAGAACAGAAGAAGAAGAAGATACAAGATAGAATGCTGGATCACATCGGGAGAGGGTCGGAAGAGGTGGGCGGTGAGGGAGTAAGAGCGGGTAATCTTTGAGCTACATACATCTCTTCTACCGTGTCAAAATTCAAACGAAACAAAAGCGGAAATGTTTTTGTTTTCTTTATTTTTAACTAAAACAAAAACAACAACAACTAACAACATAAGGCGACCGAGAAGAGGCACCGAGAACCGGCCATACTTATATGTGTGTGTGTTTTTATATGGAAAATGGGGAAAACTTTTTTTTCTCGTTTTTTCTCATTTTGGTCAATGAACTTTTTCGTCTTTAATTTGGCTAATGTCAGCGTGACGTTGGGACTAGTAAAAGTTAATGAATGTGTGTGTGTGTTTGTGTGTGTGTGTGTGTGTGTGTGTGTGGTAAAGTTGTTGCTTATGAATCATGGGAAAAGTCTTTATGCCTTTAATATCATTCTATCGATTCTACAAAAGTCTCTAAAACGCAGTAAATTTTGTGTTTTTTGTTTTTTTATTAAAGTTATGCGCGAATTTTGAATTGAATTTTATGTTTCATAGCAATCCATTACTTTGTCATCTTTGTTGAATTGTAAGAGAATTAGTTCATAGGTCACTATGGTTCCAGCTACAGAAATCACAACGCCACGTGTCAAACGAAAGAACTTTAAGCCGGTCAGAGCAACCGTGTCCATGTGAACCTCTTCGGAAAAGCGTTTTAGCTGTTAGAAGAGAGATCTATTTGGTCTTAACTCTCCTATGTCCCTCCTCCTCTGTCCCCCTCGCTGTCACTCTGCTTACCTCAGTGCACCAATATTCGCGTGGCACTAGGCGAAAGATCTGAAGTGGACGCTTGGACTCATCATTTATGCTCGCACTATAAAGCGAAAGTATAAAGGTGCGTCCCAGCAAATAGATCAGCGAAAACCAAAAATATACTGTCTGAGAGGCAGATGGTTTTTTTCTGAAAAGCAAAAGATCTTCAGAAACAATATCTATAAACATACTATGGAAAGAAGGGTATATAAAGAGTGGCAGGAACAAGGACCAGAAAGTGAAGTGCTGTCCTATATAATTTCTAAAAAAGTAAGAAGTAAGAAAATAAGAAGTAAGTAAATAAGAAGTAAGAAGTAAGAAGATGAAAGGTAACAGTTAAAGGATAAACAATAGGAGATAGAATATAGAGGATAGAAGATGAAAGATACAAGATACGAGATAGAGGATAAAGGACAAAGGATAAAGATATAAGCAATTCAAACTGACTTGATTTTCTACTTACTGCATACTTTTGAGAATTTTGCCACATATGAAATACAAATTATTACTGAAACATAAAAGGGTTATACTCGATATGGCATCGTCCACCACTTCGCAGAGTTTGCAAAGATTACGAAAATTGATTCTGCACTCGATCCAGTAGTCCACAGTTGTTGGCTAAAATAATATGCGAGAAGTTATCAAAAATCGAATTTAAATGTTCTATATCAAGTATGCTAATGATCTTGCCAGTTTTGCCTCCCGTTGCATATAGTCATTCAATTGCCGGAATCGTGCTGCTAAAGCCACACTCACGGCCATCACGAAAATATCATTGAAATTCCAAGCGAATGTCGATAGAATGTTAATCACTTTGCCCAATATGCCCATAAAATCGGAATACTCTATGAAATGAAATATCGATGAAAAATTTAAATATAAATACTATCGATTGGCCTGTTGGGAAATATGGGACATCCGTTTACGAAATAAATTGTCGATAGCATTGATAGCAAATGCTCCACTGCAAAATGGGAAAATATACAATTGAGTTCGCCTTAAAGATTTCCTTTGCCGAATGCCTACCCAACGAGCACATGGTGGCCACCAAAGTGATCATTTTGATTTGATGGGCCAACTGACGACGCTGTTTAACCAAACGCAAAGCTGGCAATTTCTCCTCGACGGACTGCCATTCCTGGACCACGGCAGGCCACTTGCGAGCCAATTGAAAGAATGCCAAAGATATGAGAAATATGGAACCATAGAATATCAATGTTTCCACCGAATCAAAATTGAATTGCACATTCGTTACAAAGGCCACCAAATAGCCAGAGGTTACACCAAAGGCCACAATAACCAGCAGAGCATAGAATGTGCGCAGGCTCCACCAGGTGAAATTGAGATCTTCGGCGTATTTCGAGCTGATACCTCGCACAGGCATGAGGGCAAAAATTTGCGCAATTATAAGCACTAAAAGGAAGGTAAAAAAGAAATGAAAAGAAATTACTAATGTGGCGGAGCTACGAGAGTAAAATTAGTTAAATTTGCTCCCTTAAGTATGCAATAATTATTTATTTTTACTTAATTTTGGAAAACGTTTACAATTTGAACAAGTAGGCCATAAATTTTGAGCTGAGTGAACAATTTGTGCATTGGTAGGCCTTTTTTTTTGCTTTAAAATAGGCTTAAACTGTTTTTTGACTAATTATTGCATATTTTAGGGGGAAATGGTTATTTACACTTGTAAGTGATCGTTCGTAGACTGTACGATGTGAATTTTATGACGTTTCCCTTTCCCAATCTTTTTGTTAGTTTACCTGGCCTAATGGCCTCCTGAAAGGAGCCACTATAGATGTAATCCTCACGACGACCATGACGCAAAAACGATTTCACTAGAATACAATGGGAAACAAGTTGAAAGACAATTGCCAAAAATAGCAATTCTTTGAAAAAATTTACCCTTTGACCATTGCCAACGAACTTTGCGCAATGTTTCCAATGATACACTGAGAAAAAAAATAAAAAGTTTAACCTCTAACCATGCTGATCTCAACTCTGTCAACTGGTCTCATCTCACTCGCTCTCTATGCGGGGCTTTGACCAAAAATGCACACGCCGATGCTTGGTGGTCCTGGTTGCCGTTGTGGTGGTCGCTGTTGTCGCCGTTGGTGTTGTCTCCTGACCAATAGTCCTGGCCATGTTTTAGTTCGCAACTGACATGGTTTAGTTGCATTAACCGCCAGTTAAGGGGCCAATTCCAGGGCTTATCTCTGTTCCATAATCTTTGTGTGCCAAATGCGAAAAAAATACAACAGAAAAACAAAACACAACACATTGGCCAACTCATAAATAATGCAAGTTGTTGTTGTTGCTGTTGCTGAAGGTTGAAAATTGTGTTGTGTTGTGGAAGTTGTGGTGGGAGGGGTGGTGGGGGATGGGGGGGGGGATTTAGGAATAGAAAATGCTCATGGAAGAGCCCGCCCCGCGACTGCAGATACTTCTTTGGACTTCAGAGCCAGCCAATTGGTTGACTAACACCAATTCATAGACCATTAAAGTGGCAGCCATCTGCAAAGACATGAACAAATGAGACCTTATTAGCCGCCCCTAATTATTATTTACCGCAAATATTACACGACGTGTCATATAGAAGTAGCCCTTGCCACTAAATGCAAATGGTTCGCAACGAAACACTTCGTTTAGACGTTCCAATTCCACACACCAATATTTTGTTGGCACCTCGTAAAGGGTATAGGATATCTCCTTGGCCTCCTGGGGTATGGAAGAGGCAGCAAACATCATATTCAAAATGCGTCCAATGACATAGCACAAACAGAACCAAAAATATAATTCATCCATGTAACCACCTTTGGCCCTTAAACGATAAGAAGAGAGACAGGCAGAGAGAGAAATATGGAAAGTGTATCTAAAAAGTCGTCTTACTTACTGAAAACTATGATAGATTTGCACACAAATGAAATACATATTATGGGCACACGAGCATAAAATGAGTCCAGACAAATGCTTATCATATAGTTTAAATAAATCGCACAATTCCAATAAATCGGAGAGCATTCCATGCCAAAAGTTATGGGAAGACTGGCAATTATATTGCCGCAGACGCCAATGGAATTGCTTGAAACGCATCTCCATGCTCCGACAAATTAGAATCAAAAATATGTCAACAAAACTCCATACAAAGGTCATCGATAGGGTGGTCCATTCGAGAAATGGTATAATCCAAATATGATAATCCACAAGCGAGAATAATTCATTGCGTTCGCGTTGAAAATAGTTTTGCCAGAAATCCACTTTCAATTTACATTCATAAATTTGCTTATAATTGCTATAGACGGCACTGCCCACATAAGTTAAATGCTCGCAGAGAGCAGCCAATGTCAGAGCGCAGCCCCAGACACGTAAACGATGACCAAATTGATTGCCCAATGGGCAATTGTAACGCCTCTGATGGAATATCATCAATTCACACTGGGCAGTGCGTCGAGCCAATTGTGGCCAGTGGCGGGTTAAAGAAAAGAATACACCGAAACAGAATATGCAAATCACACTAAAGTTGAGAGATCCTAGAGAGACAAAAGACTGAGCAGTGATCAATTATCCTTAGAGGCATCGACGACGGCGACTTACCTATCGTATAGATCTTAAGACCATTCTGTAATAGCAATCTGGCCGAGAGCACAAAATCTGTGATAGCAAAGAGATAGGCACATCCTGTCAATAGAATCACAGGCTTTAAACCAATAGAAACGTATTTGTTCAACCACACAATTCGGCCCAATGCCAGAGATGGGAAAGGCACCAAAAAATTGAGCAATCACTAAAACTATGCAAAGAGAAACTCAAGTTCAAGAGATATCCAAAGTGTCCCAACGAAGAAGTAAGTACTTACAGGGACCCAAAGCATATTGCAGTGTATTTCGCTCTACCATTTCGACGACTATCGAATGAATGGCCATAGAAAATCAACTTGACAGCTTATTTTCAATGTTAACACGCATCGTATATTCATTTATATTTAGATTAAATCTTGATTAAACATTTTCGACATTAGGAAAATATACTTTTCGAGGAGCCAACACCGCCCTCGCAGAAACCCTTTTGGACTGTGGAACCAGCCATTTGATTGATAAGCACCAACTCATAGACCATCAAAGTGGCAGCCATCTAGAAAACAGAAAAAATTCAATTTAGATAAATCTTTTTAATAACTCCAAAATTTATAACTATTGAAACAAACTGCAAATATCAAGCGTCTGGTTAGAAAGAAATAACCCTTGCCGCTCAGAGCGAAGGTCTCTGTTTGTATTATCTCATTTAAACGTTTCAATTCCACACACCAAAACTCAGTGGGCACCTCGTACAGTGTATAGGATATCTCTTTCGCCTCTTGTGGTATGGCAGATGCAGCAAACATCATATTCAAAATGCGTAGTACCACATATGTCAAACAGGTCCAGAAATATAATTCATCCATTGCGGTACCCTTTGATCTGTTAGGAGATAAATGTATGTATGTACATACATAAATATATTTGTATCTTGTTTTTTTGTCAAACGAAACAACTTGCATAATTTGAAACAAGCCCCATTCAAGGTATAATTCAGAGCACAGTGCAGTGCTTTAGTTCGACTTGAAGGATTAGGTTCTAGCAAAGAATCTAGGATTATGTTTCGTTTGACAAGAAAATATAAAAGTTTTTCAATATCCGTGCAAATATTAATTTCATTAATCTCTCATATAATTTTCTATAATTTCCCTTAGTATCTGTCTATTTCTATGCAAACTAGTCTCTCAGTTTTTAAGCAATCTGATTTAAGACTTTTGTCGCAAACAGACGAATCAGAACATTATATAACATTAAGAAAGTATTGAAAAATTATAAAAAAAGAACGAAACGACAATATGTAGCACCCCAAAATGTGCTATGAGTATGAAAGAGATAGTGATAGGCTCAAGTGAATATAAAAATTAGCTATATGTGAGAAAGATCTTATACAATAAGAAATTTACCAACTGTATTAAATGTTCAATACCCTTAATTTTGCATAAAAAATTAGGGATATGGATTCTCAAACTAATAGTTTGTTTTTTTTAAAGGTAACTCATTTTTTGAGGGTCATCTATTTGAATGACGTTGTCGTTTTGATGCAGAAATGACTGCAAGAGCATATAAACTTTGTTACAGCTACAGTAAACTCTCTTTTTTGTTTCCCATCACGATCTGTTTTTTCGAAATTTTGAAGTTCCACCTAAAAACTGCTCCACTTGGCTAATAATATTGCAAGGATATCAAAATAATTGTAATTTTTGGGTTTACTCACTGAAAACTATGATAGACTTGAACACAAACAAAATACATATTGTGGGCACACGAGAGGACAATCAAACCACTCAATTCCATGTCATAGAGCTTGAGTAACTCACAAAGATCCAAGAGATCGGTACGAATTTGCTGCCAAAACTCATTTGAACGTCTTTGCCAGGCATTCTGACGGATACGCCAATGCAATTGCTGGAAACGCATTTGCATGCCGCGACATACCAAAATCAGAAAAATATCGACGAAATTCCAGGCAAATGTCATGGCCAATGTGGTCCATTCGATGAAGGGTATTAGCCAATGTGAGAATGGAAAAATGACAAATAATTGCTGACGCTCGCGTTGAAAGTAGTTTGCCCAAAAGTCCACAACCAAATTGCATTCACGAATCTGCAAATAATTGCTATAGATGGCACTGCTCACATACGTCGAATGCTCCAGGAGGGCGGCAACCAACAAAATCACGCCCCACCATCTCAAACGGCTACTAAACTGACGTGCCGTCCGACAATCATAGCCCGGCTGAAGGAATATCAATTCACAGCGTGCCGTCTGCCTGGCCACGCGTGGCCAGTGACGTGAGAGTAGCAAAAAGACACCGAAACAGAATATACAAATCACACTAAAGCTGAGCGAGCCTAAATCGAATGAATTGAAAGTCATCGGATGGGATCAGCTTCTCAGTTCACTTACCTATCGTATAGATTTTCAAGCCATGATCCAAGACTACCTTGGACGACAATACACAATCCAGAATGGAAAATAGAAATATGCCAAGGGCTATGAAAAACGATGGCGATATCCATTGGAAATGGACATTTTCCACTGGTGAATTGGGCCAGACGCCACACACGGGCAGGACACCAAAGAACTGGGCCAATGTCAGAACTAATTAGAGATGACTTTCAAAATGTTCTTGTTGTTTCTTCTTGTTTAGAGAAATCTTTCTCTTTTTCTTCTTTTACTTCTACTCACATGGTCCAATGGCGTGTTGCAAGGTATTTCGATTGTTGGTCTTCATTTGTTCGCTGTTCGCTGCGAAATGGAAAGGAGCTTAGCAAAAAAATTTGCAATTTATCAAAACCATTTAAAGTGGAGCATTCATTGGGGGGCGGAGTCACATTTGACTTGACAATATATTTTGCAAGATTATAATCTTTTCAAAAAAAAAAAAAAAAACAAACAAACAATTCTAGCTAGTTGAATAGTGAGAAAAAAAATATATATGTATATATAGATAGAAAGAATAGTTGTTTCTCTAATATTCTCTGCAGTATTGAGTCTTTTGCCTGATGGCGCTTTGATTAATAACATCCGATATCATAAGTTCATACGTTATTATGGTAGTGCCCATCTGAAAAAGAGTAAAGGGAAATTTCACCATCATCACCTGGAGAGAAGGGAGGACTCCCTGGCTCCCACTCACCGTCAGCACCAATTGTCGTGTTAGTAAAAAGAAACCATTACCCGATAAGGCGGTCATATCATTGCCCAATTGTTCACTAAAACGTTGAACCTGACCAATAAAAGGATAATACAATTTATTTTAGTTTCTTTGCAACGAATTTAACGACAATTTACCTCAATGGACCAAGCCTTGGCCGGCACATCACGCAGGGCAATCACAATTTTACGCTCGAAATCATTAATAGATGAGGCCACAAAAATGGTCAACATGGTGCGAAAAATGGCAAAGACCAGGGAATACCAAAAGGCCACCATAACAATAAAATCCACGCCAATGTTTCTAAATGGAATTTGTATTAAAAACTTTAGCTTGTGCTAAAATTGATATACCCTTGCAAATAAATGACTCTCAAAACAAGAGAAGAAAGAAATCTGGCGTCTCACTCCCAAGCAAAGGAGAAAGGCGTCTCTCTAGGCATGAGATCTTTATTAATGTTTTATTGCCAAATATTACTGACTCTCTGCCAATATGAGATCCTAAATTTTGTATGACATTATCCTTTGTGGTATCTATTTTAGTTGTGACTCCTCATAAAGCCATGTGCGACCACGTTGAAACTCGTTATTGATAGCCATCGACTTTTAACTGTAAGGCAAAAGAATTCGAAGCGAATCGACAGTCGTCGTCTACAAGAACATACCAAATCTCTGGCATCAGCGGGTGGTAAGGTTAAAAACTTATCTTACCACCCTCTTAGGCGCTATGTGTAATTCTATTTTAAAGGTTTTTCAAGTGAAAAAAAACAGACAAATAGACGTACTTTGCAAAGGTATAAAAACGTCAACATATTATCATCTATCTATATAATATTTTGCACTCACTTGAAGCTATTGAAAAGCTGGAAACATATGAATGACATATTATTGCCAAAGGCCAAGAGAACCAATGGGGCCACAGCTCCATCTAGTAGACGCACCAAACGCTTCAGGGCCAAATAATGTTCACGAACCTCAGTCCAGAATATGGCTGGCATCACCTTACGATGCACGGCAGCAATGCGACGATGTAGCTGATGGAAACGGGCTGCCAAGCCAATGCCAATGCACATTATAAAGCAATCGGTGAAGGAGCGTGGATACGCTATTGTCAGATTGATCCATTCGAATAGGGGCAACAGCCAAAAGTGATAGGGTAGAATCATATAGAAATGCGGACGTTCCCATTTGTAAACGCTTTCGAAGTAGGTAACATTGATTTTGCATTGTATGCGTTCCATATTGCTTAAATGAAACGAATTGAGCACCAAAAGGTAGTGCTCCACTACAGAAGAGAGAGAAAGAGAGAGAGAGAGGGAGAGGAAGAGATAAATAGTGATCTTTGTCATCATTAGTCAAGTCATCTTAACTCACCCAATGCCGATGTCATCACTATACCGAATACTATATAAATACGTTTCTTAATCTTATATTCACCATAAAAACGATATGGTACACTTAAAAATAATTGCTCCACAGCATGCCATTTGCGCATTATCTTTGGCCATCGTATGGCCAATCTCCAGAAGAAGAAATGCTCCAGCAAACAAACGATATACAACGAGAGAGTGCTCGAATTGTGAAAATTGATGGCCACCTTGCTGACAAAATTCAAAACGGCACCAAATTCACACAAATTTAATATCGCAATGATTAACGAATAGAAAATGTGTGGACTAAACCATTTGAATTCAATTCTCTCCACATCCAAAGAACGTATATTACTCACTGGCAGCAAGGCAAAGATCTGTGATATGAATAGCACTAGGAAAAAATGGGGGAATTCAAATTTCATAATTTCTTTATGTACAATATGAAATCTTATCCAAATACTTATAAATATGCATAAAAAGTTGCTAGTTTCACTCTAGGCCTATACCCTTGCAGAGGGTATTATAAAATTTTCGTTAGATGTTTGTAACGCCGAGAAGGAGACGTTTTTAATCCCACAAAGTGTATATATTCTTAATCAGCAGGAGAAACTGAGTCGATATACTCATGTCTGTCCTTCCACGCTCTTTGTTTTAGAGATACTGAGACGAGATTTGGTATGTAAGCTTTCTAATACCATAAGGTTAAGTTCTTGAACGCCCCGGATCGAACTACTATAACATATAGCACTGCCATAGGAACGAATACTTAAAAACAGAAACCTTCTGAGGAAAATTTTTTGAATCCATATTCATTACTAATGTCTCTTGTTGTGGTCCGTACTTTTGTTCTCAATTTTATAGGAATCGGATTACTATATCATAGCCATGGGAAGAATCAGTCGAAAGCGGACTTTAAATGAGCAAAATTTTTTAGTTTCTTAAGATTTTCAGAATCAGACTATCGTAGTCCGATACAAGCCAGTATAAGCCAAAATCGGGTTTTGTACGGATCGAACCACTTTATCATAGGAACAAACGAACAAAATATTCCTTTAAAAAAACTGTTTTTTTTTTTGTTAAAGAATGTCACCCAAATTTTTTGTATTTAGATCATTTTCATAATATTGCGGAGTTCTATCAATAATGCTCAAGGCCTGCAAGGGTATACAAACTTCGGCTATGCCAAAGTTAACTTTTTTGATATTTTAATGTGACAAAAAGCCAAACGATCTTAAAGCGAAGGAAATAGTTAACGTTTATTTTTTTCCTTTCTGATATTCTTCAATTTCGAATCCGAGAATTAGGCCAAAGGCCAGATGACATATACATAAATCTCTTAGTGACTTTTAAATGTTATGTTGAGCTCAAAAATTAGTTTTAATCTCTTAAAACTTGAAGAGGTTGGGCTTTCAAGTGATTTTTAATTTTTTACTTAAATAAATTTTTAAAATTGGGAGCACATTAATAAGAAAACTATTTGCTTTCAACTTGTTTTGAATAATTGAACCTAAAGTGGGATTTTACTTCTTCTTCTCCGTTAACACTTGACACACACACACACACAACACACACTTTACACACACCTTTTGAGACAGCGCTACAGAATGTTTCACCCTGCGGCATGGCCAAATGAGCACTGGACTGGTCTGCAATCTAAACGGACTTACTCCCCTTTGCATACAAATAAGGGGGCGTGGTAGCATTGTATTAGTTTCTTTTTTTTTGCTGGTTTTCCTCTTGTGTTGTTTTCTTTTTTTTTTTTTTTACAATTTACAAACTATTTAAATGCTAATTGCTAAGCCTGTCAGCTGCAACTGACATGACAAATGACAACCAAAACAACAACAACAACAACTTAGAGAGTAGAGTGTAATGGTGGGAGGGAGAGGGGTAGATGAAGTAGAAAAAGAACGGAAAACTAAATTTCATTTTCACAATGTTTATTGGGTGTTAATGATGATGATGATGACGATGATGGTGATGGTGATGGTTCGAGCTTAAGTACACAAGGGAAGCAATCCTTTGCGCCGATTAGGTTCATCGAATTGCAATAGAACCAACTCATAGGTGACAATAGTGCCAGCCATCTAAAGAAAAACAAAAAAAAAATGAATTTTAGTTACCTTCCAGAAGAGTGAGAGAGAAGGAGATCTACTTCACTTACACCGAATAGTAAACGACGTGTTAGAAAATAGAATTTCTTGCCCGACAAGGCCACCGTTTGTGTGGTCATTTGGAATATCAAACGTTCCACTTCCACACACCAACTTCTTGTGGAGACGCGTCGCAATATGCCCAAAGCGCTCTTGGACTCATCATTAATGGCGGCAGCGGTGAGAAAAACGAATGCACAACGTCCAATCAAATAGAGCAGAGAATACCAAAAGTATACATAATTTATGGGCCAACGCAATTTGCTAGAAAAAGAAAAGAAAGGAACACCTCCTCCAATAATTAGTCAATTGATGGGAAATAAGAGAATGAGAACTCACTTGAATACATTCAATAGCTGATAGCATACAAAGTATAAATTGTTCACACACGATAACAATATGAGGCTGGACATCACATTATCCACACGCTCCAAAATCTCGCACATTTTCACATAATGTTCACGTATCTCAATGAATGTGGCCTCCGGTATCATTTGTTCCGACTCCAGTTTACGTATACGCATTGAGATTTGCTCGAAACGATAGGCCAGACCCTTGCTAATCATCATTATGAACAAATCCATGTAGTTCCAAATGAAAGTGCAGACGCCATTTATTAGCTGAAGGTAGATCGAAATTTTTTAAGAAATTTCAATTATCAAAAAATGTGCCTCTTTAAGTAGGCAAGAGACAGGGAATAGCAACAATTTCAACGAGTTATCTATAACTTTTGAGCTCTTTGAACCACTTTTCGACTGTCTACTGCATATCTTAAGGAATTAGCCCCCTTATGTATGCAATAGATTGTCAAAAAATACAGTTTAAATGTAGCATTCAATTTTTTAAAGGAGTTATCTATAATTTATTATCTCCCTTAAACCATTTTTTAGCTACGGGACATTTTAATATTATATTGCTTATTTAAGCAAATTCGACCCCTTAAGTATGCAATAGATAGTTGGAAAACACAGTCCAACTATCAACTTTTTAATTTTTTAGCTCCTTAAACCATTTTTTAGCTACGGGACATTTTATAATTGCTAAGAACTGCATTTTTCGCCATTATATTGCTTATTTAAGCAAATTCGCCCCCTAAAGTATGCAATAGATGGTCTCAAAATAGGTTAAAATGAAAAGTTTTACGTTTTAAAGGAATTGTCTATAATCCATCAACTCCTTAAACCAGTTTTTAGCTAAAAGACATGTCAAAAGCTCTAACTAAGTATTCTATTGCATACTTTCGGGGACAAGTTTCATTGATTTTATTAACTTACCAGCACATAGACCGCAAGAAATGGACTATAGGGTAAAATTTGAAACACATAAGAGTAATTCTCCTTCATATAGTCGTCAAAAGTGACCACACTTAAGGTCCCATTTTGGGTCAGCGAACAGATTTGTATGCGTTTCTTATAGCTATAAATGGCCGAGGTCAAATACAATGCATGCTCGCCCAGCGACATGGCTATAATAATGAACGCCGCCAAGCGTATACGTCGGGCAAGATTTGTTTTCGGTGTTTCATAGGGCGGTCGGGTGAAAATCATTTCGGTACGTGTCCAATAACGTATAACCGGTGGCCAAGATCGGGCCAAATCAATGAATATTATGCACGCACTCTGCACACAGCCAAAAAACACTAAACCAACTACAAGAAAAAGTATAAGAAGAAGTAGAGAGTGGCAAAATTTCATCTCGCTTACCAAAATTCTTGGCATTCACACCAATTTTAAGCAAATGTTTCAGTGTGCCCAATGTCAATATGGAGCTAACTATCATGAAACTTATGGTGAACATCATTTGTATGGACTTGAAGGCAAAGCGTATGCGCTTGGGATTTGCCTCCCACACACCTGTCAAGGGCATTATGGCGAAGCATTGTGCCAACAGCATGACTAGACCAAAAGAAAAAAAAATTCCATAACATGCAAAATAATTGGCAATTTTATTTGAACTCACTGGGATAGACAGCTCGATGGAATAGATCCAATTTGGCATAATCTGATGGCTTTTCACTTGCTGCCAAACTGAATTCAAAATTCTCGTCTTTAATGGTGGCAACATCTACGGAAGGCGCCAACACTTCGGCCTCATCCGCTCCTGCTCCTGCCACTATTTGTTGATGTAGCATTTCCCGGAGTTTTAATTCACGTCCTGCCATGTTGCTGGCCAATTCTCTACTAAGCTTTCATGCTAAAATTGTTTTTAGTTTTTTTTTTTTGTTTTGTTTTCCTTTTTAATGAAAACAGGGTCGGATTTGTGTAGGGGGAGAAGGGCAAAGAAATTATAGGTTTTAATTTAATCAACATTTCGAGGCGGGCGGTAACTGTAAACAACAATTAAGAAAGACAAGAAAAACAACAGAGTTCAATGGGATTAAGGGCGACTAGTTTAATCTTAGCCATGTGGCAAAATGGTGAAAATGGTTCTGGTTCTGGTGCATTTAGGCCAGATGCAAATATTTTGCGTCATCTCAAAGCGAAAAGACAAAAACAACGAGCCATGGCGGAAGTGAAGCAACGCTGTCTTTGGGGTCATAGTAAGGATTTCGAAGAACTGGACACATTTCATCAAGCCATCAGACCTTGTAAATATAAAGAAAAAGAACACACACATACATACTAATTTAGTCGAATTATGTTGTCTTTCGATTGACAGTTTAATCGCAAAATGTTTTGACAATTTTTCACTTTATCTAAAATACAATACAAATCTACACTCCGCGTCATAAGCTTAAGGCCGCTTTAGCCTTCATTGTTTCAGATAAGTCATACCTTATTTTATTTTAATGAACTAACATCTTTCAAAAACTATCCTCGAATCAAGGAGATAATGACTGCTGCAAATTAGAAAAAACGCTTCCTTAAGGAATCCCTAATAAATCTTAAAAACACGTTTTCTGTTTCCCAAGGAAATGTCAAGGAACTTGTATAAAAATCTTATGAAGAATTGCGAAAAGGTTAAGCACGTTTTTTAGAAAGTTAAAGATCTAAAAACATATACATGACCCGCAAAAAGTTAGAGTTCAAATTTAAACGTCCTTCTGCTTAGGTCAATAAACTAAATAAAATTTTCTTTATGAGCATTTTGTCTTAAAAGCAAGATCTCTGTCCACTAAGCCATCAAGTTTATGTTTAAAGTCGAGCAAAATATTCGTAGTTATTTTTACAACATTTGAATAATCTATCTTTTATATAGTCTATTCACTTTGCCAACTATACCTGATTCTGATGATATCGAAGCCATATATAGTCTTCTCGCTCTAATTTAAAGGTTATAAGAGAAGTCCTTTTAATAAAGTCGACCGATTCCAGCATTAAATATATAATTTCTTTGAAACATTTTTAGATCTTTGCTTGGCTCAGATTTTTGGAATAATGCCCTTATCGAATGTATTGAGTAGAGATCCCAAAGATGTAAAATTTCGTATGCGTTCGATGGGAATGATGTTCACTGTAATATTTCTATTACTGGGAGGCCTTTAAAACGATAATTGTGGCCGATAAATTACTGCAAGTAGGACTCAATGCCAAGAATATGGGTAAAATTGAGTAGAAAACAATTTTGTTAATTCGTTAAAAGTTAATACTGAGCAACTCCATTTAGTTGGTCTATTCTTTTTCATAATGGGCATGATCATATGCATTAATTTTGTCAGTTTCGCTCGTTACTGGTCCGAACTGATTGTGCCCTGGAGTTGTTTGGATATATTGATGCTCTTTCCCCCGTATATAAGCCCAAAGAGAAGTTTAAAATTCAAACTACGTTTACTTGGCTCTTGCCTTAGCATTGTGGCCATAGGTAAGTGAGTGAGATGAGATGCCAAAGATCTAATTTGATTTAAGATTTTCGTTCTCCACACAGTGGAACATGCATTGTACTATGCTTCTGGTTATTATAGCTATCGGATGCATATACTCCATTGTCATGCGAATCATACGAGGATCAATTTTGCATCGTATGTGCAAAAGGAGTTTGCGGATATATTTGAAATAATACCATATAATATAATATCCGTATTTTATGCGTTTGTATGTCAACAGATCGTTCTAGAAAATTTCCTTTTGCTAAGTGTTTTTTTGGTGTATGTACTTTTGACAGTTTCTGAATGGAACATTTACCTTCATTTGGAATTTCATGGATCTGTTCATAATGTTGGTTAGTCTTGGTCTTGCTCAACGTTTTCAGCAGTTTGCCAAACGTGTTCTTAAATTGGCGGGTTGTGTAAGTCGTTGAAGTCGTTAAGATAGATTTACATAAATCTATTGCATACTTACTTAAGCCAATTTAGCATCATTTCAACTTTTTCAATATATTTTCCCTTTAGTTTGTTCCGGATGCCTTGTGGTCCGATATACGACTGGATCATGTTCGCCTGTGTGAATTGATGGAGCTAGTTGATTTCAGCATGTCAAATATTATATTGATATCTTGTCTAAATAATGTCTACTTCATTTGCAATGCCTTATTGGCCATATTCACGTGAGTGGATCATTTCATAAGTATTATTATCACTTTGAGTTTGATTGGATTTCGGTTTTTGCAGCAAATTGCGTTATACAATTAATTATATATATTTCTGGTATTCCTTGATATTCCTTTTGGCCCGCACAAGTTTGGTCTTTCTGTGCGCATCGCAGATACACGAGGCTTCCCAGCTACCTCTCAAGGCTCTCTATATGATACCCAGCGAGCATTGGTCCCAGGAAGTTCAACGTTTTGTTCAACAAATAACCAGTGAATATATCGGATTATCCGGCTATCGGCTTTACTATTTGACCCGCAAAAGTTTCTTTGGTGTGAGTTTTGCCAGTTAACTGATTGGTTTCCCTTGATTTTATATTATAATTTACCCTAGATGATGGCCACTTTGGTTACCTATGAATTCATGCTATTGCAATTGGATGCTAAAAACCGTAAAGATGGACTTCCCGAATTATGTGCTTGAAAATAAGAGCAACTAAAGCTTGTTCTTTTTAAGAATTATTCAACTTTTATTGGCTTTTATTTTGTATTTTCTCAGGGAGTTGAAAGTTGCCAAAAATGTACGCCTGTCCGTCTGTTTAAACACCTCTAGCTCGGGCTCCATGCGAGAAGTAACCAAAATCGTGAAGTAAACCAACAAACCAACAACCAACAACAAACCAACAAAATATTTTATCAATCTACTAAATTTCACTAAAAATCGTACCAAAGAAGAACTAAAAGGGCAAATTTGACCGCTAGGTGCGCTGAGCAGAACTGGTGCACTTGATCAAAAGGCATCCAATTTACAATTTTCTACAACTTTTTTCTGGTTTTAATCTACCTATAAATATTTCACGTCATTTTTCAAGAGGTAATGTCTTTCTGAGAATTGGCAATTTTATACAATTTTCTTTTATTTATATTTGTTGTAGGGGAATTTAACTGGTTGTCAATGTAGTTAGCTTTTTGGGGCATCTCTTTTGACCAGTTAAATATTTGGTAGATAGATTTTCATCATTAATGAGATGAGATAATAATCTTGAGATGATTGTGAAAAAATTTCTCCCAACTTAAAGAACTGAAATTACTTGTTCACTGCTTCTCGCCTCCACTAAATCCAGCCTGGACTAGAATTGGTATTCATTTATTTTTTTTTATTTATTATAGATTTTTGACTTGATCTGCTCAAAATCTATTGATTTAAGTGTTTTATTTGTATGGTAAAAGTTGTCTTTAATTTTGGTGTTTATTAATACATTTTCTTCAACTTTAATGTAATATAATGTAATTAATTAAATATCTAAGCAACTCTTTCTACCTAAACTAAATGATTAAGTCATTAAAGTCCCCAATTTGCCAACGATTCGAAGGCATACAAATGGCTGTCATTGCCACTAAAATGTTGATGAAGAGAAGGTACAACAGGAAGTTTTCGTAACAGTGCAACAGGATGGTTTTTTCATCTAGTCTCTACTCCTGCCAACGACCACCACCCACCACCCACCACCAACCACTTCCCCACCGCCCATAAAAAAGTATTGTAAAACCTGTCTATCAATAGAAAATTTGTATTTTTTACCTTCTGACAAGTGCCATGGTTCACATAAATAATAATTATATGGAGGGTAACCAAAGTCGTTTGCCATTAGTTTCAATTATTTTTACATGTGTCCATAATAGAATAATAATAATAATAATAATGATAAATCATACACAATGCCAACGCCAACGCCAACGCGAACGCCGACAACGCCCTACAACCTAATGCAAAGACCTCAAAGCGCTCAACGAGAGCTGTCAAATCAGAAGCGAAATGCCAAATAGTTTTTCAATTTCAATTTCAAAGCTCAAAGCTTCGATTTTTTGTTTCTCATTTTCCTTTTATTTTTCACTTTTTTTTTTGCCAATTAACACTTTCCTGGTTACCATTTTGCCAGTTGGATATTGTTTGGAATGGAAGGCAATTATCCTGTCAGAAAAGTTTTTCCATAGTACGCAGAAAACCGCTGTTTATAGCCGTTCCCGACCGACCGACCGACCGACCGACCGACCGAATTTGATATCAAAACAAAATGCCAACAAAAACAAAAGTCAGCTCGAGCCAGGGCTAGGGCTAGCATTAGGAGGGCCAGCCAAAGCTAGGGCCAGAGCCAGGACCAGGGCCAGGGCCAGGGTCAACGGCAGCGCGCACCCCCTACGAGTTAGGTATGTTCCGTTCCAACATTTCCGGCACAGCACGTGAGTCAGTCCAGTCCAGTCCCAGTCTCAGTCCCAGTTGCAACCCTTGAGCCAACTGTCATGGCAACATTTGTGTATTGTGTATTTATTTTGGGACAAAACAAAATGTTCAAAGAAAGTTAGCAGCACAGCGCAGCACACAAAGCAATTTCTGACTTTGCTTTCAGAACGTTAAGGGCTGTGGGAGCGCGATGAGCCAGAACCAGCATAATGGATATACCAGAGTCTGTATCTGTGCGCAAATTTCGCGAATTCAATGCGCGCCAGAAGCAGGAGCTATACGAAACCCTATTGGAGTTGGCCGAATCACTGGAGGAGTTACCCAAAAAATCGTTGCGCAAGACTCTCGAATTGACATTGGCCGTAATGCAATACAAGGGGGAGCAGGTGCAGCAGCAGCAGCAGCAATACAAATTGGAGGCAGGATCAGGAGGAATGGCCAGTGGGCGGCTTCAAGATGAGAATGAGAAATTGAAAAGGATGCTGCAAAAACTGGAGGATGATAGGGATGCCTATAAAGCGAAAACCAAAGAACTGGGCGAGCAAATCAAACACTTGGAGCAGCGTCTTAGAGAGGCAGCCCAACAGGCGGAGACCAGTGATAAGGATTCCTCGGATCCCTTATCCGAATTGGATAAGCAAGAGCAATTGCTGCAAAATATTGATGCAAAGAATAAGCATATCAAACGCTTGCTTAAGGAAATTGAGGTGAGCATATCAATCGAAATCATATTCCCTTTTCATTTCATTCATTTAACATCTTTGCGCAGACTCTACAGAATCAGAATATAGCCCAAGCCAAGACAATTGTGGTCCACGAACAGGAGTTGCAGCAAATTAAAGATAATCTTATACAGTTAAGTCAGGATATTACACAGGTTGAGGACGAACGCAAATCGCTTAAGCTCAAGGAGACGCAGCAAAGTTTAGAGATCTCACGTCTCGAGGGTAATGTGACATTCCTGGAGGATGAGCGGGCCAAGCAAGATGAGGAAATGCGACAAATTTTGGATAAATTTGAGAGTAAATGCCTCCACTGGAAGCAGGCCATGGAGGACAAAGAGAAAGAAGTGAATCAATTGAAAAGGCAATTGGAGGCCCACAGCAAACTGAATCCATCACACACAATCTCTTCCAAATTGAATGGCAATCAAAAGACTCTGGATGAAGAGGAGCAAATAAAATTGCGTCATGTGAGTGAGAATGAATTTACTGCCATAATTTCAAATTATTTAATTATCTGAGTTTTTTTTTCTTCTGATTTTGTTGTTGTTGTTGTTGTAGTTGCTGGAAAGCCGCGAACAACGTATCGAAAAACTGGAAGCCAAACTAAAGTCGATGGCCTATGAAATGATTAGCTCCACGAAGGTAATGAATCAACTATGCGTGGAACGCGAACGTTCTCAGAATCCCCAACAGCCGCGTGCCTGTTGTCAACTGATTGAGGAACGTCTCCGTGTGGCCAATAGCCGATGTGAACAGTTGTCGGAACAGCTGGATGCCTGTGAGGCTGACAACGTCTTAAAATCCAAGCAGGCTCTGCATGCTCTCAACGCCCTGGAGTCGTATAAACGTGGCGAAGATGGTCTAATACCTGCGTTGAGGCGTTGCTCTGGCTTAGAGCAGAAACTGGCCGAAAGGGAGAAACAATTGCGGGGCTACATCCAAGAATTGAATGCCATGCATGAAGTAGTCCAGGAAAATGAGCTGCTGCGTCGCAAACTTAATATACCCGACGATATGGTCGTACTGGCAAGCAAAAATGTGAGAGCCAAGCAAAGGAATAAGGACAAACAGATTGAGAGATTAATGCTTAAACTGAGAACCTCGGAGGAATTGCGCCTGCAGTTGAAACTGGACAAAAGTGAAATGAGGTAGACAAGAGGAGGCAATAAATATCTGAATTTAAATTGTTAATTCTCTCTTCTTTTCTCTATTTAAAGGCGCAAACTAATGGAAATGCAGCAGCAGCGAGGAGTTGCCATTAAATTGGATGAAGATAGCTCATCTACCCACCAGCAGCAGCAGCAGCAGCAGCAAGTCAGTGAAGTGGGTGAAGTACCATCCTCCTCTAGCCATCCCTTAATGGACAATTCACCGCGCCGTGGCCAGGGGGATGGAGCAGCTAGCTCTGAATTACAAACCAGATACGATGAAGTTCTAGCCGAGAATGAGACACTACGCATGGGCATGTATGAGATTCTAGAACGACTCAGAGAATATGATGGTAAGAACAAGGGTTTGCCAAGAATTCCAGTAGCCTAATTTAAATATTTTCGCAGCTACCTCAGAGCACATAACCATAGATTCTGATCTATTGCGTCGCCTCATTGAGATAATGCCAGTTGGGGGAGTAGGAGGCTTATCCACGCCGCAACGTTTACAGGGTCAATTGCTAGAGCTAAAGGCACGAGAGGAAACACTGCGGCAACTCTTACTGCAGCAGCAGCAGCAGCAGCTGCAACATCAAACCAGCGATGACTCCGAAACAGGTGAACTTTCCTCTGTACAGAGTCTAAGTGAAATGCCAAAAGATTCGCGGGATGAGAGCATTCAACAAGCCGCCATTATCAATACAGCCACCAGGCCAAGTACACCCAATTCAGGAACTGAGCATCTTCAGTTGCCTGTGATCTCAGATCTTCAGCCAAGCGAACAGGCAGAGCTCTCTCTGCTACGCCAGCATTTTGAGGAAATGCGTCTGCATATGGCCTCCGCCGATGACAATGAATTGAGGCAACATAATCATAGGCTACATGACCAGCTAATGAAAGTGGAGCTGCAATTGGAGCAGCAGAAGAGCTCATTTGCAATTATGATGAAGGATTACGATGAACTGCTCACCCTGAACAAGACCAAGGAGCTAACCCATATTGAAGATAAGGCAAAATGGGCTTTGGATCTAGAGGAAAGGAAATCGGAAATAATGTCCATGCGTCATCAATTGGAGATGGCCTTAAATGGCCGGAATTTGCTCTATACACTGGAAGAGCAACAGCAATTGGAGCAACGTAATGCCCGCTTAAGCATGAACCTGGCCCAAGCCATGGAGCAGCTGCTGGGTGAACTAAAGCTCAGCGATATATGCATGGAATATGGCATTATAGGTGATAACTATCAAGTGGACTATATAACCACAGAGGAGTATGAGAGACAACGAGAAGAACTAAACAATTGGCAGAGTAAACAGGCCGAATTGCAGAGAGAAAACAAACAATTGGAGAATCTGCTAGTAGTGGCCCAGGAACAGGTAGACTCACACGAGAGAGAAGCAACTTATTTTCCATATATATATATATATATATAAACTTAAACTCCTTTTAGATACAATCCCAGCAGAGATTACTCAATGAATTGACCGATAATCACATCAATTTACGCCATCTGGTGGCCGATCTTCAAAGCACTGGCCAAGAGAAACTTATGTTGGCCAAAATGCAAAGGGAATTGGACAGTGGTAAGCTGATGGTCCTTGAGCTGTTCTCTCTCTCTCTCTCTCAATCATCATCTTTCTCATATTTTAGCCAAATCAGAATGCTCCGCCATCAAGAGCGAACTAGAGCAAGTCCAGATGAAGGCAAGCAATTTGCAGAGTCAACTTCAAGAAGCTGAGCATACGATAGAGAAAAATCAACAGGACTTCCAAGTAGGAAGACTCAATAGTCATATAAAGCAAAAGTAAAACGAATCCTCTCTATGCCCATGCTCCAAATGTTTAGCTAAACTGTTCTTCCCCCCTCTCTCTCTCTTTTTCTCTCTCTCTCTCTCTCTTGTTGCAGATTTTTACAGCGTTCCCTGCTTAGTCTCAGGGAGAAATATGCCAAATTTACACCCTTGATCTTCCTAAATAACTTTGTCTTCTCATATAAAAAGTTCCAAAGGCAATTAAAGGAGCATCAGCAGCAGCAGCAGCAGCCACTAAATCTTGATAACTCTCCGCTTATTCCATTGATAAGCGAAGCAGTTAAGTCCAAGCTAAGCGAAGATAATTCCCAGCAGGTGATCAAGCTTATCAAGTCGGAGACTCAGACAAAACTTTTGGAACAACGTTGCGAGAGTCTTCAATTGAAGCAGAATGAGCTGCAAAAGGAGCTGAACGAGGTGCGAATGCAACAGGCCAGTGAAACGGAGCACTGGCAGACCATTCAAGCCTTGTTCGGTGGACGAAATGAGAGTGCTAAGGCGACCAAAGATGCAGCCACCAATACCGAGCAGCCACCTGTGCCGGCCATTCGCAAGAATGGAGCTAATCAACAATTATCACCCAGAAGGCAGCAGCAGCAGGAAGTGTCCTTTGCCCAAACCCAAACTATATCAACGCCTGTTGAGACGGCATCGGTTCAGACCAATGGTGGAAATCTTCAAAGGGAGGATCAATCGGTGCAGACACTGAAAAACGAAGTTGTCGTCGAGGACAAGCAACAATTACAGCAATTGGAAAAAGCGTAAGTTTCCTCCATCCTTGAAATGTATTGGTAAACTCAATTCCATTGCTTTTTAGTCTCATGGAAGCCCATCAGCGCATTGATGAACTGGAGAGTAGAAGTTCTCCCAAAGATTTGGAGAGTCCACATAGCGGTGTGGTTGAGAAAACCATTTTATCCTTCCATACATTGCTACTCGAAAAGGATCAGTCCATACAAAAGTATCAGGATCTGCTGCAGTCCGAGAGAGAGCAAAATCAGCAAGTTCTGTGTAAACATAAAGAGGAAAATGAATTCCTTAAGGCAACTGTGAACAATTTGAATTTCAATATCAAAACCAAGGATGAGGAGATACTTGAATTAAAGGCCAAATTAAAAGAGAAATCGCCAGCAGCAGCAGCAACCCAAGAGAAAGTCGAAATTATGGGATTGCCTTCAGCACTGCCAGCCACTTCAGAAAGTGAGCTAACCGATGAGAGAATTGAGGAACTATTTGAAGTGGAGGACGAACATCAACATCAAGAGGTCGCCGATGAGGAGGAGGACGATGCAGAGGAACCGGAAAAACAGGATACCGAAGAGCTCAAAGAGTTGCCCACTTTGCATAGGCAAATTAAGGAACTGAAACAGCAATTGGAATTCTCTGAACAGAATCTTAAGAATCGTGATGATGAAATCGATATACTTAAGGAGAAGCAAGTTCTAAACCAAAAACTTAATTTTCGAAAATTTATTAAAATTGTTTTTTTTTTTATACATATATTCCTTTAGATTGAAACTTTGCCAGGAGCGTGAGAAAACTCTTGAGTCCCAGGCGCCATCTGAAGTGGAGCAGTTGCGCAGTTTTGTGGAGGAGAAGGATAAGCATATTAAGGATTTAATGGACACACTTAAGAACTTCCATGTAAGTAGCTTGAAGTGTAACTTCAATCTCGAATTATAGATGGTTCCCTCATTTGTAGGAGGACCAGCAACGTTATATGAACGATACTTCCAACTTTTCGGCTGAGCAAATTGCTAAATTGGCCGCCAATCTCAACCGCACCGAGGCCACCAATAAAATATATCACACCCAAATGGAGGCATTGCGTCGTCAATTGACCAATGTCACGCAGCGAGAGAAGCAGGCACGCGAATTGAGTCAATCCCTGCGCCAGCAATTGCTTAAGCGGCCTGTGGTGTCCATTAAAACGGAGCTCAATGCCCGTGTCAAGAACGAGAATCTACAAAAACGCATACAGCAGTTGGAGCAGGAGCTAGATGATGCTCGTAGTCAATTGCAGCGTCAACAGCATCTATTGGATGCGAAGAGGACGCGTAGTGCCAACGAGGTGGGCCTCTGGGAGAAGCAAAAACGCTGGCAACAGCAAGCGGAGAAGTGTAAAACTAAGCTGGAGGAGACGGAGATCACGCTGGACAAGACCAGGGCTCTATTGCAGGCGGCCAGGAATACCATAGCCCGTCTCGAGAAGGACAAGCATCTAATGGAAAGTAAATTGGGACGTGGAGCAGTTGGGGCAACGGTTGGCAGTGGCCATCCATTGAAGTGTTGCCGCACTCCGTCCTGTCCCAATCTGCAGCATGTGGGCCAGGTGGGAAAATTCACGCCCTCACCATCGGAGAGTCCCGAGACATATACCACGGGACCAAGTAGCGAGTGCAGCTCACCAACTCACCATTCACATCATCATCATCCACATGCCCAGGGAGTTCCACCGCATTTCCAGGCGGATTTGATTGAAGCGCTTAAGCAACGTGTCGAATTGCAACAGCGTAAAATTCTGGCCATGGAGCTGGAAGGGCGTGGGAGTAATGCTCTAACCACTGAATTGGAAAAGCTCCAGGAGCGCCTGCAATCCGTGGAGGCCCAAAATATACGCTTGGAGGCCAAGAATCTGCAACTACAGCTAGATACGGATCTGTTAAGGCAAAGTGACAGTAGTGACCGGCAGCAGAAACGCATTAAGCACTTGGAGGAGTGAGTACCTAGAAGAATGGGGCGTCTGGAAATTAAAGCTAAAAACTCTTCTCTTTTTCACAGCTATATTCTGGCACTGAAGGAGGAAATGGCCCGCAATGAGTCGCGACGTGAGCTGTGCAAGTGCAGTGGCATTAAGGTGAACACCCATCAGGGACAATCCGCCGAGCATACGATCCTCTCGCTGCGTAATCTGGTGGAGAAATTACGTTCGGAGAATAAATTTCTAAAAGATGGACGCCGTTCAACGGAATCACGTAGCTCTACCGATTCCACCGAGCAGGTACGTTTGCAGCAACTCCATAGCGAGGCTCTGGAAAAAGATTAGCTCGCTCCAAAAGGAGCTGCAGCAGCAACAAAGGATTAAATGCAGCCAGTGCAACGGACGCAGCAAGGTGAGTAGGGAGTTTTTTTTTTTAGTAGTTTGGAATCTTTATTTTGTATCTTCATAAAGGATGCCGCCAATGAGGAGCTTAAATTAATCAAAGAGCAGCTGGTAAAGAAGACCCAATTGCTGCAAAAGGCCAAAGTTTTGCTCACACGTGCCGCTGCCAAGGAAAATGTTTTGCGTGAGCAATTATCAATGTGGAAACGAAAATGCTCGGAACTGCAAAATGTGCCCGTGATTGACGAAATTAGTGAATAAACTTTTATTTTATGTGTTGTATATGTGAATTAATTAAATTATTTTTTACGTAATGAATTTGAATTTAAGTAACGGACCTTTCAAATGACGTAAAGAAACCATTTGAATTTAGAGCTGCCACATCGTTGGCAGTTGCAAGATTGTAAAAAACTGAACATTTAAATTAACTTACTTTCTAGAAATTTATCTTATATTTCAAAAAGTTATATGTTTTGCATATATTTTTATATTTGCTCATAATTATTTATAGCAAATGTGTTTTGTTTGTTTATAGACAAGAGTTGCCACTCATTTGAAAAAAAGGTGAAAATGTATTTTGAGGAATATTTATAGAAATTAATTTATGTGCAGTCTATTTTATTTATTTACATAATTAATTTTGTTAACCTTTGTTTTGTTTGCTTGCCTCTTTATTTTGTGTTTTTTTTGTTTTTCAAGTTCAGCTTATCATTTTTTTTTCGAATACCCCTAATGGATTCTAATTGTTTTGTTAACAACAATAATCATGAACTGATTGCATATAAAAGTAGCTATAATTGGACTTTGCTTGAGGTCGTGTTAAAGCGCTTCAGACATTTCAATTATTGGTATGGCGTACTCAGGATACCAGGAGCTGCTAGTGGAGAAGCAGGAGAAAATTCTTCTTATTCAATTTAATAATCCCAAGAAGAAAAATGCTTTAAATGGCGTGGCCTACGAGGAATTGGCTCGAGTTCTGAACCAAGTGAATGGAGATGAGGACATCACAATTGTCGTCTTCACTGGAACGGGTGACTTCTTTACCGCTGGCAATGATCTAAGCCAAACGGCTGATGGTGATTTTATGTCGCAAATCAAGAAATCAAATGATACATTCCGATCAATGGTTTTGGGATTTGTCAATTGCCGAAAGATAATCGTGGCTCTGGTAAATGGACCGGCAATTGGCATAGGTGCCACAATTGTGGGCTTATGTGACGTGGCGTGGTGTGCGGAAGAGGTGTGTTCCACTAAACTGAAGAATCATGCATTATTTTGGGCTCTAAATCATGTTCTTTGTTTTTCTCAGGCCTATTTTTTAACCCCGTTTACGAAGCTTGGCCTGGTGCCGGAAGGAGGCTCCTCATATCTGATGCCATTGATTTTGGGCCGCTCCAAGGCAACGGAAATGTTGATTTTAAATGAAAAACTTTCGGCAAAGGAAGCCTACAAATTTAATCTAGTATCGCGCATTTTTAAACTGGATGAACTGAAGAGCGTTATCTGGCCAAAGTTGAAAGAGTACTCCAGATTGCCTCCAAATTCCATGAGAGAGGGAAAGCGTCTTATCAGAGAGAGTTATTTGGCCAATCTTATTCAGGCCAATGACGCTGAATGCAAAGAGTTGCTCGAACGTTTCCAAGGCGAGGAGTTTATACAGGCTATTATAGATTTCTCGATGCGTAAGTCCAAGTTGTGAATTGTTTTTAAAGTTTTTACAAGTTAAACAAAACCATAAACTTGATCTAGACGGCGTTGCCATCCTGTCAAAATAAGGGGTATTCTTTATACAGTTAGGATAGGCAGGTGAAAATAGTATTAAGTAACTTTTTAACGAAATTATACGTTTGTGTATTAAAGATATAAAAGTTTTTGAAATTCTAGTCCTTAAATTTATTCTTTATTTATACTTTTTTTTAAAATTTGTTTTTACCACATCCCTCATTTATCGCGAAGTCATCGATAACCCGGCACTCAGCGACAACTCTGGCAGAGTTTTTTTTTTCGGCCGCAGCACTAAAGTACGAGCAATAAGAAACATTCATTAATTAATTGTAATTGACCTTAGAAATACATCGTATTCCGCAATTAAAGTAATTCGATTTAAGCGTGTGCGGTGGCCATCGGTAGACATCAACAAGCAACAACAACCACAACGAGCAACAGTGTTAATTAGAGCATCAAAGCAAAAAGCGTGTCACCGAAGCACCAGAGACAGCAAAGTGACAGAGAGACAGCGCGAGAAACACACAAAAGAGAAAAAAAAGAGAGGGAAAAAAGAGCGAACGAGCCGGAGTTGAAGCGACAGAAGTCGCCGCATTTGGCCGCCCGCACGCATATAAATCATGGTAAACTGGCTATAGGATTGCAAATTCCAAGTAAGTTCCATACATATTTGCAATATCACCATTAAGTGCGGCCACACACAATATTATCGATAAACGCTAGTGAAGGGCAAATCGGGACAAGCAGCAGCCAGCCCAGCGAAATGAAATTGCAATGCAAAAATTGAAGAAATTGGACTAAATTCCATTTGAACACGTAGAGATTTCATTCTCTTACATATGTTCTAGTGCGTTACACGTGACTCATCACTGGTTCACCGGCTGTCAAATTTTGCTCATCTCTAATGCGAATTGGATTGTGGTCTCGTCAGTTCTTGTGAAATAATAATTTATGTGTGGAATTTATTTGTTTTCGAATTTGCTTAATGATTGGTGCGTGACAATTTTTTGCCGATTGCGCCCCATCTCTTTCCTCCGTGAATTTGTTTATTTGCTTAGTATTTCGTTTAGAGGCGGAGACAGCTGTGTGGTGTTGCCAGATTGTTGTTGCCGATGACGATGGGCCAATGTTCCGGCAACCCGTTGAATGGGGAGATTCAATTTAACCTCAAATCATATTTGTTAAATTTTCATTTATATTCTTGTTGTATTTGTAGGGGGAAAACGAACTTTCAATGTTTGGCTCGAGCTCCGAATCCTGAGAATCCATTGAGATCGGCTCAAGAAATCGAAGTAAAAGCCAAATCGATCCGTTTGTTGGGCAATTATGGTGCAGCATCAGCCAGCGCCGACTGCAGCTGCAGCAGCGGGAGGAAGTACCAATGCAAATGCTAATGGCGGTGCTGGAGGAGCACCAGGAGCCCCCCAGGTACAGCAGCCACCGTCGGCGTCAACAACACCCGCACCGGCCCCGGTACCAACAACACCGCAGCCAGTTAATAATAATGGGAATGGCAATGGGAATACCAACAACAACATTGTCTCTCCCTCCAATAATAATAATAACAATGTTATGACGCCCGTTCAGGCATTTACACCAACTGGACAACCTATTTACAATCATCCGGCCTTGTACATGCCTAGCCATCATCCTGGTCATCCGCATCCGGGTGCCCATTATCCATTGCCAAGTAATGTCTATGTGAATAATGTCACTGCCAATGTGAATCTTCATGGCTGGTCGCACACGGTGCCAACCTATATACCTGGTGGAGCAGCTGGCAGCGGTCATCCTCAAGCTCATTATCTCTCTGCCCATGGTGAGATGAGTCAAGTACTACAGGAACAGGTAAGCAATGCTCGAGATGGCAAGATGAAAGACAATTCAAATGATATTTTTCTTTTAGGGCAACCATCTGATGCAACAACTGCCCCAAATACCAATTAATCCCCCCCAGAGTCATCCTTCGTCGCGCGGTCGTGGTCAAAGACGTGGTCGTGGTGGCGGCGGATTGCGTCGTCAGGACTATCATAGCCTGCGTGGACATGTACTCCAGCCCAGTGTGCAGCAGCAGCCACCCTCGGATAGTCCTAGTCCTGCTCCAAATTCATTGCAATTGCAATCGGATCAGCAGCCTCCGTCCGAGGCACAAATGCAACCATTGCCGTATTATGCCGCCGCTCCTCATCCATATGCCTCCTACGGCGCCTATCCGGCTGCCTATTTTGCCCATCCGCAGCATCCACCCAATCCAGCTGCAGCCGCTGCGGCAGCCGCAGCTGCTCAACAGGCCACTGGGCCACCACTATATCTTTCGCCCATGATGTACGGGACTGGTCCCATGTGTAATTACGGTTATATATATCAGCCACTAATGCATCCTCATGCGGAATATCCGTATATCCCTGCCGAGGAGCAGGTGGTTGATGAGCGTGGTCAGCCCCAGCACCAGCAGCCCGATGGTGGTCCACAGATGTGGCACACCATGGCTCCCATTTACAATGAGGACTATCAACAGCAACAACAGCAGCAGCACCAGCAACAACAGATTCATCCCAATGGCGGCCAAATGGTGGTCAATGATGAATTGAATCACAACAGCTCATCATTGCCATCTTCAACGGACACCTCATCTACCATGCTAAGTCCCAACTATCCCGCCATCTATGATCCACAACTTCATGAGATGCAACAACAATTGAGCGTCATGCAGATCTATGCTGAAGATCCCAGTCAAATGGCAGTCATTCATCCAGCAGCGGCTGGTCAGGTAAGGAAACAATGAAACTAATAAATTCTTTTAATAATCATAAATTTCTTTAGTATGATGACGAATTGGCTGAAGTTGCACCAGTTGCGCCGCCTCCACACGGAGCTATACCTGTTGCTTGGACCACAGCTGGTGCCTTGTCCTTGACCGCCGATGGGTCAGCTTTGCTGCAACAGCCGCAACCACCACAGGCAACAGCTCCCCATCATCTTATTCAACAACAACAGCAGCAGCAAACATCTTCGATACCAGTTTCAGTGCCAGTTGCTGTTCCTGTTTGCATTGATTCACAACCTGCTTTGGTTCAATTGCCAGTCCAACAACAGCAGTTGCCTTCCTCTGCCCATCCGCCACAGGCTCCGACACCAACGCCACAGACACAGCTACAGGCACAACAGCAGCAGCAGCAGCAACAACAGCAACAAGCGGCAGAGCCTATGGGTAAGTGCCAAAAATGTCTATTTATTTTGTTTTCTGAAATTTAAATGGAAGGAAGCCTTGTTCCTCCTCCTAACCGCTCTCCTGCTTTATTAGTTAGACATTGTGAAATAACTGAAATCGACAAACTATTTCATTACTTGCTACGTTGTTAGTACATAATTCTTCTCAATGAGTTTTTTGGATCTCTATGTCTCTGAGCTCATCAATACAAAGTTCGCCTTTACTTGCGTCACAAAGTGAGCTTAAATCTTGAAAAAATGCTTTTCAATTTGTTGATTTGGCACGACTCACTTGAATGCCTAATAAATATACTTATATATATCCTAAATTCATGAGAAAAAATAACTTTAAATAAGATTTTTAAAGTTTTTGATAACTTTTAAAAAAGTTGTTATCCTATAAAGAGTTTGTTTATTACTCTTGTATTTTCGAAACACGGATCTTTTTAAATTTTATTTCGTTTTCATTTTAAATGGCAATTCTGAATGTTTTCAAGAATAAATGTGAAAAAAAAGCAATAGCTTCTAGACTAGACTGCTGTAGTCTCTGATTCCTCCTGAACGTAAATGGATATACAAATATGATATTGCAGGATTATAGACGAATACAGGTTTGCTTGACCTTAGAGCAATCGTCTTTATTCCATGCCATTGAGGAGCATTCTAATAGAGACAGTTTGAAAGCATTTCTTAAGGAATTTAAACTAAATATTGCCTTGTCATAAAATTAGTTTCTGGGTAGACTTCTATCGATGTTGCTCTTTGACGGTCATCATCTTAGCATGATAAATAACTTTGTTCAATTGGGCAAAGTATTCAATAGTGTTTTGCCTGCTATTGTCGTTTTTCGCTTCTTTTATTGTTTCTTCATTTATGCAATTGGCTCATTTTTTCCCTCTTTTGTTTTTTCTTTATTTTTGCTTACTTTTGGTTTTCTCCACGTTTTAGTTTCTCAGCTTACAGTTCTCTGTTCTTTGTTGGTCAGGTGTATAAAAATTTGTTGCCGTTGCCGTTGCTGGCCCGCCATTGGGACGCGCGTTGTCACATGATATTTGTGTGGGACAAATTGTCGCCAATTTTTGGCCTGTTGTGTTACTAGGCAGAGCAGCGGCGTTTATTGGAGTTAGATAGTTAAAGGGATCTGATGTTGGTTGGTTGGTTGATTGGGAGTCCCAGGGCCAGGTTAGGATAGGCCAAAACAGGTGTGAGAGCTGACACATTCTGCTGAACTATGCGTTTTATTGTTATTGTTCAATTCGTTGTTGTTTGATTGTCCAGTCTAATCAGCAGCGCTCCTCCATCACTCCACCCCTCTGCTGCCACTACTTCCTCTTCGGTTTCTTTGTCTGCCACTCATTCGATGTGTGTGTGTTTGTGAGCGTGTGTACATTTTTGCATTGCATTGTTTTTACTCTTATCAATCGACAGCCGTTTAGACGTCAACGTCAACGTTTTGCTCCATTTACTGCCTCATTTGCATTATAGTCAAACACACGTTAATAAGACTGAAAGAGATTTTTCATTTATATTGTTTAAAAATACTTGAAAAATTGGGTCAAATGAATTTTGTTTGAATAGGGATAGGATAGGATTTCTTTTGGCAGCCACTTAGAGCATCTACTATTCGTTTCTTGTTTGCTTTTGATATTTATTTACCCATTTATCTACTTTTACTTGGTCGACGCTCCAAGGGTCATTTGTGTATGATGCATAAAAGGCTTGCGAGGTTGGAGGAGAGGAGAAAGAGGCGGGCGGTTGTTTCTTATCAGACAACAGCCAACAGTCATTGACATTTTTGTTGGTCATACAACAAAATCAAAACGGCAAAGCCAAATCGTATTTATATATACTCCTCGATATATGTATATATATATATATATATGTATTTGTATAAAAAGCAAATTGATTGCAGCCAGCCAACCAACCAGCCTAGTTAGTAGTTATACCCAATATTTACTCTGTCTGGCTTTTATTATTTTGTATTGTTGTTTTCGCAGCACTTGGCTGGTGGCTATTTGCTGTTTTTCTGTTTTCTGGTGGGTAACTTTCATTCGTTTCAGGTATTATAACACATCGCGTTGTATTCGATGGCGACGCGGCTATATAATGATAGCGTTAAAGTGTTTGACTAGATTGATATGCGATATCGTTGCTGTTGTCGTTGTCGTCGTCGTCGTCGTTGTTGTTGTCGTCGACATTGTAGCTCTTCACCTTATTAGTAAATGGGGTACCATTTAAACATTAAATCTAATTCGAGCAAAATTATATACGATGATGGTTAATCGTCGGCGTCGTCGTCGTCGTTCTCGTCGAACCCCGCCTATCAAAAACAACCTACATAACACATTTAGCTCTTGTAATCAGGCCATGATTTGATTTGGCTCAAGTGGCGCACGACTCGGCAACTAACTAAGTCGAATGTAGAAGACCAAGACCAAGAAGTGTGTGTGTGTGTGTGTGTGAGAGAGGATCTATACTTTTGTTGCATTATCAATGTGCTTGATCGATGGATTTTAGAGCCACATGGAACTATGCTTAGTTGTTGGCATCGGCAACTCTGGGCAATATTGTTATTTTTTTTTTCACTTGGTGCTATAAAAATTTAGATAAGGGCTTAAACACTTCCGCACATGTTAAATGTTTCAAGTGTTCGAAGTAAACAAGCAACTATTCGGCGGTCTTAGCCATCCTACAAACCATATGCTACTAAGTGTATCACTTATATTTACCTCATCATAGTTCAGTATATAATTTTGACGTCTTCTATGAGAGGCATATAACCTGCTTTACCTTATCTGAACTTAGATCATAGTATGACAGTTAAAAATCTCCTTTAAATGTCCGTGTAAAGGTTCTGTATAACAGTTTATGGAAAATTCTCCTATTTCGTATTAGTTCACATGGTTCTGCCCTTTTCATCAGTTGTAGAACCCATCTTACTTCGTATTAATTCACATACATAGATCACAGTTTCTAAGCTGGCATTTTAATACTCACAGACATAATCCTTGACTTCCTTATATAGGGGGAGTTCTATTAAAAGTATAACAGTTTTCTTTTTTTTTTCATAATTTTAAAATGTATGGCAATTGTTTGTTTATTATAATTATTATTAGTAATTCTTTTCCATCTTCCTCTAACATTTATTGTTCTGCTGCTTTGTGTTGTGTGTGTTTTGAGTTGTTGTCTCTTGATTGATCCTCCTTACGCATTTTGCTTTCCCCTATCAATTTTTCAACATTTTGCGTTGCGTATAACAGTTGCAGGCTGGGGAAAGCTCCTGCTGTAATCTGTGTGTGTGTGTGTGTGTGTGTGTGTGTGTGTGAGAGTGTGTACTGTACCTATTGCTTTTTCTCTTGCGCGCTGCTCATTATTACTCTACAAGGTTTTCTTTCGGTTAGTTTTACAAGTATAACACATACATACATATACATTTACATACATACATTGTTTTCAATTATTATTATTATTATTATTTATTTAGTTCGCACAAGCCTTTTTCTTTTGCAAAAATATTTCATTTTCTTTTCGTGTTTTTCTTTTCTTCTCTGGACTAATTAAATGAGCTTTTCCACAAAAAAAAAAAAAAAAAATACAAAACAAAAAACGCAATATTGAAAAAAATTCTTTAGTTTGGTTTTGAAATATTTAATATAAAATTGATTTGTTTTGGTTTTGTTGTTGCCACATGCGAATCTCCTACTTAGGCTCTACTTGTATGACACATTTTTTACTTGATTTTTCATTTTTAAATTTGATTTGTTTTTGTTTTTTTCTTCTTTTGTATAACAATTGATGCACAACAACAGTAGTTATCAATATATATGTATATATATATATATCTTTATAGTAATTACAATTAGAATTATTCAATATAACAAACAAATTAACTGAACAAAAAATTTACATTTTGCATAAAGTGAAAATTGAGAGAGCGAAAAAGAAAAATCTAATCATAATTATGAAAAGGAAAACTGATCAAGAGAAGAGTATATATAGAAATTAAATCTTTAACTAATGTATCAGCCGAATTTCATCATAATCTACATACACACATCCATAATAAGTAAATCTTATCGAGGAGAGAAGCAGCTAAGCCATGTTTTGTTGCTTTTTTCCTATATATATATATATATATATATATATATATATATGGTATATAGAGTATAATAGGTTTGCCTTAAAATTCTATATAGTATATAGTTTAGGTATATTATGTATATATATAGATAGGTTTATCTTTTGTGTGCTCTGCCAGAATACTTTTGCATTGCTCCTGCGCTGCAATGCTCCTGCTCTCCATCTTCATCAGTATCTTTATATATTTTGCTCTGGTTCGATCTGTTCTGCTCCAATCCATTTCTCCTCTTCTCTCTCTCTCTCTCTCTCTCTCTCCGTCTCTTGCTTTCTGTTTCTCATTCTGTATAAAGTAAATAGAAAAAATATCGCTCTGGTTGTTTGTTCCGTTTTCTGTTTTTATCTTATTTTTTTGCATTCTTTTCTCTTTTTTGTTCATTCGTGTTTTTTTCTTTCTTTTTGTTTTTGTATTCTCCTGCTTCTGCTTATGCGTTGCTCCTTCGTTTCCTTTCCTAACTAAATTCTTGACACGAGCTTAGAGCTTGGATTCCGATGTTGTTGTTGTTGTGTGGGGAAATCTGGCCGGAGGGTCCTCTTGCTGTGGGCTAGCTGCAGTTTTTATTATTTTCGGCACTATGGTTATCGGTTGATCCTCATCATCTTCCGCCAATGCATCCTCCTCACGTTCCTGCTCCTCATCGATGGGCGTCAGCGTTTCAACATGGACGGGCGTCTCCTCGGATGGGCTGCATCGTTTGAGGCATGGGGCCAAGAAGCTTGTTATCGTTGAGATGCCAAATAGGGCACCAGCCATATAGAAGGGTAAATCATATGTATGCGTTATATCGTAAATGGCACCCGCCAGCGGAGTGCCAATGAGTGCGGCAAATCCACGGAATAGGATAAGCAAACCAAAGGCATTTGTCAGCCTATCCAATCCGAGAAGATCGACCAATATAATTGACGTTAGTGAGATATAACCCGATATGGCAATACCAAAGAATATCGACATCACAATATACGATGTGTAGCTGTAGCAGAGCGGTGTCAGGGTCACGGCAATCGTTGATACCAATAGGCAGCAATTGTTTAATAGCAGCGAATTGACTTGAGGCAAATCAGCCACCCATCCGCATACGACACGTCCAATGGTATTCGTTATGCCAATATAGGATAGCAATAGGGCGGCATCATTTTTGGCTATACCATGCTCCTTGGCGGCATCCACCAGATAGACAAATGGCACATATAAACCGGCCATGCCAAAGACATTTGACACACCGATCAGCATAAAGACCGGATCTTTTAGCAAACTCACATCCAGCATGGTGTTGACAACAGATTTCACCGAATCGGGTATACCCAGGCATGGGCAGAGATCATATTCCTCGCGATGTTTCTCGGCCTCGGCCAGGGGATCCAATTTGGCCACACTCTGCATACTCTTCTCATACTTGGTCAACGATAGAACCGAATTGCGATAGTTGGTTAGCGATTTTTGCGATTGATATTGAGGTAAATTGGTAACCGAGCCCGAATAGAAGATATCCTTACGTGACATGGGACGAACCATGCGACCGCTACCACTGCTACCCTGTCTCTGGGATAGCGATAATTTCGATGAGGCAAAATCACCGGCGCCACCACCACCGCCGCCGCCGCCAGCTTCCAAATCGCCACGTGAACTGGCCCTTATGGCGGCCAATGAAGGTTGATAGCGTTCCGAGGCTGATGTTTTTCTCACCCGACTAAATGAAGGCACTGAACCATTTTTCGGCAAACTCTGATGGTCTCCAGCTAAAAAGGCAGGTTGTGAGGCATTTCGTATCATGGCATTAGTCGATAGTGTGGCATTATCCTGTGAACTGCTATATGGGCTATGGTGATCGGATTCTGAGTTGCGATGTGGCCGACGTGTTGATCGTCCGCCACCTCCCTCACCGTTCTGTGCCTGCTGCTGAGAATTTTGTGTGGCATCAACCACTTTGGCTTCGGTTATGGTTGGTAGGGTTGATACAGGATGAAGTCCCCCGCCACCGCCAGCGGCAAGTAGCTCCAAATTTAAACTGGAATGGACTCCGGGATCGGCATTCAATGGCATTTTCATTTTTCTCTCCATGGTACCATCCGGCAATTGAACCATAAAATGTGAACCAGCAAACGAACCACGTTCCAATTGCAATTGCTTCTCCTCGTACATGCGTTGCATTAGGGGTTTCACTCGCTTCTTTTTCGGATATGTCAGAGGTCGCATCATGGCTCCAAAGATGGCACAATTTAAAATGAGGCCAGCGAATATGAGTAGAGCATTCTTCCAGCCGTATTCCTCCAGCAAATAGGTGGCCAAAGGGGCAAAGGCGAAAGTGCCGAATCCTGAACCGCATACCGCAATGCCCGTGGCCAGCGAACGTTTCGTCTCAAAGTAATAGCCAACGGCAACAACAGCCGGCAAATAGATCATGCCGAAACCAAAGCCACCCAGAAATCCATAGGTCGCCATTAGCATGCTAACTGAAGTGCTAAATGTGCTCAACACAAATGCAATGCAGGCGACAATGCTGCCGGCTATGCAGACCGCACGACAGCCATATTTATTGGCCAATGCCGACACAATGGGCCCGGCACTTAGATACACTCCGGACAGTAGACTGCCCACCCAGGCGACTGTGCCCTTGCCCTCATGGAAATAGGCAACGAATTCCTCCAGAAATATGCCAAATGTGTAGGCAATGCCATCGACAATCATGTTGCACATGAAACTGGCAAAGCAAATGACCCAACCATAGCCCCCATCTGGGGGTGGGGGCAATTCACCATAGACACTCTCGCCATCATCATCATCGTCGTCGTCATCATCGGGATCGGCGGCATCATTGTCCTCCTCGTTGTCATTGTCATCTGTTTCAGGACTCTGTTCGGCGGTTTAAACGGGCCGCCTCCTCGCAGGCCAATTCACTGTCCGTTCGCTCAAATTTACGTAAACGTGCCGCCGAAGCTGATGTTGCATTCGTGTCCACCATAGTGAATAATTCTTTTCGATATATGTATCTCCTCTATCCCCCTTTGTTGTTGTCACACCGTTAGCCGAATAGCGGGATCAAAAAAACCGAATATGTTCCGTTCAAAATTTACAACATAGAAACGCAAGAACTTAACACAAAAAAAAAAAAAAGAAAAGAAGGAAAAAAAGTAACACGGTAAACGAGAGCAACCGCTTTTGCTCTTACGCGTATGCGTCCGGCTAGGCGAATGTCGATGAGGAGACAGACGACACCGACGACGACGACGACGACGGCGGCAACGGCAACGGCAACGACGACGACGACAGCAGCAACGACAGCGACAACAACGAGGCCGCCCGCCGCCAAACGGCAAGCAACACCAAAGTCAACTGTGTTTTTTTTTTATCTTTCCACCCGCTCTCACTCTCTTCTTAACCGTTGTTCTCGTTCTCCTCCTCTCTCACTTGGATTTTCACTCTTGCTCGTTCGCTCTCTATCTAGCTATAGTTCTCTTTGTTATTGGTGCATTTGTAATTTATTATCGATAGGCGTACTTTTCGGTATGTTTGTGTATGTGCCGTGGATTGATGGGGGGGTGGAGGGATAAAGGGGGGGGCTTTAAGGGGGTTGGAGGCTACAGCAGCTGGGTCGGCTAACTGCTGCTGCTGCTGGTGCTGCTTACTATATACAACAATTGTTATTTTTTATATATCGGCGCTATATTGTCCATTATTATTATTATTATTTTTTTTTGTTTTTGTTGTCTATATATATAGATAATGCAGATTTGGTGTTTTACATTGAGTTTTGTTGTTGTTGTTTTAAATTGTTGTTAACTTGTTGTGTTGTGTTTTTTTTTTTGTTTCGTTCGCTTTTCTACACTGAAGAATTTTATAAAATTCTTTGGTTTTGGTTTTTGTTTTTATTGGTTTTAGTAGCACTTGTGAAGTAATTGAAATTATGTTCTATTTTGTACTTTTCTCTGAGTAATTGCAAAAATTTGAATAGTATTTAATCGTTTCTTGCATTTATTAGTTTAAGTTTAAGCTTTTTCGTAATGCTTCAAATTGGTTTTTAAGTATTTCTATTCTACTAAGTACTTGACTTGGTTATTACTTGGTGTTTTCGATTATATATATATATATATATTGGTATTTCTATATAAATTGCATATTTTTTAACAAATTTCTAGATTTTGTTTTGGTTTTGTTTTCGTTTAGAACTTCAATTGGTTTCCTTTTTTTGTTTTTCGTTTTTAGAATATATGCTTTTAGAACTTTTTGGTTTGAAGTTTATAGGCAAAAATGTTGTATTGATTAATTAATAAGTTTATTGAGCGTGGATTTTTGTTTTAATTTGTTGTTGCTAAGGTTTTTTGTTCTTGTTGTTTAATGGTTTTTGTAAATTTGTTATAATATTTGCTTGTTTTTTTTTTTTTTTTACTAATTTCTTACTATTTGGTGTTTGTTTATAATTGTAAAATTTGTTAAAAGTTTATTTTTTATTCAATAATTATTGTTATCGGCTTTATTATATTTGGTATTCGATTTTGGTGTTTTTATTATTATATTGTTGAGGTTAGTTTGTTTCCATTTAGATTTGGAATTTCTATATTTGCTTTCGTTTTATTTCTATTTATTTTTTTGGTTTTTTTTGAAGCTTATTAAAAATTATTGAATTCTTTTTTAAAGCTGATTTTTGAGCAGAATTTCGCTTTTGTTGTTGTGATTATTTCTTTTTGTTTTTTTTTTGGGTTTTTTGTTTTATTGAACAGAATTCACGAATGTTAATTTTGATTTGTTTCGAACGAACAAATAAGAAATATATTGTTGAATATCTTTTATTAGAATTTGTGTAAGTTCGTTTCTATATAATAGATTTATTTGGATATATATATATATATAATATATGTATATATTGCTGTTTTAATTGTTAATTGTTATTTACTTTGTGCATTTTTCATTTTATGTTGCAATTCGTATTCCTTTTTGATTCCTCAGTTTTCATTTAGCTCTTTTTTTTTTGCTTGCTTTGCTTTGCTTTTTGCAAATTCGTCACTTTTTTTTGTGTTGTTGCAGGGTCAAAACAAAAAAACTAAAAGAGTGAGAAAGAAAAGAAAAGTTTTGTTTTGATTAAATGTTATTGCGTTTGTTCTTGTTGTTTTGTTGTTGTTTGTGCGCATTTCCTGAATTCACTTCCCCACTCGCTCTCGCTCTCTCCCACTCTCCCTCTCTCTCTCTCTCTCTCTCTCTTACTTTCTCTGTCTTTAGTGCTCAGTGTAGCTTTTCTCTCTGTATCTCCCTATCCTTTTTCTCTCTCGCCCATTCTGTCTCTCTGTTGGTTGTCTCTTGACTTTGACTTTGCACTTTTGCTTTTGAATTTGCTTCTTCTTAACTTGACTCTTTTTTTTTTGGTTTTGCTTTGGATTTTTTGGGGGTGCTGTACGTATTCACACACACACACACATACACAAATACGCACACATCTCTCCACACGTTTCGCATAGCGAATGCAATTGTATAATTTTACATTTTTCTCTATGCTTTAAGTTATAATTTTAATTGAACATATATAAAAATATTTGAGGACAAAAAAGAAAACAATATACAAAAAATATGATTTTATATGCCGAGTGACAGCAGCAGCAGCAGCAGCGTCAGCACAACGTGTGATCGATAAATGAACAAATGGAGCAACAGCAACAACAATGCCAACAGAAACAGCAACAACAACTAAAGAGACAGAGTTCTAGCAACACACACACACACACACACACCCACAAAGTTGTTGCTGTGGGCTTACGTGGTTGTAGACCCACAACTACGGCAGCAGCAGCAATGACAACAACAACACGTACAACAAGAACAACGACCATACACGTTTTTTTTTTTTTTAGCTGCAATGGCATTATTTCAACAATTGAAAGAAAAAAATAATATAATTGTATCTCTCTCTCTCTCTCTCTCTCTCTCTGTATCTGTAACTGATGAGATGATAGATTGATAGATATTGGATGATTTGGCTTAGACAATTATATTTCGTTTTTTATTTTGAAAATTATTGTAGAATATTTGTTTCTTAGTGGCTTTCGCTTTTTGGGCAAATTTCACACACACAACATACACGACGGTGGCGGCAGGAGGAGGTAAACGTTGACGGAGGAGACTCTACTACAAATTGAGAGACCAGACGACGACGACGACGAATACGTGAACGACGCAACGCTCTGGTCCGCTTGGCTTTTTAAAGTTCTTCTTGTCTGCTGCGCTGTTCGCTACGAAATGAAAATTTCGTCGTAACTAACCAAATGGCAAACCAAGCACAAAACTGTTATACGATATATACCAGAAAACAGAACAGAACGGAACAGAATAGACTATACAGGCCAGGCCAGAGCGACCAGGCCAGGCAAGGCAAAGTAAGGCAAGGCATGGCTGGCTGGCTGGCACACGGCATGACAAAGCAAAGCAAAGCAAAGGAGGGAAGGCGGCAAAAAGCAGGCAGGCAGGGCGGGCAGGCAGGCAGGCAGCAGGCAGCAGCGCCACAAAGACACAAAATGAAAATTTTCTGTCGAATACGAATGCGAAAAATGCATTTGAAGTTCAAGCTCAACTAAGCTTATGGCCAAAGCTCTCTCTCTCTCTCGATCTCTCTCTCGCTCTCTCTCTCTATCTCTTTTAGTCACAAATGCACACCCTTGCTGCGCTCTCCCTCCTTCCTCCCTCTCTCACTCTCTCACTGCCTTGCTCTCTCTCTCTCTCTCTCTTTCTCTCTATCTGTGTGTGTTTTTCTCATTGAAAATGTTTTTGCCTCTAATTTTTCTCTCAGAATGGCTCAAACAGCTGATTTGGCAAAGACACTGAGATTTAAACAGTTGCCGCTGATGTTGCTGTTGCTGTTGGGTGTACGACAACAACAGCAGCAGCAGCAGCAGCAACAACCCCCCAACAACTAAGGGTTGTCTTTGCTTTGCTTTGCCTTTGTATAAAAGCCAGAAAAACCGGTAGATTGTGTATAACAGTTAACAGTTTTTTTTCTTTCTTTTCTTTTCTTTTCTGTCCGAACAAAAGCAAAAGCGCGAGCTCAAGATTTAGGTTAAAGGTTAAACTTTTACTTTTTTCCTCTACAATTTGTTCGTGTTGTGTCGTTTTCGGTCTATTTTTGTGAGCCGACTTTTAGGCGCCATAACCGCCTGAAGGCACCCTCCCCCTCCCGCTTCTCGCCTCACTCTGTCTCTGTCCATGGCTCCAACTACAAACTGACTGACTGCCATTGTAAAATTGTCTAATCTAATGGGGGGGCGCATTATCTTAATGATTTTACCAATATCTCAAATTGCATTATGGGGGAGAACAATCAAAGTTTTTGATAAGTCCAAAAGTGTAGTTGCCAGGCTATAAAAATTGTGTGTGTGTGTGTGTGTGTGTTTTATAACAGTTTTGTTTTTTGTGTCGGGGTTAGCTATAGCTATAGCTAGCTAGCACATGGTTTTAAGTACCAAATACCGAGCATAAATGTTAAGAGAGAAAGAAAGTGAGAGCAAATGTTTTTCTCTTTCATCACTTCAGTTCCTATGTCCCTATCTTTGCTGTGGCTTTGTGTCTCTTCTGTCGTCCTTTAAAGGAGGAAAGAAAAGCAATGCCGCCTTAGCTTTGGTGGTTGGTCAATGTCATTCATAAAAATTCCATGTCACACACACCAACACACACATACACACTGACACAGTCAGTGGGTCAACTGTCAGAGGGCGTTCGTTCGTTAGTTCGTTCGCTCGTTCGTTTATTCATTCGTCTTTCCTATTTTTTTTTTTTTTTTTTTTTTTTTAGTTCTAATTTGATTTGCCTGTGCTCTATGATTATGCTAATCTTGGCAAAATTGGCTACTTAGCAGTTAGTAGTTGGTTGCTCGAAAAGCGAAATTTAATATTAGGGGCAGAACCAAACCACTTGTCTACCCCCTGCCCCTCCCCCCCAATGGGGCAGCAGCAAAACTGTTATACCGCAAAAGAGCACATTATGAATGCATGGAAATTTGTGTGGAAAATGCAAATTAAAGATGCAATTCGATGCCGATGAACGACACGTGGCAGGCAACAAATACACGACACACACACACACACACACGACACACACACACACACACGACACACACACTCACATTAACAACACCAAAAGGTTGACCTGCAATCGAGACATGACGAGGCGGCAGCGTCAGGTGGCAAAGCACTTTATAACAGAGACATAGCGAGAGAAAGAGAGTAAGAGTGAGAGTGAGAGAAAGAGCTTGGTTAGAGAAGAGTGCCAAATTGTGCAAGTAAGAGAGGTGTAGAGAGTGGGAGTGAGCTTTGGGCCAAAACGTTGCGCTACATTTTAGCCAATGCATATTCTATGTCATGGATGTGAAAGCAAATTGCATTTATCTATATGCACATGCATTTAAAATTCTCTATAATTGCATATATAAAAATAATTAATAATTATATGAGAATTGCTACAAACCAAATTATGTTTAGGGTATTTTCTCATTCATAAAAATCTCATTTAAAAATTGATTGCATTATCGAAATCTTTGCTATAATTTAAATTTTAAATTGGAAAGCATTCATATATTTTGAAAAACTGTCAATGACTTTTTAACCACTGTTATCTCGTCCGGTGTGGTGGCAGTTTTCCTTTAAAACCAAAGTTGAATGGACCGTTTCAGTGCGCGAATTGTCGCAGCCGGTTCAATAATTTATTAACAACAAATCGGTTCACCTACCCTACCTACCCCCCACCCCCAAGATACACATCCAATGCTCCACTTGCTTTCTCTAGTACTTTCGTTGTGTGTATTAAAATGAAATGAAAATTGCTCAAGCAGCAGCAGCAGGCAGACAAGCAGCGAACAAAGGAACGACAATCAACCTACCCACCCACCCATCAAAACCGCCCAACACCCGCTGTCGTCCACTCCACTCGATCATCCTTTCATCCCACCGCCCAGTCATAGCGCTTTTGTTTTCATTTCGATTTTCATTATATATATTTTTTCTTTCTTAATGTTGACTACTTTTTTTTTACCTATGTATATATACACATACATATGTACATACATATGTACATATCTACTGTATCTCTTGTACATTATATATTGTTGTGGGAGGTGTATTTACAAAATGACGCAGTTTGCGTCGCTTTCTTTTTGCTTTCGTTTGCGCTTCTTCTTTATGTTCTTGTATTCATTTAACTTGTTGCTTTTGGTATGCAGCAGCAGCAGCAGCAGTGGCAATGGTTGTATCTGTGAGATACATTAGTTTTGTAACTACATGAGCCACGCTCCGCCATTGCTATTGCCATCGCCAACACCATCTCACCCATCATCTCAATCTGTTATACTACGCACAACGCATTTATATGTTAATGCTTAAAGTGGGCGGGGTAGGTGTCGCCTGCCTGCCTGCCTGCTGCCTGCTTATGCCAAAGAAAAAGGATATATTACAACAGCTTCAACTGGAGCAGGAGCAGCAGCAATAACAACAACAACAACAACATTAAAATGGCAACCAGTCAGGCGAGTGTTGTCCTTGGCTGTCATTTCACTTTAATTTCTCTTTTGCTTGAACAAGTTTTCCTTTTCAAAATATACCCTAACCCATCTAAAGGGAAACATCTGCATTGCTGGGCTACTCGATCTGTCGCAAGTTTTCCCCTTGATAAATCGATCTAGTCATCTAGTAGATCTCAAATTGAGCCACCATTGAGCCAGCAATCTATTTGGCTTCAATAAAATTTTACAAAAAGCAACATAATCATGTTGTTCAGCAATAATAAACGCCTCGTCCTCGTAAATCAATTTTATATTCTTACGCCTATTTTTTTTGTTTTTTTTTTTTGGGTTTTGTGATAGTGATAAGAACTAAACCCGCCCCTTCTACTAAAAATAAAAACCTTTACTTAACTTTATGGTTTATTTGTTTTTCTTTCTTTAGAGCGAAGGTCGACCAATATTACGGGTGTGTGTATGTCTGTGTGTGTGTGTGTGTGCTTTATAAAATTATGCAATTTTCAATTGACACTCTTTTTATTTTTTTTGTGTTTTTAGTACGTTTTTGTTTATTTATTTCCGTTGTTGTCGATGCCAAAGTGTTTTTGGCTTAATATTTATTGTAAATTGACACAAATTCAATTCAATTGAATTGTTGCCAGGCAAAATTGTTGAACCAAACGACTAAAGAGACCAGCGATCAGCAGCGACCACCTCCTACCGACCACCGCCCCCCTTCGACTGTGTGTGTGTGTGTGTGGTGTGCCCTCTTCTCACTTTTTCTCTTCGTCCTCCTTCTCCTCCTCCTCCTAGTGGCAGTTGGCTTTGACTTGGATTAGTTATCAATTTTTGATACCCAACAATCGTTTCGCAATTGATAAAGAAATAACAATAAAAGTAGTGGGTCATCCCTCGATATTATTTACCAAATTGTTAACTAATTTTCACTTGCAAGGGTATATACATAAGGAGGAGAGAGTGTAGTAGAAATATGACTTATAAGTCATTTTATTATAAACAAAAGCATATGCAATTCTTTTGTTTCTATTCCAAAGCATCTGTAATCAATAAATGTTACGCAGAAATGTTACGTATACGCCGCTTGGTACACAAAAGCAAGAAAATGGAAAACTGAAAGCATAGTCGGCAGAGCAGAAGGAGTGGGGGGGTCGGAGTGGAAAGAAATTACATGCCCATTGGCCATTGCTTGGTTTTGTTCTTTATCTGCAATGTTCTTTATTCTTTTTTGTTTTCTCTTCATCATCATATTAAAATCCAATCTTAGTTTTATGCCTTTTGTGTTGTGAATCACTCATCGAATGAGTGAGTTTTTGTTCATAATTTCATGATTGATTAGCAACAAACTAATAAACAATGTATGTATATATATATATATATATATAAATTTTGATATACATTCACAGAGCAAGTGCTTGCTGGCTTGCTGAAGGGTGGGGGAGAGATAGAAGCTTTGAATTACATATGTTATGTGAATAATATCATATTCATTTTATATCAGCGATAATTCCTTGTGGTTTATTTTTTCTCTTTCTGTTCTTCCCCCCAAGAAAGAGGAGCCGAATTTGATTAAAGAAAAGGGGTAAGAGGGGTTAAAACTTCATCGAACCTACCTACATACCTCTCTCTCCTCATCGCATTTAATTTAGCCTAAATATAGATTGATTCTTTTGCATATATTAAAATCAATTCAACTGAAACTAGATAACTAGATAAAATATGAGCAGCTGTGTTTTTTGTTTTGTATTAAATAGTTTTGTTTGTGATGGAATTGTTTGGATCTACCCGCCTATGGCGGCCAAGTTCAACAATCGAATGTCAATGCTTTTGTTTTTGTTTTTCGCTATTTTTTTTTCTTATTTTTTATATAGTTAAATTGTAAAGCACACAGAGAGAGAGAGAAAAAGAGAGGGAGAGCAAAAACTCTGATCAATTCTTATTTGTTGCTAGCTAATAAAAATTGAATAAAATCGCGCGTTCAATAACAGCGATTCACATTGATGATGATGACGATGATGATGACGATGATGATGATGATGATGATGATGATGATAATGATGATGGGTGACCCCGTTTGCCTTTGTGTTGTTGTTGCTGTTGTTCGTTCTATTTGGAAATAAAATCAATTAAATATCAAATGGGGAAAGACAGCTAAAAGCAGCAGCAACAACAACAACAACAAAAGCAATAACAACAATTACAAAAATTGCATCTCATAGATATATGGTGACCGAATCGGCATATGATTTAAATACAAGTTTCTTTTTTGTTTTTGTTTTGTTATACAATGCAAAATCATTTACTAATTTGATTTGATATGTCATGTATAACAGTTTTTTTTTTTTGTTTTTTTATTTTGTTTTGTTTTTCTTTTTTTTTTGCATTTTGAAATGAAATTGAAAGCGAATTTGTCAAGTCAAGTGGAGCAACAGAGACAACGAACTAATGGATTGACATTGTGAAGCAACCTGTCCCTCCCCCTCCTGCATGCACCCCTCCCTCTCTCTCTCTCTCTCAGTCACCTTCTAACCATTTGTATTTAGTCGAAACGCATACCAAATGAAAATGAAGTACAGTCGCGCCTTTCGTGTTGTCTCTAACAATTTCCTTGTTTGCATTTGTTGTTGTTGTTGTTGCTATTATTAGCCTAACATGTTTTGATGTTGTTGTTGTTGCTTTGTTTATTTTTTTTTTTTTTTTTTTGTAATTTACCTGTGCACTCATGCACTATAATTATCCAGCCAACCTTGTGATAGTGCAGCGGATCTTCCAATAGTTGTTTGACACCCTGGCATACATTTTCATTATTGTAATTTTTCTTGATTACTTGTTGCTTTAATCTCACTTGCTCAGTTGCTCATTTGCCGCGCTTGATCTATATAAATTTCCATTTCATTATCGATATGTTTATTTTGTTTATTTTTATTAGTTATATTTCCTTTCTGTTTCTTTTTTTTTACGCTTGTTAACTGCTAATTGAAATTAATTAACACATTTAATTCTTGACTCTCCTCGGATTAGGTTGATGCAATTTTTTCCTCTGCCCCTCCGCCCCGTTTTTTTTTTTTTTTTTTGTCATATGATAATCGTTAATTGTAACAGCCAGCCACCAAATGCCAAATGTGTGTCTCTACGCCCTCAAAAAGGCATTTCGTTAGAATGTTAATGCTAATTTAACTTTAAATAGAATATTGTAGGTTTTTTTCTTTTTTTTTTTTTGTGTGTGTTCGTTCAAGAGCGCCCAAAAGAGCAGCAAAACTGTTAAAATATCAATTGTAGTCGAAATTTTAAGTTTAGCACGTTTAAAAAGGTTGAGAAATTTAATTTGAATTTTCGATTATCCCAAAAATCGTGGATTCTCAATCAAAAGAAAGTCTCTCCGTTTAATGATTGTTGTAATAAAACCCTATCGTTTGATTATATTTATATAAAAAATTAGGCAGTTTCTCATTACTTAATATAATAAATATCACTTAACTTAATGATTGACTTTTTCCCAGGTTCGTTTTAGTTAAGATAACCTAAATAAAAAGTATTTGCTCCGTAATACGAACAGCCTCGCTCGTTCTCAGGTTTACTGCGAAATTTGTCTTTATATTTTTAGATCTTTTATATGTACATATATATATACATATAAATATTCATTATTCCCATAAGTTTATTGTGGATCAATGCACTTCAAGAATCAATTGCGCAGAGATTTTGCAGCAAAATGATTTTCTTGAAAACACCGTTTACTGCTTTTTTCTTGCCTTGTTTCTGTATAACTTGGTTAATAGTGTCAGTTAATTTAAAAATAACTAAAACAAATCAAACACAAGATTTCATAAGTTGAAAGAAAACTGAGGACAGAAACAAAAGGAGGAAGTGAGAAGCGGAGAGGAGGTAGGTTTGTGCGCCTATAGCACGTCTGTGTGACAATCCACACACACACACACACCCAGCCAACTCACTTTCTATCCTTATCAGACCTTCTATATAATAGGTATATATTTACTAGATCACAGCTTACAAATTGTTATGGCAGGGGCAGGGCTTAACCCCCATGACTTGCGATTTAAGAGGCGCCGTTGTCGTCGTGATGCGTTTTTTTTTTCCCACACTCTCGATCGTTTGCCTTTTGGCCGGCCCGTCTTCCATATCAGTGTTCCAATACAAAAGCAATTGAGATTAATATTTGAATGGTGATGGGCTGTGGGATTATTATTATCACGTGTATATTGATTCTTTTCATCTTATTTTTGCCACATTATTGATATGAAGTCCGTCGGAGCCCCACCCCCTGCTGGCTGTGACTATTCCTCCTACTGATTCCATGATCTTATCTTTGAAATGTTGAAATTCGTGACCATTTATCAGGCAATCGAGTGCGAAGTTCAATAGTTTTTTTTTATGTTTTTGTTTTTGTTTTACAACGACAATCATTTTCACATGTGTCTGAAAGTGATACTTGAATTTGACATGGAATTAAATGTTAATGCATATGATATATGTATATATGGCTGTCCTATCTGTCGTCTCTCTAACTGAAATGCCATCAAAAGTGGGACAAACTATTTGATATTTAGATTAAGAGCAACGCATAAAGCTTGATTTGATATTGATAAAGTGTATAACAAACAAAACAATTAAACAAAAGGGTCTTAAATTTCGATAAAATTCCATTATTGATGCCCAGCAGCAGCAACATCATCAACACAACAGATGTGTTGCTCTTGTTGTTGTTGGTTGCTCTTCTCTTTATATGCTGCGGTCGGTCGGGTTGAAGTTATTAGCATTTAGCTTCAATTGGCATCAATTATGATGATATTGTAATTATTTTGTATGCTGGCAATTGAATTTTGTTGAACTTCTTTCATTAAACATTTTTTGTGTTTCCCGTTTTCTTACTTACTTTATTTTTATTTTATTTTTTACAGTGGACAAGAATTTGCTAAACAACAACAACAACAATAATAATAACAACAACGACAAGGAAGTGGCCTTAGATGAGAAACTACAACAGCAGCAACATCATCATCATCATCAGCAGCAGCAGCAGCAGCAACAAAAAATTGATGTGGTGGAATATCAACAACAGCAACAGCAGCAGCCAAATAAAGTGCCAAATCTTGCGGTGGCCATAGCAACAGTTGCTCCACAGTTGCAGTTGCAACAACAGCAGCAACAGCAGCAGCAGCAGCAATCTGCACCACAGCAGCAACCAGCATTGCAGCAGCAACATCAACAACAGCAGACTTCGCCACAGCAGCAACAAGTGCAGCACCAACAACAGCAACAGCAACAGCACTCAAGCAATTACCATGATCAGTTGCAGCAGCAGCAACAGCCGCAGCCACCACAACAGCAGCAACAGCAGCAACAGCAGCAACATCAACAGCAGCAGCAGCAGCCTCTACAGCAGCAACGAAAACCCCAGCAGCAATATAACCAAGTGCAGCAGCAACAAGTCCGTCGTAAATATTCTTCTGAATATAATCATCACCATCATCAGCATCATAATCAGCAGCAACAGCAACAGCAGCAACATCATCAGAGTAGCTCCTCCAGCAACGATACTGGCATACAGACAACCAAGACTATGTCATGGACCAGTTCATCGCAGCACAAAAAGTCTACACAATCTGTTGCTGTCACTGCCTCACCAAATACTGTGAACAATGCTGCAACAACTGCAATAAGTCTGGCTATAGTCATCCCACAAAGACATATACCAATCAACAGCACTACCAGCAGCAGCAACAACAACAACAACATTATCACAACTACAATAACAATTCAAGCAATCAACAGCAACAGCAGCAGCATCAACAGCCACAAATGAGAACCTATGGCACTATGAAAGTTCCTTCATCGCCAGTGGCCAGTACAGCGCCAGGATTAGAGCGTAAAATTAGTCAACAGAGTGGTGGAGGTGGAGGAGGAGCAACCACGCCAGCAACAATACTAACTCCAGGAAGGGAAACAAATGCAACCTCTGCACCAACAACTACCTCAACGGCTAGCATAACAGCAGCCCCAAATCAGTTTCCACAGGAGACACAGCCGCCTCCTGCCCAGCAGCAGCAGCAGACAAAATCCTCCACATTTAGTAGCAGCAATTACACATCCAAGCCGAAACACTTGTCAGCCCATGAGCAAGCAACAGCGGTAGCAGCAGCAGCAGCAGCAGCGACTGCACCTACAGCAGCAGCAGCAACCACATTGGGTTCAACGCAGCCTCCATTGAATTTGGCCCCACCGCCAGTACCACAAAATAACCAAAACAATAATCCAGAAAGTGCCCAACCATCGTGGGCTAGTCTCTTTGCTAGCAGCAAGAAACCTGTGGCCAAGGTGGCTCCATATGAAGCCACCAAGCCGCAGCAGCAGCCGCCACAACAACAACAACAGCAACAACAACTGCAGCAGCAGCAATCACATGCCCTAACAACACAATTGTCCTCATCTGGCGGCGGGTCTTCATCAATTGCCACCCAACATTCAGTTGCTGCCACTTCTAATGCAACTTTAGTGCCACAGCAACTAGGCCCACCCACGCCACATCAGCAGCTACAATTGCCATCACCTGTGCCGGCGCCAACTACCCCACTTATAACACCCGGAACTCTATCCTATTCGGCTGCCTCGGCCCAAGCTGTGCCCGCAACTGCCGCAACAACAACAGCCTCCGCCTCTGTGAAGCCCCTTAAGAATCAAGAAGCATTGCGTCCAATTGCCTCTGCTGCCGCTGCAGCCGCCCAACTCGATGAATGGACCCATAAATCATGCCGATTTTCTAACGCGTCACAAAACCCAACTGACGCCCATCAGTCTACGTCCGCGTGGGCTAACAAATCGCTCAAACTATTGCTATATCAATTCTATATTACAAGCCCTATTGGGCTGTTCGCCCTTCTACAATTTGCTGCGCTCCATACCCAAGCAGGCGGCTGTCCTGAGCGAGGTCAAAACGCCCACAGTGAATGCCATGTAAGTGCCCTGTCCGCCGTTAATTCAAACTGAAACTGAATCTAAAACAATGGGCCACAGACAAGTCAACAGACACCTTGGCGTCTCTTTAAATCAGCTGATGTCTGTGTTACGTCTGTGGCAGAATAAATAGCAACGACTTCACTTGCGTTCGTTGGATGCGCCACCGTTTTGGTGGTCATCCAATAGTTGACGTAGAGGTCGAGTGCACGTGCTACCAAATGAATAAAAAATGCATAAAAGTCTCCTAAACAATGATTTCTATGTTCAACCATAGCACAAACACAAAAAAAAAAAATAATATACAAGAATAGTATAGGGGAATATAATCAATTAACTAACTAATCTAATCGCGAATACAATTTAAATTCAGATTACAACTCTCTAATCAAAGTTCCCACAAACAAGTCAACAGACATTATGCCCTCTTTGTCACCTGCTTATGTCTGTGTTACGTCTGTGGCAGATTAAATGGCATTGGCCTCATCTGCGTTCCAATGGATGCCATCGTTTTGATGGTTCTTTCGAAGTTAACGTAGAGGTCAATGCATTAGTGTCTTTGGTTTCGCAGGAAGTGCATTCTTTATCATATCAAGCGTAACTAATAACCGAACAATAAAACGTCCTCATCATCTGTTAACTGATCAAGCATAGATTTGCCTCGACCTTGGCCCTGGCCATGGCCCAACTTAAAAAAAAAAAGTTTTAGCCATTTTTAGATTAGAAGAGGAAAAACAGAAAAACAGAAAACAGATTTATTGCCACAAACAAACAAACAAATCAACAGACACCTTGGCGTCTTTTACCACCCAGCTGCTGGTGTCTGTGTCTGAGTAAATGCCATTGGCCTCGCTTTGGTCGGTCATCCAAATGTTAATATAGAGGCCCGCTCGCCCGGGGCACGTGTTTTTTTCTGTGTTTCTCATCTCTTTTGCCTTTGCTTAGAGCTTAAGCAATAATTTATTTATGCTATAAGCATTTGTCTTAGAATAAATCTATAATTGCTTCGTTTTTTTTTTTATTCCTCTTTTCACAGGATGTCCTTTATGACAAATTTCTCAGCATTGCCGAGTGGTTTACGTTTGCGTTTAAATAACAATCTAAATAACAATAAAGGATCCCAAAATAATAAGGGCAAAGATGAATTTGCTGGAGCTGATCTTCAATGTGATATGGCATTTGAGCCCACTGAAATATACAAACTATGGAATGATAGCCGCGAAGAGCATGTCGAAGGTCGTCAGGAGGATGCCGAAGAATTTCTTGGTTATGTGCTAAACAAGCTTAATGACGAGATGCTTGAGGTAAACAGTATCATCTAATCCATTAACTTTTTTACTAATTGTTTTCTCTTTATTTGGCCAGGTTATCAAACTGATTGACAAACCAAATCCTCAGCAAAATGGCCAGCAAGAGCAACCCGAAGAGCCTGAGGATGATGGCGATGTTTGGCAGGTAAAACAAAAAGGAAGAAAGAAGACTGAGAGGCAAAGACATACTAACTAATAACTGATTTATTTGATTTATAGATGATCTGCAACAATCGCAACAAGGGCAGCGTGACACGTCAAACTGATTTTGGGCGTACGCCAGTAAGCGATATTTTTCGCGGTGAATTGCGTTCCCGTCTGCAACGTGAAGGCGAACACTCCACCGATGTTATTCAACCATTTTTCACTCTGCAATTGAATATTGAAGTGAGTTAGAGAGAGAGAGAGAGAGAGAGAGAGAGAAAGAGCAATTCTTATGACTTTTTCTTTATAGAAAGCTGCTTCGGTTAAAGAAGCATTGGAAATCCTTATTGGACGCGATCAACTTGAAGGCGTCACTGGCAGCAAGACCAAACAGGAAGTGGTCGCCTGGCAACAGATGACTTTGGAGAAACTGCCAATTGTTTTGATATTGCATTTAAAATATTTTGATTATAGATCCGATGGCTGCACAAAGATACTAAAGAAAGTTGAATTTCCTGTTGAACTGAAAATTGATGCCAGTGAGTAAATTGATTTCCACATTCTATGTAGTTACTCTTAATAATACCTTTTGTTCTAACAGAGATACTTGGCTCAAAGAAGACCGCTCAGAAGCAGCGAGCCTATCGACTTTTCGCTGTGGTCTATCATGACGGCAAAGAGGCCTCCAAGGGGCATTATATCACAGATGTATTCCATACTGGCTACCAAAGTTGGTTGCGCTATGATGATAGCTCGGTGAAACCGATTAGCGAGAAGCATGTGCTACAGCCGCACACACCTCGTGTGCCTTACCTATTATACTATCGTCGATGCGACACTGTTCAGCAGCAGCCGCAACAGCAGCAGCAGCACCACAACCAACATAACCAACACCAACACCACCACCATCATCAGCAGCAGCAGCACCAACAGACCAGCAATGGAGGAAGCAATTCGGGATCCTCTTCCGCATCGGCCACATCAGCAGCAGCTAACAACAAGTAAACACACAACTGAAAGTTGTTAAATTATCAGAAAAAGGATTTTTAAGTGCGTGTGTGTTGTATCTATATATTTTCCTTTAACTAATATATATATATATTTTTTTTTTATTGTTATGTAAGTCTGAAAGCGAAAGAGATGGAGATAGATAGTTGGGCAGAGCAAGAGAAAGAGTGAGAAAGTTAGTTGGCTTTTTGTGTGTGTGTGTGTGTGTGTTTATTTTTTTATTTTTTTTTTTTTTGTTTGTTTTGATATATGCCTATATACAATAACAATATGAATATAAAAATTATATATATATATATATATATATAGATATTTAAGCCCAAAGTCCAAAGCGCATGCATGAATGTGAGTCTATGAGATGTTGATAGAAGATGGTAAAAGAGTGTGCGTGTGTTGTGAATGACTGTGTGCGTGTGTGTGTGTGTGTGTTAGCTCTAAGCTAGGCTAGTTTAGTGGTTTAAAAAACTCCTCTTAAGTTGTGTGCAAAAAAAAAAAACAAACAAAGAGAATCGAGAAAAACTTTTGTACAAACAAACAGCGAGCAAATTATCATTTAGTTTTTGGTCATCGTTCTCTATATCCACATATATATATATATAGATATATATATATCTAAACATTTCACTGATTTTGTTTTTGGCACAAAAATCTAATGTGGCTATTATCTAGAATTTCTATAAATGACAAAAGCAACTTTAGAGCTGTAAATATTAAATATAAAAGTTTAGAATTATACATATAAAAATTCTGGCCTGCAGCAGCGTGCATTTAAGCCAACAAATATATAAAATATTAATTTTTATTAATTTTAATAATAATAATCATAATAATAACAATTAAAAGCAATTTCATTGTTCACAATCTCAACAAAAGAGGCGAGAAGGTTTTCCTTCTCGAATTGTGAGCAATGCAAATTCAATTTAAATATGCTTTGAATATGCTTTAAAAAAATACAAACAAAACAAACAAAAACCAACCAACAAAACGAAATCTTTTGTATACAATACAAGATATTAAACAAATTAATTACATACATAGCATTATTTTTATACAAGTCGAAATAAGTTAACAATTAATGCAACAACAACAACAACAACAAACACCAGCAGCGACAGCAACGTTCATTTTGTAATTTATGTTGTAATGTTGATTGTTTATTTTTTTTTTTTTATACACACATTTATATACGTATATAATATTATATATGAAAATTGTTATAGTTAGTGAAAATGGAAATATGTGGAACATTTCAAAGAGAAAACAAACAAAACAAATTTGCTAAATTTTTTACCTAAGTTTGCATAGAAATCAAATAGTTTTTGCTTATTATGCCCTTGCCAATAATTAATTAGATTCTTGTTATCTTGGTTATGTTGTTGTTACCATTAAAACCATCTGTGTCGGTCTGTTATGCCTCAGAAAAACTTAACCAAATGCCATATAAAATTTTATTAGTTAGCTATTTCTAAAGAGAGTTAGACCACAGATTCAAATGTATTTGCTGCAAGGGTATATATATATAAACTGCGGCCAAGTCGAAGTTAGCCACGACCACTTTATCTAAAACAATTCTTGTTTTTTTTTCCTTTTTTTTAAAGTGTGTATGAAAGAAACGTTTTTTTTTTTGTTTGTTTTCGCTTAAACTAGACAATTCAATTATTAACAGAATGAAAAGAAAGAACTAAAACTAATCAATCATACTAGTTTATAGACATATTACATACATATATCTATATATATATATATATTTTCTACATATTATGTATCTACATATAAATATCGTGCCAATGTTAAAAGAAAAGAAAGAGAAAGAGATAGAGAAAACGTGAAAAAGCAACTAATTGAACGAAGAAAGCGAAAGCTAAAGAAAACTCTTCAAACTCTATTATTATGTTTGTTGTCAAACGATTATTAACAAGAAATACCTAAATATTAACTTTTATTGATTAATTTTGTTAAATTAAGTTTCTCTTTGTATTTGATATTCGCTAGACAAGATTCGTGCGCGTGAGTCGTGAGTGTGTAAGAGCGTGAGTGTTGCAACAGGGAATGAGAAAGCTAAAGAAATCGATCAGATCAGATCGGTCAGAGAAAGGCGAAAACAAAAAAAAACAAACAAAATTCTTGAATTATTTCAATAACTTAATTATTAAACATTTAGAGGAAAAGCAAATAAGATTTAATCCGATATATAAACATATATACACATACATATATATATATATATATATATATATATATATATTTGATGTTAACAAACAAAACGAAAGAACGAAAACCAACAAAAATATGAATTAATTTTAAGGCAATTATAGTGAAACCTGTTTTTTTCTATAGAAATTGAAATGCTAGTAAAAAAAATAGGTTCCTAAAAACACAAAAAAAAAAACAAAAAAAACATGAAACCAGAAAAAAAGAAGAAACAAGCAAGAGCAAAAGAGAGTATGATAATAACAACAAGAAAATTGAATACGAAAAATATGAACACAATAACAAATTTAGTTCTTAGTTTAGTTTAAAAGCCAAGCTAAAAAAAAAAGAAAACAAGCAAAAAGGAAAACTGAAAATGAAAAGGAAACCTACAACTGACATAAATTCAATTTATACAAAAAAAAAAAAAAAAAAAAAAAAAAAAAAAAAAAAAACAGCAGACGCAAGGAATTACCATTCATATATGTTTATATATAAATATATCTATATTTTTTCAAGCGAAATTAGCATGTTTAACATATTTAATGTAATGCATAACAAAAACTAAAACTAAAGACGTACAACATTTGACCCCATCCTTTTTATAAATTTTTTTTTCTCGTTGTCATTCAATTGTTATTGCATATAAAACTAGACAGAATACTCTCAAAAATTGAAGGTTTTTTTGTTTTTTTTTTTTTTCTCCTCAAATTGTGTTTAATTATATTATTCTTTTAGTGTGTGTTATCGAAATTAATTGATTTTTTAACTTAGTTTTTTTTTCTTTCCTTTTTTTTTGGCGCTTTGTGTTTCTTCTTTTAGTTCTTAAGTAGTTTTTTAAGGCTGTGTAACTAACTAAATGCATATATATATATATACATATATATATATATATCGGTATATCTATCTATACTTTATTTAAGATAATCTATAATTTTTAAAATTTTCAAACGTTTGCCTGACAATTTTTGTTTATAACAATTTCATTTCGTTTAGTAAAAAGAATGAAAAATAGAAGAAGAGGTAGCAGAACAGAAAAGAAAAGTTAAAATAATAAACAAGAATTGGCAAGTGCACTTATTATATGTAAAAAAACATAAAACGAACATTAAGACGCAAGTCATTTAAACGGTTTAATACATACAAGTAAATATGTATAAACATTAATAAGTTTACATATAACAAACAAATATAACTAATATTAAATTTTTTTTTTTTTGTAATACATTTTCTAATACCGAACGAAGAGAAAACCAGAAACGATAAAACAAAACAACCAACAACAACAACAACAAACAACAAACAAACAACTAGCAATTTTTGAATATACACAAAACGAATAACAAGACATTAGATGTTTAGTAAAGTAAAATTAACTAATTAAAACATAAAAACAAAAAAAAAAAAAAAAAAACAAAGTGAAATCAATTAGTCCATATACTAAAAATTAAATAAAAAAAACAAAAAAACAAAACAAAAACAAAGCAAACAAAAAATGTAATATGAAATTGATGAAATGAACTAGCAATAAAATTAAATAATTTCATTACCATAAACTGTGGACACATTTTCTATATTCTATCATAATTTCATTAACAAATTCATTTCATATATCAAGTGAATCCGATTTGTCCATCTTTTAGTTTGATCTAATGTCTTTTAAATTTAAAATATTTTCATTTTTGTCAAAATTGAAAAAAAAAAAATCGATTAACCAAATATTTTTTGTTTTCTCAACAAAATCTGTATATAAATATCGATCATCTGGTTTAACTTCGAAATGTATTGGCATTGATTTTTGAACATTTTTATATTCGTTTCAAAATTGCCTGTTCTCAACATATTACACTATGTTTTCAGATTAGTTGTCGATTGTCATCTAGGAACACTTTAATCCGGACAACTAAAAATTAAGGATTAAACAAAAAAACAACGGATTTTTACTTCATGTTTATAGATCAGTTGTCGATATCATCTAGGACTTCTTAACTCTGGATAACAAAAAATTAAGGATTAAACAAAAAAACCAAAAAAACAAAAACTAAAAAAAACAAAAATCAGGATTTTTGTGGCGTCATGTTTCCAGATCATTTGTCGATAACATCTAGTTCCGGAAAACTAAAAATTAAGGATTAACAAACAAAAAAAAGGCAGGATTCTTACATCGTCATGTTTCCAGATTAATTAACGACTACTTGATTTCGGATTAATAAAAATTAAGGATTAAACAAAAACAACAACAACAAAAAAAGGAAAAACAGGATTCCTACATCGTTATGTGTGTGTGTTTCTACGGATTGCTGTATCAAATTACAATACCCGTAAGTGGCAATCGTTTATTTATTTATCTATCTAATACCGATCGATAAAATTTCGATTATTAAGTGGGATTATATAAAACTCTTGATTTGGGGGATTAAAACAGACTATTTTCTTATAAGCATATTGATTTATGATCAGCATTAATAGACAGAGTCTATTTCAATAGTTTAATCTAGTTTCTATACCCTTAGGGTAAAAGAATATATTAAAGTTGCCAAAATGTATGTAACAGGCAAAAGAAAGCGTTAACGACCCCATAAAGTATATATATTCTTGATCAGCATCAATGGCTGAGTAGATCTAGCCATGTCCGTCTGTCAGTCTGTCCGTTCTTCTGTCCGTCTGTCCTACAATTTCATCTCGCACGTGCTGGACTCACCAAATCTGGTATATATATCAAGTTTATTACAAATTTTTGAAAAAAACAATTTTCTCTCGCAATATTTAAAGTAGCGTATTGAAAATTGATAAACAAATATTTGCTATTATTGTTTAACGGCTCATCAAATTTCTTAAAAATCGGATAAAAAATAGCCAAGTTAAACTCATAAACTTTTTTAACAGGCGATATCAGCCGCGAGAGTGAGTGAGATGGCATGCGATTGGTATGTGTTTAAGAGAAAAAGATAGGATTAGACGAAGGGAAGAGTGATAAAAGGTAGCGGGGTATATCCGAGTCGATAAAGCGACTTGCTATATTATTATTGTGGATTCTATAGTATACCACTTTGTTATAAAAGAAGTGAATTTGCTTTAAGAGACATCTCAGTTAAATTTAGTTTTAAGCATTTTTGAATAGATCTTTACTCCTTGAGGGTGAAATTTGTCTAGGTAAATCTCTTTCATCCATATTATACGAGCTGTCCGTATCAAGTTGAAGTACTTAGATTTAAGTTCGTGCTCAAATCCTGAATAGTTATTGCCAACCAAATGTTAGTTTTGAAGCATCTTTCTTCATCCAAGAGTCCAGCATTTCCAATACGAACTGTAATCAGTTTATTTTTGGAGGCACTGAGAGTAAAAGTGTAAAAGCTCCAAACCGGTTTTCCGGTTATACATATTTGTTTTGTTTACACAAATTATTGAATCACAAAACAGATTGAACCAAAAGGCAAGCCAATCTGATGTTAGTTTGCCTTAATTGGCCATGTTAAATGATTATTGTAAATTATGATTTTTGAAATTTGGTGTTTGGTAAATCCGCGACGACGACGACCACGATGACATCTTCAGTCAGGTGGTGTTGTTGTGCTTGTGTGTATTGTGTGTGTGTGTGTGTGTGAGTGACTCATTATCGATGCCATGCACATAATATACGAGAAACTTGTTTCTGCTGATGCTCTCTCTCTCTCTGTCTCCCGCTTGAGTTACGGTTTCTGTTTTTTTGTTTCGATTTCGTTTCGGTTTCTTGGAGCCAGTAGTAGTAGTTGCCCATCAGAGCCCAGCTGAGCAAGTGAAATGCATTCGATGTGCCTTAAACAAGATAATAAGATGAATGTAGCAGCATAGATCGATCGAAAGAGGGCGGCATGTATCGGAATGCTTTGTGCCTTGTCTTGGGCCTGATTATAGGCATACGATTAACGGATATCTTTGTCTATGTGCGTCTAACAAGCGAAAATGATGTGCTTTATGCTGAGACACTTGCCGCCGCCACGCCCCAAGTGACGCCAAGTGAATCCAATGCTGGCAATGTTATCCAAAGCGATTTCAATTTGGCTTCTCTGCTATACAATGAGACGCGAGTGTTCTGCATGGTATTGACCATGCCCCAATCGCATGCGACCAAGGCGGAGGGGGTGAAACGGACGTGGGGCAAGCGTTGCAACAAACTCATTTTCCTCAGCAGTGAGGACGATGCCGAATTGGGGGCAGTCAATCTGCATGTTAAGGAGAAACGTGGAAATCTCTATGCCAAAGTGCGAGCGGGTCTCGCATATGTTCATCAGCATTATGGAAAGGATTACGATTGGTTTCTCAAGGCCGATGATGATACGTGAGTGTGAAATATTTACCTAATCTTCTACTCTAACCCACCCCACCACACTGCTTTACTTTTTTTTTAGTTTTGTTATTATGGAGAATTTACGATGGTTTCTATATCCCTTCAATCCTGATGCTCTTGTCTTCTTTGGTCATCGTTTTCGTTCCGATTTTCCTCAGGGTTATATGTCGGGTGGGGCTGGTTATGTCTTGAGTCGTGGTGCTTTGCATCAATTGAATCGAATTGGTTTCAAAAATCCCATCAACTGTCCTCTGAGTAAACTATCGGAGGACAGACATTTGGGCATATGCCTTAGCCTGGTGGGCGTAGTGGCTGGCGATTCGCGGGACGAGAAAGGTCGAGAACGTTTCCTTCCGATGGCCCCAAAACATTTGCTGCCCCATACACCAAAGGGCACCTGGTTGGACAGATATTATTTCTATAGACCCCAAGTGAGTAGCGCTACATAAATAAGGAAGAGAAGAGAATTCCTTTTGCTAATCTATCGTTTTGTTTCTACAGTCGACTGATATTACCTCGGACACGGGCATTAGTTTTCACTATGTCACTGCAATGGAAATGCATCTTTTTGAGTATTTTATGTATCAACTAAATGTCACTGGTCTGGCCTTGGCACAGAGAAAGCTGCCGCCTCGTTTGACATTTGAAGAAATGCAAGACAAACTGCAACATTGGTCCAGGCAACGGACTGACAATAATTTTCAAAGTTTTTGAACCCCACAAACGATGTTAACTAATCGTAAAATGCACCCATGAATTGCTCTACTCAATACTCTTGTCAAATTTGTTTCCATTTGATACTAAGACTGATCTTTATTCTTTTGGTTTATCCTTGGTTTTAGTTTTAATATGTTTAATTTGTCTAAGGACACTTTTCTTTGACCTAAACTGGCTGTTTCTTTTAACTTAAGAAACCATTTGTTTTGCTTGCTAAGAAGTTAGCCTGTTTTAAGCATTTTCCATGATTTAATTCAAACTACAAATGACATTAAATAATGCTTCCCTTCACAGCCCGATTCATGGGCAATATAATTGGGATATTTTTTACCCCAAATTAGATTTTTTTTTTCATTATCTATTTTGAAAACGTTTTCTCCAGCTAATATTAACAATGTCAATGTCAACCATCGCTGATTGACAGAAAAGGAGCATCATTTTGATCACGAATGGTTCCACAAAGCGGATAACAATGTGGAAAGATAATTGAATTATCTTTCAATATATTCTAGAAGTAAATTTCTCTTGTTCCAAAGGCAAAACTTGATTCGATTAACACTTTCGAATATGTCTTGCCTATGCCGCCACGAACAACGAACTCAAGATGTAAGAGTCGCTAAAATAATTAAAGTGAAACAATAATTGTGCGAAAAATGTCATCAGATGCAACAAAAATAATATTGAACTCAATGAATTGTGAATTGAATTTTATATGTAAAGCTAATAAAGTTGTTTGCCTAAAAAAAAAAAAGGTTTCCTTCTGTGTTTTGGTGTTGATGTGAGAGTAAGAGGTTTATAACTTGGAAAAATTACATTTCTTTTTAAAAAGTTTTTTTTTTTTTAATTTGCATGCTATAATGAAAATGAATTTTAAGAGCTATAAATCAAGATAAATAAACTTCGTCCTGGCGAAGATATCTACTAAGATCTTTTACTATAGAAATCTATTTCACTTTACAGCGCCCACAGTGATCAACTGAGAGATTATAATGGCAAATAAAATATGCAAATAAAACAATTATGGATATGTGATTAAACAAATTGCTGGTAAGTTTGCAAAATCTTTAACTTTATACTTTTGATATTTGTGGGTAAATTATTTGAATAACTCTGATTGTTCATATTTATGGCATGAAGTGAATGCTTCACTTTTTTTTTGGCTTTATTTTGTTATCTATTCAATTAATTACATGAAATTTCTTTAATTTAAACTGTTTAAAAAGTATTTAGAGCCAACCAACAAAGGTTAGGCCTGAGTTTTGTGATAAAGCTTAATAATTTTTTTGTGTTTTGGATCACATTTTCTGAATGACTCCATTTGTATCCATTTTGGGCTAGAAAGTCACAAATATTGACTTGAGCTTTTGGTCCTTGCATTTGTTGTGCGTTAGTGAAAGTTTACTCCAAGGATTTGCAGCTAAGTGTTGAGCAAATTGTGGTGTGGAGATTGATTATTTGACTTCGTTGTTGCAATTGATTAGAATTAATTATTGTTTGGTTTTGAAATCATTTTGTTTATCAACGAAATGCAGTTGGCCTCAATTGAATATTGGCATGAATTTTGGGTTTATTGCTTTTACCTTGCGAACATTTCGTTGTTGTGTTTGTTGTGTCAAAACTTAATGTAATTGCTTGAATTTAATGATATAAATAAACCAAGAAATAGATGAGATTCTCTGGAAGTAAGATGAAGATTTATTTCCATCAATTGTTTGCATGCAAGGCAGAAACTGTTCCACAACTATTCAACTGTTTTGTGAGCTGTCCAGGGGTGTTGCCTTAACCATTTGTCAAAGCTTCGACCCCTTCTTTGCTTTAAAGCCCAATTTATCAGAGCAGAGTAGAGCAGAGAAGAGAGAAGTGCTGAGGAGAGGGAGACGGAGAGGGAGAGGGTCTGATGCCAGCCGCGTGTGCCTTCTCGGGTGGATTAGTGTGCGAGTGTGAATGGGATAATAGGGGAAGCGGGGAGAGGGGGGTATGGGGTAAGGTAAAAGTAGAGTGGAAATCGAGAACCGGAAAATCGAGTGAAACGTGCCAAACACGTGAAAAATACCTAGGGATCTGCATTGCCAATGCATTTTGTTGCTGTCTCGCCTAGTCTAGTCTCTGCTCTGCTCCGACTCTGGCTCTGGCTCTGCTCTTTTGGCCTGTCCTGGCCATTGTTTCTGTTATTTATGAGCATCGAAATGAGCTCGAAAAGTGGAAGTGGATATGGATATGAAAGCAGGGTGCGGCGGCACGCGAGCCTTGACTTGCTTTAAGGATAAACTCGTTTTTGGCAAAGCAAAAGCAGCAGCAGCAGCAGCAGCAGCAGCAGCTGGTACCCCAATATTCATTCCCGTTCAAGTTACCTTTCCTTTTTTCCTTTATCGTTGTAAATATGTTTGTTATGTACCGCTATCTGTGCCAGAGGGGTGTGGGCCTATTCCGGTTGTTCCCGTGTCTGTGCCGGAGCGTGTGCCCAACCCAGTTATGAGCTGCAGTTGCGCGTGCGTACCTACCACCTCGTTCTTTCTTTCTCTCTTTCTCCCCCTACCTCTTGGCACCGCTATTGCCTTTTATTAATATTCATTTGCATTATTTTGCATAAACAAATATGGAGCTTTTGGTTTTTTTTTTTTATCTCTAAAAATCGAGTGTACACGACGTGTGTCAGCCAACAAGCCGTGAACATAAGGTCCTGCCAGGCATGACAAAACAGATTTCTAGGTAACTGCGGAAGGGGGGAAAGGAAAAGAAGGGAGGGCAGAAATAAGTCATAAAATTTCCAACAGCTGTGGGCCTCTAATAAACAATTTAAATTGAAATTAGTTTACGTAAATTTAAAGTTTCAACTTATTCATTTCTAGAGAGCATAAATATGTATAGAAATTTTTGTACTGCTAAAAGGAAAACTCTAAAACATTTCAACTAGAGGGAATTAGAGTATATATCTACTTAAAAATAGGGTTAACGATGTAAACAGGGCCGGATTAAGCCTGACTAGGTGTCTAAGGTGTCTAAAATTTCTGGCAATATTTTGGAAAATGGTATCTCCTGGCTTATGTGGTTATCTCGGGTCTCGGCCCTCTTGTTATCAAATTTAATCCGTTCCTGGATGTTAGACAGTGAATTGATTAATGAATTTTGCATATTTCTTGAATAGTTCTTTTTTTTTTGGCGACATTTCTTGGCAAATTTAGTCATATTTATGCAAGTTTATTCACCAATTGACTGAGAAATCTCAGCAAATCTTTTTGAAAGTCCATTTAATCTAAGGGAATTTATCATAATTAAAGCCACATGAGCTAATCAATTAGGTTTAAGGCTTCTTGCTTCTCCCCTAAATATTTTCATTTGACTCTTCTCCTATTCAAGAGGAAGCCACGCCCCTTTCTTGCTTAAACTATTTGATGTAGGTACATACATACATACATACATACATACAATGCGCATATATCCTTGCCACAACTATAAATTGATTCCTTTCCGCACATTAAACGCTTGAATTGCTCACAACCACCACAAAACTTCCCTCAAATGCCTTTATCTCAAGATATCCTTGCTCAACTAATTAGACGCATTCCTTAGCTACGACTTCACTTAAGGCGGCCACGCCTTCACACTCTCACACGGCTCACACACTCACCACAAAGACAGAGAGGGGACTTCCCTCGGCGACAAACTGTCTGGCACAAAAAGAAAAAGAAAACCAAAAAAAAAAAAAAGGACAAGACGCGCAACAACGGCAAGAAAAAAAAAGGACAAAAACTGTTTACACATTTCAACAATGCCTTATAATCAATTTAATGGTTTCGCTTTACCATCCCCCCCACCCCTCTCTCTCGCTCTCTCTTTCGAACTCACTCCCCTCTGCCGTCTTACAAAAAGAAAAAGAAAACAATAAAAAAAAAAAAATGATTGTGAAAAAAAAGGTAAAGAAGTCGACACCGAGACAAAATATGCTTTAGGGGGCATTTCAATTTGTATGAAACCTACAATTGGCATAAGGAATTGCCCCTTTAGCCGCAACTCAATTAAGTGACGAGTGAATGAATGAGTGAAAAACCCCTAAAAAGGCACAAAGAAGGCATCAACAAGAAGACGGCGCCCTGGCACCTCCAATAAGAAGCGTCATAAATGCCAGAACAACAAAGAACCAAGCAAAGGCAGAAACAAGGATGAGGGAAGGGAGGAACATTGAATTGTGATTGGGAATGGGAATGGAATGGGTATGGTTAGTTGGCTGGTTGGCTGGCTGACTGGTTCGTTGCTTGGTTGGTTGGTGACTCAACAATGTCTTGAACATGTTGCTTTGCCTGGGCAAAGGAATGTTTCTTATAAGGGGACGACAACGACAACGACGACGACGATGACGACGACGCAAGCAACCCTTAAAAATGGTTTTGACTTTTGCCCATTGAGGGTTTGGCGCGTGCCAAAGGAGGGCAGGAAGGGCAACAAATGGCGGCGTCGAAGGCAAAGAAGAAGAACAAGACACAGACACATACCTGTAGCCATTTAGGGGTTTCTCCTGATGGTTCCTAACAATTCTCTGACTCATTATTGGCCTGTCATAAAGCGGAAATGCCTGTTCCAAAGAGGAATTATTAAAAATAAAAAAAATATATATATATACATATACGGAAAACTAAATGCAAGCAAGCAAGAAAGAAAGAAGTAAAACTAAAATTACAAGGACACGTGCACAGGACACATAAATGCACACACACCCATACACACACACACATACACATATATGCAAAATGCAAAGGAAGTGGCAGCGAAGCGTTAAATTGAAGCATGCCAAATCAATTAAAAAGTATGGACAAAAAACTAAACTCAAAAAAAAAAAAATAGTAAAAAGCGAAACAACATTTAGTCCTGGCTGGCATGGCAACATTTTTACACAATTTTCAAAAAAACAAGGAAATTGTAATGCTGGTTCGCAGCTGCCGGCAAAACGACTAAATAAAAAGGCACAGAACGAGACGAGAGAAAAAGAGGGAGATGAAATGAAATAACAACAACAACGACAACAACAACAACAACTTTTAACATTTGAAAAAAAATCAAAATCAAAATACCTTTACACATGATTTACTGGACCGAGAGTGTGTGTGTGTGTGCGTGTGTGTGTGTGTGTGTGCGAGAATTGCAGCTGGCGTCACTGCCCTTCGTCCAACAAAAAAAGAAATATTGAAAAAATTTCTATGCTCAACTTAAATGTGCGGCAGATCAACCCCCTTTTATATATATATGGTCGATGCATAAAAATCAACATTTAGTTATATCCAGAGAACCAAAGAGAGCCACCCCATGGCAGTCGCACGCACCCTAGTAGCATCATTCCCTCCTTCTCCACCCTCTTCGTTTCCGCTGATATTTGGTAAATTTTGGAAATTATATAGAAAATCTGTCGATTCAATGATTCGAGGCGGCATAGCCTAGTTGAGGGAGGCGTTGGTTGGTCTCGGCCTAATTAGGTCCTTGCATGGGCATTTTATATGTATGTACATACATACATACAATGTACGTCCTGTTGTGCTGTGCTGCGTGTTGTCATCCAAAGGGTGCTTGGCAAACGGAAATAACCACAAAAATACGCACTCGTAAATACGTTTCTTCAACTGGAACTAATGTGGCCAAAAAGAGAAGGGAGAATGCTGATCTAGACGATCGTGTAAAAGCAGACATCTGTCACAGTAACTTAAGTGAATTGTTTCTCTATTGAAATCTCTGAAAAACCATATTCACATTTCTACTTAAAACTTTCAAAATGAAAGTACATTTTTAACCTATTTTTTATATTGTTTGCAAAAAGTCAAAAATTTTATTTCATTTATCTTGACATTTGCTGTTGTTATTATTATTATTTACATTCGACTGAATTTTCAGCACTTTCTTCCTCATCAGCTTACAGTTTATAGTAGACGATGACTAAATCTCATAAATCTATGTCCACTTATCTTGGCATATCAGATGAAATTCCCAAAGCATATGTATTTTAGCCAAGATCTATTACCATCACGTCGGACGTGGTTTGTGTAAAGTGGCTTTCATGTAAATAAATGCAGATAAGAATTATGTTTGAGCACTTACTCATAGGAAAGAAGTTTTCAAATCAAAGTTTATCATACTCGAGATACTACATATATAGCTGATGACCTGAAAGTGCAAAGCTTTTACATTGATTACTGTTATTTCTAGTTATGTTGATAGATAGTGAAAGGGAGAGAGATATTATTTTTAATTTCATTGTATGTGTGGCGCCCTCTAGAGTGCCTATTTAGCCTTTTAATCGGTCTATCACTTCTTTTCTTTTCATCATTCTTCTTAATGATCGTTGAGATATTCAATTTACCTGATGTTCTTTTGAAAAGCATTATATATCCAAATAAACGAATTTTAAAAGCTCTAGTCCCTTAATCTATTTCAAAGACTCTAATAAATAAAGATCAAAGTGTAATTTGAATGCCAAGAAAAGTAAATTTTTCCCTTACTCGAAGTTTACATTTTAAACAAATAAATGACCCTCAAAAAGTAACTTATCTTACAATTAACTAGCTCTAGTCTCTTAAGATCTATTTCAAAGACTCTAATAAATAAAGATCAAAGTGTAAGAAAAGTAAATTTTTCCCTTACTCGAAGTTTAGATTTTAAACAAATAAATGACCATTAAAAACTGACTTATCTTGCAAATAACTCGCTGCCTTTCATAATGTCAAAAAAAAAAAAAAATGTGCTTAACAAACTAATTTCTTGGCCCTTTTTTAAGTAAAAAAAAATTGTCTAGTTTCCTTGGTGAGGGGAAAGTAAACTCAAGTTGATATGATAAATAGATCAAAAGTTGAAATGTTTTTAGCAAACGTATAACAGAAGGGTGTTGTATATTGTTTTTACTGTTCTTAATCATAATCATCTCGGAAGGAAGAAGAATAAGATAAGGCATTAGGTATATAAGCGGCTCATTTGAATGAAATGAAATCAGTTGAGCACTTTCAACCATTCGCATAAAACGTTGTTAATCCGCTTAGTCAGAGCCTAGTCAACGGAAACATTGGACTAATATTTGCCTTTTAAAATGAAGGTCATCACATTGATTTTAGTTGCTCTCGGGTGTTTAGTGGCTGCTACTAACTCGTCGCAATTGCCCATAAGCCGAGCAAATGTGCCAGTCCCGCAACAAACGGCGGCAGCAGCAGCAGGAGCAGCACCCAATTTTGCTTTGGAATTGATTGGAATTATTAAGAGCATACCAAGGAAACAGATACAACATCTTGTCCAGGCCTATTTACTTAACGATGCCGAATTCCAGGGCCTCATCAGGGACATCAATTCAATGTCTGCCTATCGTTTGCAACAACAAATATTGCGTCAACCAGAGATACGACAATTAATCAATTGGCTGAGACAGCAATTGATCTTGGCCGGAAGCTCTATTAAAATCTTTGAAGATTTGGAATTGGAAATTAAAATCTTGAACAAATATCCATATTGGTCACAGACGGTGGGCGGTTTAACTGGATTTGAGAATGAATTCAATTTGATTTATCCCCTGGAAGTGATACGTTCACAGCTGGAGCAAAGTGCTCAACGTGGTCCTGTCTTTGCTGAATTATGGCGTCGTGTGGTGGCACTTAAGCCGGTCTATGAACGTCTTTTAGCCACACCGCAGGCCAAGGCACTTGTCAGTCAATTGCAAACTCGCGGCTTGGATGTATCCGGTGTGGATTCATTTATACGTTATCAATTCGGTTGGTCCAATGCCACATTGTCAAGCAATGATTATTATGAATATTCATATTATTAGGATATAACTATAAAAGATATTCACACAAGTTTTCTATATAATCAAATATACATATATATTCAGCGACGATAAATAGTTAATTTAACCATTTACTTAGTTAGTTAGTAGGAAATTCATTGTCAGAGGCAGCTGCACATTGAGGTTACTACTACTCCCCTCTCCCCACCACCACTTGCTTCCCTTTTTGAGATATATAAATTGATATATATGTAAGGTATCCATGGCAATGCCATGATTAAGTAACAGATGAGCCTTATGCCCTGCAATGTCCTGTGTGGCCTGTGTGGCATGTGGCCCGTGTCTCTGCCTCTGCCTCTGCCTGGTGGGTCGCACATGCGATTTAATTTGAAACAAACCAAAAACAGGAAACGACGCGTACGGCCTATAAAAAGGGGGTTGCTTTGCTTTTGCTTTTGCTCCTGATATTTGCCCTGTAATGAAGTTCCTTTCCAGTTCTCATTAAAAGTGGCGAACTGAAATTGGGAATTGCAACAGCCAAAAGCAACAACCATCAACCAGCCAGCCAGTCAGCCAGCCAGGCAACGGAAACTAGTTAATGTGAGGCTATTGTCAAAAGCAGAAGCGCAACTCGTGCAATTTTCACACAGCCGCGTCAAATCTTTCCAAAAGGATCTTTCTTTTAACAAAAAAAAAAAAACTCGCCCCTTTTTCTTTTTTTTTTTTGCGGTGAACGCGTCCAATTGGAATTTCATATATATATATATATATATATATATATTATATGCCCGGCAAGCGGCAAGCGGCGACGGCGGGGTTAAAAAAGGGAATATATTTTATGTTATGTGTTGCTGCGGCGTTCCTTTCCCTCCCTAGACATTCATTCATGCACTGTGACTGACATGCGGATATATGAGAATATGCGGAGTGGAACTTCACTTCGGTTGCAGTTTGCCACCCCTAAAAACTGACGCCCTAAACACCAACAACAACAACAACAACGGAAGAAAAAAAAACCCTATTGAAATCAGTAACAGCCTCAGAGAACTGGCAGAAACCAAATCGCTCTACGCCTTTGAGCTCTGGTTTATATCAAAACTACAGTGAAAACCTGTCGAAATGAACTGCCATGAAATTAATATTGCGAAAATCTTCTCATGTTCCTTTTTCCTTTTCTTTCTTTTTCTCTTTGTTCTAGATTTATGAATATAAATCTATTTAAATTAAAAAATGTTTTGATTTTTGTATTTTAAAAGCTTTAAAATGAAATTTGAGTTACTTAGTTAGTAAATTAGTTGAAAATCTTTGCAAAATCTATGAAACATTTGTGTTGTTCTATTGTGAAATTGGTTTCAATCAGGGAATAAGAGTTTGGCCAATGTGAAGAAGGAGAATTAAAACTAGATTTATTTAAAGCAAGTTTCACTGTAATATATTTCTCCCTCTTTTTTTTTTGATATCTTTTAGTTGTTGTTGCCCGTTCAATGTTGTTGGTGGCTCGTGTGTGTTATGTGAGTGTTTTGAAAATGCACCTGGCTAAATTTTTCGACTTCGATTCGTATGCGCCGCTCTATTCCTCTGAATTTGACTCCTAGGAGGGTTCTATAAATGATTCGGGTGGGTCGTTGCATTGTGATTTCCATGGCGCACATGCCTCTATAGAAGTAGTATGCACCAGCTATGCCCAGGGACAGGGACAGGGACAGAGCTAAACTCCAACTGTGCACACACACACACACATAGCAAGGACATTAACAGGAGCAAATGAACGTTGGTCGCTGGTCGCGTGCCTGAAGCACTTCGACACCCGACTGAATTGTGAATTGTGATTGTTTTATTGTTGTTGTTTTCTTTCCTTTTCTTACTTTCATTTCGTTACGTTCCTTGGCATTTTGCGCGCTCATGCAAAACGCTTTGACAAGTTATGCCATTGTGTTTCTCTGTGTGTGTGTGTGTGTGTGTGTTTGCATTTATGTCCTGCGGCGCATAAATACATACATTTATGCATGTGCTCTCCATGATTTTGGTATATACTTATTTGCTGCATAATTCCACTTTGGACTCATATGCAATTTTTATCTTTTTTTTTTCCGTTTTTTTGTTTTTTCGGGGTTTGTTTTTAATTTCATAGCAAATTTATATTGTGCCCCCCCCCTGCCACTCTCCAACACCCAACGCCCACTGGCCCCCCACAATTCCAGCAGTTAGTCATTCAGTTGCTATTTTTGTGTGTGTGTGTGTGTGTATGTTTGGTTTGGTTTACTTTGAGGTGGATTTAGTAAGCAAATTCCTTAAGCTTTGGCTAGCTTAAAAATTCATGAGTTCCAATTGGTTTGAGCTTTTAGCACACAGAAGCTGTGTGTGTGTGTGTGTGTGTGTGTGTACGTTTTCCGCTTAATGCCGGTCGGCGGAAATTATCTAAGAGCCCTTTACTAAACACACACACACACACACCGATAGTAAAACCAGCTGCTAAAATTCTTTATCTAACCTTAGACAACAATAGAATAATGAAAATCTAGCACATTCCTTGTAAATTGTGAATTTCTTTGAAATTCATACGCTAAATTGCTAATCGTTTTCGAAATTAAACCTAAGAAATAGAAAAGTTGCTAAAAATTAAGGATATTTGCCCCCTTAAGTATGCCATAGACAGTTCAGGTAATTTTTTTTCAACTTCAACAAGTTGTCTATACATCATGAGATTTTTGCCCAATTTATTGCAACAAGGACAATTTTTTACGTAAAGGATCTTTCCTTATGAAAAGTGTCCTAAAATGTATATTGTACTGCATACTTAAGGGGGTAATTGTAACGCATTTGGTGCCCCCATATGAGATTGTAGAGCTACTTGTATGAGACGTGATACTCTTATAGAGGAATCATCTAGAACTTTCTTCGAAAAGAATGTTCGTCGTTCTGTCTAATTGAACAAAACTTATTTACTGTATATAGTTTGAAATCGGTCCGATTGAATGTGATTGTATTATTTAGGTTGTGTATAGAATAGTTCGAACATGAAAAGGTTTGCGGGATATAGAAAGATATAGATATAGAAAAAAAGAAGTTCCAATTCCAAGTACATAAAATGCAGGATAAAAAGTTTCTGTTTAAACTCAATCATTCATTTTGACCCAAAAATCCATTTGTTGACACTGGTAAAAGGGGCAAAGTCTCTTTTTCTTGAATAATTTTCTGTATATTCAACTTTTTGTAATGCAGTTTTCATTTTATACACAATGCCAATGCTACTGCTGTGATTTAATAAAAATAAATTCAATTAAAAATCTTCTTCTGGCAGAATAGAAAAATGAATAAATGTTAAATATATATGTATGTACGTTTATAGGGAGACAACACCCTTTGGCTTGGATGTTTTTCAAGCATCAAAAATTGCATAAAATTAGAAAAGCAAGAAATTTAATTACAGTGGCTCAGTGGCAGCTGCTTCGGTTGGCATTGCCTTTGGCTTAACCCCCAAAAAGGGCAGCCTTCCATTGCTGCTGGCGACGGCGGCGGCTTAGGCATTGGCATTGGCGTCGGCGGTTGATGGGCGACAATGGGCAACATGTGAGCTACAGCCACAAGTGGAGCATCCTTGAGGAGCTGCCCAAGCAAAAGTACATACAACATGCACACGTTGCTGGCTGTCGTCTGTTGGCTGATGGCAGGCGGTTGGCTCAAAAGCCTTTTGAGACACAAGAAAATGAAAATGAAAATGCATTATGCCACATAAACGATGCATTTTCGAACATTAATTATTGCTACGAGTCCTGCAACAGCAGGAGAGAAGCGAAAAGTGTAGCAGAGACAGACAGAGTGGGTGAGTGGGTGAATGAGTGGATGAGTGTGTGGGTGGGTGACTGCACTTGAAATTACCATAAAAAGATGCACTTAAGGGTTAGCAATGAAACAAACAACAAACAAAATGCGTATGGCTGCAAGGGGTGATGAGATCCGCAACACGGTTAAGAAGCAATATCAGGAGATGAGGTGGCAGATGGATGGCTGGATGGCTGGATAGATGAATGGATGGAGGAATGGGTGGGTGGTAAATCGTCTTCGGGCTCGGGATCGGGCGGTTGTTGTGGGGTGTTGTTGAGTGCAAATTTGTGCTAAGCATGCCTTGGAGCGCAGAAATCCGAGCAGTCGAAACGTAAATATGGCAAAAACTACACTGAGAGAGAAAGTTTAGGCATTTAAAGTAGTTTCAGCATTTCAGAGCATTGAACTTACTTCAAAAAGGGCTAAAAAAGTCTTACACTAAAACTTCCTTTAAAGCTTCCTTAAAAACTAAAGTCATGAATTGTAATTGGGTTCAGTTTCTCTCTGGCTTCTTCTCTCTGTGTATTTTTTTGATGAACAGAATTATAAACCTATTACCCTTATTTTGGGAATACTTGGCTAATATCTTACATATTTAACTATGTCCCATTGCTAAATGCATTAAGCAAAAAGAGAATATTTTTTTAGTCATAAACTTGTATTTACATTGAAAAATAACGCAACATTTGTGCCTGACAGAATCTCTCTTTCACTTTGTTTGATTTGTTTTGGAGTTGGTTGGTTGGTTGGTTGGGTGAGTTGGCTGTGAAAAACCTTTTCTTTTCTTCCTAACTTGGGAGGGTTGCCAAAAGCAACATCAGGGTTGGAATTTCACATCTAGTACTATGTGTGTGTGTGTGGAATTATCTAGCTCGCGTGGCTGGTGTACTTTTGAGACTTTTGTTATTCGTATAGCTGTAGATTCTGCGCTATTTTAATTCTAAGCTGCATGACAAACATTGATTCTCTGTCAGAAAAGGGCAGGCAGGCGGAATTCAGGGGTCACCTAAAGCAGCAGCTACTGACTGCCCTGACTACCCTGTGCCTATTGCAAACGAAGATCGCTTGGCTAAAGCTGATGCCGCGCTGTCGCTTTGGGAATTCTTTACAAACCCAAATATATACTATAAAGAATTTTTTTTTTTTTTTTGGGGTGGCGATTGCCAAGCACGTGCCTACCGTAATACAACAGAGGCAGCAGCAGCACAACACAACAACAACAACAACAACAATGTCTTCATGTTGAACATAATATGCCATATTTCTGAATGTTTTTGTATGCCCGACGAAAGCCCTTAACGGGAATCGAAAGTGCATTCCCTTTCATGGCAACCATTGGCCAAAGAGAATGTTGCGCTTGGCTGGTTGGGGGGGTGGGGGGGGGGGGGGGGTAACGACAAGGCGGCGTCGCATTTCGATTATATTAATGCAAAGCACACACAAACACAAATACAAGCACACAGAGATAGAGTAAAAGAGAGAGAGAGAGAGAGAGCAAAGCGTTTCCAATCCCTGAACTGCTGAAGTTTTGTCTGTCGCTCTGCTGCTGCTGCTGCCGTCGCTCCCGTTACCACCACCGCTGCTGGTGCCGCTGCTGCTGCTGCTGCCGCTGCCGCTGCTGTTGTTGTCTGTTACCTACCCCACCAAAAGCAAACTTGACAAGCTTAGTCCTCGCCTCTGAGACGGTCTGCCGCTGCGAACAGAGCTGACTGCGGCTCCCCTTTCTATGCGTAGAGAGAACAGAACCCAAAAAGCAGAGCCACAAAAACATATCAAAACTTGATAAATGCAGCGGTTGACAATACACAGAGAGAAATTTTACAGATTTATGCTTAGTTTGTTTCATTTTAATATTTTTATTCATTTATAATTTAGTTTCAAGTAAATATTAATGAGATGAAATCTAAAAAATGATTTCTTCCAATCACATTTTCGCTTGTTAGCTAGTCAAGGACTTAGTTGGAAGTTCACTTAGGGGAAGCGTAGCTCGTTTAGGAGTTAAATTGAAAGAGCACCAATTCTCGTTTCGCTTTACTTTCTAAGTTTTCATATTCATAGTTCATTTGATTGATTGATCCTCTAGACCAGGGCTTCTTAAACCAATTATATATATTATGTGAAATGAATGGGTACGTATTTTTTAATCCCTATTTTATTTACATTGTAAAATAGTGCGATATTACATCTACATCTACGGTTAAAACATATATATTTCATTATATGGAGGCGGAGTAAAAAAGTTTAAGAAGTCCTGCTCTAGACTAACAAGCTACAGAATCGATCTGATCCCAAATCTATTTAGACTTAATTTTAATTCTATTTGTAAGCTAAATGGCTTTCAAGTTTCAAGATTATAAAACTCATTTCAGTTGGAATACTTTGAATTTCCTTAGCTTATAGTAAGATGAGATTGTTAGTCCTTCATACTAACTTTAAACCAACTTACCAAGTTTACTAAAGAAACTTGTATGAACGAGGTTCAAGTGAGCCCCTATATTCCCCTCAACTATGCAATCAATAGGCAATAAAGTGGGTTTTTAATAATTTGGAGGTCCCTTGCGGTGCTCCTTCTAACTTTGTTCAAAGAAATCGGATATTAACTCGAAATTTTAAACTGAAATTTTACTACAGAAGGCAAATAATCTTCCCATAGTTTGGGCCACATCTGTGGAAATTTGAGAAACGATTTCGGGATTTAGTGATTTTGTTTAGGGCCAACTCAAATGCTGATCAAAGGCATAACTTTTGACTGTCACAAGTTAACCTTTGAAATTTACCTCATAATTTGTGGTCAAACAGCTGGTTTTCTTACACAAAAAGGTGAAAAAAATTATCATCAATGAGAATTCCCCCCCCGCCATCAAAGAGAGATAAAGAGATGAGATTCACAGCGAGACAATGTTTTTCTGCTTCTTTGCGTTTTCGGTTACACGCTCAATTAACAGTTTAATGGCTATCAGCTGTTGGCTAAGAGAGAGAGATAGGTTTTTTTTTTTTTTGTGTATTGCGAAATGCATATTTGGCATGGCAAATTCGAATGAAACATGTGCTCAAGTGTATTCCTTTGACTGAATTTTGGTTTGTGGTACGTGTCAGTGTCAGATGATAGTTTTACCAGCTGCAGCTGCTCGACACAAAATATCGAATAGCTACACAATGATTTTTTGCGGTGCATAAAGTAAAGGACTTTCACTGCAAATGCTGGCTCCCCTCTGGTCCTTTAATGTGTGTGTGCGAGCGTGTGTGTGTGTGTGTGTGTGTGTGTTAGGGAAAAAAGGGTGACTAATGTATGTGTGTGTGTGTGTGTGTGTGTGATTGCTAACAAAAGATTCCGGCTTTTGCGGCTCTGCTGCGGCGCCGGCTGCCTCGTCAACCAACTGAGGACCAGACCAAACCAGACGACCAGAGCTGAGGCGGCAGCAAACTGAGGGCTAAAAGGACAACGACTTAAATGGGGGATGAAACGTACGCTACGCTACGCTACGGTACGGTACGGTACAATACGATATGATGATGTGGTGTGTGTGGTACGTGTGTATTTCCAACGAAACCAAACAATGATTTCAATTTCGCTTTCCTTTGGCACACATAAATAGAAGGTACCCCGGTTGCCGGTTAGTCATTCGCAGCACAAACGTCGAGCAAGTCGCATTAGCTCTTCACTCAATTTTTTTTCAATTTAATTAAATTGTTAAGTTTCAAGTTAACCAGTTTCAGTTTTCAATTCATTCTGTCCAAAGTTTTAAAGTTTAAGTTTATATCACCTTCAATCACTCACTTACCCACACACCTCACACATAAATCACACATCAATGCAATGGCCACCAGTGTGGCCTCCACATCGACTGCACTCCATAGCATACAATTGCAAGGCGGCCTGCCTCATGGTTTGGGCCTGCTGACCACAGTTGCCTCATTGCCGCCGAAATATCGAAGCCGTTATCTCAATTTGAAGGCCAAATATGAAATTCCGCTGGATTTGTCAGTCAGTCAGAAGCCGCCAACGCCAACGCCAACACCACAGCCAACACTACAGCCAGAGCCAGAGCCAGAGCCACAAATAGTCATTGAAGAGGCAGTGCCAATGCCCTTGGCATTTACAGAGATCTCCAGTGAACCATCATCATTAGCATCCGCAGCCGCAAAACGTAAATTGTCTAGAGATAAACTAGATGAGAAAACCAAAGATGATGATCATGATGATGATGAACCTGTCAGAAAAATTGTCATCATTGAGACGGCCACTAGCAACTCCTGCTCCTCCTCCTCCTCCTCATCATCATCATCATCATCATCCGATTCATTGTCCTCATCGTCATCATCCACGGTGAATGCAACTGCAAGTTGTGTGACAACAACGGCGTCTGGCGTGGCTGCCACCCCATCGAAACCGATTGTCGTGACAGAGTCACCGCCACGTACAAGTAAGGCTTCAACGAGTTCGGGCAAACCCACACGTAATAAGGCAACTCGCAAATTGAAATTTGATGAGGAAACCAGTTCACCTGTCTCGGGTACAATAATACGGCCTCTGGAGGATATTACCGATGGGTCACAGCAGTATAGCAATGGCGATATAGATCCCAAATATAACATTGTCGAGATCACCGAGGAGACTAAGGCCGAATTGGCTGCCATTAAGAATGTCATTGGGGATTATGTTTGTCGCTTGTGTCGCATTAAATTCGATGATGCCTTTGGTTTGGCTCGCCATCGATGCGCCTGCATTGTCCTTCTGGAATACAGATGCCCCGAATGCGGCAAGCAATTCAATTGTCCGGCCAATTTGGCCTCACATCGCAGATGGCATAAGCCCAAACAAAAGGAAAAGGAGAAGGAAAAGGAGAAAGAAAAGGAAAATGGCAACAGCAACGGCAAAGAAAAGGATGCAGCAGCAGCGGCAGGCAAAAAAGAGAATCGTAATACTATGAATCAAATAACCGAAATGTCATTCGATTGCGGTGAGTGTGGCAAAAAGTTTAAGCGGGCTGCCTATTTACGCAAACATCAGCTGATGCACGCCAAAAAGGAGCAACAGCAGCACCAGCACCAGCACCAGCAGCAACAGCAGCCGGATAAGGAGGAGCCTTCAAATGTAGTGACTACAATAACGGGCAGTTTTAAGACCACACATTATGCGGCCTCGACAACAACAACAACAACAACAACATCCATTTCCACCTCCTCGACCACATCATCTACGCATGAAGATGAAGGCGTCTATGTGGTGGTTGGCGCTGGCGGTCCTGAACCAGAACCCGATTACCTATCCGATTGCAGTTCATCTGCCTCTTCGATGGCATCAGCTCCTGGCTATGGACGCTTGCAGATTGTCGAACATGTGGGCCTTACCGAAGAGGAAAGCATTGCGGCGGCTGCCTTGACAAATTTGCGTAATTGCGCCTCGGTCATTCAGCATACCACCATGGCGCATTGAGTGAGTTCCCCCTGCTCCACCCAACCAACAAACCAACCAACCAACCAACCAACCACCCACCGACTGCTCCCCACAAAAAACAAAAAAAAAAAACGAAAGGTTGAAACTTTTATTGTTAAGTTAAGTTATTGTGTTTTTTTTTTCATCTCATTTTTTTTTTTTTTACTTCTGTGCTTAAGTTGAGAGAATAACTCCTACAGCTGAAACAGACCAAAGAAATCTTAGTTATTTAATTGAAATATTTAAATTAAGTTTCACTTATTTCATATTCTATTGAAACTCCGTGTAAATCTTCTTAAGACATTCCTTTACCCATTCTAAATCACATTTAAGATATCAATTTAGGTTTAATTACAATTTAATTTAATTCTAGTCAGCTTCAAATACGATCTCACTCAGGCATAGCAGCAGGAGTATGTGTCTTTGTACCAGGACAAGCATTTCTCTTCTAGTCAGTTAGATTTTTTTTTTTTTTCATTTTAAGCTAGGTTAAACATACATAAATATATGTACATATAGACCAGACCAAAAAAAATCAATCAAAGATTTCGGTTAAGAGTGCAAAAGCTAGTCAGCAAAATAGGTTAAACAAAATCCCATTGAGGATAAATCTCTAGTCAGACCCAAAACCAAAGATTATCGAAAACCACCAAAGAAATAGATTTTCATCCAAAACACAAAAAAACTCTTTCACATACTTCCATAGACTTTCTTTCACTTTTCTTCATTTAACTCTTTGTCAAAATCATAACTAACCATTCTTTCATTCATTTATTCTCCATATTTATACTAAATAGTATTTAATTATTCATAACATTTACTTATTTAACATAATCAATGTTTAAGCTTCAATCATTTCATTTTTATTCATCTATTTATATTAATCATTTAGTCATGCAGTCATTCATTCATTCATTCTTCATTGCATTTTTCATTCTTCTTCAATTCATGTCTCATTCATCACTCATCACTATTCACTCCATTCACTATCCAAATCCAGTCCTATCTTTCTTCATCCTTGAATATATTCCTCTCTGTATATTCATTTTTCATTCTATATCCCTTTGACTATTCATTAACGATTCATTTACCTCTTTCTAGTCAAGTACTTATATTCATCTAGTCAGTATTTCTTTTTCATTCTCTAGTCATTTCTTAGTCATTTAGGAAAACATCATTTTATACTTTTGTACATTCTTATGGCATATATACATATATATATATCGTATAACCCTTCAATTTCGGATACAGCTTTAGTTTTATTTAGGTAAACAAACAAACAACCCAAATTCAGGCGAAATTGTGCAGTAATAGTTTTTAGGAATCAAAACTCTATACTCTTAAGGCAAAGATGAGATAATGTGTGTACCCAGTGTAAGTCAAGTCGAGTGTGAACTCTAGTCATTTCATAGGATTCTAAGTTCAATGAGTAGGAGGAGCTTTCTTCATCTCCTCCTCCTCTTTAACCTTTTTCTCTTTCTCTTTGTAATCAGTTTCATTTAATTTAGTTTACTTTAGTTTAGAATACACAATTTAGTTAGTTAGTTAGGGTTTTATGCTTTCGATTCAAAACGGACAGTAAACCAGCGTCTCACTACCAATAAAAGTATTTCCCCACACCACACCCCACACCTTCCCCGCCATCACCAACAATAAGTCCTATGCCCACTGTAAATGTTAATGGCCAGAGGCAAAAGAGTATAGAACAGAACCAGCGGTTGTGTGTACTTAAATTACTTACTTAATTTTAGTCTTATAGATTTTAAATTTAAGAGTGCAAAGTGCAGAGTAAAGCGAGCAATATCACAGCGCTATTGTTCCTTAGTTATTTATGTAAAAGAAAAAGTTGGTAAAATGAACAATTTGGTTGTCAACCCAAAAAAAACACACACACACACACACACACACGCATACATTCACATACACATAGAGTACAACGATAATGGGAAAATTTCGCTCAATTTACAAATATATATATATTTTTGTAATTAGATTTACGTAATAATTTATTACACATTATATCAATAAGAAGCATATCCATTAAGTGAGATTTTGTGATATTATTAAATGAAAACAACAACAACAAAATAACAAAAAAAACAAAAAAAAACAAAACAAAAAAGAAAAAAAAACCAACCAATATCGAAAGATTAAGTGAAATAAAGTGTTAGGCCTAAAGTTTACAAGGAATTTTCCTCGACTCGAAGGGACTTTTTGTTGATCGAGCGAGAGAACAGATAATAAATATTTTTTATACGTAATTTTATATATCATAATGTACATACATATATATATATACATAAATATATATATTTTTTTATTACTAAAAAAAAAAACAAAACGCAACCAGAAAAAAAAATTGTAAAACTTATGCTCAAAAATAAAAACCATACAAAAAAAAAAAAACAAAAAACAAACAAACCTAAAAGGAAAAGTGAGGGTGGAAAAGTTCTTGCTTAATGATGATAATGATGATGGAGGAGGAAAAGGAGAACGCGAAAGAGGAGGAGGAGGAGGCGGATATAGCAAAGGGAAAGTCCTAGAAGGAGATGGAGGAGTATGAGCACGATTGGAAATAACGCTGCATTTAAAGGCCATTGACATGGGCCATCGATCAAGAAAGGATCCCAGCACTTAAAACAAATAACAACACGCAAAAGGCGGAAGTGGACAGATGCAACTTGTGAGCCTAAGTACACAAGGACATGAAATGGGAAACGGAAAACCAAAAGAGACAGAGATAGAGACCGGCCAGAACGGGACCTGCAAGGGGTGCGTGGGTTGATTTGGGGTTGCTTTTTGCTCTGCTCTGGACCAAAAACTGAACTAATGACATGGACGAGGACGACGACGAGAACGAGTATGCGGATGAGGTTGAAAAGGACGATGATGAACGGAAATGCGTAAAAAATGTTTAATCAAATACAAATGCATGACAGCACGAAAAGCGTATGATAGAAAAGAGGTGGGGAAGGGGCAAAATCGGGGAGGGGTGGTGGTAGCGCATACTTTAGGGATGCATATCAATTGGTATTGTCAAAAGAATTGGGGTGTAAATCAATTTAAAGCGTCCACCGCACCGCACACCGCGCCACTCACTATGCATATATATTTAACAAAGATGTGCAGGACCTTTGCAAGTTCATTGAAAATTATGTAAAATCATGCAGTAACACAAAAAAAAAAAAAAAAAAAACAAGAAACTAACCCTTAGATATATGTATGAATGATTGCTCTAACTCTATAGGGTGCAACAGCAGCAGCAGCAGCAACAGCATCAGCAACGGGCGGGTGCGGCAGCTCAAAAGTCACTCGATAGCAGCAACATCTGTGACTATTCAGTTTCCACTAACATAAAAAACCAAACAAAAAAAAAGAGGCCAAAACCAAACGCACTTTTTGAAAACTGATAGCCCACATCACACATAGAGGTAGGCTATTGCACCTTGGCTGTGCCCGCATTTGGCAAAGGATCTAACATCATTCAACTCGCTCTCTCTCTCTCTCTGTCTCTGTCTCTCCCGCTCGCTTTCCTCAATTTCTGCGGGCCCTTCCTTCGCTCAAAGGAGCCAGCTGAATATTTTGCTAATTTGCACCTTTAAGTGGCCCACTCGAACATTTGTCGTCCACTTTCAATGCAGGACCTTTGTGTTCCTTCGTCTGATAAGTGGCCTTATGTTTAGCTGGTTGATGAAACTGATTCTTTAGTTCCGTTTTTTCTTTCTGTTTTTTTCTTTTTTTTTTTGAATGATGCTAAAAGCATGTGAAAGCTTTGCGCCCGCATGCAACCCTGCTGTGATTGCAAGGCCAAGGCAACTCTGTGTGTTTGTGTTGTGGGTTGGAGGTAACTTTGGCATTTTCAAATAAGTTGGCAGCGCTTCTTTTCACTTGTCAAAAATAACGGTTTACAGGACTTTATCTCTCTCGCAAAGCATGTGTCGCGCTCTCTCTCTCTCTCTCTCTCTCTCTTTGTGTGTGTCGTGTGTCGTTTGCACGCCTACGCCGGAATCAAAGCAGAATCCTTCGCACACCTGACCGACCATTCATGTTGTGGCAACGCTGAGAGTCAGACGTGTGTTGAGAACTCAATAAGAAAGCAAGAGAACCGACAGAAAAAGAAAGGAAAGGACTCACAACCAAGTGCAAAAGTTTCTAGCGAAAAAGATTAAACAAAAAAATTTCTGCGAAAATAAACATACGAAAAAAACAAAAAAAAAAAAGAAAAAACGACAAAAGATACTAACAGAATTCTTCTCGCTATTCGCTACGCTCAGAGTATTTTTTTTTTTCAAGTGAAATCCAATTAAGTGTGTGTGAGAAGCAAAATTTTTGTAATGAGTTGTAAAAATTTGTCAGGGAAAATCTATGATTATGATGTTTGGGAGCCCAGCATGTGCTTGGCCACGAGGGTGAAAGGCTGACATCTTTCCCCCCAACCCTCGTCCCCTCCTCGGTGGTGGTGCTGGTGGTATAGAAGAAGCAGAGAGAAATCTTACTTGAGAGAAAGAGAGAAAGCTTTACGTTTGCCTTTATTGATTACAGCTTTCGATTCTCATACTCGCTCTCACTCTCACTCTTTCACTGAATTCTCTTTTCTAACTTGTTGAGAGTTCTTTAGAAAAATAACGGTAAATAGGGACTAAGAGAGAGAGCGAGAGAGAGAGAGAGAGCGAGAAGAGAGTGCGAGAGTCCTTTTACTAAGAAAGCTATTGCCGACTTTTGGGTGAAATTTTTCCATAGAAATTTTCATTTTCAGTTTTCCCAGCAACTGTTTTAGGGCGGTTCCGCAAAGGCGCAAAATCTGCATTCCAACTTGACCAACCAACAAGAACTTCGTGTCTGTAGAATATAAAATCAAATAACAAATTTCCCCCAACAACAAAAAAAAATATATATATATATATAAAAAACAATAAACAAAAAAAAAAGCCTACAAATTATTTGTGAGTTGTTTTTTTTGTTGTTTTTGTGCCTTTTTGTTTAGCAATTTGGCCAGAGAGCAGGAGGATAATGTATAAAAATATTATGGCAAAAAGGAAAAAGAAAAGGATGTTGTTATTGTGCTCTCTCCCTCTGACTGTGTGTGTGTGTGTGTGTGTGACTGTGGCAAGCTTTTGTGTGCGTGTCCCTGTGTGTGTGTGTCTGTGTGTGTTTTGTGTAAAATTCAATAAAATGCTAAGAATTGCAATTGCCAAAGGCTCCCAAAAAAAAAAATGGAAATTACAAATTAAACTTATAGGACATTTCATATCTGATTATGTGTGCGTATATATATGTATATATATATATATACATATATATTCAGATTCAGCTTCAACTTTCATATCAGTTGAATATATCTACATGCAAAATTTTTGTGTCAGAAATTTTGATTTTTCTCTGCGGGCTTTGTACATTATTTTCCCCACTGTCTTTCTCTTTCTTGCCGTGTGCGTGCGTGTGTGTGTGTCTGTGTGTGTACGCTTGTGTTTGCGTATATGTATGTGTGTGTGATTGTGTGTGTGTGTGTCCTTCGCTGCTTACGTACGCAGACTGACTGACTCGTTTCAGGCGGCTGGCTGCCTCAATGGCTGGCAGGTCTCTGTCTCTCCGTCCGTCTCACTGTCCCTGCCCCAGTCTCTGCCCAGTTCTTGTCTCTGTCTCAGTTCTCAGTTGTTCAGTTGTTCAGTCTTGGTCTCAATGCCCTGAAATGAATGCGTATTCAATGAGCAATGAAATCCCTGACACATTCGCGCCCTCAGCTCAGCTCAGAGATTCCTTCACTTCTAGCCTCGCCGTTTGTCCGCCCATCTGTCCGTCCGTCCATCCGTCTGCTCGTCCGCCTGCCGATGCTGCTCCACCTCCAAGCACTTTTCTGTTTCACTCTGCATTTTCCATTTAATTTATTTTTTATTACTTCTCGCATCGCTTTGTTCGATTTGGCCGATTTTTCCCTCTCTCCCTACAGACATTTTCGTATGTTTGTTCCGTTTTAAATAAAAGCCACATTAACACCAATATAACCTCTGACATTTATCCTTGCTCAAGTTAAATGTGTGTCTCTGTTTCAGTCAGTCTCTTTCTGTTTGCGTCTGTGTGCGTGTGTTTTTGTGTGTGTGTTAAAGCATTTCATTTAATTTGTATTTGTCTGCGTTAATTTCAGCTGAGAAAAGTTTATCCCAAAATGTGCAAGTGACAACGAAATATCCGAAGAAAATATCAAATTTCATGACAACAACAAAAAAACAAAAAAAATATTAAATAACTTTGCCAAATTGTTTTTGGCCCCGCTGCATTTGTGCCTTTCTCGGTTTAAACACAAACAAAGAAACACATACAAAAACCAATCAACAAAGCAACCAACAAACCAACTAAACAACCAACCAATAGGAAAACAAACCAAACAACAAACAACAAACAAAACAATAAAACGTTAAGAAAAACTTGTTGAAGTTCTCTCTACTGACTGAGACTGAGATATCTGTTGTGTGGTATGCCAATTGGACTGGCTAGTCTCCAATATATGCATGTAGAATCCATTTCTCTCACATCACATTAAAGCATCAGGTGAGTTTTTATCTCTAAATTAATGCCTTCTATATAATATTTAAGGCAAACATCTCTTTATCCTTGTTGAAATGCTTTCGATTTTCTCTCAACTTAATTCTCTTTGGGCATTTGACCACAAAATGGTTTGACCAATTTAACCTCATCACAATCAGATCAGATTAAGCTAAGGCATTTTCATTTCAACTTCAACGAAGCCAAAAACAATGACAAACAAAATTGTGAAAGTCTTTAGAAATTATTTCAAATTTAATTAGTGAATGTAACACACAAAAATATGCTAAAAAATGGTCAAACCAATTTATTATACCCAAAACTTTCTATTTACATAAATTTATCAAGATTTATTTATTTAAGATTTATTTTCTTTAATTTTAATTATGTAAATTTGAAGTTGATGATCGATGACCAAGATTGATTTTGAGATCTTTAAATAGATCTTAAAAACGAATGTGTCTTGAGTTATAAGCTCACAGGGAAGAGGATTTCAGGAAACGAGTTCCTTTGTTCTGGGTTTTCATTATTTTTGAGTAATAAATAAAATTTTTGTGTATTAGGAAGAAATATTTTAGTATTGATATTAAATTTGTCTTTTTAATGAGCTCATTTTGGGCCTCCAAAACCCCAAAAAAATTAACTTCCTTACAGAAATATTTCTGTTCAACTTTCATGCCAAATGATTTCTAAAGTTTTATCCAAAAATGGAATTTCAACTCAATCAATAAATTAAAATTGAAATTTATTTATTTTCTGGTTTTGTTTTTGTTGTTTTTCGTTGAAAATAAATGCTCAGCGATATTTAACTTATAGTTAAATATATAATTTTTCGGAGTATAATAACTCTTAAATAAGATTAGTTAGCAGCTTATTCTGAGGGTTTTTAGATGAGTCTACATTCTCAACAGAAAAAGAATGAGAACAAAATGAAACTATTAAGCCATTTAATGACTAAATTTTAGTTAATGCGAGTAAAATTTCGCTACACTTGGCACTCCAACTTAATCTAGAATAAAATTTAGTTTAGACAAAAGTATTTTTCATAGTTTGATTTGTGTTTTCAATAGAAAATATGATTTTATTATGATAAATAAAATGTTTCTAAGTAAAAATAACAGAAACCCAAAACGTGATCCTCAACGGTTTTTGGATATAAATATGAATTTATAATTTTCTTACCCATTTTGGGTTTTTTTTTTTTTTTTTTGTGTTTTGTTGGCTGTTGTCTGTTGGGCGTCATAACAACATATCCATTTACGGATTAAGCATATACAGTAAATTTCCTAGCAACTTATCCTTTATAAACAGCTGGCAGGATGTGCACACAGAACCCTTTTGCTCTGTAACTTTTCCTTTCACGCACACCTCGCCCCCATCCCCCCAAAAAAATGGGCCCCAGCCAAAGAGTAAAGCATAATTTTGAGCTCCCAATATTGTTTGGCATTCCACAGAAAAGTCTATTAATAAAAATAAGCAAAAAAAAAAAAAAAATAAGAAAGAAAAAGCAACAAAACGAAGAGTTACAACAAAGGAAAAGAAAAGAAGAAAAAAATCAGTGCTCAACCAAAAGAATTGACCCGGCCAAAAACAGAAACCAGAGAGAGAGGGAAAGAGAAAGAGAGAAAGAGCAAGGGATAAGGCAAGACAAACAAGCAAAGTCAAAAAAAAAAAAAAAAAGAAACAAGGAGAGAATCAAGCAAAAGAAAAAAAAAACGGAAAGAAATTGTTTGCAGCAAGTAAAGTTGAACGAATCAACTTGACGGCTGCCCCGAGTGCGTTTACTTAAGCAATCAACTCGACCCCAAAATAAGTATATATATATATATATATATATACAAGTCTATGTATGTATGTGTGTGTGTGTGTGTGTGTGTGTAGAGGTTATATTATAACAACTAAAAGAGGCCGCAAAGTTGTGTGTGGCAAAGGAAAAACCCTTTGCAATGCATTTGTTAGATGTGAATAAATAAAACATTTGCTCAAGTCGAATTGTTTAGTTTTTCAATTTCTTTCGATATCATTCACACAAACAGCGCAGACACACAACAACACCAATACCAACACATTTACACGCATGCACAACAAAGGACGTGCAAATTTTCATGTCAACAGATACACCACACACACACACACACACAGAGGCAGGGAGAGAGCTACTATTAAAGAGAGAGCGAACAGCGAGTCAGACGACTCGACGCGGCGCGGTGAGGCTAGGGCTATGTCAATATGTGTAGCATACTTTTTGGGGCTCACTTTCTTAGCATTATTTGCACCTTTTTCGCCTTTGTCGCTGCGGTGCGGTCGCCATTTCGCATTTTGCTTTTTGTTTTGTATGTATGTGTGTGTGTGTGTGTGTGTGTGTGTATGGCTAAGCGGCCGTGTCCTTTTCGCAGCTGCAACTTCAAAGCTTCTCCCCTTCCAACTTCTTTGTCTTCTCCTCCTTCTTGCCTCTACACTCAACAAAATCTTATCAAATTATCAAGGAATCAAAGTGAATCTTAACTTGTGGTCAACTTTCAAGTATTTACCTAATGAATGAATGAATCTTTACCTCCCCCCCCCCACCTGACCCCCTCTTCTTTCTTTCGTATGGCCCATTTCTGTTACAAAGAGGAGTGTAGGTCAAATTGCATTTCATTTCCATTTATTTTTTTTTTTTGTGTGTTCCTTTTTTTCGTTGTTGTTTGTGTGTTTTGTGGAGTGTATAGAAATTTGTGCTGTTGTTTTGTTTCTGCTTGTTTTTCCTCTTTTTTTTGGACAGGGCGTGGGGTGGGGAAGGGCGGTGAGGAAAAGGGTCTTTGCGATTTGTATCTGGGGCTATCTTATGTATCTGTTTCCTTGGCGTCCATTCCCCCCCTGGTATCCGCTAGCATTCGTCAGCCGCCTCGGCTTTTCTCTTGCCTTTTATGATGTGCGCATAAAATATTTGTCATCATACATTCTTGACAAAAAATCTCATATTGAATGTGCCGCTGCCTGGTTTTCGGCTCGGCTCCGTTCTGTTCTGCTCCTTTCCATTAATGTTTGTCTGCAATCCTTTTGCGGTGCCACGCCCCATGCTTGCATAATCCATAGGATCTATCTTTTGTACAATATGTACGTACATTTGTATCTATCTCTCTTTCCCTCTGCCTGTGTGTGTGTGTGTGTGTGTAGTCTATCTCGATGTCGCGTTTAACGAACTGTGTCATTTACACTTCTCTCTGTATGTGTGTGTGTGTTTTTTTTTTAACAATAAAGTCAAGTCTCTTGTCGTCGATTTGTCGTCGTGTCAAAGTAAAAATATTTGCCTCCAGTCCGCTTGACTGCATGCACGTTTTGGCTATAGCTGCAGGGTCTAAGCACCATCGTCGTCCGTTCCCCCATCTTCTTCTCACCTCTTACTTCTCCATTCCTTCCATTCCCTACTACAATTTACTTCTTGTTTCTACCTAAACTGAACTGAACTGAGGTCTCTCCCTCTCTTCTCTCTCTTCTCTCCTGCCTGCCTGGCCCTTTTCAATGTTGACTTTTGGCCGGGTTCGCTTTGACGTCGATTACGCAAAGCCAATAATGAAATGACTTTGGGGTTTTGATTGGCAAAACATTGCGGGCTATAAATGCGCGCTCTCACACACACATACCACACACACACGCCGCCCTCTTTACAGTTGTGTGTGTGTGTGTGTATATTTGCGCTAAAATTCACGCTCTATTAATGACAAACTCTCGGAGTGTGTGTGTTTTTGAGTGTGTGTGTGTGTGTGTGTGTGTGTGGGCATCGTCTCCATCTCCATTGTGATTTGTGCACTGTCAACATTTGCTTAGCCTTTTGCTTTGATTTGCCATTTTAATTAGCCATCAAAGAAACTGAAATACCCTCGGACTCCATTATCATTTTCACTTTTAGATCATAACTCATCCTTGTCGAAATGCCACACACGCACACAATCAAATCAAATATATATATTTCAACTGCTAAAAAGGATCTAAGGCCTTGTTCAAAGCAAAAACTCCATTTATCAAAATTTTATGGAAATTGTTCAAACCTTTCCCCACAATTTATGTAGTAAAATTGATGTTTTCCGTTTGTATTGCAAAATTTATAACCAAAATTAGAAGAAAATCAAATACATTGGCCTAAAGTTTCGCAATTTTGTTTATATTTATTTAAAAGAGTTTCAAATTTATTGCTTTTCCTAGAGACATTTTCTTGCAACTTTTAACTTAAATTAAAAAAATGAAATGAAACTAAGCAAAGTTACGCAAGTTTTTTTTATAGATTGTTTTCTTTCGAACCTTTTTTTGTTAGGGTCAAGCTGGGCCTCATCAATAGCCAATAGAGGAAATTTCTCTGCTCGAAATTAAGTCTTTACTTACACCTGAATGCCCCTCTGAGTTCATCAGGAAAAACTGGAATTTAGGAGCTATACTAAAAGCATTCCAAAATATCGGAAACTAATCTATCAAAGTCGAGAAATCTCCTTTGGAGTAGTTCGTGTAGATGTCTCTCTAGGTCTATGTTCCTGTGAAACTTTTACCAACATAACCAAAAGCTGTGTGTGTGTGTGTGAAGGACAAATTACAAATTGTGTTTGTTTATGTGCAGGGATATCTACAAACATAAATGCAATGAAATGATTTTCATATAATATTTATTAAATGGTATTCTTAATAACCTTTTAAGAGTATATAAATTTCATTGTCCATAAATTGTTGTTTGCTTCTTTTCTATATAGTAATTCCTATAAATGTTGTTGTTGTTGCCGTTGTTGTTATTGCTTATTTTCCATTGTTTTTGTTTGTTCGTTTACTTTTGTTTTTTCTGTTTTGTTTTGTTGGCGCTGGCTCTTAATAAATATCTCAATCGCTTACATGCGGCTATGGCGCCTGTCTCTCCCATAACCCATAACCCATGTCCCATGCCAGCGAAATTTAGCTACCTGCCTATAGGCGTATTCCCGCCTACTTATCCAATCCGCCCACCCATATGATACTCTACCCATTCTCCATTCTTCATTTGCCATTCGCCCATTCGCCATTCTCCATTCGCTGCTCCATTCTCGTTTGCTGGCAAGCGATGCGATGCGATGCGATGTCGAATGTTTACATAACGCCATGGCACAAAAGCCAAATGCCTGAATGGCTGACTGGCTCTCGGCTTGGATTGGGTTTTGGGGAGGGGGGGGGGGGGGTCTGAGGCTCATGCTCAGGTCGGTGGTCGGTCTGTCTATCTGTCTAACCGTCTGTCTGGCATATTTAGTTACCTATATGATTTCATATCGCATGAATTTTATATAAATAAATCGCAATTGGCTTGCACACAGAAACACATACAAAAATCGCGATTTCTGCTTTTGCTGCTGCTTTTTTTTGTACTTTACTTTCTGTTTCTCTTTTTTTTTTTTTTTTTTTTTTTGTATAAATAACATTTATTTGGCTCATTGGCTGTTTATGGCCAACATTGTCGGCGTCGTTGTCGTTGTCGTTGCCATGTTGATTTTTAAAGGCTTTTCCAGCCTAATCCCCTCTGCCACACTCCGGCCACTCCCCTTTCCCCCCTTTTTTGTCCCACACACACACACCCTTTCAGTTTATCGTAATTACAATCTCATGTAAGCGATTTTCACGATGCTGTTGCACAACTCTGAGGTCATAAAGTTGGGCTAGTTTTTGGTCTTATTTTTGAGTATATTTATGCAGGCAACTAAATTAGACAGCATTTGAATGCGGTTCATACACTGCTCCATATATATAGTATAGTATATGTATGTATATAGATATTTGGTTTTTTTTTTTCGTCGGGTTAGTTGTTTGGTCAAACGTTGGGGGAATAATAAATAAGTGTGTGTGCCAAAAAATAAACGACAACGACAACGACGATGGAGAGAACGATGGGTGACGACTCTGGCAAAGGCAAAGTAGGAAGAACTGGACTGAAAAGAAGCAGCAACAACAACAACAACAAATATGCATGTTGTCCCAGCCATTTTCATAGTTCATTTGGGGCACAATGTTCAAGTAGTCGAAGCACCATCATCATCCTTCGGCATCAGCAGTCAAGCGTGGTCCGGTTTTTTCAGCTAGAATGGACCCTACATCTCTCTACCTCTCTCTCTCACGCTCTCTCTCGCTTTCTCTCTCTCTCTCTTAGTGCTTTTGTCGATGAAGTGTGACGTTTATTAAACTCAATTTAAAAGAATGGTGGCTCATTTATTTTTACTGCCTGTCAGTTTTGTGTAGTGGCCATGTCAAGTGCGGCTAAAGTTACACCAGAGACTGAGTATAACCCGGCTACCCGACCCCCCCCCCCCACTGTTCCAGTCCTCAACATAAAAAGGAACCATAGAAAGAAGGAAGAGACAGACAAAGAGAGAGAGAGAGAGAGGGAGAGAGAAGTAAATTTTTGATAGTGGCACATTTCCATGGCCCAAATTAGTAAGCCGTGTGTGTATGTGTGCATCTCTCTGTCTCCCTCTTCCTTCTGTGTATGTGTGTGTGTGTGTGTGTGTTTGAGGCATAACAACCATTTGTTATTGATATTGACAGTTGCAAATAAATGAGCAATTTGCTTGGGCCATGTTCCCTTTTTTTTGGGGTCTCTTCTTTTCTGCTCATTTTACCTTCTGCTGCTGCTTCTTGTTTTTTTTTTTTTTTTTTTTTTTCGTGGTGTGCTAAATTTAGCTTTTGTGGATTTGTCTATTAAATCTTGTGGCAAAATGTTAGACAATTTGACTTTTATATATATAACATTTTATATACATAAACACACATGCACATATAAATATATATATATACGATTTATACATTTTTTAAGCTCATTAAAAGCTTAAGCACTTTGTGTGTCAACATAAATTGATTTGAACTTTTCGCCATAACAAAAATTAAGTATTCCATAATTTAGATTCACAATTTCATAATACCCTAGACGCACAAAGTGAAGGGTATATTAGTTTGGCAAACAATAAATAAAATGTCCATTGTTTGCGATTTGTCATTTCATCTTTTTCCAACCAAATCGAAAAAATGACCTCCAAATAGGATTAAAGTTTTGAAGTTTAAACGGGTATAGTTTGGGGTTGAGCTGAAAAATTCTCAATTAGTTTTACTATGCCCACAAGAAGTGTTAATTTTTCAGAAAATTTACAATTTATATTAAAGTTTTTTTAGTGCCACACACGGTCTAAGGTTTATTTGAAAATAGGAAAATAAATGAAATTAGTTATAGCTTGATTTTGTTTAGGTTTATGAACATCTGTCTGTCTATAGACAAACTGTTCTCTCATGTTTTGCACTATTTTAGCCAAATTTTGCATGTATATTTGTTATTAATGCAGGCAGAATATTTCTAGGAGATGGCCCAATTGAAATAGTTTTAGCCCCAATAAAAGAATACTATTCTAAAATCATTGAAATTTTGAACAGCTTGCAAGGGCATCATTAGCTTTGGCACTGCAAAAGTTAAATAATTGAAAATTGTTTACTTAAGTAACTTCTTCTTTTTAGTGCTTCTAAATAGTTTCATTGGCTCTTCTCTAAAGACTTTCTCATAATTTAGTTTTGGGAAAATGGAACTGGTCTACCTTGATTTATAATATTTGACATTCCCGTTAACATTGTTGCTGCCGCCTTGATGGCATCTAGGTTTCCTTTTTAGACTCACACACACACACACACCACATATGTGTGCAATACATATGAGAATCTCAAATTACCACAACTCTTTTCCTCTCTCTCTCTCTCTCTCTTTGTCACTGTATATGCCTTTCAGTCTCTTTCCCTCTCTATCTCTCTGAAAAGTAGGCAACACTTTTTGTGCGGTGAAGAAGAAGTGTTTTTTGCTCTAGTCGCCGCGTATTTTGATAGATGAGTCCTGTTGGCCATTATGCAACCCCACACACACACACACACACACACACACAAGGCACACAAACAAACGCACACACGTAGAGCAAAACGAGAGAGATACAAGTGTGTGCAGTTTATTTACCCAAAAAAAAAAAAAAAGTAGACAAAAAAAAATACGAAAAAATGTAAAAAATGATGCAATAACAACAAGCAAGCAAAACAACATGAACGAACGAACGAACCAACGACTGAACTTTGCCAGTGACAGCATCAGCAACAGCAACAGCAGCAGCCGCAGCAATAGTAGTGGTGTGTGTGTGTGTGTGTCTCTGTGTGTGTAACAATTTTTCAAACAGTGCCACACATAAGTCTGTCTACCAGCTGCTATAATGTGTTTCCTGTTTTGTGCTCAACGCTCACAAAAGCGGATATGAGGCGTCCATCGGAAATGTGTTTCAATGGGCGTTGAGTTTTGGTTTCGTTTCGTTTCGTTTTTTTTTTGCTTTTTTTTTTTTTTTGCAAAGGTTGCAACACTGGCCACACACACTCATACACACACACACACACAAAGTACTTGACTTGCACATGCTTGTCGACCCTCTTATCTTTGCGACCAAAAGAAATATATGACCAAAGAGCACCACATGAGCAAGCATTAGAACAGAAAATAGAAAAAAAAAATATATATATAGAAAAGGAGGCAAGAGTGAGCAGTGCAAAGAGAGTAGTTAGGGAGGCAAGCAAAGTTGCTGGCGTAAAAAAAAAAAAAACAAAAAATGAGTCGTCGGCAATCGTGGTGTTTTTTAATTCCTGTGGCCAGCAAGCTAGCTAGCATATTGCTTCGACCAGGGTCTGGACACTTCGGGGCTCTGAGTCCTGGGTCCTGGGTCCTCTGCTGGTCATGTCATTGGCAACGCAAAGACCCCCCACTACTATTTCGCGTAAAATTGAAAAATACGCGCGATAAAATGCTTGACATGCCACGTAATGCGTTGCAAATATATTGCCAAAGTTTTTTTTTTTTTTTGCTCTCTCCTCTCGCTTTTTGTTTTTTTTTTTTTGCCATTCGTTGGCATTGTTGTTGTTGTTGTTTTCACTTAGTTTTGTTGTGACAGCCACACACACACACACACACAGCGTGCAACTGCAACACAGAGACACAGAGCGCACCGCGAAGGGGGCGTGGCGTATGGATAGGGAGAAGTTTTTAACTCGGCCCCGTTATTATTCATTATTGAACTGCCAGTTTGTCCTGACATACGCCAAATGCCATGAGAAACGCGGCAAATGGCAAAAAAAAGAACAATAATAAAAAAAAAAAAATATTGAAACCCAACTCTTAGCAGTCATTGATTTTTTTCTCTCTTCTCTCTCCCTCCCTCTTTGAGTTTTAGTTTCAGTTTTTTTTTTTTTCTTCGTTTCTTTTTAATATTTGCCAGGCAAGGCTAAAACTAATTTCATATAATTTGGCATTGATTTGGGGGGACTGGCCATTAAGTGGTCAGGCCAAAAACTTTTCCGTTTCATTGCAGTTTTTAGAGTGGTTTGGTGTCAATGTGTGTGAGTGGGTGTGGGTGTGGGTGGTGGGCCCTAGATTGTCCTTTAATGGAATGTAGTTTATGGAAAGTTCTTTAATAATGCATGGTAAATGCATTCGGAAGTTCTCGTGCACTTACAGCTTGAGTTATATCTAATTTAAACCATAATTCCAGCAACTATAAACAAGAAAACTAAAACAGTTGTTCGCGATTATTCTATAAATTGCTCACTCCACACAAATTGTTGTGAATTTTCATTAGCACAAATCGATATGTTAGTTTAATTAATTTTTGAAAATGTTCATGCCACAAAACTGACTGAGATAGACAAAACTAAACATGTTCGAGTTATATTAAAAGTTGCCAAAATGTAATATTTGAGTTAGCGTTAAAAATTTAACTTATCTTTCTCTCCTTGGGCTCAAAAATTTCTTGAAAGAGAAGGAAAGAGATGGTTCAGAGATAGTTCTTTCTTATATTCCACAATTTGGTGTAGTATTTTGCAAAGCTTCTACAAAGGAAATATGAGAAGTTTTTTTTTTTGGGTTTTTCTTGTTGTTGTTGTTTGTAGTGCATATGCTAGGCAATTTTCTCACCTTACTTCTCATGCATTTGCCTCAGCTCATAGTCATACAACCATTACCATTCTCATTCTTAGTCTCAGCCTCATTCCCATTCCCATTCCCATTTGCCATTCTTTCTCGCTTTATGCATTCCACTTTGCGTTTTCGCTGCCTGCTGCCTGGTGCCGTCTTCCTTCTGCCTGGTGCCTAGTGCTTGGTGCCTGCAATTCACATAGAGATGGCCATAAATATGCGACGACTGCCAGCCGCCTGGCAATAGAAATTTTTGTGTGCCACACTGCCATTGCCTCATTGGGTTTTGGCCTTTTTTTTTTTTTTTGCAGAGAGCAGTAGGAGCAGCAGTAGCAGCAGCAGAAGAAGCAGCATCAACTGCTTCTTCTATTTCATTCTGTTAGCTGCCTGCCGCCTGGTGACTGCTGCTGCCTGGTTTCGCTTCGTTTTATCGCTTTTGGCGCTGCCTTTGACGTCACCTTAATTAATGGGTTAATGCGACGTTGGCAGCGACGTTGACAGCATTTTGGTAATTAAGCGACTTTTGTCGTTGTTGGCCCGATTCGCTCTTTTCAGCCAAATGAATTATGCGTCTCCCAAACCCAAACCCAAACCCAAAGCCAACCTTTCTCTTTGCGGTGTTGTTGTGGGAGCTGTGAACTAAACTCGAACTAAAACAGTTATTTTTGGTTTGATTTAATATTTTATTTTAATTAAAAAATTAAAGCAGCAACAGAAAACGTGACTCAGTCATAAATTACAATAATTGTAACTGCAATTTGTCGTAAATTTTGCATGTTACGCAGTTCGAGCAAACCTTGATGACAACTCGCAACAAGGACAATGCATAGAAACCAGTAAACGGTGGAAGGGGGAGGGGGACCAGGAACATTAGCAGAAAGAGTAAAAAGAATGAAGAAGGAGGAGGAGGCCGGAGAAGATGAAGGAGACAAAGAGAGTGAGAGCTAGTTTCGACCATCTTCATTTACGTAATGTAAGCAATTTGTGAAAATTGTGCTGGCAATTTCACAGATTAAACTTTAGACCCTAAGTGCAATTGGGCGCAAACTTTTGCGGCTATTCAAACAAAGAGTGCTGCAAAAAGAAAGCGTATAAAGGGAGTAGATTAAGATAATGAAGATGCAGTTTAGTTTAGTTCAGCTCAGCTCAACTCAACTCAACTCAGCTCCGTTCAGCTCAGCTCAGCTCACTGCAAGCTCACACTTACTATAACTAAGCTTACAAGCAGTGAGCCAGCCAGTCAGCCATTCAGCCATCTAGGCAACCATCCAGTGGCAGCCACTCCATCACTTGCAAATTAAAATTAAGATGAATTATGGCCAAAAGATGCGACGAGCAACGAGACGAGCTACTAAGCCATAGAGAGAGAGAGAGAGAAACCCCCCCCCCCCACCCCCTCTCATACCAGAAGGGTAAGGAAGATGATGCTGGTCCCCAAAGGCGAACAGAGAAATTCAAACTTAATGCGAATTCCATAAATCAGTAGATGGACTGCTTCTTATTTTGCCTTCTCCTTGGCCTGGCCCTTGGCGCAAAATGATCAATGACTGCCGCCCGCCTGTCAGAGCAGATTGAAGGCACGTATCGAGAATGGCAATCGAGTCGACACTCAAGCTTATATCTTCTGGCTCTGCCTCTCTATCTCCGCCTCCGACCACTGTCATGCCACCGCAATGTGACGTCAGAACACACACTTAACAAAACTCTTTAAGAAAATCAAACCACTGACCAACTAACAAAGACAAAAAAATGAATTCTTGCCCTTGACTTAAAGCCACAGGCAAATTTTATAAGCTGATCATTCTGATCAGAGAAATCAATCCTAAATTGGATGAGTTTTTTAGAGAAATAGTGCAAAGGAAATCGAGAAGAGAATTTTACTGTGTGAGACAAGAAAGTGTTGAGGATGGCAGGAGGTGTGGGAAAGAAGTAAAATGAAGGGAAAGAACAACATCTTGGCATCGCAAATATTGCAAACAATGTGAAAAGAAGTGAAATTATGCCATGGAAATTATACCAGTTAAAGCTTTAAGCATTGATTTATATGACTTTTTCAACAAAGACACTAATCCGTTTTTGGCAAGCGCAGCAGCAGCGGCAGCAACAGCAAAAAGAATGAGCAAAAAGTGCAATAAAAAAAAAAAAAACAGCTTCAGCATTCGCAGCTCGACCTTCTTTCGTTTGTGTTTGTTGGTGTTTTTTTTTTTTTTTTTTTTTGGGGTTTGGGTTTGGGCTCACTGGGTTTCGTTTCGTTTCCTTTTGCGCCTTGGCGGCAATCCTTAAATGGGGCCACCCATTGCACACTATTAGTTGCAGCTGCCAAAAGTGATGAATGTGTGAAATGTAAACTTTGTTACCGAGAAAATAACCGAGCGCGCCGCCAAAAGCTGAGCGCGCCAAATGGCTGAAAGTGGCGAAAAGAAATGCAGCATGCAGCAAAAGGCACCGAACGATAGCAAAGTAACATACCACACCACACCACACCACATCACTACTTTTGTCCCCTCGCCACCCCTCTTCCTTGCAAAAAATATAAAATGAAACGAAAAAGCGACAGCCGCGCCGACGATGCTGACGCCGCCGCGCCTGTTGAAAATTGCAATTTTCAGTGTTTCGTTTTTTTTTCTTTTTTTTTTTTGCTCTTTTTTCGCTTTTCTGTATTTCATTTTTTTTTTTTATTTGTTTTCTTTTTTTTTTTTTTTTGTTACCCTGCGACCGCAGCAGCAAAAATCCAATTAAAGCCTCTGTCGCTGGGCCCGGGTGTTGTTTTTTGAGAGGAAGCGAGCAGTGGATGGTGGGGAGAAGGAAAAAGGCAGAGGGCATCATCCTCATCGTCATCGTCATCCTGATCCTGATTGAATGTCAGACAACGCGATGTATGTGTAATAAAGCGGAGATTGTTTAGCTTACGTCTTTACGGACAAAAAAAAAAAAGGAAAAACCTCCAAAAGAGACCAAAACAAATGAAAAGAAAAATGTTTGGCAAGGCTCTTCTTCTTCTTCTTTGTTGTCATACACCAAAAAAAAAAAAAAAAATGTATCAACATTATTATCAAAACAAAAGAGTTTTCGGTTTATTTAGCTTACAACGAATCTCTTATGCTCTATGCGGGGCGACTCAAGATTCCATGCGAAAATAAGTAAAGTGAATTTTCCAAATGAGCTTATAGATTTCTGCACCTAACTGATGTATTCCCTTGAGCCTTGGGAATGATCTGATTCTGGTGCGACTCCCTCCTCAATTCAAATTCCTCCTCCAATTGCAATTGTTAAGAGTTGAAAGCATTTCGTTTTGCCAAAAAGGATTCCTTTAAGAACTCAATACTAATAAATACTGGCAGAAAGATCTTTGCTATATATGAACAAAATTTGGCTAATATGTTTACGCAGTTTATTTATTTATTTATTGAGCCATAAGCTAGTATTCTGGCCACATTATTTGTGTGTGTGTGTTTATGTGAGAGACTTTAACACATGGCCAATAACTAACTCTCTTATTTTGGGTTTTTGTGTTCCATTTTGGTTTGGGGCCCCACTTAGTTACTTTAATATGTTTTCGGCTCATTAACTTTTTCATTAAAAATTAATTAAAGTCGCAAGTTAATTAGGTCTAAGCGTATTTATCATTTTTCGCGCAAGTTTTACATTCCAGGCCATGACAGTCGACACACAGAGAAGAGCGTCAGCCAGCCAGCCAGCCAACCATCCAGTTCAGTCAGTTAGCTAGTGAGTGAAAGTGCGGTGCGATGAGAGAGGGGGGAGAGGGATAGGGAGAATATGCCAAAAAGTTTTTCCTCTGCGTGCTAGTCCCTTACCATGTCCTTGTTGCTGTCTTCCCCGTCTCCTGCTGTAAAGTGTCATTAGTTTGGCAAGCATTTTGGCATAAATTAGTTTCAAGAGGGGTGGACGGGCAAGCGAGCGGGCGAACGGGCGGGCGAACGGGCGGGCGAGCGGGCTGTCGGGCACGGGTGACTCAAACATTTTTGCGGCATTGCCTTTAGCCTTTCACCATGTAATTATTGATGAATGATCTGCTGTTAAATGTTGGCTTCAAGCTGCACCACAAAAGTGCTTTGATGTCGAGATGCAAACAATGGCAAAAAGCTAAAGCTATAGTCAAGTTTGTACGTTCCCCCCATTGGCTGGCTCTCTCCTTGCCCCTGTTTTGCGTCGTCCTTCTTCTTGTTGGGGGGCTTCTTAACAACAAAAAGCTTGGCTAATATTGTAATAATAAACAATGGGGTAAAAGTGCTTTAATCGCTTTTGCTGATTATGTTGGCCAGGCTAAGTGCTTGCCAAGTGCTCTTATGATGGCCTGCGTTGGTTTTTTGATGATGGAGTGGGCGTGGCATGCTGGGTAAAGCTTGTCATAGATTTAAGGTGATTAGACCATGACTAAGGTATAAAATGTTGCATTATTGCTTCTTTTCTTTTTTTTCCATCCGGCCATCCATTCATCCTTCTTCCTTTGCTTCTCCTTCTTCTGTTTTATTTACTACACCTTTTGTTGCCAGAGAGAGAGAGAGAGAGAGAAAATGTGATAAAATTAAGTTGCAAATTAAGATGAACATTTTCCATGTTAAGGGAATACATTTTTTTATGACTCTCAGCCAGCTCTAAGAAAAAACATATTAAAAATACATGCACATACACATTATCTGTAAAAGAATTTGTTAAAATTTTTGTAGATGGCATTTTAAAATTGTAATTCTGAGAGAAATAGCCAAAAGGAAGAACAAATCTACAAGAAATCTTAGTGAAATGTTTCCAAACAGATAGCAAAAAGCTCAATCACTTTTTAAGGTTGGATTTGTTAAAAAGATATTACTAATTGTCATTTCTTGCAATATGGTAAAATGCTTTCAATCTGCAGCGATTCTAACTAAATGCTTTCTATCAGAATCAATCCATTTTACTGGCTGAGTTTTTATTTAAAATACAAAAATATTTGTGCACCTGAACTTGCTCTGCACATTTTCACCAATATAATTCCAAAATAACTGCCAGGAAACGAAAAATCGAGCATTGTTTGAAATTCCTTTTTGTTTTACTCAAATAATGGAAATGCTATGCAGATTTTAATCAATTAAAATTGTATTTGGGAATTTTTATTTTTATTAAAGCAAAGGCTTTAATCTGAAACTGAAATTTTTTTCAGCGACCCATTTGATATTTTTACTACTGATTTGTTTCGGGTTCTGTTTTGACTTTGAACAGTTTAAGTTGAAATTTATCTGATACTTCAACAAACATTTTTTTGGTCTCATATTCTTCTTGTGAGATATTTTTAACATACTGTAAACATTGTATAGATTCTGCTAACACTTTTTTCAGTCTAGTAACATTCTCTGAAAATTTTTATTTAGCATTAATGTTAACATTAACATTCTGTTAACCCTCTGTAAAAATTTTCCTAACACCCTGTTAGCATTTGCACTCAGCTAACCCTCTGTTAGCCCCCAGTGGACACTCTATTAACTCTTTGTTTATGCTAACACTCTGTTAACACCCTGTTAATACTATGTTAACACTTTGTTAAAACTCTGTTAACATTGTGTTAACATGCTGTTAACACTCGGCAACCCTCCCTCAACATATACTGAACATTCTGTTAACAGATCATCAATAGGCTGCTAACATGCAGCTTAACAGCTGATGCTGTTATCTTTCTGTTATCATCTATATACCTACATATATAAGAAGGCGCTTGGAGCCGCATTCCACGATCGGTGGAAATCGGTAAAAATTTGTTTTCACCCACAAAAGTGTCTCCTATCTAATTTGCTTCTCGCATTTGAATATTTTGCAGGTTTGCTGAAATTGAAACAAAAACTACAACAAATCATGATAAATACACCAACAAAGGAGAAAATGACAACAAAATGAAGGAAACAATTGGAATATAGACACAGGTAAGTCACAATAAGCCAAAAATTTACAAAACATTCTTTGTGTTGTATGCAAAGATTAAGTATTATTTTGCGAGCCTTTTGATTCTCTCAGTGTGCAAAAGGGAAACTATTGCCTACTTTTTAGGGCTCTGCTTCTGCTGCAGCTGCTTAATGACGACGAAACGTTTTCTGAAACCGGCTTAAACGCTCATTAGACTTGCTGGCATTAAATTAATTGGAAGCTGTGCACCAGCTCCAACTATCCTCCCCCACTCTCCACTCCCCAATTCTCTCAGTGACCCTATCCAAAGTAGAAGAAAAAACTATTCACAAAAAGCTAGGCAGTCCAAGCAACGAGCAAAGCCCCAGCAACGAGGGGAGCAGCTCAACCCAACAAAAATGGCAACAAAAAAAAAAAAAAAAACTTTACAAAAGGCCAAAAGTTTTGAAGGCAACTTTTCTAGCCCCGGCCAAAAGCAAAAGCACTCGAGTTGCCATTCATTGCTAATTTGGCTTTAATTGCATAAATGTTGCGCTTTTTGTACACGAAAATTTTTGGAGAGAGCAAAAGAAAGAAAACGAACCATAAATTCAGTTTGCAAAATGCATAAAATATACCCCCCTCCCCCAAAAAAAGAAGGGAAATAATATAAAAAACATATATATATATATATCTAGATGTGTGTGTCTGTGTGTGTGTGTGTGTGTATTTCTGAATATCATCTATGAGAGTAAGAGGCAGAGAGAAAATAGTTTTTCCTTTTTTTTTCTTTTTTTTTTTTTGTGAAATTGTTTGCCGAGTGCACTTGAAATTGAAATTGTGTTAGGGCAGTGGCCAGGCACCAAGGCAAGGGACACGAACAGGACGAGCCAGGGGCAGGGGGCAGTGGAGAATGGTCAACAAGACAGCTGCCAAATAACAAAATTTCTTCCTTATCAACAACAAACGCCCGCTTCAATTCCCCCACCCTGTCCCCCTGTTCCCGCAGTTTCACCAAAAAATATATGTATATGTATGTATATATAGGGAACCTGAATGACTAAGTGAATGACTGAAGCATTGCACAAATATTTGAAAAAGCATCCAACAAATTTTTGCTACTTAAATACAAAGTAAGTGAAAAAGTTGAAAACTTCATTTTTATGAATATGCAGACAAAATACTAGATGGTGCCAGGAGTGAGGGATGGTGGGGGGAGTAGGTGTAGAGTAGGGGAACAGTTGAAAAAAAAATTTGAAATTCTCACTATTATAAAACCAACATATGCAAGACTTGACTTTGAAATTCATATCAAAATATAATGAATATCTGTAAATTTTTTTCAAATCTTTGGACCATTTTTGGTTTGTTTTTTCACAAAAAAAAAAAAAAAAATTAACCATTTTTAATTTGTTTTTTTTTTTTTTTTTTTTTAAATTGTATTAATGAAGACCCCCTCTCCCTCTCTGTCTATCTACAATCGCTTGTAATGATAATTGAAAAAAATATTGTTTTATTCTGCAAATATTTGTATTGGCTTTTCAGCACTTTCAATTCTCTGTTCCCTTTGTGAAAGTTTTATTGAAGAAATTGCTATCAATGGAGCAAGTTATATTAAATCTGAAATTGAAAATTCTTTAGTGTTGATTGCTTTGAAAGCGTTTTGACAATAAATGAACAAACTGAATGCATTCAGTTTTCTTTTTTTTTTTATTGTCAGACTTTAATCAAAAATGATTTGCATAGAGTACTTATAATTTTTGTATTGGCTTTTATTTTTATTTTTGTATTTTTTGTTTAAAAATAAAAACTTTTTCACTGCATTAGGGGCTGCAGTTTAAGTTGTTGGAGGTGTAAGAACTTATTGACAAAAACTGTCATTAACTTGTCCAAAACGGTGGGAAGGGGGAGAGAGAGAGAGAGAGAGAAAACGAGAGAGCGAAGCAGGACGGTGTAGCATGGGGGGGGGGGGGGGGAAATAGTTGGTGGCAGGGCTCAAGCTCTTGGGGAACTTTTCCTCTGGGCGTGTGGAAAACAACGAAAGAGATTTAAAGTTAAGCGGCCAACGAAAAGTGTATTCAAATATGCACATCAACAACAACAGCAACAACAGCAACAATAGCAACAACAACAACAACAATAAAAACAACTTGAAACAGGTGTACATGAAACGACATCATTGCCCCTTCATTCCCCATCTCGCCATCTCCGCCACGCTGTCACACTATCTATGTATAGCCGCCCTTCGCTCCCCTACCCGCAGTACCTTTTCCCGTGCTTCCTTCTCTCTCTCTCTCTTTCTCCGCTCTTGGCTGAGTAAGTTTTTGGCACGCTTTTTGTTGTCGCATTGCACGAAAAAGAAATTTATAATGCGATAAAACTTTAATAAAGGCAGACTACAATTCTGCTCACCTCACTCCCATCCACTCTCTGCTCCACACTCCCCCACTGTGGGTATGTGGGTATGTGTGTATTTGTGTGTGGGCGTGTCTTAAAGTAGTTATGAATACAACAACAGCTAGACTTTAGCACGAACGCACTTAAAAAATTGTCTATATAAAGGCTAAGGCATGAATTGCGTAGGTGGAGATGATGGGGATCGAGGGGGGGGGGGGGAAGATGCTGCTGCACCTGAAGCTGCAGATGGATATGGTGTGATGAAGAGATGAAGATGAAGATGAAGATGAAGGCAGCGCGCGGCTAACTAGAAGTAGTAAAAATAAGTTATAGAAATGACAGACATCAAGGCAACTGCAACAGCAATTGCAACTGTGGCAAAAAAGGAATCTTTCCACTACACACACATACACACACACACCTTGACTCTAAGGAGTGTGTGTGTGTCTGTGTGTGCTAACGAGCAGCAGACAACGACTAGGATGATGACGACAACGCCACTTGACTGACATCAGGGGACTTGCGAATATGAATGGGAATGGTTCTAATGCTGAGACTAAGTCCTGACAGCCAGTCATAGAGAGCGAGAGCGAAGTCCAAGTGGAATAGTCAGTGGAGGGGTGGGGGGGGGGGGGGACTATGACACGGAGGCTGGTTGGACAAAGAACGAGATATTTTAGCCTGGCCACGTAAATTGTTTTGAAATGCTAGCTAAGGATTAGAGAAATGTTGCATAGAAATGAAAGTTTTGCGTCTAATGTCTAAACTGAGATATGCCATAGATAGAGTAGATGAGAAGATGATGCATGAAAGTGGTCTACGAATCTAGAGGGAGAGAGAGAGAAAGAGAGAGAGAGATAGGGGGAGATAGGGAGAGAGAGAGAGGTAGATGTGGTAAATGCTTTTCTCAGGTGTATGTAATGAATAAATGTGTGTCTATTTGATATTTTTATTTGATTTATATGGTAATTTATATAGCAGCACCTAAGGCAAAGGTGTAAGAAAGAGAGATAGAGAGAGGGTGAGAGGGAGAGAGAGATATGAGGCAGGGGTGGGGAAGGGAATTAAACGATTTTTAACTAGTTTTCTTAGTCTTTCAAATAGGACAATAAAAAATTAAATGAAATATTTTTTATATGACTTTTATCTCAGCAAAAAAAAAAAAAGTTTAAGTTACAACAAAGAAGACAAAGTAAAGTATTAACTAATTTTTACTAATTCCAACCTTGCAAATCAGATCAGTCTAAGAACTCAGTAAATTGTTATTCAAATCTAAGCGAAAATAAGTCATTTCTTGGTCACATTGTTCCTAAGACTTCGAATAGAAACATTCAAAAAAACATTCACTTGATCAGTTAATGTCTGTCTGTACGGAGACAAACTTATCTCTCAGTTTTTAAGCTATTTTAGTGAAACTTCGTATTTAAACAGATTATTGTGGCAGGCAGAATATATTTGAAAGCCGATCTGATGGAACCACTATAACATACAATATAGTTTTAGAAATATTCTATAAGGTTTACTGATTGAATAATAGGCCAGTTTAAGCAAAAGTCCCACCCTAAGTAGAGATGCTAACTCCAGCTCCAAGTGAATTCAAGATCAACTAACCCAGATTTGGCCACCTTATGAAGTTCGCCTGATTTCATTTTTTTGTTTATCTTCTTCTATCTGTATATTACTCAAAGGAATTTTAAATCTCTTTTGTGTAAGGGGATCTCTTTGACTGTGTGTGTGTGTGTGTGTGATTAAAATTTATTGACGACTCATTCACCTGAAAGTGGTATTATCTGTTGCCATTATGCGGATAGTCAGCATCTTTTACGTTTACATGAATTGCCGGATGTTGGCTTTATCTCTGCTCTCTGATCTCTATTTTGGTTATATTTAAATTTCATTTTATGTTGTCATTCTCATATTAATTTTTTTTTTGTTCTTATCTTAACTTGGTCAGCTTTAACTTTTTGTTTGCATTATAATCCATATTCATTTTTTGGACGCTTCTGTATGCGTGTGTGTGTATGTGTGTGTGTGTGTGTGTATTCATGTCCATGGTTAATTAATTTTGCCACGTTAACATTTACAGGCCTTTTGGCAATTAATGGCCGCAAGCTAATTACACACACACACACTCACACACACACACATACACACACTATCCTTTCCTTTTGGCTGTTACATTTAAATTAAAAGCCTATTTAAATTTATAATATACAAAAGAGACTAAGAGCGAGAAAGACGGGGGAACAAAAAAGATTGTATGTAGTCTGGCTTTTAATTTTTGTATTAAATTGTATAAGCAATTATCCAATGCAAATGCAATAAACTCGACGACGGCGACGAATTTATTTTAATTTTCGCACAAAAATTGCTGGCGCCAAAGGCGGCAAATGGCAAGAACTATCGCAGAGTAAGTGCAGCAGCAAACAGCAGCAACAACTGTCAACATGTTGCTCAAAGCTTTTTACAAAATTAAACCCAGAATCTCTCTCTCTCTCTCTCTCTCTCTCTCTCACCTCCTACCCTCTCCCCTTTCTTCCCTTGGTTAGTGGGCAGGCAATGGTCCTGCAAAGTATTTGCTATTAAATTAATTGGCACTAAAATTAGCACGAGGCAACCGTTTGGCCATGTCCATGCTCCAGCTTCAGCTCCAGCTCCAGCTCCTACTCCTACTGCTGCTTCTGGTATTCATTTTGGTCGTTGTCCTGGCTGATTTAGTTGCCACACTTTGGCCCGCCCTTTCTCTGCCTCTGCCTGCATTCATATGCACACACCATTTACACTCAGGTTTCAGGTTTCTTTCTCCTTCTTTTCGCACTAAGTACACGGATTTTGCATTAATGCAACCAAGCAGGCAGCCAGCCAGCCAACCAGCCAACCAACCAGCCAACCAGCCAACCAGCCATCCCGACCCGGCAGTTGCAAGTTGCAAGTAGCGGGCACTCACATGAATCATTCATTGATTTAATTACAATGATTGCAGTGTGCGAATAGCAGCAAAGGGTGAGGTGGAGAAAGGGGGAGAGTGGGAGGGTGGAGAAATGTGCAGATTGCCGGTGTAAAGGTGCCACAGCATCATCATCTAGTCTACCTAAGAGTGTTTAATTAAAAAGTGCTAATGCAAAATAAATAAGTTACCGCTCGCTGCTGCTGTTCCTCCTCCTACTCCTCCTCCTCCTTATTCCCCTCCGCATTGAATGACAGGAAAAATCAATTTGTGCTAACAAAGTGCAAAGCCAAGCAAATTGTGAGAATGAGGCAATATATGCCAACAAACTAAGCGGCATACACTTAAAGAAAGAAATTACAATTATTGCAAACACTTTCATCATCTTTCCATTTCAAAAGAATTTGCCCACGCTTTGTGTTTGATTTGAGATAATTCTTTTACACAAAATATCCACAAGCAAAGAAGGATAATGTATTCTATCAATAGTTTTCTCTCTCTCTCTCTCTCTCTCTCTTTCCCTCTAACAGTTATCTGTTTCTAGTTCTTCTATATGTTTGACAAACCTCAAAGGCTATTCAAATCTCCATGAAAACAAGAGAACAGAAAGAAAAAAAAAATAGGGTAAAGGACAACTCACTTGGAGCTTGAAACTTGAAGCTGGGCATTGGCAATTTTTCTGTTACCTGTTTTCCGTTTTCTCGCACCTTTTTTAGCCCATTCCCCTTTGTGGCAACTCACATTGCCATTGCCATTGATGATGATGATGATGATGATGATGATGGCCAGCAAAGCAAATCCTTAAGCTCCCCAATTCAATACAATGCAATACAATAATATTTTTTTGTAATTTTTCTACTAGACGATGACGACAAAAGGACGACAAGGACGATGAGAACGACTAGCTAGTAGAGCCCTCTGTAACATAGAACCGACAAACGAGAGGGGTAACGGGCAACGGGCAACGGTTTAAGCTATCGTTTAAATGTTTCTTCGCCCTTTTGCTTTCGATCTGTGGGTGGCTAGTGGGCTGGCTGGCTGACTGACTGGCTGACTGGCTGGTTGGTATTTGTCTTCAGTGCGCTTTCATGCCACTTTGATTTTGCTTTGTGCATATTTACCACGGACGTTTAATAGTTGAAAGGTAAATTGCTTAGTATTTTCCTACCATCGCGATGGACGAACTTGCAACTAGCAACCAGGCAATAGCAGCAGGCAACACTTCCTGCTGCCATGTTGCCCTCAATGATGTTGTTGTTGTTGTTGTTGTTGCTGCTGCCCAGCACGGAAATCATTTGATTTGCCAGTTTCGTGTGTAAGGCGATCAAAAGTGCTTTTGCCTTTTGTGCATTTTGGCCCAAAACGGCGGCCCAGAAACCAGAAACCTCTCTTTCTCTCTCTCTCTCTCTCTCTCTCTCTCTCCCTTTTACCCTCCCAACTCTAACTCCTTAAAGCCAAAAGCAAACGAGAAAAAGTAACAAAATGTATTTCAAATTGGTCTATAAAAAAAAGGGGGGGAAAAAAATGAAATAAAATAAGCTGATTTTCCTTTTATATTTATCTGTCAGCTCATATATTTCATAATTTGATTTGCTTTCAGTAGTTTTGGGTTTTTTTATCCTTTTTTTTTTTAATATCCTATATCTCCATTTATTCACATATATATATATATAAAATGCATTGACAGTTGTTCGATTTTTTTTATTTTTGTTTTTTTTTTTTTTGCCAAAAGCAAAAATTATTGCACAGAGTCACTTGGCTGGCATAATTCAAATTAATAGCAGCTTATGGCACTCAAATGGTTTTTTAACGGCCAAAAAGCCAGTCAAGCAGCAAAAGCGGAAAAGCGAGTGCCAAGTGTTGGTGCAGCAGCAGCAGCAGCAGCTACTAGTAGCCTCCCTTTCCCTCTGCCTCTCCCTCTTCCTTCTCTCGGGTCCAGCCGCAACAGAAATTTAACCGCCTGCTGTGCAAACAAGAAGAAGCCAGCACACAAAAGAGATTGCAGCCGAATTTTTCGGAAAAGCGTAGAACAAAAAAGACACAAAAAAGCCCCACCCGACACACACACACACACACACACGCACACGCACACAAATGGAAAACGGGGAAAATTCCCATGCATAAAATGCTGCCTCAATGCTATTTGATTTAAAATTGACATCTGCTATGGCTGCTGGGTGCGGGAGGAGGGCAAAAGGGGGAGGTAAGCGGGAGGTGTGCCAGTCATGTGAATGTTCGTATGCGTAATCTGCGCTTAGCACACACACACACACTTACTCACACACAAAAGTCAGTCATAAAAAAGCCATCAGCTTAAACTGTTGCGGCCATAAAGCAAAACAAAAACTAAAAGAGGAAAAGAACATGAGCAGCGGAAAGAGTTCATTTTCGCCACACTAAAATTTTAATACTCTTTCCCAGAGATTTGCCAGAGATCAGAGAGAAAGACAGAGAGAGAAACGAAAGAGACCAGCTGCCTCAAATATCTCAATTCATTGCAATTGCTTCACTTTCTCATTAAAAGAAGAGATCCACTATCTAAGGGGGGGGGGGGGGCCCTTAAGTATGCAATGGGGGATGAAATAACCAAGTTTCGCCATGTTACCCTCAATGCCAGGAGATAACTAGGTATAAAATTGGGTCAATCGAAGTCAATAGCATGCTTAAGGAGGGAATACATTTTTGTCATTTGATCTCTCTGTTGATCTGCCACTGATAAAATCCCATATTGAAAAGTCTTTTTTAACAACAAACTGGATAAAGTGCTTAAAATTTAACTTAACAATGAGCCAAATTGTTCGTCTATATGGAATACACACAGAAGAACAGAGAGCGAGAGAGGATGATGAGAGTTGCTGCTAGAGCGAGTGTGTGTGTGTGTGTGTGTGGGAGAGAGGGAAGTCGGAAAGGTGTGCGGGTTTGTAGGGGCTTTTCAATGCATTCCAATGGCACACGCAAGTGACGACCATGAAAGCGTAAAAATGTAAAATTAACACGCAGCTTCTGGTTTTAGTTTTGTGGCAGTTGCAGCTGCAACTATAGTAACTACAGCAACAACAACAACAACAATAACAACAACGACAACTGGACAACCGCAGCAGCCATAAAAACCACACAAAAGCAAGAATGAAGTTGTTGCTGCTGCTGCTCTTGCTGCTGCCGCCGCTGTTGGCCACAAAAAGCGCTTGAAAAATATGTTAACCACAGTTAAAACAGGCGCCAGGTCAAGCGTAAGCTTACTCACCAACACATACACACACACACACACACACACAACACATAGAGACCATATGTAGAGGCAGTCAAACTCACGTGCTGCTTGCTCTGCTACCTTAAACGCTTGGCATGTTGACAAATGTTACACAGACATCAAATGAGCAGCGAAAACCTGCTACCTGAAGCCTGACCTCCCTCCTCCTCCTCCTCCTGTCTGTCTCTCTCTGTCTTCTGTCCTTTACTTTTCTTCATTCACTCCACTTCCTATGTCCCTCTGTCCCCTTGTTGTCCCCTCTGTCTGTCTGTCTATCTTCCACTCGTTGGCGTTGGCATTTTTAGCTGCGCCTTAAAAGCATGCACCACTTTTTCCTAATGCTTAGCCAAAGCTAGTGAGTGATAAGCGCCAACCAAACACTCCTCACTCTCCACTCCCAACCTTCTCGCCTCAGCCCCAAATTCCTATTGCCATGCCAGTTCCAGTGGCCAAAAACAACCAACACAATTTGACATTTTGTTTTAGTTGGGGTTAAGCTTGTTTTGCCTAGTGCCAGAAACAAAAACTTTAACAAAAATCTTTGAAAAAAAAATGAATCCCAAAGCATTTAGCGACAGTTTCCATAGATTGCTCAAAATATTACGAAAATTATATCTACAATTTCAGTGGTCAATTCGTGCGGGCCAAATTTGAACCCTTTGAGTACGCAATGAAATTTTCAGGCTATATATCTTAATGATTTTAACAACAATTTTGCAACTAAGGCCATTCTCTAGTTAAAGAAGATTTTAAAAATTCTTCAGTTTTCAAGATTTGCAGTTTTTGACAGTCTTTGCATACTTTAGGGGTGCGATTTTGCTTGGTTTCACTTCCAAAGGGAATCCTTAACAGATCTTAAGCTTAAGTTACTTAAAAAGATATGGAAAATAGTTTGAATGGTATGGTCAAAAGATCTATAATTAAATATTTTTTGGCGCAATAGATTTTTAGACAGATCTGTAACTGCTAAATTTTGGTTATTGTTCTGTCATTCTTTCTTTATGGCATTTTGATAGTAGAAAATTTTGAGTGAATAGAGATTCCGGGAAGAGGAAATCCAAAGCAATCTTCATTTAGTGACTTTTAAAAACTTTATTGAGTTTATGTAAACAAATGCTGAGTTCATATAGGCAGTCTTACGCTCTAATTGGACACATGTTTTAAGGGTTGGGGGATCTTAATCTTAATCTTGAGAGGTCATGACCCAGCGATTGGAGTTTGAAACCTATTTTGGCCATGTTTGAAAGGCCGCTTGAGTTTCATTTGCTCATTTAATATCATTTTATCAAGTGAAAGAACTCGCTACAAAAGGTCAATAATTGACTCTTCTCATATAACAAAAAAATTTAACTTTTTTTTTTTTAGGAAATTTCTACTCGTTTGTGTTTTTGACAGTTTCCATTTAGAATCTTCAAATCAATTGGATTAAGTGTCTTTTAAAGTATGTATTCATTCATTTTCTTTCCTTTTTTTTTTGCGCTCTTTCTCATTTTCTCTTTTTGCTTTGCTTTTGTGGTTCATTTGGCAGTTTCACACATGCGAGTTAAAAGAAAAATACGAGTTTGGATATTTTCTATTTTTCATTCGCTATCACCGCTACGCCACCCGCCACCCGCGCCCCGCATCGTCCCCTCGTTGGTGGAAATGGAATCGCATTGCAATGTTCGCATCGCATTTCATTAGTTTGCACTCATTTGGCATTCAATGAACGTTTGCATTCAACTTCAATTTCGCTTTTGGAGGCGATTTTTATTGACGTTTTTAATCAGTAGATGCAGTAGTTGCCCCCTAACCACCGCCATCGCTTCCGCCGATTGGTCTTGCTGCTTCTTTGGCCGCACAGGAGTGTAGAGTGTAGAGGAAGCTTCAGTTTCACTTAAATTTTATTGGATTGCTCTCACACCTATTTCATTAACAAAGTTTCATAGCTGATGATGATGCATCATCATGATCATCATTTCCCATTTCCCCTCTCTCTCATTCTCTGGTGTGCCTCATCTGCTTTAGTGTGGAATCGTCTCTGCGTGAATTCAATTTGATTGACGTTACGAGTTTCTGCTACTGATTCCAATTGCAATCAATTTACTTTTGTGCTCTCTCGCATCCGAGTTGCAAACTTCATTAGAAATTTTCCTTTTTGCCTGCCTGCCTGACTGACTGCCTGGGCTGACTGCTTGCCGCCTGCCTGCCTGATACCATTTTTATTTTCCACACTGAATTGCTCTCTCTCTCTCTATGTGTGTGTGTGTGTGTATGTGTGTGTGTGTGTGTGTGTGTGTGTGTGTGTTGGTGTTGCTGTTGCTTTTGCTTTTCTAGGTTTTCTTCATTTGCTGCACTCGTCACGTTTGTTGTTGCTTTTCGCCTTGCCTGCAGTTAAGTAGCTTGGAAAACCGTATAAAAGAAAAAAAAATAAAATAGAGAATAGGAATTGAAAAGAGAGCGAGAGAGAGAGAGAGAGAGAGAGCGAAAGCAAACACAAAAACTTGTCGTCATATGTGTGAAAAAGTTTGTCTGCGGCTTTTCGGGGGTTTTATTTTGATATGGCCAATGAATTGGCCAAAAAGTTTGTTTGATGTGCTGCTGCAGCTACCAAACAGTTAGCAGCCAGAATTGAGATGGTTTTGCCTGCTTGAATTCCCATGAATTATGTCTTCCTCTGCCCCCCACTGCCCTACACCAAGGCGCCTCATATCATCTCCATCTCATACAGAATCCGTAGAAATCTTTGCCAGAAAATTAGCTTGACTATGTGACTATGAATGACAAATTGCAAGTCAATTTCACAGCTAAAAGTTTCACTTGAAAACTTTTAACATTCTGCGAACGATCCTGAGAATCCAGAGAAACACGTTTCAACTTAAATTTCCACTATCTCAATAACTTATGGCCAATTTATTTAAGAGAGGTCCTTAAGACCAGTTCAAATGGCAAACTCTTTTTTTTTTAGTGACTGACTAAAGTGAAAGGGAAAGATCTTAAAAAGATCTTTAGAATGAAAAGAACTTTATGAAAAATCTTTGTGAAAATATTTCCAATTATTTAATGACTCATCCCGAAAAATGTTTCTTCATGACTTTTAGCTTTTTTTTCTTCTTACATATTTAATACATATATAAAGCTTCTCGCATTGAAATATTTATTTCAAATATTTTGGCAAGAGTTTTGATTAATATTCTTTTTCTATATACATATATATTTATTATTCATTTTCTTAATGGGGGGGAAAAAAAAAGAAATCAAACCAAATGAAAAAAAAGAAGAAAAAAAAAACTTTAGCAATTTGCAAAGTTTTAATTGAACTATTTGCCTTTGCCAGTCGCCACTTCTGTGACTCCCCTCAGACTCTTCGCCCGCCACCCCCATTGAGGTCTTTATGGGTTCTCTGCGCCCTCGTCAAATGAAAATATCATATCACATCATATTTTCCACAAAACCAAAAACGAATACGAAAGAAAAGGCAAAGTATGACGAGAGGAGAAAGAGGAGGAGCAGGCGGAGGAGGAGGAGAAAAAACGTATAAAAATATTGTTGTGCAATATGATTTTTCACGCTCGTTAATTCAAAAGCATTGTGTATGTGTTTTGTGTGTGTGTGTGTGTGTGTGTGTGTGTGTGTGTATTGTGGTGTCGGCTAAAGGGAAGGGGAGCAGGCTTCTTCCGTTACAGGACCTTGTTATGACCATACAAACTACACACACACACACACATATTGCATATGTAGATGTGTTTGTGTGTTGTATACGTTATGTATTTTTTAATTAAACAACATGTGTTGGATTTTAATTTGTAAGGCAAATATAAAAAACAAGCGATACAAGCAACAACAACAAAGAGAGAGACGGAGAGAGAGAGAGAGAGAGAGAGAGAGGGGATGAGAGCAAGAGCGAGGGGAAACGACAAAAAGTGGACAGCATGTAAAACACTTCGCGTTGCCAGGTGTCGCATCAAATTGAACAACTCGCTGGACAGGCAACATGCGGCAATAAACGAGCTCGCATTTTTTTTTTGTTTTTTTTTTTTCACCCACAAACCCCACCTTTGCCATCCCCTTGAATACCATCCTTCAACTGAACCCCGCATGCAACCATGTTTGTTGCCAGAAAAGTGGCTCTAATCTGTTTAAACTGCAGCAGCAGCAGCAGCAGCAGCAGCAACTGCAATGGCAGAAGCACTGGCAGAGCCCCGATTGACATGCCCCCATGAACCCATCAATCACTTCAAATGGTTGCAAACAAAAAAAACAAAAGAAACCCTCCCAACAACAACAACAACAGCAATACCAAAATTGGTAAGTTGGAACTGGATCTGTGATCCTTTTGTGTCCATACAGTTGTCGCTGCAATCAGCGATGATGCTTGGTCATGGCACCAGAACAGAGAATGGTCGTTTGGTGGTGGTCCAATGGGGGGGGGGGGGGGGGAAGTCACTTTTTTAATGGCTACCAGTATCTGTTTTTAATACCCATTGCAGCACTTACAGCTTACAGTAACACGGGGTATATGCATACAGACCAAACTGACGAAACAGACACAAACTAAAGACACAAACTTTTTTTTGATTGATATTCAGCTTACAATGCATTAAATCCTGACAAGCAACGAACGCAAAGGATACCGATCTTCTTTACTTTTGCTGTTCGGTTTCTAATTTCTTCTTCTTGTCGGAAGGGGGGGGTATATCTCCTTGAGCCACTTCAACATTTGGCTATGCGTTTTAGCATTATTTTGCATTGTAGGTTTTGGACATGATACTTGAATATCGACTTGTCTATTCCCTTTACCTAGTTTAGCAATTAATCTTATCAAACAAAGGGCTTAAGGACTTTATTTTATCTCCCCCAATTGCTGACTAACTAACTGACTTTAGCCCAATTGACAGCAGCAGCTTCAATGATGTCGGCTTCTATTTTTGTTGTCTCTTTGTCTTCTTTCTTTTTGCTCAATTCTTTACATTTTGTTCCATTTCAAAAAAAAGGGTTGGAAAATTAATTAAAACGGAATCTCAATCAATTTCTCGCACATTATCCCAACAGCTTAATCATGCCTAAATCACACCTTAATTGCTATACTTCATCAAGGGTATTCCATTGGTTTTTTTTGTTGTTTTGTTTTTGTCGTCTTCGTTTTTTTTCTTTTCTTTTCGCTCTGACATTTTTATCAAAATGCTTTTTGGATGGTGACCCGCAAACAATGGAAATTATGAAAGCAAAAAAAAAAACGGAGGTCCAACCAAATGTTTATTGTATTTTTGAAGTGTTGACAGGACCCCAGGTATACACTCACTCTTGCCCCTCCTCTTGGCAAGAGGTTCGTTTTTTGTGTTGCAGCAGCAACGGCAGCAATCATGCCATTCTGCTGCTGTCAATAAAAATGTACCCCCAAAACACAGAGCAGGAGCAGGAGCAGCAGCAGGAGAAGGAGCAGGAGAAAGACTGTCAACATTTTGCAGTTATTTTATCTCTGCTTTCAACCCCTCCCCTTCTGTCTCCTTCCCTCAGCATCACCATTGACCACCTCCGCTTGGCCAATGTGTCCCCAAACGACAATGTCATAAAAGTGCAGATGCAGGTTGCAGGTGCAGAAATGTTTTTTTTTCGCCGTATTTTTTTTTTTTTTGCTGATGTCCCCACGATTTCCTTTACCATTTCCATTCGTTTTTTTTTGTTTAGTTTTAGTTTTATTTGTTTTTGGGGGGCATTTGACTTTTTGCTACACACTCGAACACTCAAACACACACACACACACACACACACACACACGCACACACAACTAGTCATAGTATACATTTCGACATACGCACTGTTGCATTTTAATTAAGGGCCAAAATAGATTTTTGCACTAAAAACACAGCAAAAACCAATTAAACCAAAGCAACCAAAAGCGAAAATAGCAGAGCGAGAGAAAACGAGAGAAAGAGAGAAGCCTAAAATAAAATGCAATTACAGGGCAAAATGGCGAAATGGTGCCACTAAATTAATAGCCAGACATCGCGGCGTATGCGTAATGTGAGATGGAAGGGGAAATTGTGTCAGATTTGCCATCCCCCTCCCCCCACTCTCTCCTTACTCTCTTTTGTTAGGCCTGCTGCAGCGCCTAAGCGCAACAAAGGGCCACACAATTTGCAGCGTTAATGTCCTGGCTTAGGGTTTTGTGCTGCGGCCGGGTCCCAGGACCTTGCAAGTAATTGCAATTGACGATGGGGTAGTAGCAGCAGCAACCTGAAACTTGCAACCAGCAAGCAGCAACTGCAGCAACCAGCATCAAACCCATTCATAAATGCATTTCACGTGTCGCGGTGTCGGCTTAGGCCCTGGATCAGGTGAGGGAAACTAACAAGGAAACAATTACGCGTGCCAACTGAAATGAGGTAAGGTGCCAGTTGGTAATGGCAAAAGGGGGGTGAGCCGACACACACACACAGAGAGAGAGAGAGAGAGAGGAGAAACCGTAGAAACCGTAATGTAACGGTCCGTGAGGTATCCGCAAAACACGCAGTACTATCTACTTAATGAGCAAATGAAGTCGATTAAAGGTGTGTGTGTGTGTGTATGAGTGTGTCGTGGTATACCTCTCTACTTACTCTTTCCCTTGTTTCAACCAACATTTTCCCTTTTCTTAAATACTGTGACTTAGTCTGTGGCTAGGTGTGTGTGTGTGTGTGTGTGTGTGTTCGTTCGTGACATTCGCAAGTTGAAATATGAAAAATGTTGATTACTATTGGCCCTAGATACTACGAGTAGAGCTCAGCGCAAAATGTTATATATATATATATGCTTAATGGATGGCATCTGGGGAGGATAATGCAAAATGCCATTGAATGTAACTGTGTGTGTGTGTGTGTGTGTGTGTGTGTGTGTGTGTGTGTGTGTGTGTGTGTGGCAGGGATATGCATAATGCAGGGATATAACTTAGTTAGGTTTGCACAAGAGGCAACCAAACGGGGTACAGAGCGACAGAGAGAGAGGGAGAGAGAGAGAAATTCAACTGTCATAATACGCAACATGCAATCGCTAAGGGAAAATACAGTTAAGTTTTTCATTAAATGCAAAGTATTTAAAAGAAAAATAAGACTTTAACATTTATCCACAATTTCTCTTATAAATTCTCCAACGCTTTGCCCAAATTTTCAGTCATTTATGAAAACTATAAATAGACTCTAAAAATTTAAGTTTATATTATTCTCACACATTATTCAAGACAATTAATCTATATACAATGGCAGCCAATTAATTTATTTTCAGAATTCATTTTTCAAATCAATTGGAAATGCTATTACTTAATAAGGTATATGAAAGAAAGTAGATCGAAATTTCCCCTTTGCAAGAGATGTTAATTATTAATAAAATTAGTCAAATTTATTTAGTGTTTAATACCTACTTGAAGAAAGAGATGGAAGATTACCAAAAAGAGAGTAATTCTTTTTAAAGTTAAAATGAATAATAGATTTTGCATTTGCCATTTCCCAATTAATCATCAATCAATTGATTTGGTTCTTTAAAATGTTGTTTCCCCATTCAAATGCTGGCCTTTGGCCTTTGGTAAATACAATTGAAGTAGATAAATTCCATTCATCTGGTTTTTCTTCTATTTTTTTTTGGTAGAAGCTAATAAATTTTTACCATATGGTAGATTAAAATGTTGGGGTTTCACTTCTTTAGTTTAAAATTTGATGAAAATTTCTATTTTGCATTTTGCGATTTTGCATTTTCCATTTTCCATTGAAGTTGAAGCCAATTTAATCTCTTGGCTAAAAGAGCGTAGCAACATTTATGCATGAACCTAAATTATTTCTAATCAAATTGATCAATGGATAAGAAAAACTAGGCCATTTTTCCAGGCAATTTGGCAACAACTTTTCTATGAGCATTTCTGTATGAATGTGTGTGTGTGTGTTTATTTGTGTGTGTGTGTGTGTGTGTTTGTTTGTGTGCATTTGTGTTTAATTGCTACTCCCTGTTGCAATTTAAAATGTTCACTTTTCGGACTTTAATTGTGCATTCTGGAGACTGGTTTGGCCTACGGTAAGCCTATTTGATTAAATGCGCCCGAAAATCTAGCTACCAAGAGGGCGAGACAGAGAGGTAGAGTGAAGTTAAAGTGGTGTGTAGAGGAGATGTAGATAGAGATAAATAGAGAAAGAGAGAGAGAGAGCGAGAGAACGAAAAGGGGAGATAAAGGCCACAACTCATTTAACTGTCATGCACTAAATAACGGCACTGTAAATCTGCATGCCACAATGTGCATTTGCCTGTACACATACTTACGCATGCCTCTCTGTCTGTGTGTGTGTATGTGTGTGTGTATGAAGCTTATGTCCTTACATTATGTATAGACATGCATCAGTACACTGAAGCAAAAATTGTGCAACTTACTTAACTAACCAAGACAAAAGTGTTTCTTCTCTTTCTGCCTCCGCCTCAATCCGTCCAGCATAAAGATCATTCTGTGTCTATATTAAATTTTAGGTTTGATATATTGTTGATGTATGCTACTCTGACTTAGCTTAAGGACAAAATTTAAAAGTTTTCTCAAAATCCTAAATCATTTTTCAAAATAGTTTATATATATTTACATATAACAAATCTAAATAGGGTCTTCAATTAGTAGCTATTCTGGGGCAGTGTTAAATCAGAGCAAATTTTCCCCCTAAAGTATGCAATAGGCAAACAAAAAATGAAATTCTTGAACGTTGAACAACTGAAAGAGCTGAAAAGGTGCTTTCGTGACAATTTTTTGTTTTTTTTTTTTTAATTTTTTTATTATAGAAATTTTTATCACAGGCTAGTATCCTTACTACCTAATATTCAACTTAATCTAGTCAGAAATTTACATTTATTTTTAGAGAATTTTTTTTTAGGTCGTGTTAATTAACATGCTTTTTTTTTATATAAGGACATTTGGTTTAGTCAAGATCCTATTAGCAGGTCTTGAGGGTGGTCTTTCGTAACAAACATTATTAAAAGAGCTCACTAACTTAATTTTGCAGCTGTCAATTGCATACTTTAGGGATCAAATTTTCATTATTCATCATTTTACTTACTTTCGGTTGGTGTTATGATAACGCCTTCTGCGTTAACCCATTCTTTTATGATGTTACTACCTATTGATGGGCAAATAAGTTTGAATTTATGCTGAAAACCTTTATATTTAAATCTTTACAGCAAATTCGTCTGGAAAAGTTATTAATACGCGTTATGCCTAGTCATATTTCTTTAAGTGTAGACGTTTATAATGAGATGACATGACATATAATGAGGTGCACACTAACTGCTCATGTTTGTGTCGCTTTCTGTCTTTCTCTCTCTGTGTGTGTGTGCGTGTGTGTGTGTGTGTGTGCATTTTGATGGCAGCGACTAATTGCACAGATGCCAACGATTCGAATTCAATTATTTAGGGAATTTCATTAATATGAAATTAGTTGAACGTGCCAAGGGCAACACTTAATGCAGCGGCAGCAAGACTCTTCAGTTTGCTATCTCTCTCTCTCTCTCTCTCTCTTTGTCTCTCTCTGACTCTCTCTCTCTTTCTCTCACTCTCCATGTTGCTCTCTGAAGGAGAATACACACATTCACATATATATATATTTTTTGGTCGCCATAAATATTAAAGCGCCATATGAGTACAAATATCACGCATACCACATGTTGTCCGCAAGCCACTGTATGACCTGACACACAGGTAAAAACAGGCAGCAGCAGCAGGTAGCAGGTAGCAACTTTGTTGTCCCTGGCATAAAGTTTGTTTTATGTAAGTTTTATTATTGTTGTTGTTGTTGTTGTTGTTGTTTAAGTACAAGCAACAGCAGCCAACGTACGGCTGAAAAATCGAAGATGTCCAAGGCGGCTAACCGCCAAATGACCGCAACTGCAAGGATTGCCGTCTCTCCTTTAGTTTCTTTTTGGCCCTTTTTTTTGTACAAATTGCAATGTGTGTAAATTCACACACACACTGATAGAGAGAGAGAGAGAGTCACACTTCACCCCGCGCCATACTCCGCCCGGATATAAAGTCAGCCCTGACAGACGACAGCGGCCGTGTTGGTCATATTTAATGTGTGGCTCTGGCAACAACTGCTGCTGCTGCTGTTACTGTTGCTGCATCTCTTCCTACACCTCCTACACTCCTACACCTCCACCACCACCACCTCCTCCTCCTCCTTCTCCTTCTGCTTCTCCGTGCTGCTGCATTTTTTATGCACCCACATTTCCACAGCTGCTGGCAGGCAGTTTCGTTGCTTTCCTTTTTTTTTATTTCTTCTTTTTTGGTTTTATTATTATTTTTTGTTGTTGTTGCAACCCGTTGCAGGTGTCGGAGCTTGCACAAAATTTTGTGGCTTTGATTGGCCCTTTTTTGGGTGGAGAGAGGGAGAGAGCGAGAGGGAGAAGGGTGACGGGGGGGTTTTTCCATTTTATTTTTTTTTTGGTTGGCTGCAATTTGAGCAAAAGTTATAAATGAAGTTTAGAGTGTTGGGGCAGCTCATAAATCTGTCAAATTGCGGTATGTTGCATTATGTGCCAAGCAAATCCTCAAGTAATTTTAACATGCTAAATAGATTTGGTGTGTGTGGGTGTGCCACACCCCCAACCGTCATACGTTTGCCCACTTTAACCAGCAATTTGGCATTTTTATTTGCTTTTCCTATGCGGCGGCACACACAAACGAAAAATGTAAATAATATAAAAATCGCATGATGTACTGAATGGGGAGTGAGAATGAAAGAGAGAGAGGGAGAAAGAAGGAGGGAGAGAGAGAGAGAGATAGAGAGATAGAGCTAGAACCAAAAACCGTAACTGAAACTGGAACTGAAATGCTACCAAAATGTGTGCCGCACACAAACTAAAATACGACGAGAAGAAGAAGAAAAAACAAAAGACGACAAAAGGGGATGGGGCAGGGGGGAAGCGGGGTATAGCCACACATGGCAGTGGTAGTAAAAACCAACAAATAAAAGCGAACAAATAAAACTAAAGCAAAATAACAAGCAATGCGCGCTATTTACTAAAATTTTGCATATAAAATAAAAAATAAAAACCATAGAAAAGCAACGGAAAACCCAGAGAGAGAGAGAGAGAGAGAGAAAAAAACACCAACAAAAAAAAAACAAAAAACACAAAGAAAGAGAAATGCTTTAGAAAACTGAAAACAAAAAAAATGTTTTGTTTAATAAATTATTTACTTCATTGCATTTTAAACGAATTGTTTATATAATACAGCTTTGATAGGCCGTTAGAGAATTTTAGTTGGCGCAATTTAAATGTGAAATCGATTGCTTTTGGAAGAAGAAGAATCAATTAGAATACTAAGTTTGGATCGTTTTTTTAAAAAGAACTTTTAGATACTCAAACCAAACTTACTAAATTTATTTTAAAGTAACTTTAAAACAAAATCTCTGATTAACCGATGGAAAATTTACTTTAAAATGCAGAGTACAGATTAAGTTTCTGGCATGCCTTATGGCTGCGCTGAGAAAAAAATATTGCTAGATTGTTTAGGTTTTTTCGTTTTTCTACTGATATTCACCGCCTTTGTGTACTTTTGTGGTCTGTGTGTGTGTTGTGTGTGTGTGTTTGTTTTTTTCTTTTAGCCAAAGCCACTAGTCTCTCTCTCTAACTCTCTCTGTCTCTGTTTGTTTCTCTTTCTCGATGTTCGATGTGTGTGTGTGTGTGTGTGTGTGTTTCTTTCCCTATATATGGTTAGCGATTCGTTTGGTTAGCAATAAAATCTACTATCTACTGCAAAACAAGAACCGAGAGTCGCATTGTTTACCGCAAAAGACGAACAATAAAAATTTACAACCGACCCCAACCCAAAACAACCTCCAAAAGCAGCTCGCTCTCCTTCCTCCCTTCCCCCCAATTTCCATTACTTTAACAAAAAACCGTAGAAAAACCGCACGAAGCGGCAAAATGAGCAGCGGTGGCGGCAACCGAAAAATACAGGAACAACACCAACAACAACAACAATAACGACAAAAGCAACAACAAAAAGAGGAACTCAATAAATTGTCATGCAGTAAAATGTTGTAAAAAGGAAGCAAATCGTAAGCGACTTTGTTTTCCTCGCAACGTAAGGGCGAAAAAAAAGGCTGAAGTGAAAAAGAGAAACTATAGCATACATAAAGGGGCGCACGTAAAATGCCAAGAAAGTAGCAAAAATGGCAAGTGGAAGCGTGAAAGAGGCAAGAAGTAAGAAGCATGCCACGTGGCATGCAGATACCCAGGCTAAGCCCTCTGTCTCTCTCCCTCTCTCTCTCTCTCTCTGTGGTTGTGAGCCTCTATGGGTGTATGTGTGTGTGTGTGTATTGGTGCATTGTCTGACCGAAAATCACATGTTCTGTTGTACCGGGAAGGATGTGATTTAAGTTGCAACTACACCAACAACAACAGCAACAGCAGCAGCGACACCGCAGACCAAGTGACATTTTGGCATTTTGAACTTGCTTGCCTCGTCTACTAAATTTTTCATGCCTCCCTTTTGCCTGCTGCCTGCCTGCTGCTCGCGACACATAAACTTGGCTGCCTTGTAAATTAAGGCGGTTCACTTTATTGGCCAACTTGTTGTAGCTGGTTTTTTGTTGCTGCTGTGTTAGCTGGCTTCATTTGGCTTTCACATAAATGGTTGCTTAGCGTGGCAGAGCTTGCCTCTAACCCACACCACACACAAACCCCCACCCCACTCCCGCCACACTCCAGTCTGCCACCATACCAACCCCAATCCCCTTTTTCATTCAGGCCTCAACCTTTTAAGTGTATTAATCCCTTTTTATATGCGCCAAAAACCAAAACCGAAACCCACAACCAAACCAAAGCACAGTATATGCTGCTCTCGTTTCTCGTTTCTTGGAGGCTCGTTTTGTATACAAATTGCATTAAAGTTGCATAAGTGCACATGGTTTTAATATTTAATTTTTGGCAAAGGGGTTTTTCCAAACACCCCCCAAAAAAGAAGAGAGAAAAAAAAAACAAAAACAAAATGCCAAACAAAATCCAGTACAGTACAAGAAATAATGAAAAAAAAAAAAAAAAGATCGCGAAAATTTCAATGCGATTTGATTCGAAGACTTTGTACCCTCAGGTAGAGAGAGAGAGAGAGAGAGAGAGAGAGTGATAGGAATTTGGAACGATTTAAAATTTAATCTCTAATTACAACACATCTCATTAGTCAAATGGTTTACGTGGCGTATGCGTAATAAGCAGCATACACAAATCGTAGCATACTTTTTGGGGTCATCGTATTTATTTAGCATTTTCGATAAATTTCTAATTTTAGTTTGTCACAATTTCACAGGACTGACACAATTTAGATATGCGGATCAGGAATATATATATGCCATTAACTTTTGATTGTTGTCTGTTATGCCCAACTAAGTGCAAAAAGGGTAGCATAATAATATTTGCTTTGCCTTTTCGTATTTGCTGCTGCTTTTGCTCCGCCCGCTGACATCTACGCTTAATAATATCCCTTTTATACCTTCTCTTCTCTTTTTGTTTCAACGCCTTTTCTTCTTTTTTTTTTTTTTTTTCTTCTCACTTGGAAAACAAAAGCGCAGCGGCATCTTTTGTCGCTGTCGTTGTCGTGATTTTGCCAGTTAAGCCCGTCCAGAGCTAGACAGAGACTCCTCCAAGCAAATGGAGATAAAATTTGCTCTGGCAAAAGTTGAAAGGAAGCGACAAAAAATAGAAAAAAAAAACAGGCAACTAAAACTAAATAAAATAGAGAAATAGAAAATAAAAGCAAAGTGCAGCAAAAGTATTTACAAAGCGTTATCATGCTGCTGCTGCTGCTATTGCTGCCCTCTGAACTCTCAACTTTTGCCTTTTCCCCTTTCCCGTTCTTGCTGCTGCTGCATCTACTTCTGTCTTTGCCTCTCCCTCTCTCTCTCTGACTCTCTCTCTCTCTATCTCTGTCTCTTCCATCTTCATCTGTCTGTCTCTGACTCTCTGACCAAAACACATTCGCTTGTTTATTTTTGCCGCTGGCATTCGCTTCTCTAATTTCTGATGCTTTGCAGTTTTTATATAGTTTAAATAAAAAGGCGCTTAAGCATGCGATAGAGTGTAATAGGGGAGGAATGCGAAGGGGAAGCAAGGGAGATGGGCTTGAAGGAGGTTTGAAATTGCTAGATATTGTGTGTTAAGGGGGCATATCTAGGCGACAGCAGCTGCTGCTCCTTTTGCTGCTAGCCATTTGGACAGTGAGACTCGTAATGAGAAAATATGTGCAGCAACAGAGATAGAAAAAGAGAGAAAGAGAGAGAGAGAGAGTGAGAGTAAAACGAGTAGAAAAATTTAATGTCTAATCTAGTTGATGAAATAAAACCCCTTTTACTTTATTTTCGGTTGAAGTTTTCAAAACATTTTATTTTGTTTCATTGTTTTTTTGTTGTTAGCTAAAATTGTAATAACTTTCATTTTTTGAGCTGTTGTGTGAATGCAAATTTTTAATTATGCATAAGTTATATACGAAATTTAATTGTTGAAAATATTAAAAGACTTTTAAGATGCTCTCGCTGCAAACTTATCAATGCAAATACTTCAAGGCTAATTGCCCTCTGCCAATGGTATAAAAAGTTGCAAAGTTAACTTTGTTTTCAGTTATCTAATGATCAGACAATAATTTATTTCATTAAAATGCTCAAACCGTAAACTGAAATTACCTTATATTTAGCTTCTTTAATTAACTTCTGAGTCCTTCTTTTTGGTTCCCGCTTTTGGCCCTTCAAATGAGCTTACTTCTTAAGACAAGATCAGAATATTTTCTGAATACTATTTGTAGATCAGTAAATAGAGACTTCTACAGTGCTTATCATATTTATAAACCCACTTTTTCAAATGGACATATTCCCTTAAAATCCCTTTCAAGAAAAATCTTTGATTCGAAAATAGAGAAAATACGGCCCTTTTCTTAATCAGATAATTGTTTTCTAAAGCCAATTTCTTAAAAATGATCTAATTTACTTAATTGCAATGTCTGTAAATCCAAAATTCTGCTCCACACTTAATTAAGTCAAATATGCTACAGTGGGCTATAATTATGATACACAAAAATGCAAGCAAATATGCGAGTTAACGGTTCTTTCTTGGTTTTCGATAAAAGAACACAAATTGCATTAAATTGAAATGAAATGTATATGTACTTCTGTCAACAAAGTTCAAAATTAAAAAGCTGCTGGGTGGGTTATAAATATGATAAGCACTGTACTTACATTTTCATACTAAATGGTCTTGCCGGTTTTCTGTTGAAAAGTTGGTCAACAAAATTTTAAGCAAATGGAATATTGGAACTTGTTAACATTTACAGAGGGTTGAGCGGGGAGGGCGATGCTGACTGCTTGGTTAATTTTTCGCTGGAAATGCGGCAAATGAATGAGCGGCAAGTCAGTCGCATTGCCATGCAAATTTCAAGGCAATTAACTCGTAAATTTACAAATTTCAGTATATCCGGCAGACTGCCTTTCCTGCCTGCCTGCCTGCCTGCCCCGGGGTGCCTCTTTAAAACTCATCCAGCTTCAACTAGAGATTCTCCAGTTTGGTGTGGTCTGGTCTTGTCGTCTGGTTCTCTATTTACCTACTATTATTTTGGTTCTCTCATCTGCTACTTAATTCCCATTTGTTTTTTTACGAGTTTGGGCATCATTTTCAGCTTTTCCTTTTTTTTTTTTGTGTTGTTGGTTTATTTTTTTTTTTGGCAAATTTTAAAGCTTTTTTGTCGTCAAGTAAGGGTGATGCGTTGGGATGTGGCATAGGAGGGAGGGTGGGGAGGAGGGTTAGAAGACATTAAAACTAGCTAAACATTTTATAACTCAATTAAAGTGAGCTAAGAAGCTTGGGCAAAAGCAGAGAGCCAATTAAAATGAGCAGACGACAGGCCAGCTGATTAACCTTGGCTATGCGAGTGGGGCATGTTTTGTGTGGGTGGGTGTGTGGGGTTTTTTTGTGGCGACGCTCCTGCAAGTATGCAAGACCAAGCCCAAGTGACCGTCGCCAGGTCACGTTGTCGTCGCCAGCGTAATGGTAATTGTGATTGTATTTGTGCGAGTGCAGCAGCAACTGACGTCATTGCTCACACACCACGCCCCCTTGGCACACTAAGAAGGTAGGTGGAAGGTGGGCGTGGCGGGTTGCCACGGTAATTGTGTGCGCTGGCTCTACGCTTCGGTTGGCAATATTGTTATGACCAAAAAACCAGGTCACAAAGGACTTCCTCCCAGCCCCTCCCCTCTTCTCTCTCACTCTCTTCTGCTCCTGCTGTTGTTATCGCCTTTCCTTTTTTTTTTTTTTTGCTTCTTGGCCTCAGCATTTCAGCCCTGAACGCGCGCATATTTTATTTGATTTTTTTATAAAAACGCATAATTTAGAAAAGCGCAAAAGAAGAGAATTTCAATGCAAAGACGCCAGAGAGAATACAGCGAACAGCGGAGGAGAGAAGGTGGAGGGGGTGGGGGGGAGGGGTCAGAAGGAAGATGGGGAAGACGCTGAAGAAATCCTTTGGCCAGTTGCAGGATTTTCCCTTTCTAGTAGTAGTAGAATTTTTTTTTTTTCACTTTTTGCTATTTTGCATTTAATATTTATGCCATTTTTGCTCTCCCTCTCTCTCTCTCTCTCTCTGTCTTCATCTTCATTTTCATCTTATTCTCTTTCTCACTCTCTCTCTTTCTTTTGCAGAGGAATGCATCAAATTCCAAACTCAACGCTGCGACTTGTCGACTTGACTATGCTACAATCCCTGACCAGGCCCAGTCATGGCTGCTGCTCAATCTGAATAATTAATGCAGTTTTTGGTAAGTGCATTTGCCCAAGAGTTTTCCCAGAGTTTAGTTTAAGTTCAAGACGGCCCAAACCAGCCGCCTGGCTGGCTGGCTGGCTGACTGACTGACTGATGGATAGACGTTTAGATAAACAAAGAAACAGCCACGAAGAAGCAACCAGAAAAAGACGTTTACATAGATGAGGGGCAAAGAGAGAGGAAAAAGTTGAGCAACTACATAACTCAAATCGCTGGCCATTTAATTTAAATTCTTCAGCCAAAAGAAAAAAGCCTGACAAATGAAGAGTTCGAAAATGCTTCAGTGGGCGTGGCTCGGCTCAGCTCAGTTCAGCCCTCGCCATCGCCATCGCCATTCCCAAATGGCTCATGCATAAACCAATAAACGACATTTTTGCTCGCTCAGATTCTTATAGTGTTTTTTTTTTTTTTTTTTTTTTTTTCGTTTTTTACTTGATTCAGCTTAAGCTTGAGAGTTTCAGGCTCGTTCAGCAAGCGTTTTCGCGCACCGGATGCGGAAATTGTACAACAACAATGGCAACAAAATGGCTGAGCAACAGAAAAAAGAAATGGCGTTAGCGTCACCTACTCACCCACCCACCCCACACCACACACACGCATTCACCCCTCAAAGTGGCACACACAATATCGTGTCCACTATTTTCACACATTTGTATGGCTTGTCAGGCAGGTTGGCTTAAGGATACGTGAACGTGAACGCACAGGCGGGCAGCTAGATGGCCATTATTTTGGGACATTTTTTTTTTTCCATCTCTCTCTTTGCACTATCTCAACCGTGCGGCTTGTTGGGTTCGTTGGGCACTCAATCTATGATCTTTTGCCTATATTAATCGGCGGTTATAATGCAATTACTTAACAATTTATCTAATCAAATTTAGGCAACAAAAAATTTATTGAAAATCTTTTGTTTTCCTTTTTTAAAATTGTTGTAAAAAATTTTGTTATCGATTTTATCGAAAGTTTCTTCACTTTAGTTAGGGTATCTGATAACTTGGTGTTCTTTACCTTTTTAGTTGTTGTTATACTTATTGTTGTCGTTGTCGTTGTTGTTGTTGTTGCGTGTTATTTATGTATGCGTTTACTTGCTTTATCTTAATGCTGTCTTGATACAACATTTTCATCGTCGTTGTCCTCGTCGTCGTTGTTGTCGTTGCTTAAGTCTTGGCTTGTTGCTGTTGCTGTTGTTGTTGTTGTACATGCTTATTGATGTTGCTGCTGCTGCTGTTGTTGTTGTTGTAATTGTTGTTGTCGTTGTCGCACTGCTTATCCTTATCCACAACATCGTGCTTGTAGCTCGTTTTTCGTTCTCTTCTCTTCATCGTCCTTCTCGTTTGCCTAAGTTTTCATTTGCTTCTTGTCGTCTTCATCTTCATCTTTGCCTTTGGCCCTTCTCCTTTTTCCACTGGTCGTTTGGTTGGTTGGTTGGTTGGTTGGTTGGCTGGCTTTCGGTTCGTCGTTTGTTTTGTCATTCAATTCAATGAGGCTAATGTCCGTTGAGTTTTGCACCGCACCTACAGTTCGTGCTTGTTGTTGTTGCTGTCTGGTCTTGGTCTTTCTCTCTCTCTCTTTCTGTCTCTGTCTCTCTGTTGCTGTCTCTCTTTCTTGTTAGCTAGCTTAGCCTGGGCCAGCCTGGGCTCTTCTGCGTCCATTGCTTCCTCCTGCTGTTGTTGAAGTGCCATTAAGTTTAGTTGTCACTTAGCCTCTTTTGCTTTTATATGCGCCTCGTTGTCCGTTTGTCCACTTTGTCGGTTGTCGTCTGTCGACTGCTGCTGCTGCCGACCATTTTCTGTTGCTGTTCTTGTTGTTGTTGTTGTTGTTATCCTTTTGGCTTGAATGTCTTAAGCCGCCTAATGCCATGGCCATAAAAAGTCCAACTAATGCTTTAAAGTGTGACACACAAACATGGCTAGCTAGAGCAACAGAGATGGCCAAAGAGCGGCCAAGAATCAAATAGAAATTGATGCCTAAATATGGCGCAATTTTTGAATTAAAATACACAATGTAAAACCAATGCAAAACTTTCCACTTGCAGCAAAGCAAAGAGTTACATTTTTAGTATAAAAATTCAATTGATAGAAATGAATTCATGGCATTTCATTTTTTATTTATTGTCAGTTAGATTTAAAGATTTAAGTGGAGCAAAATGAAGTGGATAACTCGACCTGATATTTTTTGGAATGTTTCGCTTTAGTTGCTTTTGGCCAAAAATAAATTTCAGTTGAGAAAACAGCCAAATGGCCAACACTTTTCCCCCTACCGCAAGCTTTCTACTTGCTTCTCTCGGTCTATGCCAGTTTTTCTTGTCGTTTGTGACTCTTGTTCACTCTGTCTATGGGTGTGCTTTTTTTTTTTTTGTGGTGTCTCTTCTTCTTCTTCTTAGTTGCTTGTCTCCTCTCTTATCGCATTGCTTTTTATCGATCGTTTTGCGTGTAGTCGTTGGTCGTTGTCTTTTGTCGTTTGTCTGTTTGTCTGTTTTGATTTTCAGCTTTAAACAAGTCCATCGTCATCGTCAGAGACTTTACTCCTTTTTTTTTCGGTTTTATTTTTTTTTAGTGTTGTTTTTATTTTGATTTTTTTTATATGCTGCTTGTTTCTGGCCAGAAGAGGCCAGGACAGAACAGAGTAAGACTGGCTAGGCCAGGCCAGGCCAGGCCAGGGAATTGCGTGTTAATTTTCACACAAACACTGAGAAACGAGGCTGAAAGAAAAAGCGGCAGCGGCAGCGTCGTCCTCGTCGCATTTTGGTGCTTTGCGGTTTTTTGTTTTTCGTTTTTCCTCGCTTCTCCTCACCAAATACAGAACATAGAGAACTGAGGCGAGGTGAAGAGGAGGAGCAGCAGCAGCAGCATGTTTGGTGTGGCTTTTGTTTAAATATTTGCATTTTTATTGTTGTAGTCGAGGTTTTTTGTTCGTTGCTTGCTTGCCTCGTTTTCCTTTGCTTCATTAGCCAGTTGGCCGCAATTGCTGTTGACACAGGCTTTTTGGCTATATCCTTTTGATATCCATCGCATTCCCATACCCACCATACCCATTCACCCCAAACCCCCCATCCATCCACAGACCATTCCATTCCATTCCTTTCTGCCCAGCCAATTGTGGGCAAAAGTTCATCTAAATTAAGTGCAAACCATTTTCAATTAACTTTCGGCGCAAAAACTTGCAACTCACAAAAATGCAAAAACTTTTTCGTGCACCAAAACAACAACAACAACAACAACGGCAACAGCAACAGCAACAGCAACAACAACAAACAAGCAAGCAAGCTAAAAAAAAAAACCAGAAGAAATGTTGCAAAAAACAAAAACTTTTCACTTGTAAATGCCTCTGTTGCCGATGAATTTTCATTACGTTGCAAAATATTTTCTTTCAATTCTTTACACATTTTTTCGTCCTTTTTTCTTTGTTATTGTTGTTGTTGTATGCATATACTCTAACAAAGTGGAGACGTAATGCCTATGACAAAAGAAAATTGATAAGCAAAAAAGAATTCTTTGAGTCCAACTCAAGCCCAAAACTAAACAAGAAATCTTGTTTAAGGGTATAAAAAATTCGTTGATTTCTTATTTTCTCTTGTTTGTTTTCTCTCTCTCCCTCTCTCTTTCTCTCTCTCTCTCTCTCGTATTTGTTGTCGAACAAACTAGCAAAACAACAAAGAAGAAGAATCGAAAAACAAAGTTAAACTGCAAAACATATCAAACTAACTAACAAAATACTCGTACGTACAACAACAACAACAACAACAATACCAACCACTACAACAACAACAACTACAACAATAGCAGCAATAAAAGCATAATTTATAGCATAGTCGTCTCTGACTTTCAATACGATTTTGCACACTTTAATGAATGGGAAACGAACAAATGCATTTAAAATCCAACAGCAATAACAACAAAACGAACAAAAACTGGCCAAAAGGGTAAACCGGGAGGGGGGATGGGCATTTGTATGGGGTTTGAGAAGAAATAGGGGTAAGCGGATTGCTTGTGCAAATTTCAAGTTGTCAATTTATGATTATGGCACCTCATGAACTAAACCAAATTTTACGGCAGTTGACGGGGGGCTTAGGAGGGGAGAAGGGCTGTGAGTAGGGAGGCATGGTCTATGTTGGTGGCAGTGCCGAAGAGAGGCAAAATGTAAATTATATTGTACAACGTCGACGAAATGAAACTCAAGCGTATAACAAGCAAATTTGCATGTGCGGCAGAGGGGTGGTGGGGTGGGGGTTAGAGTTAACGGCTGGGTTAGCGGCTACAAAGAGAGAGAGACAAGAGAGAGGAGAGAGAGGAAATGGTTGGGCGGTGGAGAGGGCTAGAGAAGCTAAGTTCGAGTGTGGCTGCCAATTTTAAACTTGGCTTTCATTTATGTTGTTGCTGTTGTTGTTGTTGTTGTAGTTGTGGTAGCTGCTGCTAGCTTGTTACATTTAACGCTTTTTAACGCCGAATTGACTCACTCACTCACACACACGCATACACCAATATCTAACACACACACACACATTTGCCCATGTCCTGTGCCTGTTATGCAAATGAGAATCGCGATTCGCTCTTACTCCTGCAATCAAATATTACGTATACGACTACAAGTACGGGCAAGTCAATGCCATTGACTCGTCGTCTATAAAGTGGAGTTAAGTTGAAGTTTCGTGGTGTTCGAGCGCTCGAGTTCGAGTTGCTGCTGCTCTGGCAGTAGAGCAAAGTAAACTGTCAATTTGAAGTTGTTGTTAGCTGTTGTACAATTTTGCCCACTCCCCACGCATCCCATTATTATCATGTTGAAAAGGTACATTGAATTACGACTAGGCTGAAGCGTTTCAAAGAAAGAACAGAGACAAAAGATTTTCAATTGATTAATAGACTCAAATTTAAAGCATTTAGTTGAACTCCTTTTTTGAAGTATTTTCTTTTATTTTTAAATTAATTTATGAAATTTATTGAATCCACTTTACTCCTATGGGAACCTAAAAATGTTTTCTTTCTTTAGGCAATTTAAATTTAAAATGAAAATACTTAAAGCAACTATTTGACTGAACAAAAAGTCATTTTCACTTTAGTTTTATGTGATTAATATTGGCTTATTTAAAGATCAACTCCTTTTTGCTTGTTGTCTTATATCAAGAACTAATTGCACGTTTGTCTGTCTGTGTGTGTATTGTGTGTGTGTGTGTGTGTGTGTGTGTAGTTTCTTTCTGGTTAACTTTTTCATTACTCCATAAGAGAGAGAGAGAGAGAGAGAATAAAGTTCTTATATTATCTTTCCCATGGCTTAAATTAAAATGAAATTTGCCTTTTATAGTGCTCTGTCTGAATATTGAAATGAACTGCCAACGCTAGGTGGCTCTTTTATGACCTGCCATATACTTACAAAACGTATAGACATAGCTATAGCTATCATAGTAGTTCAGTTCAAAGGGTAACTTCATAGTCATCTATGGCCAGTCAAGCAGGAGCCGAGAAGGAGGCAGTAAGCAGCAACTACTAACTAGTTGTTGTTGTTGTTATTATTGGTGTTTTGTGTATACGTATTTGTGCTGCTTGTTTGTGTTCGCTGTTCGTTGTTGTCGTTGTCGTTGTCGTTTTTTGGGTATTGTATTTTTGCTGGCTGTTATTTTGTGTTTTTGTTTTTTTGGCAGCGGAAATGTATATGAGTCGTGAGAGCGCTTCTAACAGAGGCAGAGGCAGAGGCAGAGCAAATCGCCTGCTGCTATTACTCCACATTTGGTTGGTATTCATTTTGTAGTAGTTCCACCAGCAGCAAGTGCCATGTGTGGCATTAGCTGGCTGGAGCAGTGGGGTGGATGGTGGGTACGTGGGTAGGTGGAGAGGAGGCATAAAAATTTGATTGTGATTGAAAAGTGTAGCCTACTTTCGGGCGGTCGCATATAAAATGCATGTAATCAAGCGAAATGGCAGCGAGCAGCAGGCCAAATGAGAGAGAGACAGCGACAGTAACAGAGAGAGAGAGAGGGGGGGGGGGGCAGAGGGAGATAGCTGATGGTATGGAAATGCATTTGCATTCTGCCACGCCCATTGGCTATACACAATAATTGAAATTTGATTTGATTTGATTAGATTAGTTTCGATATGGCGGTCACTTTAGATGCCCGCCACCGCAGTCGTTGCCGCTGCCGATACCGGCGCGGCTGCTGCTGCTGCTGCTGCTCTAGTTATTTGCTAAATTAATATCAATTTCAGTTTCGGTTTTGAATATCAATTTTTGTGTCCGATTTCGCTTTTGGCTTTAAATTCATTTATAATTAAGTCAACTGGCCATCCATATTAAAGAAAGTCATTTAATCATACAAAAAGGCCATTACATATAATTGAACTATTTGGTTTTTCATAATTGAAATTTTACGCAGACAATTCAATATTAATTACACACACTGTAAAGAGACAACGGCCACACAGAGAGAGAGAGAGAGTGAGAGAGAGAAACAGGGAGAGAGAGAGAAAGAAAGATGGTTAAATGGAGAAGGTAAAGAAAAGAAAACTGAATGAATCGAAAGTATCCTGCGGCACGTGAAAAATTTAATTAAGTAACTTATTGTTATTTATAATATTATTTGCATTCCTTTCATTCAGACACACACACACACACACAACAGACACACACACATAATACGCAGCATATTTTGCTCTGTCTCTCTTTTCTTTTGTATTTTTATCATTGACAATAATTAAATCAATATTAAATATTTGTGGCTATAAAAAAGAATTCCAATCATACACACACAGAGCAACAAAAACTAAATGTAAAAGCTAAAGAGATGGTTACTGAAGGAAGAAGGAGAGCGGGAAGTAGGGGAGTAGAGGAGTAGGAAATTAATTGAATATTTGCTCACTTTAATGGGGCCAACATATTGATAAATATTGAAAGCCCGAGAGAGGGAACATTTTCGGTCAGAGACAAGGACGAAGACGAGGACGTGGAAGAGGAAGAGGAAGGGGTATTGGTAAATAAATGAAAAATGTGCTGCATTTTCCTCACCTTTTCTCTCTCCCTCTCTCTCTCTTTGGGTTTCTCTTTTCTTTTCTTGCTTTTTGTTGCTGTTCCCCTTCCTTTCCATTTTTGTGTGGAAAAAGAATGCAAAACCACCAACAACAACAACAGCAGCAACAACAACTCACACACACACACTTACACACAAAAGAAGAAAGAATGAAAGAAAAGGGAAAATCGCAAGAAGTGGCAAGGAAAATAAAAAGGAAGCCAACGCACAAATATTGGCTTGGCATTTTTCGTATGAATTATGACTAGCAATGGGTAGGGAATGGGGGGGCCATGGGGCAGCATACAAAGAGGTGGGTGGGGTAGAGGAAGGACGGTGGCCTGACAGTGGCGCAGATTGCCAAGTGCTAAAGGAATTCTCCTTCCAAGAGGGTCCAGTCAATTCGTGGTTGTGCCGGAGAGAGTGCCAGAGCTGAAGAGGTAAAAGATGGTGGAAATGGTTATAAGCGGAAATGGCAACTGATATCTGAACAAATAGTTTTTTTTTTTTTTTTTGTTTTTTTCTTGGCTTTTTGTTGCTTTCAAGTTTTCTTTTCGAGGTGTCCAGGTTACGGTTCGAAAGGGTAGCTAAGGGGTGGTTTGTGGGAAGGCAGGGGGAATTCCACTGATATTAGCATATGCTAAAAAATGTCAGATAATAATAAAGTAGAAAGAGATATAAGAAAAGCAAAAAAAAACAAAAAAGAAAACATCAGTGCCATAACGGAATAGCTAATAAACCGAAAAGGTAATATCAGCGAGCGAGACAGAGACAGAGAGAGAGAGAGAAGAGGAAGAAAGAGATTTGATATAGAAAAAGAAAGGAGAAAAAAAAAAACCAATTCAAGCTTTTATTTGGCCATAACTTGAATAAACTTTTGCACGAATTTTCAGTTCAATTGGATTAATTTTTTGTTGGAAATTTGTCGCAATATTTTAGAAACGAAGACAATTTGTTGAGTAAACTAATGAACATTATTTACCCAGATATTCATAGAACTTAAAACTTTGATATCAAAGAAGACTTTAAGATATATATATATTTTTTTGGGGGGGGTTTCTCTCAACTGTAAGCAGAACAAGCCAAAACTACTTCCAAATTAATCATAGAAAACTGAATAGTTATTTTTTCCATTCAAATAATTGAGATTTTTATTCGACTTGGAACAGTATTCAATTGAGCAATCGATCAAAATAAATATGGCCAATAAATTTGTATTGTGCTTGTGCATAATAATTGAATTTCGTTTTGAGGTTTTTTTTTGTATTCTTTTTTTTCTAAGGTTTCCATTTTGTTATGCATATTGAATCTTTATACATGGCAAGATATAAACATTTGAATTTATTTTATTTATCGGATGAATATCGCCACACAGACACAAATACCCTCTGCCCCTGCCCCCCCTGCTTCGGCCTCTGCCTGCTGCCACCACTCACTTTGAAGCCATACATTCCTCTAAAGGAGCTGAGGACTTTCAATGCTGTTGTTGTTGGCCTCCTTGGACTCGCTTTCTTTTGGCTCCTATGGCAATTGTTGTTGGTTTTCCTTTTACTGACAACATAATAATAAGTTTTCTCTCCATCTCTTTACCTTTACCAAAAACCCCGACGTCTCTCTCTCTCTCTCTCTCTCTGTGTCTTGCTTTCTTTTAAAGGCCAAGCTGCAGTTATTGTTGTTGTGGCTGAGCACAAAAGTTTTGTAGAAAAATATTATGCACGCACATGGCAGACAAGGAAACTGGAACTGGCCCCATAACTGCGTGTGTGTGTGAGTATGTGTGTGTGTGTGTTTGTGTGTGTGTGTGTTGGTGTAATATAACCTTATTCTCCTTTCGCGTGGACTTCTCTTCTCTTTATGACGCTTTATGGCGGCCGCCAACTGTGTTTTTTGCACTCATCGTGTCCTTACACACACTTTAAATTATTTATTTTTACACTTTTGCTGTAACACATTTTAAGTTTTTGGCCTCCACATCAACACCAACACCAAGAACAACCAACAACAACGACAACAACAACAAGCAGCAGGCGGCAGGCAGCAGCAGGCAAGCAGGAGACCGCTCTTTATATTTGCACATGTTCAGGCTCTGCCTCTGTCTCTGCCGCTGCCGCTGCCGCTGCTTCTGCTTGGTCCCAAAACGCCTACCAATAGCCAGCCATCCTTCCACTTTAACCCGCACACTTCACCTATAGCTTCCCCGTTGTCGCCGCCTACTGGCTTTTCTTTTTCAGAAACTTGTAAATTATTTGCCTTTTGCCTTATTCCTTACACATACGCGCACAAATTGTCTTGAGTTTATGTGTTAAACTTTACATCCCCTTGGCCCATTGTATATATGTATGTATGTATGTATGTGTGTGTGTGCCAGTGCGTGTGTGTGTGTGTGTGTGTGCCTGCATGGCATGTAAATGATATGTTCCCTTTGGCCACATCCAACGTCAGCAGATGAGGACAACGATGACGACGACGAGGACGATGAAAAAGAAGAAGTCGAAAGTAAAGAAGAAGACGTTTGAAGACGAGGACATAGTCGAAGACGAAGATGAAGATGGGAACGCGGACGAGGACGAGGACGAGTACGTTGAGAATGATGACGAGGAGACGACTACGACGAGAGCGTCGACGTTGCCTTTTATTGCTTGCCCGCCTTGCTGTGTTCAGCTGTCGTTGCCGTTAAACAAATGAACAACATAAATAATTGCAAAAATACACACACACACACACAACAAGCATTCACACCCACACACACACACACACATAGCTATGCAAATTGAAAATCGCAGCACATACTTAAAGACGCTTTGCCTGCCTCCCTCTTGTTAACCCAAAAATCATTCGAATTGAGATTAATAGTCACTGATTTCTACATACATATATATAGTCTTTAGCCACCGCCCCCTAACCCTTACCCATTTTGGGCCACGCTTTCTATATTTGCCTTTATCCTCTCCATCAATAACTTAACGAAGATTCTCAAGAGCAAAGCTTTGCCAATCGCCTATCGAGAATTGAGAATCGCCAATCACCAATCACCACTCGACACTAATTGCCACTGAACACCCTCAACAAGCAGCCAAGTAGTAAGCTCTTCTGACCTGGCTAGGGCCATCCACTTAGGATATTGTTGTTGTTGTTGTTTGTTATTTGCTGTCTGATAACAACAAGCCCGCAATCCAAAATCAAAGCCCCATTCCGTTGCGGTTATCTAATTGCACACAAAATACAAATGCGATTACATTAAGTACCTTGTACTTGCACCTACCCAGTTACATATTCACTCCGGCTCCGCCTCCCCACCCCATCAAACCCCCTCCTCCAATTGTGCAAATACCAAAAATAAAATAATAGAGCTAGAGAGATTATGGGACGTGGTAAGGGGTAGGGATAGGGTAGGGGGGAAAACAGGTGAGAGACAGATAGTGTGTGCGTGAGAGATTACAAATTGTTGTTTGTCGTTGATCTTGCTAAAGACGAAAACCTTGCTTTTACTTTTCATTAGTTATGTAGTTGTTGGACCTGTGTGTTCTTTCCGATATGATATGCCTCCATCCATATATAGTTAGTTAATTCTATTTTTAAACCAAAAAAAAAAAAAAAAAAAAACGATAACCGGCTACGAGTGAAGTACATTCATACATTAGAAACTGAAATTAACAAAAAACGTAATCAAATTGATTTCTGATTGCCAATGGATTAACTGTGAAGGTCTTTAACAATTACATAATACAAGCCTATAGAATCCTTAACAAACGAAATGAGTTTCCAAAATTAAATCTAATTTAAGTTAAGTATTTGAAGATTTTGTAGAACAAATTCAGAGATTTTGTTGGGTTTTTGCTGGTGTCTTAATCTGAAACAATATTTTTGATAAGATTCATTTATTATTAGAACATATTTTTAAATATCATTATACGAGGGTACTTAAATTTTAAGATTATCATTTGCAGATTTAACATACAAATATTAGTTGTTTTTTTTATTACTAAATTTTAGTCTGCCTATTTTTTCACTTGTTGGAAAATGTAACCATCATTTTTTGGCTTGAAACAGTTTTTTAGGAAATCTGAATTCACAAAATTCTCAGTTTTTCGGTTATATTATTAGATGGCAAAATTTTAAGAATATCCCTTCAAAAAATCGTCTTAACTAAATGGTGAATTTAGTCATTGTTTTCGGTCTTTTACCGACATTGCTTTGCATTCATTATGGAAAAAATGTTTTGGAAAATTGTTAATGGAACTTGAAGAAAAAGGTTGAAAAAATTAAAGTGAATGATATTTGGGTGTGTTTAGTTACGAATCCTTATTTTTAAACCCTGACTAAATTTAAGCTTTTTGATAAATCTTTTATTAAGTTGAGCTTATGTAGTTTACTTTATTATTGTCCTGATGTGCTTTTGGCTGAATATTCCAATCTCTTATCATATATCCTTAACAACATTCACTCCACTTGGACTTGGACTTAGATTTTGTTTATCTTGCATCAGCATTTGTTTAGTATTCAAAGAGTATTTCTAGTTCATTATCGTTTAAGGTGACTTGCATTTCGTTAGTTGGCATACATACCTCGTAGATATTTGATAGAGGGGCATATCAATGTCATATAAATAAAGCCTATGCCGTATGCATTTAATCTTGACAACTTAAACGATCAAACATGACAAAGTATCGCAAAGTCGATGCCGCTTTGCCTCTGCTTAACGAATTAATTTGTTGTTGTTGTTATTGCTGCTGCTGCTGCTGCCGCTGTTCGTTTTCGTTGTTATTTCTTTCTCATTTGAGTTATTTCCATTGTGTTGTTGTTGTTGGTGTTTTTTTTTTTTTAATAGTCGCCACGAATCGTCATGTTCGTAAGCATATCAATAACACCGACTCCAGTCGGGCAGGTTTTTGTGTTTTACAGGTTAATCCTCACCTCGCTCTCTTCTTTCCTCTTTTCTTTCGGCTGCTCTCTAGCTAGCGTTGGGTGTGTGTAAGTATTAGAGAGTGCTCTCTCTATGCGGAATGCTGCTGCTTATTGCTCGCTCGCTCGCTCGCTCTCTCTCTCTGCTCTAATACAGTTATCGGTTTTTGGGCTGCAGAGCCCTCAGCTCCCAGTTCCCAGCTCCAATGGGGGGAAACCTATCCTCAGTTTGATCGCGAGCCTCTCTCTTGTCAGTTGTCAGTTGTCAGTTGGTCGTTGCTTGTTCGTTCGTGTCGCATTCCATTGTAAAGTGAGTGGTAAATTGAATGAATGACTGATTGACTAGTTGCGAGACCAAGTACTAAACATTACTAATTACTTAATGTTAGTACCTATTTGCCATTTGCGTACGCGTGTGTTATCTATCATTAGTATGCAATAGTGCTAATCTCTCTACTCGGTCTCTCTTAACTGAAGTGCTATAACTTAAGTACAACAACTACATACGACAACAACAACAACAACAATAACAAGTACGTTCTTAAGGTAATTTCGATAAGTCTGGCGATAAGTTCTGCTGCTGTTGCTGCTGCTGCTGCTGCACACAAACAATTCTCTGTTGGCATTACAATAATAAAAACTGTCTGCAATTTGTTATTTTTTTTTTTTTTTTTTGTTGGTTGGTTTTAAATCAATAAATAATTAACGCTGAGATTTCTCATTATCGTCTTAAAAATAATAATACCCACAAAAAAAACAAGAACAAAAAAGAAGATGAAAACATAAATTAATACATATATATGTATATATGTATATGCATATGCAATGCAGACGACATTCGTTTTCATTAATCTTTCTCTCACACTTGTAATCATTCTATCTCTGTCCATGTCTTTGCCTTTATCACTCTTCCTCGCCTCGCCCTCTCCCTCTTTCTCACTCTCTCTCTCTCACGCTCAACTCTGTTGATGAAGCTGGAGTTGGGACATGGGAATAAGGGAAATACACGATAAAGCAATAAGTGAAAATTGCAACAAGTTTACTGTTTTTTTTTTTCTTTTTCTGCTGCGATATGCTTGCTCTTGCTCTTGCTCTTGCATTGGCTGTGGCTGTGACTCTGGCTCTGGTTCTGGTGCTGGTTCTGGCTCTTGTTTGTTCCATGTTTAAAAAACAATTGCATTTTAAATTAATTTTCAACAAAAGTAAAAACAAACATGCACAAAAATAAAAAACAGCAACGAAACATGAGTTCAACTCAATTAAAAACGTTCAACGGCCAGCAACAAAAACAACAACAAAAACACACACACACACAAGATGAGATACAACATGTGGCAAATTGTATTCGAACCAACTTAATACCCTTCAAAATTTTAATCACTTGATTATGACTATCACAAGATCTCTCAAGACACATTACCTGGCTAGATCTAGACCTCAATTGAGGGCCTCTCATAGAGATTTATGTACATATGTTTTATCATCCTTATAAAAGTTTTTTGATAATGACCAAATTTCGGTTATAAACTTCTAGACACAAAAAAACATTTAAAGAAAGTGGATAAAAACTTTGTTCTCTTGATGGGAAAATTAATTTAATTCGCTTAAAATCTGTTAATACTTTCTTGAAGCTCTTTCTCCTCCATGACAATGGCATCTCTGCATCCTGGAGGCCTTAATGCAGTGATTGTCCCACCTGTTTACCTCCAAGGAGGTTCGTTAATTTTCGTTAAGCCAATGGCAAATGGAGGCGTCGATAAATGCCCCTTGGAAATTCTCTGAAAAGTCTCCAATCTTTAATTAAATGAGGCGTGGTGGCACTTTTCAGTTGAAGCAATTCATGGAATATTCATGAAGTTGGTTCACCAAGGCCGTTTGCCACGCAATGGCAAAAGTGTGGACTGAGCCCAGCTCATTTCCAATCTAACTATCATATTAGATAAACACTGATTAGATGAAAAAGTTTCATAGAAAAACCCAATCAATATTCGTGGAAAAATTATAATTATTCAAATATAATTAAATCAAATGGCAATATGTGAGAAAAAACTTCAATTACATGTTAGGAATGTGATTTTTTTTTGCATATCATTAAGTTAACTAAGCTATCAAGAGAGACAGACAGACTGAGACAGAGAGAGATAGAGAGAGAGAGAGAGAGAGAGAGAACTTTCTGCCAACTGTCCAAACAAGCCACAAATTGTTAAACATATGAAAAATTGCAAATTGGTTTATTGTTGTTTTGGATGACTTTTTTTGATATTTTTTTTACCAAAGTAAAAACAAAATGCAGAAATAAATTTGGATTGAATCTTCTTAAAAATCTGCTTAATTTTTGCATATTTCATAGACTATAGTTTTCCATTCTAGGGTATAAGAGAGTGCGTTGCAGTTCAGACAGCTTTTGCTTTGATTTCTGTGATTTTGTTTTTGTTGTCTGTTGCTTTTTGCTTTTTCAACTTTTCTTCTCGTTTTATTGTGCACTTTTTTGTATGTGATTATTTTGTTGTTTATTAAGTGTTTGGTTCTTGTTGTTGTTGTTGTTGTGGCTGTTGTTATTTGCTATTTGTTGAATGTTTATGATTTTTATGGCACTTCCATGCGACTAAACAAACGCCATAAAATTTTATAGGTAAATCTTTTATACGATGCACATTTTCACTTAACTTTATTAAAACGTTTGAGCGTGTGAGAGAAGCATTTTTTCTCTGCTTTTCTCTTTACCTTTTCATCTTTAATGGAAAATGCATTTTTCAATTTGATATTGAACGATTAAGTACGATGGATCTGGGGGAGGAGTAGAGTGTTGGTTGGTGATCGACTGTGGGCCCAAGATAACAATTTGTTAGCCTTTGCGAGTGTTGATAGTTTTCCATCAACTGCTGTCAATTAGTTGAGGAAAAATTGAATTTCAAATTGAAAAATTGAAACATTCATGCGAAAATGTTAAAAAATTTATTATAAGATATACGCTAAGAGATTTTCCAAGCTAATGATGTGGATTGCAGCGGCGGCTGCGGGTGGTGGAGCTAAAGCTAAAGCTGAAGCTGATGGTGGTGCCTCGTCAGCATGTTTGTGGCAGGCAGCCTCAACTTTATCTTCATCTATGTAGAATGCAGCCGAGAGCGCCTCTTTCATGCCCCACCCTCTCTCCTTTTGCCGTCCAGCAGACTTTATCCTTTGGAGGGGGGTGGTCTTCGTGGCAAGTTGGATGGCCTCCAACTGTGCGGCTGCACCGCATGAAATTAATATTAATCGCAGCGAATGCATTTAAGCCGCATTTAGACGATTTGCCTGCTGACTGTTAGCTGATGCTTGCCTCGACTGTTGCCACTTTTTGTCGTTTCTGGTTTCTGGTTTCTGCTTTCTGCTTTCTGTTTTCTTTTGTTGCATTTTATTTATTGTTTTGCGGTTATTAAAATTGCTGCTGGCAATTTGTAATCATTAGGCTTTTGTCAGGCTGCCAAGGCAACTGCCTGACTGACTGACTAAACTAGCCAACTGATTGCCTCAGCCCAAAACCGACTCCGTCTACGCCTTTGCCTTTGCCTTGTTGCATCCTCTTTTAGTTTTGTGACTGACAAAAGTCAGTGACATTTCAGCCAAAAATGAATGAAAAGGAAACCAGAAAGTAATACTCATGCATTTATGCAAATCTAACACACACACACAGAGAGAGAGAGAGAGAGAGAGAAGAAAGGACACGAAAGCAACTGCCATTTGCACATTTAACGTTTCTCCTTGTCATGGCTGTTGTTGTTGTTGTTGTGGCACAATTTAAGTGGCCACTTGACTAAATTAATATGACACTGTACTGCAAGTGCCCAGGACTTGTCCTTTTCTCTCACTCTTGCTCTTGCTCTCCAATAGTCGCTTATCACTCACCGCTCACCGCTCACCTCCTCTCAGTCAGTCAGTCAGTTGGTCCGTCAGTCTGTCTGTCGCCTCGTTTCGTTCTGGTTCTGACTCCTGGTGCAGTCCTAACTACTACTACTACTGCCTGTCGTTGCTGTCTTTTGGCCAACAATATGAATAATTATGATGTCAAACTGTCAGCTGATTTGCATTTTTATTCGGGCACTTCCCACCCTCCCCCCTGTTCCACCTCTATCCGCTATATGTTCACATTCCAACCGTAAAACCCTTAAGCCACCAACTAGATTCAAACACAGTCTCTCGGAGCCATAAGTTAGTCAATAGTCGACAAATTATGAATGCATAAAAAGTTCTACACAAAAAAAAAAAAAAAAAAAATTACAAATTACGAGAATCAAACAAGGAAAGGAAAATTTCCATTTTAGTTGCAATTGCTCTAATAGAACATAGCGAAAGAGGGGAAGATCAGCTAATTTTTTCAATTACCAACTAAAGTTGGAGTATATCTTGCTGACTAAGCTTAATCGAGTCTTAATCGAGGTGGTGATCATTCTTAAAAATTTCAACACATATTCTGTCGATTTCTCTCAAGTTTAAAATACGGAAAACTGCTGCACTCTGTGAACAATTTATTTGCATAGTTTTTTTGTTTTTTATTTTCATCTTTGAGCAATTTGATTTGTAGCCTTTTGCAAAAAGATTTTTGCTGATTTCAGTTTTGTGTCACACTCAAAGAAAATGGAAAACAGCACAGAAATTTAGAAATTTAGTATGCCGTTTTTGCTCTCTCTCTTCACTCTCCACTCTCTGCCCCCTTTCCCATTCATTTATGGGTTAATACTTTTTTTTTTTTTTGCTGTGAGCCTGTTGAGAGGAGTTTCCTTTTGCTTTACTTTACCATTTTGTTGCCTTCTGCCATTTCTCTCTCAATTGCCTTAAATGCAATTTAATTTTCCACCTGATGATGTTCTATGGAAATGTTCCTCTGCTCTGGCTTGAGTCAACTCTGTTCTGTTCTGTTCTGTTCTGTTTAGCTCACGTGTGCCTGCTGCTCCTTGGCTTGAATATTTTTTTTTTTTTTATACCTCAACTCATCTCGTCTTCGTCTCCGTCTCCGTCTCGTGGCATCGCATCTCTTTCATGCCCATGTCACACACTTGGCTCGCAGTTTTGTGGCCAAAGCTAGGGCTATGAAAATAACCATAAGGCAATTGCCCCTGTTACCCTTCACATCTCTTTCTCTCTCTCTCTCTCTCTCTCTCTCTCTCTTGGACTCGTGTCTCTGTGTGTGTGTGTGTGTGTGTGTGGTACTCATAAGCCTTGAATGGGTAAATGTCAAAGTTACTCCTCTCCTTGGCGTAACATTCGACACATTGGGCGTTGAGGTATGAGTGTGTGTGTGTGTTTGTGTGTGTGTGTGTTTGTGTGTGTGTGTGTGTGTGTGTGTGTGCGTTGGCCTGGCCAGGATTACATTACACTAAGTTCTAAGCAAACACAGTTGGCGCAGTTCATTAACATGTTACATGGACATGGACATGGAGTTGAGTTCAGTCAGACTTCGTTCTACTTTGGTTTTAAGGAGGGAACTGGGAGTAGTAGTGGGAGGAGCAGGAGCAGGAGCAGGAGGCGACTTCGTTTTGTTTGTCTCTAAGCAAATGTATGCGTAAGCACAATATGCCTATGAATGTGAGCCTGCCTCGACTCTGTGTGTGAGTGTGTGTGTGTGTGGAGTGGATGGGGCAACTGGGGAGAAAATGTATGCTTTATGCCTTTTTTTTTTTTTTTTTTGTATTTTTCTCCCGATGCGGAAGTGTTGCCCTGACTCTGGCCCACTTGAAAGGCCGTGGCAACTTCACGTCTCCAATACTCTGGCCCCTTCCGCCCTCTGCTCTCTTCTGCTCATTGCACTAAGCTGCTAAGCTAGGCATTTAAATGTAAAATATAAATAATTAACAAACCGCAACACACTGACTCTCATGAGCTCCCTGAGCTTAGGCATAGAAAGGATGAAGAAGAGCGAAATGAAAATGGCAATGGAAATGTGGAAAAACTCTTTCTCTAATTAGGCAAGAGGAGGAGGAGGAGAAGGAGGAGTAAAAGAAGGAGCGAGAGGAGAGGTTGTGTGTGTGTGTGTGTGTTTGTTTGTGTGTTTGTGGAGGATCATCGTCATAGCAAGTGCAGCAGTAGCACAATTCTCCAGTTAATTTGCAGTTTTAATGCATTTTCGACCAAAACCGAAACCGAAATTTCATTTAGCCAGCCGCCCGCCCAGTTAGTTCGCCTTCATCCAACTCAACTAGCAACCATGGCATACTTTGCGGTGCAAACAGAGAACCCAAGCACAATCTTTTCACTTCCCACTCTCATTCTCTTTGCCTGTCAACGAGTCCCAAAACAAAACCCCAAACAAAAAAAAAAAACAAAAACAGAGAAAAGGCAAGAGAGAGAGAGAGAGAGAAACAACATATACAGTCATAGACTTGGCCTATAGTTTGGCCCAACTGGCAGCAGGCCGTAAAACTCACAGCAATTCGTTTTAATGAATCCATCCAGCACACATTCACATTCACATTCAGATGAAACAACAGAGAATGAGTACCAGCACCAGCACCAGCAGCAGCAGCAGCTTCTCCTTCTGCTCCTGCTGCTGCTGTTGCTCCTGCTGCTCTGATTGTATCAACTTCCTAAGTGGATTTTGCAGTCCAACTGGCATTAAGCTCCTCTCTTGGCCGCAGGTAATTTCGTATGAATGAAAAGCAAAAGTCTGCCCTTTACCCTAACCCGCCAAGCCCCAAAACGCTTCAGCCCTGCCTTTACCCTTTTACCAATCTCCCCCCCCCCCTCCCCCCTCCACCTTTCTCCTCACCTCATCCCTTGGTTAAACCATGTTTTCCACTCGTATTCTGCAGTTGTTTTCTTGCACGGCTGCAGTTTGTTTTGTTGTCGAGCGACAATGACAGCATCAGCAGCAGGACACGGGAAGAGAAAAGTGCAGTACAGTAAAGCCTGCCTACAAAAAAACATACATATGTTTAAGTGATTCGAATTTTTTTGCAAAACGAATTCTCTCTCTCTCTCTCTCTCTCTCTCAAGTGAGCTAAAAATGCATTTTTCATTTTGTTGAAAGTTTTTGGTTTATAATTTCATAAATTATTATTATTCTCCAAACCCCAAATGGATTTTCTATTCTATTTTGCCATTTAGCCAATTTTCTCTGTCTATGCATATGAGCATTAGCAAAACTCACATCTCAGTTATCCCATGACAGCATCTCTTTCTCTCTCTCTCTCTCTCTGTCTCTCTGACTCTGTCTCTGTCTCTGTCTCATTCACCACCTTTTTGACTCATCCTGATGACATTTCCCATTGCCTTTTTGAGGTTTTCTGGTCGCGAGCTTTTTGTGTTTTATTCAGTTTTGTTTCGTGACGTTGTCTTTCAATAAACATTCATTCGCACACAAAATCCTTTTGCCTGACTCCTGACTGCTAGCTGTTGGCTGTTGGCTGTTGGCTAGTGGCAAGTGGCAAGTGGCTTCTAGCTGCTGTCTCCTGTCTCCTGTCTCCTGACTCCTGTCTGCTGTCTGCTCTCTCTCTCGCCTCTCTCCTCTTTTGGTTATGATTTTTGTTTGCCTGCCGAAAAGTTGATGCTGCAACTTTTCCACTCCCCATCGTGCTGTGGCTTTTCACACTCATGAATTTTTAAGCGCCATTTTGTGCAGTTAGCCAAAAGCTAGAGCTAAAGCCAAAGCGAAAGTCTTTCGGCTTCAACTCTTCTCCTGCTTCTTCTTCCTCTTCTTCTTGTTGAAAATTTCTTTACTCTTCGCTTCGCAGCATTGGCGAACGCGCGCGACGTGTGAGGAAATGGGCGGCAAAAGTTTTTGAAAATAGTTTTCTATGCAATTTTTATGATTGCAGAATTGCAGCTGAAAGTGGATTGGGACGTTATTGATGGGCCAACTATATAGAATTTATGCATACCATAAAGTAAAGGGGCACATGGCATTATTCTTGCCAAAAACCAACCCCAACTACATAAGTATTTCTCATATCATACAATACATATATGCATATGTATATATGTATAAAACTGTCCTCCAGGAGTAACTAAATCTGTAATTCTATTTTTCCTCTCCAGCTGATTTAGTTTCTTTACATTAAAGTTCAATTTAAACTTAAAAACATATAAAATTTAATGAGTGTAACTTTTGAAGATGTAGTATTAAGTCGCGATAAGCTACTTGAAAACAGATTGCAAGTTGAGAGGATCAATTGATAGAAATTGCTTCTAGTTTTTAGTCCTTTGCCTGGACTAGAACTCTTGTAAAAAATATGCATTTAAGGCTTACTATTTTACTTTTAATTACTTGCATTATGATCATTCAAGCGACGAAAGGTTGACCAACTTTTAGTTTAGCTCTTGCTTGATTGAAATTTTGCCACAGAAACTCATTAGCTGGACCATTTTTCAATTAAATTCTGATTTAGTTGCAGCCATGGCTAGAGAGCTTAAGCTTGAGTTTAGCCAACGTTTAGCTAATGGATGCAGGCAATTAGTTAAAAAAAAAAAAAAAAGTATAAAGAAAGAAGTGCATAACGCATTTTGCAACGCATTTTCACTTAGTTTTAATGCAAAAAAAAAAAAAAACCTTAAACAGCTTTGGACACTCAGCTGGCTGTCTGTCTATCTGGCGGGTTGGCTTTTTATGTTTTAACACTTGCCACTAGCCAAAACTAACCTTCTTTTCTATCTGTTTCTCTTTGCAGCTCCCCGGTCGTTCGTCGTTCTCTCACTCTACACTACACTACAAACTACTGATTCTGTGTGTTCCTAGTGCGGCAAAAGGCAAAACTAATTTATAGCATTAAAAATGCATATTTTCTAGCAGTGCGTTGCCAGTTTTTATCATTTGCCAACTGCCAGAATAAAAAAATCCCCCCCCAAAAAAAAAAACAAACACACACCGAAAAGAGAAATACACCAACAAAAAAAGGAGCAAGAACGTAACGTAAGGAAGAATAGCAGCAGCGGCACTGCAAAAGAAGAAGAGGAACAGCTGCTGTCTGTGTGGGCGACCCCATTCCCACTCTCCCAGTTCCCCCGGCCCCCGAAAAGGAGAAGAAAGTGAACTGCCCCCCGCACTGCACTTTCTGCATTTCCATTTCTCTCCTTTTCGTTGGTTTTTTTTTTTTTTTTTTTTTTGTTTTTGGAGTTCCTATTTTTTTTACGGTGAGCAGCAGCTCATGCAGCTAAGACGACACGTTAGACACAAATTGGATTTGACTTTGACTTTGGGAGCAGCAGCAGGAGCAACGAGTAGAATCCGGCATACCTGAGAATTTCCTGGACGACGACGACGACTCCTCCTGGTTAACTTATTCCTTTGTTTTCTCTGTTTGGGGCAAAGCGAAATGGCTTTCCTATGTGCACCGGTGAGTACCCCCGACCATCAATCTATGCATCTATCCATTTACCCAATCTATTAATACATCTATGTACACTCATATCGGATGTATTTTGCTCTGATATAATAATTTACACGCACAATTTTCTTCGCATATTCATAAAAATTCAAAGTTTATCGATAAATATACATATATACGACGCGTACTGTGGGCATGTTTCTCCTCTTGCACTTTTTGTCAATGAATTTTTGTGACTGACAGCTCAAGAGGGGAGGGGGGAAGCTGCCTTACCTCGCCTTACCCGCGTCGCGTCGCGTTGCGTTCCTGTCAAGTGATTTTAATAATGTGAAAAATGTCAGATCGTTATGGTTAAAGTGCCAAATGAAGCGATGCCGAAGATTGCCAAAAAAAAAAAAAAGCACCACCAACATCAACAACAACAACAACAACAAGAAAATTGCCATCGGCAATGGCAACAACAACGAAAACAACATCGTTAACAACTTTTTACCAGATTGATGTATTGCACATGCAGTTTTCTTCATATTTTTTCATTCGCATTGCTGACAGCCACATATTAATCATACGCCGTGTGTTCAACACTGGAAAATGTTAATATTAAAAATGTTGAGCAAAAATTGCGAAATTGAATGACTTTTTGAACTGCTTGCTGCGGGGCTGCTCTGCTCTGCGCCATCGTCATCATCATGTTGACAAATAAATAAACACATGCCATAATACGTGTAAACTTTTTGCCAAATATAATATATAACAACAACAAGAAACCAAGAGATTCGAGGATTGAAGATCTGCCCGCCACACTGTCAATACATGTCAGAGAGGAGGGAGGGAGAAATGGCATAGCGAAAATCAAACAGTAAGAACAAGGGCCAGGGAACTAGAATCAGAACCACGAATCAGGACCACCAGCAGCAGCAGCAGCAGGAGCAGCAGCAACAGGACGACAACGACAACGACAAGCCAAACCAAACCAAACTGAGCCTCTAACAGTTTGCACCATGTATTTGCCATGGTTACACACAGTGGTTCAGCTTGTGATTAAAACGGCACAAAAAGTAAATAAGCCAAATGCCAGACACGACTTCAGTCAAGAGCTTAAGAGCAAGCAGCAAATGCCTTTCAACAATACACTGTGCAAAACGAAAGAACTTTAAATTTAAAACCAATAGATTCTAAAGAGTTTTCCCAATTGTCTGGCATTCTCTACTCTTGTAGATCAATTGAAACTGTACCGAATCCTTTCTCTCGCTCGTTCTTCAATCCTGGCTATTTCCTCTTGTGACACACGGTTTGACAGTTACTCATCATTATCGACATCATTGTCACATTTGTAAAGCATTTTCGTGCCACTGTGCCACTCTGTATCTCAATCTATTGTTGGTGTTGTTCGCTCTACTCTATGTATGTATGTCTGCTTGGTCTCTTCTATTTTGAGTGGTGATTGTCGAGAGTGTCGCATAGACGACACAAGCTTACAGAGCTCTACTCTCTATTTCCCTCTCACTCGTTCACTCTGTAACTGTCTCTCTCTCTCTCTCTCTCTCTCTCTCTCTCTTTAGCTTCTTGCCACGTTCTAGCGAATTTTAAGTTAAATAAACTTGTAACTGAATTAAATTTGATATATCATACGAAATCATATATATGTATATACACATAGAAAACTTAATGTGGAAAGGAAGCGAGAGAAAAGGTGGTAGACCCAAAAAGAGGAAGTGGGGGGAGAAGCAGGAGAAAGCTGTTGCTACTTTAGTACTACTTGGGCCATAAATGCAATAATCAAGAATTTTGCGGTTGCAGCATAAAATACACAATGCCACATTCAAGTGCATTTGAGCAGCAATAATTTTTGTGGTTGACAAAGACAAAAGCCTATTAATGAACAGAACAACACACAAGTATAAAGCATTTTGAGTGTGTGTGTGTGTGTGTGTCTGTGTGTGGTTTCAGGTGGGCTTACTTCTCCTCTCTGTCTCTCTCTCTCTATCTATCTCTTTCTCTATCTGTCTGTGTGTGTGTGTTTGAGGCCTTTATTCATTTAATCAAGCATTTCTTAGCTGACAAAACGTTTAAGACAAAGAGCCTTTTCATCAATTCAACTCAACCCAACTTCCTTGCCACATGCATATTGAATGTGCAACTAAAACTTCATCTTCCAAAACGACAGAGAAACAGACAGACAGACAGAAAAGTGGGTGAGAAAGTTGTGAATTCTGGTAAAATAGACTCAAAAAAATTCTCTCTCTGTCACTCTCACTCGACAATCGCTCGACATTTGCATTGTTTTGTCTTTGCTGTTAATTGAATTTTAAATTAATATTATATCGAAAGAAGCGTAAAAGAAAATGTCTAGCATAAACTTTGAGCTTTTAGTTCTTCTCTCCTTTATCCTTTATCCTTCCTTCTACCCAATGCTCTCATGAATAACTAAACTTTCAATTTGCAGTGGCTAATTTGATTTGGTCTTTAAAGTTTTCTTACTTAATAAAAAAGGCTGCAAATATGATAAAAAAAAAAAAACAAAAAAACGGAATATACAAAGTTAAGCAGAAGCAGCAAACACTTAGAGCAGCAGCAGGCATAGCTTATGGTAGTGAGAAAGGAAAGTTTGCGAATGTGAAGAGAATGTCATTTGTGGCCATAGAGAGAAAAAGTAAAGTATACTCTGCTATCAGTGGTGCATCTAAATGGAGTGAAAAGAAAGAAAATTTGCCCCCTTAAAGATGCATTAGGCAGTCGAGAAAGACATTTTCTGCAATCTTTTAAGGATTTTTAAAATGTTCTACAGCTAAAGAATTCCCCTCTGCATAATAATACATTCCTTGTAATCCTCATAAAGAAACGATTTATTATTTTTGAATTATAAACCTAAACGGCAATCATTTCAATTTGCAAATCAAAATAACAGTTAGAGAAATTGTGGAATTCTTTTAACAATTTCATCTCTTTCGCTTGTCTTTTCTTAGGAAAACTATAGAAAACTTAAATTGTTGGCAATTGTTGCCAAGTTTGAAAAAATAAAAAAACCCTTCTCTAAGATTTATTGTCAAGTTTCCACAATAATTCACAACTTAAGGGTGAGGGCCCTCGTCAACTTTATGATAATATGCCTAGAAGTATGCTATGAAATATGTGAGCCCACATTGATTGCACAATATTCAATTATTAAAAACCAACAAAGAAGGCAGAGCAGGGCAGTGGCAGGCATCATCAGCAGTGTCAGAAGTTTAGAGGCAAGAGCAGCAGAGGGGAAAAAAAAATATATATATACGTTGGAGGCCACTTTTCATAACTACCCAGGCCAGGCCAGGCCAGGGCGGGCCAAGCCAGGCCAGGCCAAGAACTTTTTGTCAATGGCCAAGCCTCAAAGTCACACAGAGAGAAACACATAGCTCTGTGTACAACACACATGCTCATATGCTTGACTGCTTGCGTCATCAGCATGCAGCAAGCAGCAGCAGCAGCATCATCAACATCATCATCATCATCATCACCAGCCTCAAACCCAGTAACATCGGCTTCGGCTTTGGCTTTGGCTTCGGCTTCAGCTTTAGCCTTGGCATGCAGCAACTCTACAACTATTTTTCTATGTCAGAGTCTCTGACTCTGTACAAATGGTGCCGGTCCTGTCCGGTTGCAGGCCTCCATCCTCTCTCTCTCTCTATCTCTCTTCCGCTCTCAGAGGCCACTGAATGTCATCAGCTTGGTTAGCAAACAAAAAAATAGAGAACGAAAAAACTACGAAGAAAAAAAGATGAAGCTTAACCTCAGCACAAATTTAAGCAAATATTTACCAATGTTCCTTCTCCAGCTCCACTCCACTCGGGTTGCACTTCTTTTCTATCATCATCTCATTGAGTTGCAATTGAAGCCGGAAGCAGTTGTGATATTTTGTTACCCATTCCACTGCTCCATCTTTTCCTCTCTCTCTCTCTCTCTCTCTTTTTCTCTCTCTGTCTCTTCGTCTGTATCTCTGTGCTAAGTCAGCAAAGTAGTTTAAGCAGGTGCATGCATGATTTTAATCGGTTAAATGCATACGCTTTACCATTTTACCATTTCAATGTTGGCTTTTTTTCTTCTCGTTTTACCGGGAGCTAATGATGCGCAAAATGTTTACAAATCATTTTGTCAATAACGATGGAGGAATAGTAAGGGACATGATGATACGATACGATACCCATCCATAATTTGCCCACATTTCTTGCATTCATCGACGATGGCAGCGACGGCAACAGCAACGGGCGAGGCCATGAAAAGGTCATTAGAGTGTGCGTGTGTGCTTGTGTGTGTGACACAAATGGCCATTCAATATGCCAAGACATACACACACACACACACACACACACACTAACAACTAAAGCCAAAGCCATAACAGCCACATGCTTTTTTCCACAACATTAACGCAAATTGCAAATAATAAAAATTCAAAATACCAAACCGTAGAGGAAAAGCTGCACGTGTTGCCAGCGGACAAACGAACCGCCGGACGGACATTGGGTGTAGGAAACCCAAAGTTGTGGCTTCGATCTGAGGCAACGCAAAAAGGGAAGGGAAGGAAAGGAAAGAAAAGTAGGCATAAAAGTCTAAAGCAAAACCACAAGAACCTCTTCGAGCACATTTATCGCAGGCTAACAGCGAGGCATTTTCCTTAACCAAAAGCAAAAAGAAATGGTTGAAAAATCAAAACTGAAATCCTTTGATTGCAAATTATTTACCTATATCCAGAGAAAGAGAGAGAGAGAGAGAGAGTGACTAGTTTAGAAGAACAATTTCCGTTCACATAGAAAGTGTTAAAGACGAAAAGATTTCTTCATTCATCTACTTATTGAGTAGTCCTCTTGCTATGCTCATTTCTAGTAGGTTAGCTACCAAACCAAATGCCAAAGGTAAACACAAATTATCATAACGTTTAGTAACAAGCTCTCCTCTAGCCTCAATTTCAAATTTCAATTGGCAAAACCAAAATGTTTCATCTGACTGACCAAAATGATTGAATGCCGATGATGATGATCAAAAATCCAAAATCCTCCCATAGGCAACATTTTTGCCAATTCAATTGAAATGAAGATGAAAATGGAGATGGAGATTTTGCATCGTTCTTCCAAATAAACTTTAACTGGGATTTAATTGAACGAGAGCAATTTTACCTGAGCAGAATGTTATTTCCGCTTCACCACCAAAAAGACTTGACTCTCAATGTGTGAGTGTGTGTGTGTGTGTGTGTGCATGTGTGTGGACTGTACTTTTTTTTTTCTTCTCGCTCTTATGAATCAAAATGAGAATCTATTTTATGCAAAGGCACGCAACTGTTAGGAAACTAAGCCAAGCATAAGAACCAAAACCGCAAGCACACACACACACACACACACACACAGACACACAAACATATACATACATGTGGCGGTCCTTGGTTCCTGGTTTTTACTCCAACTCCAACTCCGATTCCAGCTTTAGCAAAAGGCGTTGGCGTTGGGCGTAAATGCTTTGCGTATGCAGTCATCCATGCATCTTGTGCAGCAGCCGCAGACCAAAGCAGAGCAGAGCACCTGCTGAACCTTTTATTTGGCTCTACCTGGACTTGGCATACAATTTATGTGCGAAAAATGGCGCCCCATCTTATTTTTCTTTGCCTTTGCCTTTGCCTTTGGCCCTACTTGTACCTTTTCTTTTTGGGCATTTTCTTATTTGGCCTTTGGGCGAATCCTTTTTAACCTTCAGAAGTTTTCGCCCCCCCCCCCCCCGTGGCTTTGCTTTCCTTTGGTTATTTCAAATTGAAATTGAATTTGAATGTTTTTTGTTCCAGCTGGCCTTAGTAATGATGACATGGCTTCAATTGGTGATATATCGATGATCTCATCACCGCCAACGTCTTCCAATTCGAACGATCAAGAGCCGTTTGGACAGCTGCCACCGCTACCACCGCCATTGCGTTCCACCCAAGTGCTTCAGCCATTGAGCGTGTTTCCAGGTGCCAAATTGCAATCTCTTTTGCTTCTTTGTTTCTATCACTTTCTCTTTTTCACTCAATATATATATATATATATATAAATGTATATGTATATCTGTTTGCCTGCAAATGGACGTTTCTTCTTTTGAGTTTTCATTCTCGTTAGTTTTTGGTTTAGTTTTGTTTTTTGGTTTTTTTTTGTTTATCAAGAATTTTTTTGAATAGACAAAGAAAACAAGTTTTTTGCTAGTGCACAAAATAAAATGCTGTTCGTTTTTTCTTTCCAATTGATTGCAACATTAATTGGTGTGTAGTTTGTTTGTTCGTTCGTTCGTTTGTTCGTTCTGTTATTGTTATCGTTATTGTTATAGTTATTGTCTTTGTTTCATTTCACCATTTCACTAATAATTGTTATTTTTGTTTTCCCCCTTTTTGGTTGTTTCATCAATTGTTTGGCTAGATAATTGTCATATATGGCCTATACATACATATATAGCTCACCACACATACACATAGACACATAGACACCGACACACACATACACTCACACATTCACATTAACACTTTCTTGAGAAAGTTTTCGTTTTGCCCCCAAAATCCAACTTCCAACTCAAACTTAAACTCGAACTTTTGTTTAGCTGCCAGCAGCACTCATTCAATCAATCAGTCAACCAAACAACCAATCAACCAATCAACCAATCAATCAATCAATCAATCAAACAGTCAATCCCAAAACGAACCAAAAACTAAATCAAATCAATCAGCCAATACAAAACAGTCGCCCATTAATTAAATGTCGCTCTTCAACTGCTTGCTACTAGTAACTAATTCTATTTCGATTGCAACTTTTTACAAAACTTTACCCCTCCCCCCCAAAAAAAAAACAACAACAACAATAACATTTTTCAAGTAGCTCTTAGCTAGCTGCTGCTTAAACACAAAATTTTTTGAAAAATGCGTTTTTTTTTGTTTTAGAAAACATTTTCAAAGAATCAAAAACAAAAAAAAAGTTTTAGTGTAGTTCACACAGCTCTGCTTCTTTTTTGTCAACTCTTTCCCCTTTTCCCCCTCTCTCTCTCTCTCTGTCTCGCTCTCACTTTTTCTCTATTAACTTGTTTGTGATGTCAAAAAAAAAAAACAAAAACTAAATAAATTAAGTTAAACGAAAAACCACTACAACAATAAATTGTGTGCTCTCTTCTCTCTCCCCCCCACCACAAACAACAACAAACAAAAAACTAAACAACAACTAAAAAAAAACAAACAATTACAAAAAAATGTTAAATCTTTTTTTTTAAATTCAAACTATAATTTTATTGTAGAGTGAGTATAATTATATACAAAATAAACATAGATTAAGCATTTCGGTTTTTTTTCGATAATTTTCGGTTTTCTTTTCGTGTGAATTTTTATTGAAATTTTTTGTGATTTGGTTTTGCTTTCACTTCAATGGATAATTTTGTGATTTTTTTTATTGTTTTTGTCATTTTGTGTTTGAAACTACCAAAAAAAAAAAAAATGGTCTTAAGAATACATAACGCAAAAACTTAGCAAACAAAACAAAAGAAAACATATTTTTTGATAAGCTTGCTGGTTGTTTTCCCTACCGCCTCTGCCTCCATCTCCACTCCCCCCCGATAAACTGTGCTTGTGACTCACTCCAATTCAGTGTCCAATTTGAGCGAAGATTCTTACGATTATGTTTTTGGTGGTCGACGTAAACACAATACGCCCACAACCACGTCAACACAACTCAAGCTGACCTCACCGCCAGTGCGCCTGCGACCTGAAGGTGAGTCCGCCCGTCATTGTCCCTCGTCTTTGGATATATCTCACTTATGTACTCTCTCTCTCTATGTCTCTCTCTCTCTATGTCTCTCTCTCTCTCTATTTGTTTGTAGACACCTATCGCGGTGGTAATATAAACAACGGACGTTTCTATCGTCATTCCTTTAGCTATGCCCCAAAGCGTCAACAGCAGCCACATCAGCAGCATCAACGTCAGCATTTAAGTCGGGATGATCGTGAATCAAGATTAAGATGTCATGGCGAAGATGAGGCCACATTGCGCCAATTGCTGCTCGAGTATGTAGAATCATTTACCATCCATCACCCACACACACACACACACACACCCACACACATACACACTACTACAACTAAAATAGTGTTTAATAATCTCAAAAGCTATAACCAATTACCGAAAACCAATAACCAATAACCGATTCCTTCATTATCCAAACCCAAAAATCCAATATACCTTAACAACATTCCGAAAATTTATATAACGGAGCAGGCAGCCGCGCAATGTGGCGCAGCGGGCGATGCTGTTAACCAGTTGCCTGGCTGCCCCATAAGTAGGCAATGGAAATGGTCAGGGCGATGGGCAACACATCGAAACGCGCGTTCATTATGCGGCTGCATTAATTATTTGAATTTGCATTTTGGCACACCATAAATATTAGCATTTAGTTGAACAAATAAATAGCAATTATTTTTTTTTGGAGAGAATTATACCAAACAAACAGAAACAGCAATTGCAATTACAATAATAAACAATGTTCAATTTATTTAATTTAAAAAACAAATAATAATAATAGTTTGCTTTTGTTTTTCTTTTTTTTTCTTTCTTTCTTTTTGGCACGCACAAATAAATTAAATTTTAATTTATGGTATTTATTTAACACCAACACCAATTCCCATCCGAATCCACTCCTTCCCCCTTCCCCTCCACTCACGTCGCCCAAAAAGCAAAAAAAAAAAAAAACAAAAAAAAACGAAAGCAAAAAAGAACCAATTTACTATGTAACTTTATATTCTTCCTACTTATTCCCACACAGATTTGCGCAAATTATGTTCATTTAAATGTGTGTGTGTGTGTCCTCCTACTGCAACAAAAAAAAAATTAAGTCAATTATTCATTGAGGGGCAATTTCCCATTGTGTTGTGTGTGTGTGTGCGTTGTTTTTAGTCCTCTTATATCCCTCTGAACAACAACAACAACAACGACAACAACAAAACCGAATCAAATAACCGAAACGGGCACATTGCGACATTCACCAAACACCAAACGCAAAAAAGAGAAAAGAAAAAAAAAAGAAACGTTCAATCTATAAACAAAAAAAATACTTCGGGCCAAGCATAAAGCAAACAACAACAACAACAAAATCTATATTAATTAAGCTTAACTAATTAAAAACTGAAACACTGAAGAAGCAAAAAAAAAAAAAAAAAAAACAAAAGGCGAGCACAACAAACGCGACAAACAAACGAAACGAAACGAAACGAAAAAAAAGTTAACCCCAAACCCAAAGAAAGAAAGAAAGAAAAAGGCAACAAAATGATGGGCACAATGCCACCCAGGTACATATGCAATTCCAATCAAAAATACATAATCTACATACATATATTATTAATATTAATATTAATCACAAAAATAATAATAATAATAATAACAACAACAAATAAAAACAAAAGCCATAGTCAATAATTAAAAAAAAAAAAAAAAACATAACATATTTTTTTTTCTCATAATTTCTATAATCATCTTCATCATCATCATCGTCATCATCATGAGCATTATTTAACAACTTCATCATCATTTGAGCAAAAAAGAAACGAAAAAAAAAAGCACACAAAGCAAATATTTTTCAAATTAAAGCAAACACACATACATATAAATATTCCTTTTCACTTTGTATATAAACAAAATGTGTGCCAGTGTGTGTGTGTGTATGCCTTGATGCGTGTGTGTATGTGTGTTTGTAAATTTTATATAATTTTAATTAAAAACTTGGTTAATTAGCCAACACACACACACACACACCGACACACACTCATTTGGCTGCTGCTGCTTTTGTCTAATTGTTTAAGAATTCATTTGATTTGTATCGTGTGCCTCATGTCACTCGTATCACTTCGGTTTGATGTTGGTTGTTGGGCCACCAAATCACTTAGATTCACCTCATTTTGATAGATTTCACCAAAGCAAACCAACCAACCAACTAACCAACCAACCAGACAAACAAACAAACAAACAAACATACATCTACGAGTATATATCTACTTAATCTTTTGTCATTTCGCCTACTTTCAACTGCCACAACAACAACAACAACAACAACTAACTACAAACAACAATTTACAACAACTGAAGCCACACGCAAAGTGGTTTGGTATTCACGCCACTCAATGAGTATGCCATTTAACTACAATCAATTTAATTTTTTCATCAACAAACTTTTTGTCTCTTTCTCTCTTTGTCTGTCTCTGTCTGGTTTTTTTTTTTTTTTTGCAATTTAATAAACAATTTTAAACATTATTTTCAAATTGCATGGCCATTTTTACATTTGCATCCCATTTGCCCTTTTTTTAAACCTTTTTTACACACACACAAACACACACACACCTACATACATGCACCTACGTATACATAGATAGTTAGTATATAGACACAATTAAAATTCAATTAATATGTCTAAATTAATTTAGTTGTAAAATTTACTAATTGTGGTAAACATTAAACGAGGGTGTTACCAGGGAGGGGGTTGGGGGGTGAAAGAATTTAGGCAGAAAGAGGATAGAGAGAGAGAGAGTGAGGGGGAAGAACGAGCAAATGGGATAATGGGATAGGCATCATCAGCATCAGCAATGCCCATCATCATCCTTTCTATGAAGAGAGCCCTTGAGAGCAGCCACAACAATCCAACAGCTGCTGACCTGCCTCTTTATTCACTATATCTCACACTCTCTCTCTCCCTCTCACACACACTTGCGTCTCTTTCGCTCCCAGTGCGTGCCTGTATGTGTGTGTGTGTGTGTGTTATGTTTTTTATGACATGCCGAAAAGTGTTTGAGTGCCATTAAGTCGCTGTACACAGTGAACACTTCAATGCACATTCATCCACACACACACACACACACACACACACACAAACACACGCACTCACACTTTCTCACACATATTTGCACTTACACTCACACTCATACACACACACACACACACACACACACACGCATACCCATTTAAAGCCATTGAAAAACATCCTTGGCCACACTCAGCTAAATTAAAAGTAGTCCAACCAAAATCTCTCTCTCTCTCTCTCTCTCTCCCTCTTTCTTTCATTTCAAATTTGAATCTTATAAAGAATTCAAACCTTAAAATTGTTTATAGATTAGTCTAGCGGAAGAAGATGAAGAAGAAATAGAAGGAAAGAGATCGACACAATTTTTCGTAGTAATTTTTTTTTTGATTTTCAAACAAGAGTCCTATCCTTATATACATATTTCACTTTTAACCATGTCATCTCACTCTTAGATCTTTTAATTTAAACCTTATAAACTATATATATATATATATATATATATTCCGGGCTTGACTTTAGATCAATGAGAAAGTGTACTTAGTTATTTGTTTGAGTGTAGTCAATCAGCATGTGGTTGGCCACTTTGACACACTTACAAACATACCACAAACACACACACACACACACGAGTCACACTGCCGTCGCTTTGCATGCTCATAATTAGCTTATCTGTCCGCCCCCCCCCCCTCACTCTTTCGTCACCCGCACTTAACCAATTTATCCTCTGAGCGCCCCCCCCCTAAAACCTTGCTTAACCAATCTCTCTTTACCCTCTCATAGTCGTGCGTTAACTTTATCCATACGCCAGTCAGTCAATCAATCAGTCAATCAGTCAGTCAGTCAGTCAATCAATATGTCACACAATATTTTCAGGTTTTTATATTTTATATTTTTTAATATATTTAATTTCCTCTACACTTTTCCTTCCTTTTCTGTTGAATTTTTGAAAAACAAAGAACAAAACTAATTGGCGTAATGATGGTCAGATCACCAAATCAAAATTTTTCTAATATATTCAAAATTCAAATTAACAACAACAACAACAACAAGAGCAATAAACAAAAAAAAAAACAACTATCCAAAAAGAAGTCATGTTTGTTGCTCTAATTGAATCCCAAAGTTGTCGTCTCTGTCATTCAATTCATCATCATTCTTTGCATATTTCCATTCCAAATATACAAAAAAATATAAAATATAAAAGTTGGAAAAGAAAATTTATCATTTAAAATATATATAAAAAAAAAAACCGCTTAATCTGTGACAATAAATCATGCAAATTATGTGAAATATGAAAAATGCATATACGTGACCACAAAATAACAACAAAAAAAAAGAAAAGGAAATATTAAAAAAAAAAACGTATACACACAAAAAAATGCATAAATCCAGAAAATATGTAAATTGATTTTGAATATGAACAAATAAAGAAAAAAAAACCAGATATATCTACAATAAAAACGGCAAAAAAAAAAAAATGGTTAAAAACCCACAAAAAAAAAAAAGGAATACTAAAAAGGAATCGAAAAAAGTTTGGTGAATGTCCTAATATGCCAATTGGTTAAGTTTTTATTTTTCAGTTTTTTTCAGTTACGTTATTTTTTTCGTTTGCTTTCTGTCAGTTTCAATTGAAAATATTTGGTAAATATTGCAACAGACTGAACTGAGTGAAGTGAGTGAGTGTGAGTGTGTGTGTGTGAGTCCTGTGTGTTGGTAGACTAATGCCAGTTAAGTGCTTTATGCACACTTGCACACAGACTTATCATATCAGAACTCAAAATGCAATTAAAGATTAACATTTTATTGTGTTACTCTTTGGTTTGGGTTTTTGGGTTTCGGGGTTTTTGGGTTTTCGTAAACTGCTTTCAAATGTGATTACAGTTTCTGTGTGCAAATGTGGAAAATGTGGAAAATGGAAAATTCGCCAATGTATGACAAGAAAATTTATTGACTTGTTGACAATGACAAACTTTTGTGTGCCCTAACTAAATGAGCATATCACAAGTCAATCGAATCCATTTTCAGCAAAAGCTCCAAATATTTCTAGTTCAAAAAAATTCAAAATAATTCTTTTTAGCTGGAGAAACTTACTTTAAGAATTTGTCTTTCCATTAAAATGCTTTTAGTTTTTCAGTTTGCAAAAGGATAATGAGAAATAGCTGTCCGAGTGTATATAGTTTATACTGATTGTGGTTAAGAGGTGATGATGATTAGGGCAGGGAAGGTGTGAGAAGTTGTCTATTGGGTGGTAGAGAAAACAATGAATCCTTTGAGTTGCAAGAACGTTTTCATTGTTGCTGATATTGGTTGTTATTGTTGATCAAATTTAGTTACATTTTGCATAATTTTTGTGACAAAATAAGGAGGAGAACACACAGAGGAGGGACAATTCATACCGGTATTCGGTAATACCGAAAGAGAGAATGCCAACAACATTTTGTGGCACGTACTCGAGAGAGCATTTAATGAATGCAAAAGGCAGCAGGCAGCAGGCAGCAAAAGCGGCAACAAGAAACGGCAGGCAACGGGTGAAGGAGTAACAGAAATTGGCAGAAAATTTATTAAATGCTCACGTATACAAATCCGTTACACAAAACCGAAAATTCCTGCAGCTGACAGACGCACACACACACACACACACACACAGAAAGAGAGAAAGAGAGCGAGTGTGAGCGAGAGACATGCCAATACATATGCACAACAAACAACAATTGTTTTCATGGCGAACAATAACTTTGTACAGGATGCGCTCGAATATCCTCGATGTTGCTGCTGCCGCTGCTCCTGCCGCTGTTGCTGCTGATGTATGCATAAAATAATCCTTTTATGCTCCAGCTCCATAACAACAATGTCCGTGAAATGGAAAACAATAACAATAACAGCAACAGCAACATAACTTTTTGTCCCTTACCCTTACCAGGCAGACCTCTTTGCCCCCCTCCTGCCAGCTTGTCACGCCTGCCTGCTGCTGCTGCCCGCATTAACATAATGCGCAGCCAACTCAAGTGCTAGGCTCGGCATACGCCTCGTATGCGCAATATGTATGGGATGGGGTGGGTGGGGTTACATGGCAGGGTATATGCAACTGTCGCCTATCTATCTCTCCCTCCACCTTCCTCTAGCTCTCTCCCATTCTATATCTATCTATCTGCTTTGTTTGCTTTTTGGGTTGCATTTTGTTGTTGTTGTTGTTGTTTATTTTGTTTTTTTTTTCTGTTTTTGCTATTTGATTTAGTGAGCTAGAGCGAAGCTGCCGCATTTTGTTTGCTCTCACCCAGAAAGCACTTCTCAATTTTAGCCATGGCATATCTAGATATATCTGTTCACATCCACATCTGAACCCACCACCCACTCCCGCCCAGGGGAAGGGACGGGGATGGCAGGGCAGTGCGTGGGTGTTTATTTGTTTCAGAGTTTCATGTTAATGAAAATGTAAATTTTATACATTTCTCGTTTAGACTTAAAAATGGAGGAAATTGAAATGGAATTTCATCTCTCTGCTGTCATGATAAATGTATATATACATACATACATTTCTATATAGAATATGGCATTGACATCCTTTAGTGTTTAACTGATGTAGTTCTGATTGTTGTCTCCTTCTCCCTCACCTCTTGCTCCTCCATGGACAATAGTTTATTACAATCTATGAAATCGACTTCAAGTTGCCTAAAGAAAACACTTTTCCCCTTGACTTACTGACTTACGAATCAAATCAAAGCACTTAGAGAGGACAGAGAGAAAAGAGAAAAAGAGAGAGAGAGAGAGAGAGAGAGAGAGAGAGAGAAAGAGAACTTTGGCACATCGTTTAACAACTTTCACTTTGCTCTCTCTGCTCTGGTCCTTCTTCATCATTGTTTTTCATCACATTTTGCTGTCTTGTTTCTGTTAATTTTATGCATTTCATTTTTTATTCTTCTTGTATTCTTCTTTAATATTTTCCATATTTTACCTTTTTTCTTTTGGTTTGCCGGGTTTTTTTTGTTTTTTTCATTAAGGTAAAAGGACTTTGCAAAAGTAAAGAGCATAAAGTTGTGAAGAAACAAAACGAGGACGGGGAAAAGAGTGGGGGGGGGGCTAAAGAAGTAAAAGGCAAAAAGGATTTAGCGAATTTTTGTATAATTTAAAATCACAAAATTCCATTTGTAAGTCGTCCCAAAGAGTATAATAAATTGTATTTTTTTTTCCACCAACTGTCTTGTTGTTAACTATCCTTTAGCAAGGATATCACTCTACGGACCCCATTCTTACCCATCCCCCCTCTCTGTCTCTCTCTCTCTCTCTCTGTGTGTGGCTGGAACATTACTCTTGACTTAACCTTAACGAAATATGCCAACAATTTACTTTAAGTTACTTTTTATTGTACTTAGTGGCTTGGCTGATTCCTTTTTGTTTTTTTTGTTTTTTTTTCTTTCTTTTTGTTGTCTTGTTTTTCTGTTTTTCTGTATGGCGTAGTCTTCTTTTTATTTCTCTATGCTTTCGTTATGTTGTTGTTGCTGTTGTTGTTGCCTTTTTGTTTTTTAGCTTGCAACACACAAATCCTTTCGTTGCCAAGACTCTGACTCCAACTTGGTCTACATTCACGTCTCAACGACGACTCCATCCCCAAAACTCTGACTGTGTCTGTGCCGCCTGTGCGTTTTTCTTTAACTTGGCCGGGGGGCCTGCCCAACCTCTCTACACCCCTCCCCCTCCGTTTCCCTTAACATTTTTAAGTTGTAGTCCATAAAATTTATGTTGCTTCATTCCTCAATAATTGCATAGCTCAGTAAATTTTAATGCAAGCGGTCATAAATAATTTCGTTTCGCTTTGCAAGCAACAACAACAACAACAACAACAACAACGGCAACTACAAACAACAAAAAACAAACAAAACAAAAAACGAAAACATCTACTACAACAATAACAATATAAATTACGTAGTATAATGCCATAATAAAGTTGCAAAAACAACAACAGCAAAAAAAAAAATAATAATAATAATAATAACAAAACAACAAAAAAGCCAAAAAGGCATTCGTACAACTAAAGTGCATTTCTTTTTGGTCTGATATTTTCTTTCTGCTGAATGTGTTGCGTGACTTGACCTGCTGAACTCGTAACGACGAAATTCTGCTGCTGCTGCCATGGCACACACGTGATGTGATGTTTCATTTGCCAACTTTGAATTAAATTATACGCATGCCACGCCCCCACTGCCACACTCAGTTTGCAAAAGCAAGTTAGCGTGATGAGCATGAATCTATCAGCGAAACTCGATGAGCTGCAGCGAGGCGATCGACACCTGGAGACAACAGTCGCCTTGTGCGAAATACGCACCCAGCTCCAAGAGCTGACCAAATCGGTGGAGAGCTGCCAAAGTGAGGTATCCGAGGTGAGTACATACATATATAAACCATTTGAAATCTTTTCTTCCTTCCTTTTCTTCCTGCCGATCGAGATTGATTACATTTTTTCTTTTGTTGATTGGGTGGCAGGTAAAACGGGACATGGTGGCCATTAAACATGAATTGGATACCGTGCAGCAGGTGAAAGAGGAAATTGAGGAGCTGCGCGAATATGTCGACAGACTGGAGGAGCATACGCACAGACGGAAGCTAAGACTTTTAGAACAAGTTTGTAGCTTAAATTATTTGCCATGTTGTGTAATTAAAAATACTTGAATTTCATTTCTCTCTCTATTCATATAACCGAAATAAACCAAAAAAAAAAAACCGAAACATATTAACTCTGACACACACACACTAAAAACTCTCTCTCTCTGAGACACAAAGACCAAAAAAGTTCCCACAAAAAAAAAAAACAAAACATTCAAAAAAAAAAAAAAAATTAAAAAAAAAAATTATTGCAACTTTTTAACTTTTTGTCGAAGAAAGAATCCCTTCCTCATCCAACCATAGAAACACACTCACCCACACACACACACTCACCGACGGCTTTGTCATCCACACTCTCATCTACACCCCCACACTAACACCTACAACACACACACACACACACAAACACAAAACACATCATATTTTACTCTGCCATTTTCAGTTTGAAATTTTTAAGTTTAATTTTTAAAAAACAAAAACCTGTAAAAAGAAACCAAGAAAAAAAAACGAAAAAAAAACAAACAACCAAAATTTGCGTTTTTCTGTATTTCTTTTAAGTTTAAATTTAAGTTAATTAAGTAATTATTTAAGTTTTTTTTCACAAATCTGAGAGAAATTGAAAATATTGAAATTTGTGTTTTGATTTGTGTTTTGGCGCACACTCGTTTGCAAAGCGTTTTGAAAAACCCAAAATCCCCGCACAAAATAAACCAACCAGATAATAAATCCCCCCCCCTACCTTTTTCACCCCGCTATCCTCAACCCTCTACTAGTCCCAAACGATTCCTTTCCCACAAAAAATGAAAGAAATAATAATAATAATTGATGAATTTTGATGCCTTTTTATGCTTAATTTTGTTTTTTCGTTTCTTTCTTTTTATTTTGTTTCCGTTTTACTGTTTCGTTACGTTTCGTTTTGTTTTTTTTTTTTTTTTTCGCAGGGTCTTACCTTCTTCCTCACCTATTCAATATTCTCGGCGGTGCTGGGAATGCTGCAATTTGGTTATAATACGGGCGTAATCAATGCACCCGAAAGAATATTGAAAACTTTATGAAGGATGTATACAAGGATCGCTATGGCGAGGATATTAGCGAGGAATTTATACAGCAATTGTATTCAGTTGCCGTATCAATATTTGCCATTGGTGGCATGCTCGGCGGTTTCAGTGGCGGCTGGATGGCCAATCGATTTGGCAGGTTGGTCCCAGGCATATGCGTTGCCCAAAAGGATTATCACAGATTTAACCAATCCAATCGAATTTCATTTTATTTTGTTTTTTCGTTTGTGTTTACAGAAAAGGCGGCTTATTGTTAAACAATGTGCTCGGCATATCGGGTGCTTGTTTAATGGGTTTTACCAAAGTTAGTCATTCCTATGAAATGTTATTCCTTGGCCGGTTTATAATTGGTGTTAATTGCGGTAAGTCAGAGATTCACTCTTCCCCCATCTCCATTACTCACTCCAGCTCTCTCTCACTCTCTCTCTCTCTCTGTCCAGGTCTCAATACATCATTGGTGCCAATGTACATCTCGGAAATAGCGCCACTGAATCTACGCGGTGGCTTAGGTACTGTTAATCAATTGGCTGTGACTGTAGGTTTACTTTTATCCCAGGTGCTGGGCATTGAACAAATCTTGGGCACCAATGAGGGCTGGCCCATATGTTGGGTCTGGCCATATGTCCAGCAATATTGCAATTAATTCTACTGCCCGTTTGTCCCGAATCGCCACGTTATTTGCTCATTACCAAGCAATGGGAGGAGGAGGCAAGAAAGGGTAAGAAAGTCAAATTATCGACTAAAACTTATCCTTGTCAACGATTCATTCTTTTTGTCCATTTTGTAGCACTGCGTCGTCTGCGTGCCTCTGGCTCGGTGGAGGAGGACATTGAGGAAATGCGGGCCGAGGAGCGTGCCCCAACAGGCCGAGAGCCATATATCGACCATGGAGCTAATATGCTCACCCACACTGCGTCCGCCATTGATAATTGGCATTGTGATGCAGTTAAGTCAACAGTTTAGCGGCATCAATGCCGTCTTCTACTACTCCACATCGCTTTTCATGAGCTCCGGCCTGACGGAGGAGAGCGCCAAATTTGCCACAATTGGCATTGGTGCCATTATGGTGAGCTCCAACAAGACCATTTGACTCTATATGTTTGACTTAACTCTCTCTCTCTCTCTCTTTCTCTCTAGGTTGTCATGACTCTCGTCTCCATACCATTGATGGATCGCACGGGTCGTCGTACTTTGCATTTGTATGGTCTTGGCGGCATGTTCATATTCTCCATATTCATCACAATATCGTTTTTGATCAAGGCAAGTTTGGGTTCGAGAAGGGCCAAAGAGGCGGCTACTACTGCCACGCCTTCGGGCAGTAATAATAATAATAGTAAACGAATGAAAGTGAAAACTCAAAATGAAATTGCCTGGCCTGCTAGCATTTTATTGTTGCATACTTTTAGGCATTATTTTTGCCGAATATTTATCCTCCCATTTTGAATATTGATATCCTATATACATACATATATTTCCCTTCAAACGTATCTATATACAATATTTTATGCATGAAGTTGTGTTTAAACCGCGTAGCCCCTAAGAGCCAGCAAAAAAAAAAAAAAAAAAACAAAAAACCAAACCCAAACTGAAATATCGCATGACAGTTGTCCCGCGCGTATTTCTATAAATTATTGATGTGAGAGATATACAACGCGTATGTACATACATAGATACATATATACAAATATATAGATTCAAATTTATATATACATATATACTTAAATTAATATATGTATATGCATTTGAATTTATAACAAGTAAAATTTATTGCCTGCGTCGTCTGTTGAAGCATTCAATTTACCTATTTGTATGTTCATTCTATTTATGTTTTCTGTTTTTTTTTTTTTTTTTGAAATTTTTGTTCTACATTGTTTAATGGTCGTTCAAGTCGTATATAGATGCAATTATTTGGACTTATCTTTAGGGATAAGATTGGTTTCATAGGCTCCGAATGAGCATTTTCCTTTAAAAAGAAACTGAAAGCAAAATTGAACTTTAGAGCTGTAATCTGTGCTTTTCTTCTTACGCCTCATTTAGTTGGAATTCCCAATTTGTTGAAGCGTTAAAGTAATGGTATGGCATTACAATTTTGAAGTGTGTCCTCGAGCCTGCTTAATCAAAAAATTGAAACAATTAAAGTTTACAACAAATTATAAAAGCAACTCCAAACTTTTAAAATGGTAATTCAGATTCTAGCACTCGTGAATATCAAAAATAACATTGAAATTTGACTTTTAAAAAATTACTAGAACTAGAAAGAAAAAAACAAATTTTCCCTAGAGAATGTTCTTACTTGGCAAAGTAATTAGTTTTTTCAATTTGTGAAACCCAACTAAGCCCTTAATGATATTTCCACTTTGTCTCTTTCATTCGCAAACTTTGTTGCGATAATTTTAAAAACAAAAATTTAAATGCAATGCATCTGGAGTATTGAACGACTTTAACATTTGGCTATATATAACTATATTTGTAGTTACTTTTAAACACATTTTATATATAGAGACCAAATAGACTAAGTCATTTAGTTAATTATTTGAATACGCTTGCATCTATTGCTTTCGAGTTTTTGATTATTTTATAAATTTTTAATAGCTTTTTATAGATAGAATTTTTTTAGGTGCACGTTTTTCTACACTTTTTCTACACTACGTTTTTGGGTCTTGCTTATGCTGTTATTTCAAATTTGTTTTCTATTTTCTGTTGTTGTGCCTAGGTTAAGTTTTGATTGCCCAAATGTTGGCCAAATGTCTCTCTGAGAGAGACAGAGAGAAAGAGAGAGCGAGAATGCTAACTGGATGCAGATAGTTTTAGCTAACAAATGAAAACCAAAAGGTTAGCTGCAACTATTTGGAGTGCCAGTGCCATTTGGCCAACATTTGGGCAATCAGTCTCAGCCCTTGAATTAGATGCTATTCTCGACTTGGCAGGCTTTTTGCCCACAACACCACCGAAATCATGAACACCGAACACCCCGAAATCATTTAACGAATATTTTTCAATATTATTTTTTTAATTTCGAATAACAATCAACAACAACAAAAAACACACAAGAATTACACAATTACGCAAAGTGTTTTTAGCCAGCAGCAAATAGCAGCAGAAGCGCACAGCAAAAAGCAACAAAAACAAAAGAGAAGAAAATGTAAAAAAAAAAAACAAAAAAAATCAAAAAAGAACAATGAACAGTTCGCTTAGAAAAAAACAACAAGCAGAAAACCAAAATAACACATTTCTAGTACACAAAGCTAAATTCGCTTACCAACACTCTAAAATTTAACTCAAAAATCAATTGATATTATTTCTAGTTTTAATTTTTGTATATTCCTTTGTTTTCCTTTTCGTTTTTTTTTTTTTTTTTGTGTCTCTTTAAGAACTTTTTCTGATATTAAGAACTTTTCATTCTAAGTCTAATTAAAAACACCATAGAAAAAACTCAAGCGACAGTTGCGAAAGTTTCGCCCTCTATGACAGCGAAAAGGATATCTCTGTTTAACTAACTAACTAACGGTAAACGAGAACTAAGTCTTTGAGAACCAAGATCGATCTAAACTCAGCTAAGCCAAATTAAGTAACGTGAATTTTTAGTGCAATTTTAAGTCGTTAACCAAAACTCAACTCATGCATAAAAACAAAGTTTATCTCTTGTTAGGATTTACTTTTAAGTTATTGATTTTTTGTTTTTTTCGTACTTGATTGATTGATTTGATACGATTCGTTAAACAAATTTCGAAAACGCGATAGAAAAAAAAAAAAAATTAAAAGAAGACGAAGAAGAAAAAGCCTACAAATCATCGAGAATGCGAAGATTACTATGCATTTTGTATAGGAGTTTTTTGGTTATGTGCAGGAAATGATCGACTGGATGTCATATCTCTCTGTGGTGGCCACACTGGGCTTTGTGGTCTTCTTTGCGGTGGGACCGGGCTCCATACCCTGGATGATAACGGCGGAGCTATTCTCCCAGGGTCCCAGACCGAGTGCCATGGCCATAGCGGTGCTGGTCAATTGGATGGCTAACTTTGTTGTTGGCATTGGTTTCCCCAGCATGAAGGTGAGTTGTAGAGCTGTGGAGATCGGAGGTGCCCCTTTCGAACTGTATAAGTAATTGTTTGTTTGTTTGCTTTTTTTTCGGTTTTTACAGACTGCTTTGGAAAATTATACATTCTTACCGTTTAGCGTATTCTTAGCCATATTTTGGATATTCACCTATAAGAAGGTTCCTGAGACCAAGAATAAGACATTTGAAGAGATTTTGGCACTCTTCCGTCACAATAATGGCAGGTATGTCACCTCAACAATTACAAAACAAAACATTCAATCAACCAGCTAACCAACCAACCAACCGACCACGCCCCCCATTAACTTAACTCATATTTATAATACCGTAATGAAAACCAAAATACCACCACAAATCATAACTAATTTGATTGAAACTCAAACAAAAAGAAGTGACAGAGTGAATACTTTCTTTTTCCTACAACCATCCGCAACCCCCTTACCCCAACCCCTTTACATCGCCTTTTCCTCAATTTACTTGGAAGCTTATTATGCGGTTTTTGGTTGAAAACCTTTTTTCAATTGCCCACAGAAACGAAAGAAACGAAACTAAAAATAACTCTATCTACATATATGGAAAATGCTCAATTTGTGGTCAATTTCGAGATTTTTTTCATGTTTTTCATTTTGAGTATTCTTTTGTTTTTTCTTTACCTATTTTTTGGTTTTTGATTTTTTGTGTGTGTACCAAATATTTAAATACAACAACAAGTTTATTTTAATGGCACTCTTTCTCTCTATCTCTCTCTAAATACATTCTATTCCTAATATACATTTAAAAAAAAAAACTATATATAAAAATGAAAAAAAAGGACATTTCGAGATAGTAGACTGTACGGGTAAGTTGCATGATGAACTGTCACACAAAAAAGAAAAACAAAACAAAAAAAAATAAAAGGGAAAATAAATATATACTCAACTACAAATTGAAGTCTGGACTTCTTAAACCAAAGAAATGAATATATATAAAAAGTCTATAAACAAATTGTAGCTCGTTTTGCTGTCCTTGTAATAAATATTTAACGTTTTTATTAGCCACTTTTAATTGTTCAAATTAATCTCTCTCTCTCTCTCTCTATCATCATCTCTTTTTAACTGTGACAAATAATTTGTCTCTGTTTTTTGGCATGTTTGCTTCAACTTTGCCTGTTCTTGTTCGTTACCAAAACTGGCAAAAAAAAAAAACAAAACAAAAAAATCAAAATCAAACCCAAAAATAATTAAATTATACAATCAAAAAAAAAAAAAAAAAAAACCATCAAAAATTAAATAGCCCATTATTTAATATGAATTTTAGTATTCTGTTCTGTTTCCTATCAATGCATATTTCTCGCTCTCTCTCTCTCTCCCTCTCTCTATATATCTCTCTCACTCTCTGTCTTTATATATATATTTATATATATATGTATACATATATATGTATCGATATATTAAGGTCATATCTCATTATGTTCCGCTCATGGCCCCTTCGCCTTCGCCTATCACAGTCACCTCACCTCACCTCTCGCGTCACCGCCTCTCTCATCTCTTGCTCTCTCTCTCTCTCTCCTCTAATTCATGCAGCAATTCCCTTACTCCAGCCACCCCCTTCTCCCCTACTCGCTCATTCATTAAAAATAAATTGGTTAGTTTAAAGCACCCAACAAAAGAACAAAAAATGCTCAAAATGATACCCATAAACATTTAAACATGTACACACACACAAACCTACACACTCACACACACACACACACACACCTGTACACACATCCTGACGCTGATTATGTTGTTTGTCCATTTAGCGAGGACGGAAACGATAGTTCCTCGACAGCGGACATTGAAATTTCGCAACGTGACAACGTTGACAACTCTAGAAGCAACTCTATAAGCAACAACACCAACAACAAGCGAGACAAATTGCAGTGAATACCGTTAACGAATACCGATACCGATACCAATACCGAAATGCCATGCCATGCCATGCCATGCCGAGCTGCAATCTAAAACCCAAGCGCCCTTTTTCTCTACCCCTCCAGCAAGCCAAACCACACCACAAAAGCCCCAAGCCCAACCTAACTACCACACCCCCCCCTTCTCCACCCTCCTCCACCCCTTTCTCTCTTGTGTTGTTGTTGTTGTTATATGCTGTATTTAATTTATTTGTAATTTAACGTAAAATGTGCACAACAAAAACAAACAAAAAAAAAATAAAAATGTTAGAAAATGCTTACGAATTCGCAGTCTTTTGGATTCGTTTCGATTTAGGCTGGAAACTGTAAACCTGAAAACTGTTTCCAGTTGAGATTAAGTATACGACACCAATCCAAATGAGATTTCCTTTTTCCTTAAAGTAAGCATTTTCTTTATTATCAAACTGTTTATTTGTTTTTTTTTTATGTAAATCTATAATTTAAATGATATTTTAAACTATATTTAATTTTTTTATTTAATTTTTTTTTTTTCTAAAGTCTAATAAAATGTTTGTGTAATTTGTTTAAGTACTTTGAGTTTGAGTTTAATGTTAATTTAATTTGATTTTTGCCTATAAAAGCCGAGCTTAATAAACTTCCAAGCGAAAAGACGTTTCAATCTGTTGTATCCTTTTGTCATTAAAGCTCTTTCAGCTCAGGTAAACTTGTTGAAACCAACAACAGATACAACAAAAAAAAAAAAAAAACACACACACACACAACACACAAAAGCCAAAACGCAAACCAAACGAGGGCTGGGCATTTCCCCTTCCCCCTTCTAACCCAGCGCGACAATCAAATGAATCTATATAGACTTTTGATTTTATATAGATTTTGAGCACATTGTCGTAGATAAACAACATTTATTTCAATTCGATTTTCAAATAGAGTAGCCAAATTGATTTGAATTTTGAAATATTAAATAATTATTTGTTCTAAAGTCTAATATAAATATTACTAATCTCTTGAAACTGTGATAAGCTGAATTAAAGACTAAATAGAAGAGAAGTTTAAGCAAATAAGAAGATATAGCTAAAGAGAAGTACAGTATGTTTCACATTAATAGGTGCACTCCACGTTTTTTTATTTTTTTTTTTTACCAAAGATTCACAAGTCTAAAGTGCTTCCTTTGCTCTATTGAACGTTTTTCGAGTGCATCTATTAATGTGGCACAGACTGTGTTAGTTCTACACTAGACAACTTATTAACCCAGCCCTCTGGTTAATGCCCTTAAGCCCGTTTTTTTTTTTTTTTGGTGTGTTAACTTCCATTCCGCTGTCTTTTACGCGTTGGTCTCTCTCTCTACGTCTCAGCTTACAACTACGTTTTGAAATCAAAAAAAAAAAAAAAAAAAAAAAAAATCAAATTTAAATTTAAAATACATTTACACTTAAAACATAATCGTAGAGTGTGCGAATTTCAGGAGTATGCTAAACTGCACAAATAGCTTGGAGCCACAATCAATGAATTCTGGCATCGAGCATGCCGCCTTGATGGTATCTGAGGAGAAGACCCAACATGACTCACGTAAGAATCGAATCTGAATCTGAACCACACACACACACACACACACGCACACAAACACACCCAACTACATTAACTCGCACACACACACTCACACACATTGAGAATAATTTGTAATGAAAGAAATTTGTTTTATATTATTAAATGACGTCTTTATGTTTATTTGTTGTGCAAATTGCCCGTAAAACTAACAAAAAAAAAAAATCATCAATGTTGTCTAAACACTCACAACACTTACCACACACACACACACACACACACATACATTCACACAGAGATAAACACATCGACAAAAATATATATATTTTCTAGGTAAACACAAACTAAAAACCAAAACTAAAATAAAACTAGTTAACACACACAGATACACACACAGATAATATACACTTCTACAAACAAACACTGAGATACATTTGACTGAAATTATCTAAAAAAAAAAAAAAAACATGTCGCATAAACGAAAATTTTTCATTTTGATGAACATGAAATTATTAATGAAACAATTTAAGCATAATTAGCAAACATTTTCACACACATGCACACATAAATAAATTTTTATATTATTTTTGTACTAACCAAATCAAAAAACCATCTAAATCAACTCATATTTAGTAATCATTTAATAAATATTTACTCATTTTTGGTTTTAGTTTGTTTTTTTTTTTTTTCATTTTTCATTTTTGCCTGCGTCTAGTTAATGATAAAAAAAAACACAAAAAAAACTTTATATGTATATATGTATAATATAAATATTTGTAATATTTATTAGATTTAATAGATTGTTTTTGTGTAGCTTGTGGCTCGTTATCTTTTGTGCTCGTTTTCTTCTTCTCAATAATTGATATGAATTTTTATTTATTTTTCAAATTTGATTGCATTAACAAAAAACAAAAAAAAAAACAAAAACCCCAAAATAATAATCAAAAAACAAACAACAAATTTATTGGATATCAAATCATCAACAACTGGATAAACACAATCAACAACCAACCAACCAACAACAACCAACAACAACCAACAACCAACAACAACAACTACAACTTTAATTTTGCAACTGCACAAAATCGAATTGAAATCGTAAACAAATTCTTGTTAAACAATCTCTCTCAACTACTGTATGTAACCAAATGAATTATGTACATATGTATGTATATATATATATATATATATATATATCGTAATATATATATGTATATATATATATATATATGTGTATATTGGCAAACCGATTCGATACCGATACGAATACCATTTGCATGAACGAACAAAATTTGCGCATTCTTTTGCCATTTGTATATTTTTTTTATTGTTTTGTATGTAAATTACTAAAGTCTTTGGTACGACCTCGTTCTCATTGACGGTTGAAGGCATGGGTCCGTATCCCTTAAGCGATAGCACCAATCTCTTGGGCCCCACATCGACAAGCTATGCCAGCGGAGGCTATGCCGGCCACCTTGGCCACCTTGGCAGTGGTGGTGGCGGTGGCGGTGGCGGCAGCGGGTCAGCAACTTGCTATACGAACTATGGTACAAATATCCAAACGCCAGTTCCTAATCGCAAATGTTACTACACAAATGATAACGAATCGTCTGCGGCTGATTATGGGCGAGATGATAATTTTCGGCGACACTCGGCCCACGGAAGAATGTCATGTAGGTTGTGTTCACATTCCATTTTCCTTGACCCAAACACAGACACACCAACACACACACACACACATGTCTAGCTGTCACCTGAAAAGCATTTACAAGAAAATGCCCTCGCTCTCGCCGCTCTCTCTTCACACAACCAGAACAAAATGCACTTCTCAAACAACAACAACAACGACAACAATGAGACAACCCACCCACCCCCCCTTTCCCCTCAAAAAAAAAAAAAAAAAAAAAGGAACAACAAGACAGTTCACTCAAGTTAGCTGAACATTTTTATTCAAATAATCTATATAAATCGTTTTACAAAATTTGTAGCTTTCTCATTTTAATTTGTCATTGTTTATTTTAGTACGCAAGTGAAAGAAACTGAAACTGAAACCGAAACAGAAACCGAAACTCAACTTATGTGGAAAACCCCTGAAATACTTGTACTCATATAGATCAAGTGATTAAACAAGCGATAAACTGATAATTGGCTAAGTAAAAGCAAAAACCCAATCGAAAAAAACACACAGAATACAACAACAACAACAAAAAAAAAAAAGCACCAAAACAATTCACTTACTCACCCAAACACTCAAACACTCACTCACTCACTTACTCACTCACTCGCTCAATCAATCAATCAATCAATCACAATTGCCAACAATGCGCTAAAAAGTATGCAATGAAAATATAAAAGTGAAAACTTTTTAAAGGAGATCAACTGATTGAACCTCTCTCTAAATGCCGATTGCTCTACTGGGCTAAAAGTTCGCAAAGGACTCTCTCGTAAAAAGGTCAAAGTTTAGGTGAAACGAAAAAAAAGGAAAACTTCTCTAAAACTGAATCCAATTCTCATAAAATCATTAAAAATAATCATCTGCTAATTAATTTCTAACGTTGCATGCATTAATTTTAATTCATTTTTCATGTTCTTAGATTAGTTTCGATCAATTTTTTTTTTACTGGCATGTTTAACAATTTTTAAAGGCATGATGGACTTTTCTAACTGCATGAAAGCTAAAAAATCCATAAAAACAAACTAAAACTGAAAAAACCAAAATATATAGACGAAAAAAAAAACCAAAACACAGCTAAATATAATATTTAGTAAATTGAAACAAACAAATGAATGAAAAGAAAAGAAAAAAAGAAATCAATCAAAAGCACAAATTGAAAGCAAAAAAAAAAAAAATGAAACTGCAAAGAAAACTGCAAAATTTTTGCTTTCCTTTTTGTGATCTAATCTAATTGTGTCTATTGCTCTTGCTTTTTGCTCTGCTCTGCTTTATTTCTCCACCTGCCACCTGAAATCCCCCCCCACCCACCACCAACACCTTTACCCCCGTCTGTGTGTCCTGTAGCTGCATCCGAGCGATTTTTAGACGGCGGCCGAAGTACACACCAGGGCCGGAACGCTGCCTCTGTGCCCCATCACCTTCGTCAGCAACCAGCACCCAACTGTCTGCCTGCCGAACAGCGGGCCTTGACTGAGGAGCAACGCCTCACCTGAACCTCCTCCTCCAACGCCTCCGCATCAGCATCAGCATCCGCATTCACATCAGCCTGAACAACAACAACAACAAACTGCCAGCCACAGTCGCAATGAGGAGCATCATCATCAGCAGCAGCAGCAGCAGCAACAATCTCGAACAACAACAACAAACTCACACGAATATATACATTGTAGCTATGACAACAACAGCAAGGATATTGTATGTGATCAAGCCTCCTCTTCCTTGCACATTTCGCACAGTACGCACGAGCCGCCTACGCCTGCGCCTGCTTCTGCGCCGCCGCCTCTAACGAATCAAACTCAGGAGTCTCAGAATGCCATTTTGAGTCACTGCCAACAACAACGCAACAGCAAGCAACAGCAACAGCAACCACACAGCCACAGCCACAGTCATAGCCATAGTCCGCATCATAGTCGTCATACCTCACCGCACAGTCACTCGCATCAGCAGCAGCAGCAGCAGCAGCCAACCCATGCCCATTCCCATCATCATCATTATCGTCGCAAGCGACGACAGGCGACAACAGGAAGCGGAAGCGGAAGCGGAAGCCTGCCCGGTGCCCATACCCATTCGCATCATCAGAGCAATACCAACACGAATACATCCTCGTCCCGCCATTCGAATGGCTGCTCCTCGTCGACGAATCGACGTCGCCATCGTTCGGTCACCGATATGTCCTCAAATTCGATTAATGCCGATCGCGAGATCCAAGAGATTATGATGGTACGCAAATCCTGTTGCACTGAAACTCTTGCCCAGTGCTTTGCCGAGGATCTATACGGCTCATCGTCCCGTCGTCCGAGCAGTTGCTGCACCAGCTCCGATTACTGCTATCAAACGGATTCCACCAGTCTCTATGGCGACTCGCGTTCCACCTTGAGTCGCAACAATTCCATTAAATCGGCATCGGCAGCCATACGGAAGCAGCAGCGTTTGAACAATCGTCAGCCCAGTTATACCTCAATTTCGTTGCGTGGCCTGAATGAAAGCTCGTTGACCTCGATTTTCGATCGGGCCAAGCAGACAGCCTCCGCCTCGGGTCTACCCGAATATGCCTGCTCGCCCTCGCCCATACGCTGGAGTTTTCTGGCCGGTGATCTCAATGGCAGCAAATCGTCGACACAGGAAATCGAACAGAGATCAAGCGAGAGGGAGCGGGAACGGGAACGGGAACGGGAACGCAATGAAGAGGACAAAATGGATGCCTGGCATATGCCGGCAGAACCCGAAAAGAAACCATGTCGCAAGATAAGCTATCAGGACGATGAAGAGGGTCCCAGCACATCGGCGGCAGCTGCGGCTGCTCGCAAAAGACGCAGCAGCAGCTATCACTGTGAATTCGAGGAGGAGGAAGCCTCCACCACGGCCATTCTCTATCATCAAGATCCTGGCGAGTCGTTCAACAATTGTTGCAGCAATTACATACAGTGCAACACGTATTTGGATCAGGACTTGCAAATTACCAGCGAGGACATCCATCAGTATTTGTCCAAGGGCCAGCAGTCCACAGACTCCACGGACATATTGAACAATTCGAAGAACTATCCCTTCCAGCCCAGCAACACCTTGGAATTCCAATACAAGAACAATTTCCAACAGAATGGCATCAATCGCAATCAATCACACGCTGGCGGCGGCGACCAAAAGGAAACGAATCTCAATCAAATGGAGGATCACCATCAACATCTCCACCATCAGCCATCGCAGACAACCAACATTAATCTGTCGACCAGTTCGAACAACATTAACATTGTCTTCAATAGCAGCCTAACCACAACATCCAGCGCCGGCGGGCCAAATGGACCAATTGGTACTGGGTCAAATGAGGTCAAATTCATTAACAACTGCAATCGAAGCTACGACTACACGAATATGTCCGGCCATCTGAACTTTGACAAGCCATTGGGCATAGTGGAGCTGCCAAAGGAGTTCGGTGGCCTTGGGGCGGGGGGTAATCTCGATTCGACCACAGCAAGTGAACATTCCTCATCGCTGCCATCGCCGACGCCAATGTCGACGCCCACAGGAGGATTGCCGCATCATTTTGAATCGTTCGATGCTGCCTCCGAGCATAATCTTATGTCACCGTGCCTTGGTTCATCCGGCTCGGTTAATCCCAGTGGCGATGATTCATTTGTCCATTTGCAGCATCAACATCCTCAACATCATCATCATCATCATCATTCCCATTCAACGCATTCGCATCAGCATCAGCATCCTCATCATACGCATTACTTGCACTCGCACCCGCATAGTCACGCTTCCGCCTCAGCCTCTGCTTCCTCCTCCTCCCACCACCACCAGCAGCAGCAGCAGCAGCAGCAGCAACATCAACATATGCACACCTACAACATGGCCGATGCCGAGCAATTTCGTTTGGGCAATGCCTTCAGGAAGGTGCGCAAGCGTGCACGCAAATACACAGATTTTCTGCGCAAAAAGTGAATCGAAACAGATGTCTCTACAGATTGAATAATCTTTCCTAAATCCACACACACACCACACATCACACACACACACCCTATCATACACATCTATATATTTATATATAGATTCGCCCTATTTTGGACGCAAATATGTGGTTGTTGCCAAGCCTCGGCAGCGTCGTACGCAAAGCCTGGACGAGGATTGAAAGGAGAGCAGCAGCAGCAGCCGCCGCCGTCGCCGCAGCAGACAAGCAATAACTAAACAAAAAAAAAAAAAAATAATATAAAAGTATATAAAAACATTTTTCTATTTAAATTACAATTTTGTACACTGCCAAAAAAACAAAAAAAAAAAACAAAAACAAAAAAAACTTAAAAAAAAAGGAGACAAAAATAAGTAAATTAAAAGCAAAAAAGGGAAAAAGACAAAGAAAACGAAACAAAAGTAATAATAATTAAAGGAAAGAACAAAAACGTTTAAATAGGTTACAAATAATTTGCAAAAATCACACACACACACACACTCACACACACACACACACGGCTATAACAAGAACAACAACAACAACGACTATTTTAAATAACAAGAAAAAGGTACTTAAGATTTTTCGAAAATTTGCATATATATATATATATATGTATATGCATAATATATATATATATATAGATATATAAAGTAATTAAAGCATGCATAAAACAAAAACAAAAAAGAAAAGGACAAGAGAAGCAAATAAGAGAAAAATTATGGAAAGCACAACCAAAACTACTCAAGCATTAAACAACAAAAATTAGTTAATAAACATTTAAAAACAAAAAACTAAAGATATTAGTTTTAAGCAAGAAAAACAACAACAACAACAACAACAAATTTAGAGTTTCAGCAGAACGCAAATTACAACAACCAAAAAAAAAAACAAAAACAAACAAACAAAAAAGCAAAAACATCAACCAAAAAATAATTAAAAGCGAAAAAAAAACCCAAAAAAAAACTTGTAGTAAAAATTACATTTAAAAACAAGTTAAAGAAAATATTAAACAACAACCAACAAACAAAAACCAAAAGAAAAACATAAATTACGACGATAAAATTAAGGTGACATTTTTTTTCGATTTATTTATTTTATATGCGCATTTTTTTGTGACAAAAACCAAAACCAAAAAAAAAAAACAAAACAAAACCAAAAGCAAAAAACGAATAACTAAAAATGGTATAGAAAACAAAAACCAGGAAACAAAAATTAACAAAAAGAAACCAAAAAAAAAAAAAACATTTAATTATTATAGAATTATTTAACAAGGTTTTTTGCTCAACACAACAAAAAAACAAACAAAAAAAGAAAACCGAAATGACTTGGCAATTGGCAATCAATCTCAAAAGGATCAAAAGGGACAAAGAGACCTTAAGTTGAAGAGTGTTCTTTTAAAGCTTACGCTGACTATCCAAAACTTCAAAACTCACTTAAAAGTGTTTAAAAAAAAAATTATTTCAATTTTATTCTCTGCTTTCACACAAAGTTTAAACAGTTGAAAGCACATTTTTACTAGAAGTTGGACGTCCAACTTTATTCAAAGTTCAAAATTGTTTCAATTTTCTAACTTCCAAGGCGTAAGCTTTACCCTTTCCTTGTCCTTTCCCTGTTTGGTCCCTACTTCCGAGAGGATATTGATGAGATTGATGAACTGCCCATGGCAATGTCGGAATCTGAAGGATATACAAAATATATAGAGAGACATGATTTCGCTTTCGATAACCTCCTCACTCACCTCCTTGCCTCCAGAGTCCCATCCAAGCTTCCCTTTTTTTCTTTTTGCCCTCCAAGAAAAGCAAAACTAAACCAAAAAAAAACCAAAAAAAAAAACAAACAAACAAAAACGAGAAACCAAAAAACGAAAAACATAAAGAAAGCAAAAAAAAAAACAAACTGTCTTCCAATTATATTTCTAATTTCATTTCATTCGTTAACAAAAAAAAAAAAAAAAAAAATCGGTTAAATCGAAACGTACCTTGCGTGAGAACAACAACAGAAAAAAAAAATATACAAAAAATAAAAGCAAAAACTTTAAATAAAATGTAAATAAAAATTGCTGTTAATAAAATTAAAAGACAAAAATTAATAAGAAGCAAATGAACAACTTAAAACGTATAATTTCGTAGACGAATCAATAGAAGAAAAGAAAACGATAAATAAAAAATGAAATATATAAATTGCACTGCCAAAAAAAACAAAACAAAAAAAAAACAAAAACCAAAAAGAGATACAACTAATTAAACAAAAACAAAAAAAAAATGGTTTTACGAATCGACAACAACAACCAAATAGTTAAACATTAAAAAACAAACAGTGAAAAATTAAAACAACAACAACAACTGCTGTAAATATAAGAATGAATACATATATAGAAAAAAAAAAAAAACAAAAACAGAAAAAGAGAAAACCAAAAATCATACTTTTTTTTAAAGGCACATTTATTAAACACACACACACACATACAAGGCATACATAGACACAAATATACATGCATATGCACACACACTCACACACACGCAGACACATACATATAAAAGCGTATATGTATGTATGCCAATTTGCCGATTGTTGTTTTTTCTTTGTTTTGTTTTTTTTTTACATTTAAATATTAAACAATAAATTAATTCCATATATATCCTGTATCCTATAGAAAAACTTTCCTAGTAAAAGAAATGATATACATATGTTGCCTCTAGCCGTCTGGCCATGCCCTATTTATGCCTCGATTCCTGGATACAGGGTGTATCTATAGGTCGGCTAAGCCGACTTGCCTGCAGTTTTTTTTTTTTTTTCTAACTAAATCAAAAGAAAAATATGTTAACATTGCATTAAAAACTCAAATAGGAATATTGTGACAAGCAAAAATTCTAAGAAATGACAACAAAGCAAAGAGAAAAAAAAAGAAAGAAAGAAAGAACGAAAGAATTATATGTGAAACAATGTTAACTGGTTGTGAGTTTGATTTGATAAACAACTGAGATACTTTCCTCCTTCTTTCCTCCCCTTCCTATTTGTACCCGTGCCCGCAGTCCCTCCTCCCTGTTCCTATCACTGTTCTGTCTGTGTGTCAGTCTTCTCTTTTCCATTCTCTAGCTCTTTCTCTATCTCTGTCTCTGTCTCTGTCTCTCTCATGGTCAGCAAAGTATCTGAGATGCATATCAGTTGAGCCGAACTAGTCTAATGTTGTTAGGCATTATGCTAAATGTAAATAACTAACTAACTAAATTAATTAACTAACTAAAATTAACAAAAAAAAAAAAACAAAAAAAAAACAAAAGCAACAAAACAATACACAAAGAAAACAAGCAAAAGAAAAGCATAAAAAGAGAAAAACGATTATCAAGCATTAATTAACATATTAACCACGGCAAAGCAACAACAACAACAACAACAACAAACCAAAACCAAAAACACACACACACAAACACAGAAAACCGAATAAATAATAATATTAATAATAATAATAAATGAAATAATTAATGCATACAACAATTTTAATGTTTACGTAGCAAAACAAAAAAACAAACAAAAAATACTAAAAAATTTAACACAAAAAAATATTCAAATCGAATCACTTGAAGGACTTAAAAATAGAAAAAAAAAAAACAAGACGATGAGAAGACTTTCAAGATTTATGATAATCACAAAGGAAAAAAAAAAACAAAACCAAAAATAATATTTAAAACAAAATGTAGCCGCAATAAACCCTCTTCCCGCCCAGCCCCGCCCTCCCCCACCACATTCTTAGTCAACCGATCCCAAAAAAAAAAAAATCACCCCCTCTTCCCATAACATTGAACACACTTTTTTTCTTCCCAAATGAAAAAGGCATTAAACAAAAATGAACTAATCAATTTTCAAAAACAAGAACAACAATATATAGTTGTGTACATAACTAGTTATTCATATATGTATATATATATATATATACATATATATATATATACAACAGAAGGATAAAATGTTTAAACTTAAGCAGAAACTAACAAAGTAAACACAAAAAATATAAAATGCATGATATATAAAAAAGATGAATTCAACAAAAAAACAAAAGAAAAAAAGATGAAACATAAAAAAAATAATATTATAATTATGGAAATCGATTGAATTGTTGGCGTTAGTTAATGAGAATTCAAACAACAAGTAAGGCAAATAAAAAATAAAAAATAAAAAAAAAAACAAAATAAACAATTATAAATAATAACGCAACAATAATAAATGAATAACAAAACAACAAATTCGAAATATATAATATAGAAAATCAATAAATAATTATAAATGATATACCAACAATAAATTTGAACATACTTAGGTATATACTTCTGAATTTAAATAATTTTTAGCAAAACAAAACAAAAGAAAACGGAAAGAAAAACCCAAAAAGAAAAACAAAAAAAAAACTAACTAAAAGAATAAAAATCAAATACTAAACAAACACTTGAAAATTCAAAACACAAAACCCGAAAACCAAACAAAACAACAAGAAACAAAAATTATAAAGAAATGAAAATCGAAGAATTAAGTAAAACGTAAAAATTGCTCAATTTAGCAAAAGAGAGTAACAAATAAAGAATTATACGTTAAGTAATAATTTCAAAAGAAAAAACAATCGATTGTCGAATGCCTTTCAATGGGGTAAGATCCTTGCAGACCAAGTATGACGTTTTCTAGAACAAAGTCACCAAATTTTACGACAAGGCCCTTCCTTTATGGCTATTCGAAGGACTTTCTAAGACCTGCTCATTTCGATTGACGGCGCCTCACCAGGACTTCCGAAAAAGGATAATAGGAATTCTTGAATGCAGATCGATAGTTCTGATACTGGAGGATCCAAAAATGCATGTCCTGGCGAAATCGGTAAGTATCCTGCAGAGATATGGCTTTAAGAAAGTAATTCTGTTTTCGTTTTTTAGCTCTACATTGTCCTTGACGAGCTCTGTCGATTGGCATCAAAAAAAGTTAGGGGTCATCTAAGGATGCATGACAGGATTTTTTTTGGAAAATATCCTGCTTCTTGGCAATTTAAAGAACTTTTCAGGGCAGTCGACGGTGCGTCACCAGGACTTCCATCTGGCCAAAATGCAACCCAATCGTCCTTTAAATGGCTCAATTTTGCGAACTTTTCTTTTTTTTAACTTGTAAAAGTCGTAAAAAAAAACACAAAATCCTTGATATCTCAGCTCCCCGCAGGACTATCGGCATATCCTTCACACAGATGATGGTCCTTGATGAGACGAGTTTATTGACACCAATTTTGTCCTGATCCCTAATAGGAATCGCGAGATATTTGCTGTTTTTATTTAAGAATAAATGTCCTTTTTTCTTAGCTCCCTAAAGGACTTTCCAGGATCTGATGATGTCAGTCGATGGGGCTCAATAAGGACTTCGATCTGACCAAGGGATAAAGTAATCCTCCAAAGGACTCTCAGGATATTCGCTGTTTTTGTCTAAGAAAAAAGTCCTATTTTCTCAGTTTTTTAAAGGACCTTCCAGGATCTGGTAAGGTCAGTCGATGCGTTTCAACAAGGACTTTGATCTGACCAAAAAATAAGGTAATCCTTCAAAGGACTCACGAGATATTCGCTGTTTTTTTCTAAGCAAAATGTCCTTTTCTTTTAGCTTCTTAAAGGATCTTCCAGGATTTTATGGTGTCAGTCGATGCGGCTCAATAAGGACTTCGATCTGACCAAAGGACATCTTTGTAGTCCCTCAAATGGCCGAGTTATAAGGACATTTTGTGGCTCGTTTGCAACATCTTTTTCAAGTTATATGCAATTTAAGCAGATTTTTGCCCGTTATTTTTAGGTTTTTTTAAATAAAATTTTTGAAAAAATTAAAAAAAAAAGTGTTGCATACTTGTATGGGTTTCGAAGAAATCATCTACCTTCTATGCATTTCTGTTCGCCTGGTATTTCACTTATTTTGCGGTACGAATTTTGCGTTCGTTGCAACGGAAATTTTAAATTTTTCGCAACGGCTATTTTTGAATTTCCGTCGGCCGTTAAATTCAAAACGAAAAATTTAAAAATCAGCCACTACTAGGCACTTCTGTTCGCCTGGTGTTTCAGCTGGTTTTTAAGCGAAACGGCCGCCAATTTTCAGCCCGCGAGAGTCGCAAATTTGTTCCAAAAAATAGGCAAAGCACCAGGCCAACAGAAGTGACTAGTAGGGGATGATTTAAAATTTTTCCCAGTTTGAATTTAACGGCCGTTGCGAAATGTCCGTTTGCAGCAAACGCCGGCCGTTTCGTTTCAAATTTTTTCCAGTTTGTAAAAAAACTGCTGCATACTTATATGAGTTTTTAAGAAATCATCTACCTGCTATGCCATTTCTGTTCGCCTGGTACTTCACTTTTTTCCGGTGCGTTTTTTTCGAATTTTTGAGCAACAACAGCAACAACAACAACCACCACTGCGACAACAACAACAACAAAAACACCAATTACAACAAAAACCCAAAACCCCAAAATGACTCAGCAACAAATTATAGTTAATTTCCTTTATTACAAAATTCACTAAAAGTATGTTTACAAATTTTTCAAAAAAAATTTAAATTAACGTACAAAATTAACCTAAATCTGCTCATAACTCCGCGGACATTGACCGATTTCGCCAGGCCATATTTTTTTCTGAACCGCAAGGATCAACTCTATCGATCTGCATTCAAGGTTTTCCCCATTATCCTTCCAAAAATTATCCTTTCATTTTGTAAGGGGGGGGAGTCGAAAAAATGGCCAAGTTGATGAAAAAAAACCATAAAAGTCCTTATAACTCGGCCATTTGAAGGACTATCAGGATGCGCCTTGGTCAGACGATTTTCTTGATGAGCCGCATCGAGTGACACCATCAGATCCTGGAGGTCCTTCTGGGAGCTAAAAAAAAAGGAAATTTTTGGTTAATCTAAAATAGCGAATTCTCGCGAGTCCTTTTAAGGATCAGGACGAAACTGGTGTCAATCGACTCGCCTCTTCAAGGACTATCATCTGTGTAAAGGATTTGCCAATAGTCCTGCGGAGAGCTGAGATATCAAGGATTTTGCGTTTTCTTCCGATTTTTTCCTCTTTTTCGGCATTTCCAGGACTTAGAAAAAAATTAGAATTCCAAAAATCAGAAAAAAACGCATAACTTGGCTATTTGAAGGACGATTGACATGTCCTTTGGCCAGATGACAGTCCTGGTGATGCGCGTCGACTGACACAAAAAGGGTGCTGGAAAGTCCTGAAATGACCAAAAAACGGACACTTTTCAAAAAAATCCTGTCCTGCATCCTTAGATGACCCATACTTTTTTTGATGCCAATCGATAGAGTTCGTCAAGGACATCCTAGAAAATCATGTCCTTTCATCCTGCGGCAGGATTTGTGGATTTTAGAGCTAAAAACAAAAAAAAGGATTACTTTCTCGAAGCGATATCTCTGCAGGATACAAACCCGATTTTGCCAGGACATACATTTTATGAACCGCCAGATAAAAACTATCGATCTGCTTCAAAGGATTCCATTATCCTTCCAAAAATTATCCTGCATTTTTGAAAGGGGGTGAGTCACAAAAATGGCCAAGTTGACGAAAAAAAAACCATAAAAGTCCTTATAACTCGGCCATTTCAAGGACTATCAGGATGCCCCTTTTGGTCAGATCGTTTTCTTGATGAGCCGCATCGAGTGACACCATCAATCCTGGAAGGCCCTTCTGAGAGCTGAAAAAAAAGGAAATTTTTGGTTAATCTAAAATAGCGAATATCTCGCGAGTCCTTTTAAGGATCAGGGCGAAACTGGTGTCAATCGACTCGCCTCTTAAAGGGACTATCACTGTGTAAAGGATTTGCCAATAGTCCTGCGGAGAGCTGAGATATCAAGGATTTTTGCGTTTTCTTTCGATTTTTTCCTCCTTTTCGGCATTTCCAGGACTTAGAAAAAAAATTAGAATTCCAAAAATCAGAAAAAAACCGAAAATTCTGGGCTATTTAAAGGGACGATTGACATGTCCTTTGGCCAGAGAAGTCCTGGTTATGCGCCGTCGACTGACACAAGAAGGTGCGGGAAAAGTCCTTGAAATGACCAAAAAACAGGACACTTTTCAAAAAATCCTGTCCTGCATCCTTAGATGACCCATACTTTTTTTGATGCCAATCGATAGAGTTCGTCAAGGCATCCTAGAAAATCATTTTCCTTTTCATCCTGCGGCAGGATTTGTGGATTTTAGAGCTAAAAAACGAAAAAAGGATTATTTTCCGAAGCGATATCTCTGCGGATACAAAACCAAATTTTGCCAGGACATACATTTTATGAACCGCCAGGATCAAAACTAATCGATCTGCATTCAAGGATTTCCATTATCCTTCCCAAAAAAATTATCCTGCATTTTTGTAAGGGGTGAGTCACAAAAATGGCCAAGTTGACAAAAAAAAAACCATAAAAGTCCTTAAAACTCGGCCATTTCAAGGACTATCGGGATGCGCCTTGGTCAGATCGATTTTCTTGATGAGCCGCATCGAGTGACACCATCAGATCCGGGAAAGGGTCCCTTCTGAGAGCTGAAAAAAAAAGGAAATTTTTGGTTAATCTAAAATAGCGAATATCTCGCGAGTCCTTTTAAGGATCAGGCGAAACTGTTGTCAACGACTCGCCTCTTCAAGGACTATCATCTGTGAAAAGGGATTTGCCAATAGTCCTGCGGAGAGCTGAGATATCAAGGATTTTGCGTTTTCTTCCGATTTTTTCCTCCTTTTCGGCATTTCCAGGACTTAGAAAAAAATTAGAATTCCAAAAATCAGAAAAAACCGAAAATCTCGGCTATTTAAAAGGACGTTTGGGATACCCTTTTGGGGCAGATGGTAGTCCTGGCGATGCGCCGTCGACTGACACAAAAAGGTCCTGGAAATGACCAAAAAACAGGACATTTTTCAAAAAAATCCTGTCCTGCATTCTTAGATGACCCATACTTTTTTTGATGCCAATCGATAGAGTTCGTCAAGGACATCCTAGAAAGTCATGCCCTTTCGTCCTGGGGCAGGATTTGTGGATTTTAGAGCTAAAAACGAAAAAGGGATTACTTTCTCAAACAATATCTCTGCAGGATACTTACCGATTTCGCCAGGACATACATTTTCTGAACCGCAAGGACCAACTCTATCGATCTGCATTCAAGGATTTCCATTGTCCTTCAAAAATTATCCTTCATTTTTGTAAGGGGGTGAGTCGCAAAAATGGCCAAGTTGTCGAAAAAAACTATAAAAGTCCTTATAACTCGCCATTTCAAGGACTATCAGGATGTGTTTTGGTCAGATCGATTTCCTTGATGAGCCGCATCGACTGACACCATCAAATCCGGGAAAGGGCCCTTCGGGGAGCTAAAAAAAAAAGGGATTTTTTTGCTTAAACAAAAATAGCAAATATCTCGCGAGTCCTTTTAAAGGATCAGGACGAAATCAGTGTCAATCGACTCGTTTTATTAGGACATCATCTATGTAAAGGATATATCAATAGTCCTTCGGAGAGCTGAGATATCAAGGATTTTGCGGTTTCTTATGATTTTTGCTCCGTTTTGGGCAATTTCCAGGACTTAGAAAAAATTACAATTCCAAAATCAGAAAAAAGCGAATATCTCGGCTATTAGAAGGACGATTGGGATTGACTTTGGCCAGATGGAAGTCCTGGTGATGCGCCGTCGACTGACACAAGAAGGTCCTGGAAAGTTCTTCAAATGACCAAAAATCAGGACATTTACCAAAAAATCCTATCCTGCATCCTTAGATGACCCAACTTTTTTTGATGCCAATCGATAGATTCGTCAAGGACATCATAGAAGTCCATGTCCTTTGTCCTGCGGCAGGATTTGCGGAATTTAGAGCTAAAAAACGAAAAAAGTATTACTCTCTCGAAGCGATATCTCTGCAGGATACTAACCGGCCATTTCAAGAACTATCGGAATGTCCTTTGGTCAGGTCCTTCTGAGAGCTGAGAAACAGGACCTTTTTCTTAACAAAAACATCGAATATCTCGCAAGTTCTTTGAAGGATTACCTAGTCCTCTGGTCAGATCAAAGTCCTTGTTGAGCCGCATCGACTGACATCATCAGATCATCTTTAGGCAGCTGAGAACAAAGAACATTTTCCGTAGACTAGCAGTAACTATGTCGCAAGTCCTTTAAAGGATCAGGGTGTAATTGGTGTCAATCAACTCTCTTCAGGGAATATGATCTGTAGATGCACATCCCGATAGTCCTGCGGGAGACTGAGATATCAAGGATTTTGTGATTTTTCTAAGACTTAGAAAAAAATTACAATCCAAAAAACCAGAAAGAGGCGAATATCTCGGTCATTTTAAGAACGATTCGGATGACCTGTGACCAGATCGAAGTCCTGGTTATCCGCCGTCGACTGACAAGATAAGGCCCTGGAAAGCCCTTTAGACGGCAAAGAAACAGTACATTTTCAAAAAAATCCTTTCCTGCATCCTTAGATGACCCATTCTTTTTTGATGCCAATCGTAGGAGTTCGTCAAGTACATCCTAGGAAACCATGTTCTTTCCCGCGGCAGGAATTGTGGATTTTAGAGCTAAAAAACTAAGTAAGGTTGATTTTCTCGAAACCATATCTCTGCAGGATACTAACCGATTTCGCCAGGACATGCAATTTCTGGTTCTCCATGAGCAGGACTGTTGATCTCTAGTCAAAGATTTCTAATTTCCTTGCAAGAATCTTTCCTGATTTTCTGTAAAAAACAAAAACAAAACGAAAAAAATAAAAAGATTATGTCTTACTTGTTGACAGCATTGACTGACATCTGTTCAAGAACTATTATCAAAGATTTAGTGATTTTGTTTGTTTTTTAAGCCGTTGGGAACAATTGGGGCTTCGCAATAAATTAATAAAGTTTAATTGGCACGTGTCGTCAAGAAAAACATAACGGTTTATCCAAGGTAATACGGATTTAATTTCTTATGCCAATAGTCTTCCTCTTCTCAGTCCTTAACTTATGCGATTTCCAACCGATTTAAAAAGTAATGCCTTACTTTAAAGGATATTTTGCATCTTTTAAAATGCTAATTTAAACATTAACAAAACATAAACAAAAAAAAATTTACTTGATTTTGCGTCAAACGGCCAAAATACTGGGGGCCGACTCAAATACTGTTCTTTGTGTGCCACAAGTAGAGGTAGCAAAAATATCGATAGTCGTTACCAGCAATCGATGGTTTTTCCATTCCTAGTGTGCGTGTGCTATCTAATTGGAACGAAAATTTTGTGGCTCAAGTGAAAAAAAGAACCATTTAAAATGGTTAAAAATTGTTGCAATAGTAGTCTAAGTCTTTAGAAAACTGCAAGCAATATAGAGCATTGCTTGATTTGTTAGATTTATTGAAAATAAAAATTAAATCAAGCATTCGTCCACACATACACGCACATACGCACACAGAGAAAAACCAAAAACTGGTTCTAATATAAAGAGGCGCAACGTCACACCAACAACAAACACAAAGGAAGCAACAGCTTAAATTCTCCCCACCAGCAAACAGAAAAAAGAGAAAAAAATGGACAGCATTAAAGCAGACACCTTCATAAAAGCTGAAGGTAACTAAGAGAGAGACAGCTGATCTACCTTGGAAACAAGTTCCATTCTGGTTAACACAATTTCCGTTTTTTTTTTTTTCACCCTTTCCTCCTCTTTCCCACGTTCCATTGCCCATGCAGAATGTCGCCCCATGGCTTTGAGCCAAAATGCTGTCGGAGGAGGAGCATCTGGAGGAGCAGGAAGCGGAACATCTGCATCTGCGACTGGTCCAGTGTCGCTTAGTGTGGAGCTATGCTTGGTCTGCGGGGACCGTGCCTCTGGACGGCACTATGGAGCCATTAGTTGCGAGGGATGCAAGGGATTCTTCAAGCGATCCATACGCAAACAATTAGGCTATCAGTGCCGTGGGGCAATGAACTGCGAGGTTACCAAGCACCATAGGAATCGTTGCCAATTTTGTCGACTGCAAAAGTGTTTGGCCAGCGGCATGCGAAGTGATTGTAATTTTCATTTAAGTCGTCGTCTCGAAAAACAAAACAAAAAAAAAAACAGAACAAAGAAAACGTTAGGGGCATTCTTGGAAATTTAAAATTTGTTTGGTTGGCTAAACGTAAGGGGCTTGCCTGGTTGCCAAAACACTAATCAAAATTCGCCAACGCATTCCCCTTATGCAAGCCAAAAGCAAATTAGTTGCCTGGAATACCTCTGCCCAATTCTAGCCTACTTCACTCAGCTGCTCTGCTGCTCGCTTCATTAACTTGCATCTCAGATTGCACTTGCGCACGCACACAGACACGAATACACACACTCACACACACATATTATGTACATACATGCATGCACGCTCTCGCAACGCCAGCTTTCTCGCCTCATTTATGCATTTACCGTTACACTGTTTTCTAATTAATTCTCTTTCCTTCGCACCTCTCTCCGCTCCGCTCCGCGCCCTCACTCACCACACACACACACACACAGCTGTTCAACATGAGCGCAAACCAATTGTGGACCGAAAAGAGGGCATCATCAACACGAATTCTTCGGTTGGTTCATCATCCAGCCCAGCAGGGGGTGGTGGGGCAACAGCCTCAAGTGGTGGCGGTTCTGCTGGTGGTGGCGGCGGTGGTTACTCCAACAGCAGCGGCAAATCCTCATACCAACAAGGACGGGGCAAACACAGCGTCAAGGCTGAGGCGGCCAGTGCCTCGCTTTATCAGCATGGCACGACAAACAACACGCCCCCTATACAAAGTGGGGCGGCGGCGGCGGCGGCATTTAACCTTCAAGAGAATCTATTTCCCATGGGCTTGAATTTTGCCGAACTGACACAGACGTTAAGTAAGTAAATCTGAATATCGGTTCACATTTCGATTGCAAGTAATTTTGATTGGTTGTTCCTTTTTTTTTTAAGTGCTAGCCTCTCAGCAACAACAACAGCAGCAACAGCAGAGGGAACAGCAACAGCAGCGGGAACAGCAGCAGAGTGGAGCCTACTCACCAGAGCTGGCTAAGACCGAAATGGATGAGGATGAGGACGATTCAATGGACAATAGTAGCACATTGTGCCTCCAATTGCTGGCCAATAATGCCAGCAATAACAATTCACAGCATTTGAATTTCAATGCAAGCGGAGCTGCTGGTGGTTCCGGAACAGGAGGAGGAGTTGGAGCTGGAGGTAGTGGTGGAGGTGCTGGCAGCGATAGCACTCCGCTTGCTGCCACAGCCACCACAGTGGGCCTCATACAGAATTCCTTTGACTTGCGCATCATACACAAGGCCTTGCAGCTGCTTCAGCCCATTCAACAGCAGCTGGAGAGAAATCAATCGGATCGCATACAAATTAAACCCGAATGCGACTCTGAGGCAGAGGATTCCGGTACGGAAGATGCCCTCGTTGATGGCGACTTGGAGACAATGGATCTAGATTTCGACTATTGCTCCTCATCCCAGCAGCGTGGCACTGGATCGGACTTTGTTTACAATGAAGTTATTTTCGAGCAAGATTTACTCACCGATGCGCAAGCGGCGTTCCATGTCCAGCCTCCGACCTTGGTCCATTCTTATTTGAATATGCATTATGTATGCGAGACTGGATCCAGAATTTTGTTCTTAACCGTGCACACGCTGCGGAAGGTACCTGCCTTTGAGCATCTGGATATGGCGAGTCAAGTGAAATTGCTGCGTCAATCTTGGCCCGGCTTAATGGCCATTGCCTTGGCCCAGTCGCAGGGCCAGGTCTCCGTGTCGACCATTTTGGGTCAACTCATCTCGAGCATACGTCAATTGGCTGATATTGAGAAAATCGAGCCACTGAAGATAGCCAAAATGTCGCAGGTGGTGCGAACGTTGCACGACTTCATCCAGGAACTGCAGGGTCAGGAGGTCAGCCAATTGGAATTTGGTTTGATGCGTTTGATTTTGCTCTTCAATCCGGGTCAGCTGCAGCAGCGAAAAGAGCGTAACATCAAGGGCTATGTGAAACGGGTGCAAGCCTATGCCTTGTCTTCACTGGCCAGAGGCAAGGCCACGCGACAGCACAGCGACCAGGATCACGATGAGACAGAGCAGGAGCAGCGCTTCCATGGATTTGTATCTTGCCTGCTGCCACTGAGCAGCCTCGAGCCAGATCACATGGAGGAATTGTTCTTCGCCAATTTAGTGGGCCAAATGCAAATCGAGTCATTGATTCCATTCATCTTAATGACCAGCAATACCAGTGGACTCTAGACCGATCGATGAATGTTGTGTCTATATGGCAAGGAGCAACAGTAAGCAAGACTGATGATGGACCAAGTGCGGGCAATACTTAGTTTAAAAAACAAATACAAATACCGAAAACAAAAAAATTGTTAACTTTGGCTAGCCCAAAGTTTGTAGACCCATGCAAGTCAGACTATATATATCGGACAAATTAGGCCAGCTATATATAATATAGTAGCCAGGTCACATCGAGAACCCATTGAGGTTCTATATAGGACTTCTTGAATGGGTTTACAATATATACAAAATAAAGTGGAGGGGTAGCAATCCCCTTTAGAAAATAAGCATAAAAATTATAAATATTTTTTTTATACAAAATGAAAGTTTTATGTCGATTTATTTTCACCCTCCTCTTTGGGATTCTTGGCCGCTGGTCTATACTGTCTATGGACAGCATCGTTGTGCCCCTCACGATTTCGGGCTATCTCGATGGCCAAAAATTGGACACGGAATACAAATATGGAGTTATCAGCTGAGAATTCTTTGGATGCATCTGCCCGCATCAATGTGCCAAAGGAGTAATCTTCCATTTTATTAAATTTCTCAGCAAATTGTCGCCATTTTAGTTTCTCTGTGGCTGATTTCAGTTGGTTATCATCGAGTTTGGCCACCTGCAGATGGGGAAAATCCTGACGGAATGTGGCATAGATTTGATCATCGTAGGGCGTAAGTCGGAGTTGAGAGGGTGGCACACTAGTGAGTAACTACAGGGTTTGGGTAAACACACAAAAGCTTGTCACTTAATTAAATTTGGACTCACGTTGAAATGTACTTCGGCATGTTCGAGGGCTTTGGTGGCCCACAATTCCTCGAGAAGCGCATCATTGCCAAATTCCTCAGCTGGCCGTGACAGCAAGGAGGCGCCTTGCTGTGTGCACGAAGGAGTGGATTACATTTATTGCTATAAGTCAATAAATTTAACTTAAATATACGTACCAGCATTTCCATATTTCCTTTTGATTTGTTGCAGGTCGGCAATAGGGTTGTCGGAAACAATTTCGTTTAATCTGGCAACTCTAACCACAGCACGTTTCAAATTATGCCCATATGACACTAATTTCTTTGTCGTTGCGTGTTGGTAAGACACTGCAAAAATATTAGATAAAATATTTATGGACAGGTTAATTTTTAATATTTATAAATAAATAGCAATTCTTTTTTTCGAATTTAAAGTTTTAATTTAGAAGAAAACAATTATGTTAGACAATGAGTGATTTGGTGTGTAACTACAAGGATAGCTCTTTAGTTAGTCGGCCAATATACAAATATAACAATTTGAACTCAAATTAAAAATAAACATTTAAAAAATAAATACAATTCATGTAGACGAAATTGTTGCTTGTTCCCCTTTTCCCCTGCATTAGTGACCCCGTTAGGTTGCTTTTTTAAAGATATAAGCGGCAATTTTGTTCAGCGTATATGGCGCGCGCACATATGGGACATTTGTCACTGTAAAGCATGGCACATTCCAGGCATATCTTACAAAAGACGTGACCACACTCCGTCACCGTGGGCTCACGATCCCTTGCATTCTCCATACAGATCGGACACATGCAGTACGCTTCCCTTTCACAATTTTGCTTCTGCTGTGGAGGATTCAAATCCGACATTTTCTCATCTACACCAACATCTCCCAAATATTCCACATCGGCATTAGTTGAAGGCACATTACCCATATCGTCACACAAAATGCTGGATCTGCCAACTTAAGCCAAAAGACTCGAAAATAACAATTTTTATTTTTTAAAACATTCACAGATGTCGACTGACAGGAGAAATATTCAAACTTATGAAGTTGACTTTTCAGTTGAGAATAGGAATGGAGCAATGACAGTAGATGCTACGATTACCAGGATTTGTGGTTCGTAAAAGTATTCTACTTCATACTATTTTATAATCATAGTTGCTCAGTATCTTATATCACTTGCTACTACATAGCTCGAAGCGATTCAGCTCAGTTGAAATTTATATTTTAACAGATTGATTAGAGTTTTATACGAGCGCATACACAAATATATTACACACACGAAAATAGTCAAAATAATATTAAAACAAAAGTTGCAAAAAAAAAACCATAAAAAATTCTAGAAAAAAAAATATGTTTGAGAGCATAAGTTTTTTGTTTTTGTCCGCCTTGGCCTTTACGGCTTGGTCAATTCTGTGCTATTTGGACTTGATACAACAACATAAACGCCTTGCTGACTACCAGGTGGAGCTCTATACGGGTGAGTAGCAGGATGAATTACAGAAGGAAGTAATAGTATTGTCTATTATTCCGTATTCCAATAGAACATCCTGGGCTCTCACATGTGCCTCAATATTGTCCGAAGGAGATCTCAAAAGGAAAAAGCATACCAAGTCGTGTCTTTGATTTACTGATCAATTTGGGTTTTATTTTTGGTGGATGCTTTACACTATTTAAGCTGCTGCAGTGGCTCCAACTGCAGGCTATATGGCGTTCGTATCGCGATAAGTTCCGCGCGACCATAACTAACGACCAACTGCCAGCCCTGGTGGTGGGAGTCGAACAGAAGGACGACAACGGTGCTGAATTAAAGGATCAGTTGAATGCACTGCAGGGTCAATGCTCGGAAATGCAGGAGCTTCTACGGGAACTGCGTGTCAGCAATAGTTCTGCATCCCAGCATGAAACCAATAGCAATAGAAGCAACAGTAGCGACGCGGAAGCCGATATCATTACGTGGAAGTCACCGATTGCCTCAAATTCGTTATATCGACATCATCCTCGAGCTCATCCACGGATATTTCGCCCACACTGCCGGCGTCTTGTGGTCTATTAGCTGATGAAGCTTTGCCAGCAACCACGCTTCCACTGACACCAACTACACAAAATGTTTTCATTACGAACAGTCACATCCATATTAATGGGCGCGTTTATATATCCCAAAGAAATGTCAATATTGATCTCTGTCGTCAGGCCTCGATGTATTCTAGGAAACAGAGTGAATTCCTTCAAGTTTGGGATAAATTTATTGCTGGTCCTAAAGAGCAACCCATGCTAGCGGGCATGCGATGTAATAATATTTTAATGTGAACAAGCAAAACGAACGATTTGCTCAAAATTTAAAAATAGTAGTGTTATGAGAAAATTACGAGAATAAAAAATATATAAATTCATTTTGAATTTCAATTTCGCGCTCACCTGCGCCCAGTGTGAACGTCTATTCTTTCATGATAAATGACAATATGTTCAAAAATGTCTCTGTTAGCTCAACAACGATTATGTTATGGCGCCCAAGATTATGTTAAGTTTAGCAGACTGCAAAAGATTCAGTTAGCACGGAAAAAATAATGTTAGTTAACATCCGTTAACCGTTAACAACGCACACGCGAAAAGTGTCCGCAAGAAATTCCGAATTGAGCGGTAGAATTCGAAAATGTTTTAAAAAATACCGTTGTGCTTAAAATAACAAATCAAAAAAAAAAAAGAATAATTGAGAAAAAGTATGCAACATGTTATTAAATAAATATGACAACAACAATTGTTTTTTGTTTGTGTTTTTTTTCTGTTTGTATTTTTTTTGCCGTTGTATAAGTTCCAAATCAAACCAAACGCAAACAAAATAGAAATGCAAATGTTTTCATGCATTCCGCTTTAACTCACTGCTTCGTCTCGAAAGTGCAACAACAAATGGGTCTTGTCTCTTTTTTTTTTTGCACCTTGTTTCCATGTCTTGTCTTGGAAAAGTTTACGAATAGAAAATGTTTGGATTATTTTTTGGCACACATTTTGTTTTTGCTTAGTTCAATTTGTGTTTCATTTGCCGTTTTGTTTTATTTTTTTCTCATGTGTTCGTGTTTTTTTTTCTTCTTTTTTTTTGGAAGAAATTTCTAAATATAGACAGACAGGCGGCAGGGGCCTGATAAAGGCAGATCACTCTCACTATCTGTGAGCCTCTTCACTCAATCTTGCTCTTTCGCTCTATCTCTCTCACTGCCAGACTCAATATCGCGCTCTCTCACCCTTAACCATCACACGCTCGTCTCTCTTTCACTTGCAGGCTTGAATACCCTGTAAATGTTTTAAATCAGTAAGCTATTTGGGCTATGCGGTATCTGCCCGGTTTTTTTGGGGTAGCTTCTTTAAGTGGTTAAAGCGGAATTTTTCACTTAGTATGGATTTTGTTTATTTGTTTTTTTTTTTTAATTTAAGTTTTGATTTTATGGAATCTTTGTGAGGGAATGTGAGTTGAGTGACCTTATCTAATCTAGCATCGGTTCCTCTCTTTTGCTAAGTAGGTTAAATAGTGACCCAGAGATTCGATGCAGGTTTTCCACAACAATAAGCCAAGGACATTTGACATTTGCCAAAGATCACCGATATATGTGGCTTCCAGGTAAGTCTATGTGTCCATCTACACTTCCATATAAAAGAGGGTATATCGCAGTCGACTCCATAGGTTCATACCTTTCGATGTCGTTGTTGTTGTTGTTGTTGAAGGGAATCTCAGCTGACATTGGTCTAGCATTTTTATCCCACTGTGCTTTGCCCTCATCGGTGAGTCGCAGTTGAATCATCATGACTCGGTAGAAGCAGCAACAAGTTGTTCGTGTTGCTGCATTTGTCTTTTACAATGTTTTTCCTTCTCTATGTTTTGTTTTGTTCTATTGTCAATCAACATTTCTTTCGTTTTGCAACAACAATATTTCACACCTAGGAAATTGTCAACACACACACACACACAAGATAGGCAGAGAGACATACATATTTACACGCACAAAAGCAGAGACAGAGATGAAACTGCGCTGTTGACGCTGACGTCGCTTATAATAAAGATTAACGCATTTCTTATCAACGTAGTTTTCGCACACAGTCAGACAACCGGGCAGAGAGTGAGGAGCGCACGCGAGAGAGAGAGAAGAGAGAAATGGAGTAAGCGGAAGAGAGAGAGAGAGAGAGGGGGAGAGAATATCTTTTATTTCTCATTTGATTTATTTGTTGCAGCAGCCGCCGTTGATGTTGCCGCTGACGTTGCGTCTGCGTCGCTGCTGCCAGTTGCTTTATTTTCGCGTCGCTGGCTGATAAAATAAAGAACAATATTAATTTAAGTTTAAAAATAGATTTTTTCTTTTTTTTTTTTATTTGCTGCAAGATGCCAGCCAGCATGCCCATTGCAAGGGAAAGAGATGGCGAAACAGCAATAACAACAACAACAACAATTTGACTGTGATTGCGCTCTCTCTCACTCGCTCGCTCTGGCGCTCTCTTCCTCTGCACACACATGTTGATCTTGTCAGCTCTCGGAGAGGCAGAGAGAAAGAGAGCGGCAGAGCTGCCTGTTGCTTGCTTGGTCGTTGTTGTTTTTTCTGTTTTTTTTTTGTGTTTTTGGTCTCTGCCTTTTAGTATTATTCTATTCGTCTGCGTTTCAAGTTGATTTTCAACGGTTTATGTGCGAGTCGAGTCGCTGGTACACATATACACAGGCACACACACACACACACACACATATATATATATACATATAGCAACGATATATCTATGTATGTATATTTTTTGTCTGATTGGATTGGGGCAGCAGCCGCAGCAGAAAAAAAGGAAATATAAAATCTATGTGTGTATGTTTGTATGTGTGTGTGTGTGTATGGTACCGTCGGGAATCAAATTCCGAATAAAATATATTTTTTTTTTTTTGGTTTTGATTATATTATGTCCAGAATTTTCCCATTCTAACATAAACAAAATAGTGAATTAATAATAATTATATAAAAAGAAAAATTCTTAAACGTATAACAAATAGTAAAAAATTATTAAAATAATTTGTGTTAATTATTATATTATATAGACGTACGTACGTGTATATAACGAAACACAACTGAAAGAGCGCGAGTGAGAGTGAGAGGGCTATAGAAACAGAGAGGAGTAGCAGGGGAGAGAAGAGGAAATAAAGGCAAAGATAACACACATACAAACACATAGAAAGAGAGACCCAACAGACGACTTTGATAAAGCCAATTTCCAACTTTATCTCAGCCATAAAACAAAAAAAAAATGTACATTAATAAAAAAAAATAAAATTAAATAGGGATCACAAAAAGGAACGGAACGAAACGTAGCCGCGCCGAATAGAAAACTATAGTCGAATCTGCATTAACCGGATAACAACAAAATATTGCGAACCATGCTCACTATCTTCTAGGATCTACTAAATCTCTAATCGATTATTCAAGCTGGTCGAAATGAAGTGTAAAATGTTATCGATTTTATTCTGTTCTTCCTACGGCTTACCGGTCCAATTCTATACGACTTGACAAGAGCTCTTCAGTTAGGATCATTCTTAGATATTTTCTTATCATTCGAATGCCGTTAATACTATTCATACATAGGTGAACTTAATATGGCTAAGTTGGTAGTGCATTTGGTGGCTGAAATCTCATTCATATGATTATCGTTAATACGTTGCTTACCTTATATGTACATAGATGCTTCTAGCATTTGTTTAAAAAAGATAATTTTGAGCTTCCACGTAGGGAATCCAAACATTTCATTTTTATCTTAGAGATACTTTCGGTTCTTGCTTTGACTGTTCTTAGCCCTTTTAGAGTCTGTCTCTTCTTTACACACATGCACGCATGCACCCACTCACACACACACTCACACACACACACGCACACGCACACATACAAATGCATGGATTTACCTTGAATGTGTGCCTACAGAAACTCTCTTCTTTGTTGCTCATTAACCTACCACAATGCAAAAATGCATAAAATGTCATGGCCCCCCGCTCGCTTCCCATTCGCTCTGTCTTCGTCCCTCTCTGGACCGACGGACCGTCAGCAGCTCAGCACCCATTGCCTTACCCCCCGCCCACCCTTTAACAACCATAATTTTTACAGACAGAATTTTCAATTTACCGCTACCAAAGTACATCATTAGTTACTCACTCTCTCTCTCTCTCTCTCTCTCACTCCCATTCTCTATTTCTGACCCTGTCTCATGCTCTCTTCCTCTCACTTGATGGTTCTTTTAGAGTTGTGACTATGTTTGTGCGTGTGTGCGTAAAATAAATAATTTCCATATAAAATAGAGAAAAGAAGAAAGCAAAACAAAAAAAAAAAAGAAGAGCAAAAAAAATTAGTGAAAAATTTGTTATTTAATTTGTATTTTTTTTTTTTGAAATAGTGCAAAAACAAAAGAAAATTCAACAAAATAAAGCAAATATAAGTTGGATCTAACTGTAAAGGCAGCGACAACAACAACAAAAACAACAACAACAAAACAACGTGGGAGGCGAGAGAATAGCAAAAGAGTGCGACAGAAATAGAGAGAGAAAGAGTGAAAGAGAGCGATTGAAACGATCTCTGTACAAGGCCAACACAAATGTGAGTAAATGCCCCCCCCCCCCAACCCCACAACCCATTTTCCTCCATGCCTCCTACTGCCCGTCACCACCCACTCCACCCGTTGTCCGTCAGCCATCTTCATCATCGTCATCGTCATCGTCATCATGATCATGATCATCCACATTCAATCTGCCAGCCTTTGTTTTCTAAGTACACAATGTACACATACATATACATACATACATACATACATATGCCAAGTATAATCTGTTTTTTTTTTTTCCTTCTTTTGTTGTTGTTGTTTTTGCTTACGGGTTGTGACAATTCTTGTTCTTATTATATACATATGTATGTACATACATATACATACATACGTATGTCTGTATGTATGTTTGTAGATGGTGTGCATTTGTGTGTGAGAAAAGAAAATAAGAGTTTCTGAAAGTCAAATGCAGTTTAATAAGTGCATAAATCTTTCTGTATGTCATCTGTCGGTGCACATGTCCATTTATGTCAAAGTGCATCCTTATGTGGGCGAAGCTTTCTCCGTTGGACATTACCACAGTTTCCCATAGTCTATTTACCCCCAGCAAACTAACTCACATTCCTATGGCTTCTTATAAATATCAAGTTTGAGAGCACGCATTAACACTTGAGAAGCTCTATAGAAATGTTATCTTCTTCCTTCGCCCCCACCCTCCAAAACACACACACACACACAATATCTTTGGCAGATCACGGATATATTTCGCAGACCGACCTATCAATCAAAAGCCAAGCATGCAGAATTGAAACTAACTTTAAGTCTACCCCAACAAACTTTTTAAATCTTGTCTGATGTATGAAGGGAAATATCAAATTTGATGAAATAACTCCAATTGATTAGTCTTCTGAAGAAAGAAGATGTCAAAGATCAGCCTTTGGTTAAAGAGTTTGTCAAACTTTAATCTCAACTCAGTTTCTGTTTCAGTTTTAACGCGCGTTTAAGAAAAATACAAAAAGAAAAAAAAAAAAACACCTGTTCAATTTCACGTTTCAATTCAGAAATATGCAAGATATACAAATTTCCATATACCTAGAGCAAAAGGCGTTGACGTCGTTGACGACACTGCAAAGGGAATTCGTATCGAAATCGGCACATTTATTACTTAATATTTTGCAAGTAAACAAATAAACACACACACACACACAAAGAAAAAGAAAGAAAGAGAGAGAGAGCAAAAGCATTGGGCGGAAGAAGTATCCACAAATTTTACATGTATCTACAATACATGCATACACATACATATACATATACATATACATATGTATATTTATGTATATATTTCTTTTCTTTATTTTTATTATTTTTGGCAATATTGACATAGAACAGATCCCCTCCAATATGCTAGTAGAATGATTGCTTGTGAGGAGAAGGGAGGGCTGGGAGGGCCTCAAGCAAGGTGCGGGGCTGGGAGGCAGGCAATGAGCGAAATCCGTTTGGTAAAACATTTCCGATAGAGGCCAAAAATAATTTCCCTCTGTGCTGTAAATATTTTCCTTCGCTCTATATATAGAGCACACAAAAACGAAAATGTAAACAAAATTCTTTGAAAAATGTGCATAATACAAATTTTGGGGGGGAAAAAAAAACAACGAACAGCAGGAAAAGAAAAAAAGAGATTTCAAATAATTTGAGAATTTCAAAATTTATTGTGTTGCGCGTTCGCAGAAGAAACTTTCTCAATATCTTAAGTCTTGACTATTTCAATTTACTCCAACATTTATTTTGGTTAAAAACTCTTTGACGCTTTTGGCTTTTAAAAATTGGTTTCAATTGCTCAAAAAAGAGAAACTGTGAGTGAGCCCCCTCCCGCCCACCACCTTCCACCCGTTAACCACCCATCGTCATTTAACTCCACTCGATTACACTGCCGCTCTTGCACGCCTCTTTTAACCTCAGCTTTCTGACCAGTTGGTGGCCTTCTCTCTGAACTTGTTGCGGTTCTTTGGTCAACTTTATAATGAAGTTTCAAATAAATGTGTGTGTGTCGTGTGTGTGTGTATAGAATACGTGTGTTTTTCGGCACACCTACACCACCACCCCTCCTGCACCCCAACACCAACCAGCGATTCAAATAATTGCTGTTGTGAAAAAGAGCTTCGTATTTTATTTTGTTTGTTTGTTTTAAATTTGATATATCTAATCAAAATTCATTGAATTTTAATTCCTGTTATGCTGCAGCTATTAAAAAAACTTTTAGCAAGCCAATATTTTTTCAGTAGAACTCCATAATGATGATAAGACACTTTGGCAAATTGGTTTATTAATTTATTTTAAACAAAAAAAATTCTGCAATGAAATCCTAGACTTTGGATCGCACACACCTTAAAGAAGTGAAGCCAATCCTACTTTAAAAGAAAAAAGGGGCAGTGGAATGCGCTTAGGGCAAGGCTTCAACTTTTCTTAGGATTCATCAATTGCAGTCCATTTGTGAAAAATCCATGATAAATAAATCTTGACAAAAACCTTAAATCGAATGGTATTTTTTTTTTTGGGAAATCTATACGCTAGATTGTCCCAAGTCAAGTCCTTGAACAATAAATTGATAAAAGTTACCTTCTTGCAAAGGAAATTGGATCAGTCAAGGCTATTGTACAAAAACTTTTGCTAAAACTCAAAAACCTTACTAAATGAAAATTTGAAACACACATTACACACACTTGGAGACACAAACACACACACACACACACACACACACTTGCTTGAAATAAAACGTATTCGATACAAATTGAATTAGCACAACGCTAAATGATCACACGGTCTCTCTAAAAGAAAACAACAATTTTTTGTTAGCGAAAATTGCAAAGATACATTTCGTATAATGCTGCTGCTCGTCGTCGTCGTCGCAGAAAAAAAAACACCAAAAAAAAAAAATAATAAACGAAAAAAGGTTGGGCGACACACACACAGCAAGAAAAAAAAAGTGGAAAAAAGAAGAGAATTTTGTTCCAAGTTTCCAGGGACGGGGCCCCTGTCTATTTTTAGAACATTAGATGATAAGATTGTCGGAGAAGGAGGCAGAACCGCAGAACGATTTTTTCTGTTATTCAGTTGTGTTTTTTGTTTCGTTCTACCCTCCCCCCCACACACACACACACACACATACACAAATGGGGTATATATCCAATTTGGGATGGAATAAAATCACACCAACAACCAAATGCAAGAACAGCCGATGGCTTTAAATATATATATTCTTTTTCCTCATATCTGGATTAATCGTAAAACTTGGATTCTCTGATCAGCTGACTATATCTTTTAGCTACTTTCGTTTAATTTATTTTCAATTGTGAGAAATGCTCTTTCATACTAGATTTGAATATAGCAACTTTAATAACCAGAGATTGGCATTAGAAAAACGTAAATTAACTAAATTCAAAAAAATCGTTTCTAAGGGTACACAAATTTCGGTATGAACGATATTAGACCCAGCCCTCTGGTTTTGTATTTAGTTGCTGCTTTTTTTTTCTGCGGTTTTAGCGCAAATAAACACAGAACAAGTTTATATATGATATGATATGGTGTGTCTCTCTGTTGGTACCGAACCAAGCTCTCAAAAAAAAAACCAACAACAACAACAACAGCAACAGCAGCACACCCAACCTACCAAGCGACCAAGCGACTAACCTGTGCCAAATGAAGTTTAGAAAAATGTGAAATACAACCGAGTTCTGTCAACCTGTTGGTTTCAACTAGTTGCTGCTGGATTTTCTTTTTGGCCCCTTGTCTCCGCCCTCTCTGCCTCCTTCTGCTCCCTCCTTCCTCATCTTCCTCTCTGTCTATCAATGTGTATATCTCTCTGGCTAAGTTTTAATTAGCGGCCTCTAAAAAAAAAAAAACAAAAAATACAAAACAAAAGCCAAAGTAAAAAAAAAAGGTATTTTTGTTTTATTTTTTTCCACATGGTTTATGGCCAAGAAATAAATTGAAACTAATTACAAACAAAATGTTTGTTTCAGCCTCTGTTGGTTCATATATTTTGTTTTTGTTATTTCTAAATATAGACTAAAAAAAAAAAAAAATAGAAAAAAAGAAGAGTAAAAATTGTATTGCAATAATAACACAAATAACAAGAGAAACAATTAATTATTGGTATTTTTAGCGGATGCGGAAAAGTTTTCAAAGTGCTGCCTGATTAGTGGGTGGGTAGTAAATTAATGACTATGTTTAAAAATATTAAGTTTCTGGGCAAAACAAGCAGGAACCAAGAAGAGTTTTATTGCAACCCCCCCCAACATTTACTAGCAGATGGCAAAATTCACAAATATTCTTGGAAAAGAAGATACTTTTTTTTCACTTTGGCTTTTTTATCAAAAACTTTACTTCATTTACAGATAGCGCGAAAAAAAAGACAAAAAAGAAGGGGTTGGGCAGGAAATACGAATCAATATAAATTGCATATTATGCCGATTCCCCGAAAAAATTGATGGTAGAGTTCGTTTAGTAGTCGTTAGTTGGGATCCCAATGAACTTTGAAATGGCAAACATATGCTATATCTTTCTTACACGAGCACTTTGGCGCACCTAGCGGCTGTTCCTTTGGTTTTCAACAGAACGTGAGAAACGTATTTGCTTAAAACTTGGCTATATTCTTTTATAATTGAAATCGAACTAAATATCCTTTTTTTTTTGCAATCCCAATTGGTTGCATTTTGGACGCCATTTTATTAGCAACTTGTTATTAACAAGCACTTGGCCTAAAACGGGGCAAGGAATCATAAATGACAATGACAAATTTATTGCTAAAATTTCAATGTCAAGTGTGACTTGTTCTAGATCTCGATTATTTGCATATATACCAGTGATCATTTTGCAATTTTGTTATTAAACAATTTAACTACAGATCAGAGGGAGGGAAGAGTCCGAAAGAGGGAGAGAGAGAAAAAGAGAGAGAGAGCGAGCGTAAAAGGGGAAACAAAACTGTCAACTGTTTTGTCAGCAATAGAACAAAATTTCACGCCTCTAATTAAATTAGATATTCAATACTAAATGAAACTAATAAAATATTGCCATGTTTTTTTTTCAAAGAGAGAAAGAGAGAGAGAGAGCGAAAGAGAAAGAAGGAGAGGAATATAAAGAGTTCACAAATACCCTAACTTAATTGAATTTCTTTAGTATACAAAATTCATTGTTCGTTTAGACTGTTTTTTTGTTTTGTTGTCTTTAACATTTAACTTTTTCCCTACGAAAATAATATTTTCTTTTATCTTCCTTTTTGTTGTTGTCAAGCCCGAAAAGTTTTTCGCGCAAATCGCTAAAAAATAATAATTGAAACGAAAGAAGTGAAAAAATTTCCATTCCGATCGATCGCGCTTCATCGATCGGTGTGTGTGTGTGTGTGTGTGTGTGTTTACATTAATCGCTGCTCGGGTGGGGGCCTTTTGGAAATGTCTGAGCAAAAACCAAAAAAAAAAAAAACAAAATAATTTTTATCTTGATTTTTGATTTTATTGCATTTTGGAGGCGGGGTTCGGCGGTATCTAGCTAGCTCTCTTCGCTCTTGGCTCTTGGAAGTTAGCTTTTGGTTTTGGCCTGCTTACTTGTGTGTGTGTGTATGTGTACTCAATCAGTTAACAATGAATTGTCGATTTTTTTTTCTCTCTCTTTGGGTTGAGAAGCAGCAAAAATTCCACTATAAATAATTTGACACTTTGCAAAGAGTCTTTGCCACTGCATAAATTAGACATAATATGACAGACGACGACCCATGATGACAATGACTTTCCGATATGCGAAACGAGAATCCTTCAGATGCCGCTTAGCAACCTGCTCGATTTGCATATGCCTGGAGAGAGAGGGTTGGGACGGTTTTTGATGAAGGCGGCTGGCTTAGCATTTTGCGTAAATTTATAGCCAAAAGGCTTGCCAACTTTTGCAATATGCAGCCACACTAATTTTTCAGCTGCTTGACTTTAGAAAATTATGAGAAACTTGGCAACGATTATGTTTAATTGGTTTGTGCTAACTCGTCTTACCCACTCCGCCGCTCCCTTCTTCTCCACCCACCTTTCGTTCTGCTCATTTCACTTTTTGCACAATTTATGCGCTCGTTAACTGCAATGCGCATTATGCAACGACAACAAATTCATCATCATCATTATCATCATCATTATCGGCAACACAACCTCATCATAAGCATGTAAAAACGAGCCTTTTTAATTTACTAAAACACCGAAATACCAAAACCAGGATCATTCAACCATACAGCAACAGCAGCCAGCCCCCAGCTCCCAGCCACTACCAACCTTTAGCCTCTGGAAAGGGGAATGAGAAAGGGTCTCTGCAGCTTGCTCTCTCTCTATGGCGACCAAAACGGCAACGAAGCCCCAGCCAGACCGCCGCATTGTGTGAATCAGCGTTTCTCTCTCTCTCTCTCGCTCTCTCTCTCAGTCAGTTGGAGCCAAATGAGTGAATATCCTTCTCGTATGTCAAATGCAACCACGGATTTGGCTTAATTCGAGTACACAGGTGTCGTGCATTTCATTGTTCTATACCCACGCATATAATATATTAATATATATATATATATAGATGTACATATATTGTGGTATGTGGTATAGACTACTCTCCACTCTATTGTCAGGGATTTGTAGTGGCGCTTAGTTTAAGCCAGTTGAAAAGCCTCAAAACTGCAGCAGCCGATTGGGGTTCGCCTTAATTAATTCGCAGAATGTAAAATCTATGATGATGGCATTCATATATAATAATAAATATTATGGATTTATATAATGTTTTTATTATTATACTTTTTATATAATTTTTGGTTAAGCGCTCTTAACTCTTCATTCCTCTCTCTCTCTCTCTCTCTCTCTCTCTATGCAAGTGAAAACTTTGTTTGCCAAACGTGCGCATTAAACAAAAAGTTTTTATTAAATTGCAAATTTTTGGCTGCGATCTAAAAGTGCTCTAACAGGATATAATGAAAAATTAAACGTAATTCATTAATTTCTCACATACTCAGAGTTTAGGGTAAGATGACCTATGAATTGATTTGGGTTATAATACGCAATTGGTTTTAGCAAAGTCCGCTAAGCTAATAGAAGACCCTTTTCAGTTAGCTGTGATTCGCAACTAGTTTAAGCTTTGAAGTACTAGAGTCATTTCATTGATGACTTTTCGAGTCTGTTTTTATTTCCCACGCTTAAGTTTGTTTCTCTTTTATGGTAGTTCATCATCAGCATTTTCCCCGAAACACATGAGAAAACGCCAATTAACACAACATTGAACACGAAAGCAACTAAAATATACCGCAATGGATAAATGATGGATACAAAAAGTGATGAATAGAAGCAACAACCTACATACATGCAAATATTTCAATTTGTCCTACCTACACATGGGTAGAAACTCAGTCTAGTCCTCTCTGCGACCCACCAATTAGAAGGCAAAAAAGGGGCAAATCGTTAGGGAAAATTGTATTTTCATCAATTTGTATGGAAATGGTAAATTTCCTTTACAGCGCAGCACATTGATTGACTGATGGACTGACAAAACGAGCGTCTGCGTATGCGTGTGCGTGTGCGTGTGCGTATGCGTGAGCGTGTGACTATGCCACCAAAAACATCAATTAAATTGTCAAATGCTTCAGAATTGGATTGAATTGAATTACAAACATTTATTGAAACGAAATTATTAAATGATTTAATTCAATTGAAAGGGTGAAATCTGACAATAACTTAAGCGAGAGGAGTGCAAAGTGAGAATGAGAAGTATTCGAATCTGAATGATTCTGGTAAAAGACACTTAACTTTTGAAGCAACCGCATAATTCTCTTTTAAGCCTTCCAAACGAAATGGCAAAACTTAATTAACAAATTTTAGCCAAAGCAGCAGAGCCAACTGAGGGGAGAAACGGAGAGTAAAAGAGGAATTACCATAGTAGCAAAATTTTGCACAAATTTGTCAGCGGTCAGTGGAGTGTTAAATGCGACTTTTGTAAAGATTTCCATGTGAACTGCTTCTCATCCTGGCAACTCTGCAAATCTGCCAAAAGCAAGCTCAGTATCTTCTCTCTCACTCTTTTAAGCAAAAGATCTGCTTAAACCATTAAATATTTGAAATCTTTTAGTTGCCTTCTTACGCTAATTGTAAGACCAAGTAAATGAAGCCAATTAAGTGAAATATTTCGCTGAAATGGCGCAAACATGCAATTCAGCAAACACACACACACACACGCAAAGAATGACAACAACTACATGAAAAGAAGAAGCAAACGAAGGAGCTGAGGCAATGAGCAAAAGAATATCCTTTTCTTCTTTTTTATTTTTCTTTTTTTTTTTTTTTTTTTTTTTGCGTTGGCGATGACGATAATGAGCCATGAAAACGAGCTAATTAAAATGTAAAGAGAAAACTGCCATTTTACTTCATTTTTCACTACTTCTTTTTCTTGTTTGTTCTTTGTGAAATATAAAATATGTGCTCAACGAAAAGTGAATGAAAATCCATTAAATGCACATACAAAGAAAATGGGATAAACAATTTTCTCTTATAAAAAATGAAAAAAAAAAAAACTATGAAAAAAATATTGCAAAATTCCACAAATTGCCAAGAAAATTGCATGAGAAATTGAATCAGGCGTGAAGAACAAAAACAAAATCTCTAGAATGGAAAAATGAAGAGCTAGAAAATACCTGAAATTGCTACTGTGTTGCCACTGAGCCGTAAAGAAACAGGAAAAGTGGCCATCGACAATCGAAACGAGCCGCTGAGAGAGAGAATTAGATGAGTAATGCCGCCCCCTCTCAACAAGAAGTCAATTATGTATCAATAATAATAATCTTAAATGAAGTGAAAGCTTGGAAAACTAATAGACATACCCTTCTACTTGGTAGGACATACATACATAAATACATACATAAGCTAGAAAGAAGTTCGAATAAAGTGAGTGGAAAACTGTTCAAAAGTATCTATATCATTTGACAGCAACTTCACAAAGTTAATTCCAAGGAAATCTTCTTTGCACATATTTTCATATTTTTATGCAGAAAAATAAGAAAATATGCTTGTGATCCATTTGTTTAAAATTAATGAAGTAAACTAGCCAAGAAGCTAGCCAAGAAACTTGAAGTACTTGCGCATGCAAACAATATACATACGCACATACGTAAGGAAATAGCTCGACAAATTGTGGAAGACCAACAAAGAAAAGTTAGCCTTTGGCCGGTTTCTAAACAAAAGAAGCCACAGGTAGTTAGCCAAAGTTAAGAGTTGAAGTTACCAACTACTGCTGACCCATGGACCAACCACGGCTCGCTGGTTGGCTACACGACGTTTTGAGTTGATTGCGTTAAACGTAAATTAAATCAAGGTAGCAAAAGGATGAGCATCAAGCGTAGTAATCAACGAACTATGCGATATGTATAAATAAAAATATATACTTAGAAAAAAATTAACTGCGACTTACCTTTTAGTTCCCCCTCTTTTGAAATATGTTTTCACTGAAACAAAAAGAGAATTTATAGATTAAAAAACTATAAAAATTACATAGTATAAAGAAATAAAGTAAAAAAAATAAACGAGCATGAAATGAGCATAATAAACCAGTTAAAAAATGTTATTTTCGAAAACTTTTAAATGTTCTGTAGCCAAAAAAACCCATTGAAACCTTTGAAATATGCAAAGATGAGAAAAAAATTGAAAAATTTGAATTATCTATTGCATACTCTAAAGCCCACCAATGGTCCACAATCTATGTTGTCTAAATGTGGCTCAAGGTCTTCTCTTCATTTGAAATTATTCCAACTTAATCACAAATGACACACACAGTCCAGACAGAATTTCATTTGTAACAGTGTCCAAAAGGACTCTTTGTGGTTGGGTGCTTGGGCCCTTGAATATGATTCGAACCGATGGTTCCATTTGGAAACTCGATTTCGCAACTGTTGCTGTTGCTTTTGCCTGCGTTTGGTCAGTGGATGGCTGATGGTAAATCTCTGACGGAAAACCAGAAACAGTTTCATTCAATTTGCGGCACTCCTCTGCCAGCTATCAAACTACTCCCACATGCTGGCCTCCGATTCGTAGCAAAAAAAAAAAAAAAAAATGTGGATGGTGACAAATTGTGTGTCTTTTTTTTTATATGAATGATGCGGGGGCGGAGCAGTAGGGGGTGACACATACTGATGCTAATTGAGTCAGCAGGAACAGCAATAGCAGCTGCAACGTCAACGACGACTAGTTTAATTACCTTTTGTAGGCCCTGAAAAGTATGCTAACTTATTTCCCATTTCTCATCTTTGCCTACTGCTAAGTATTTCTCCAGGGCAAAGCGGGTATGGTAAAGGGAAGAGGAGGTAGTGAAAAAAAAAAAAAACAAAACCAAAACTTCTCACTGACGCGCACTTCAATTCTCCATTCTAAAACTCAACAAGACAAGTTATTAAAAAAGTTTCTTAGCCCGCAAAAGTTTGTGTTTTGTGTTTTCCCTTTCGCGTCGTTGTTGTTGTCATTGTGGTTGTTGTTGTTAATGTTATTCTACTAAACCACGCCCACAATAACGCCCAAACGCACACTATTTCAAAAATGAAGTAGTTGGGCGTGGGCGTGGGCGGCGGCGCGTTATGGGCCACGCAATAAAAATAATCATAAATTTTGTCTCTCAATTTGGTTTGGTTGGTGGCAAAGCGAAATTACAGAACAAACAAAATGTACCAAAGTCGTAAATTTATGAGGTCCTTTTTGAGTGGAATAGAAGGCGAAAGGTACACACACACTTAGTGACAATTTCTCCCCCTTCTCCCCCCTCCCCCCACTCGCTCTCTCTCTTTCTCTCTCGGTAACCATAAAGGACACACACGAGTGCGATTAATGCTAATAGAGGAAAGAAAACCTCGCCCTAGAAAACCCTTTGTGGACTGATTCGACTGACTCGCTGCTGTTCATCCTCTCGACGACGACGACGTTGACGGCGACGGCGACGACTTTGTGGCGTCGTTTTCTTTTACCAATCTACTTACTTTACTCATTTTGTTTATTTAACAAAAACACTAAAATTGCTGGCCAATGGCAAGCCCACAAAAGTGTACAAGAAGAAGATGAGAAACGAGATATGTATGTATGTAGGCTAGTTGGGGGTGGGCAATGTTGGGGGGGGGGGGGGGTGAGGCATACAGGTGTAGGTATGTAGATAGGCTCCTTGAGGAGAAGAAAAAACCAAACGATGACTCGTCAAATTTGCATGGAAAATTTCCCATATTGGATGTGCTTGGATGTGCTCTAAGCCAAAATGAAATATCATTTGGTGTTCAGTTCAGAACAGGAACAGGCTATCGACACTTTGTATAATCCAAAATCAGCGGCATTAACATGAAGTAGAAGAAGACAAAGACAGAATGAAGGGCCAGGTATCATAAGGTACACGACTACGGACAACCGACATCACTGCATAGCATAACATATACAAAGAATGGCATAAGGCACAAGCACAAGAGTAAAACGCACACACCAAGCGACACCACAACACACGCCACAGGCCAAACACCAGCACACTATACCATCAGGCCACGCCATGCCATGCCACAATAACAATCTGCTTCCGGTCATGTCGACACCGTCTTGTGGTGGTTTGGTCGGAAACAGGCATTAAATGCCAAGTTAAAACAACATAATTTAGTGCTTGGGCCTCTGGCCTAAACATAAACACCAACAACAACAACAACAACAACAACAACAAACGACCAACGCGTCGCGTTGAAAAGTCTCTTTAACTTTGTTGCTCAAATCGCTTAAACGCGCACACACACATACAGAGAGAGAGAGAGAGGAGAGAGAGAGAGAGAGAGGGAAGTAGCACCAGATAAGGCGAAACTTGTTGTAAGCAAATTTTTATATGCTTATGTAAATTGAGTTGAAGTAAACGAATCATCATCACCGTCGTCATCATCATCATTGAATCACAAAATAAGCAACATTTTAGCCAACTTCTTTCCCCCCCTTCCCACCCACCACCATTCTCGTGCTTAATGTACTAAAAGTAATCAAAACTTGTACTAAAAGCCTGCTCAAGATCAGTTTCAAATGCAATAATAATAGAAAAAGTAAGCAAAATGTAGTCATAAATAAAAGACGTAAATAAAATCTCCATTTAATTAATGAGTAAATTTTCGAAATTGTAAATGGGAATATACATAGTAGATAAAGGAGTAACTGGGAGAGCCTCCTCTTGACCAGGCTGGCCGTCTGCTTGGCAGCTTGAAGTGCTTGTGGGCCAAAAGGACTTTTGGCGTTCTATTGACTTAAGCTAGGTAGCCCACCTAACCTTGTGGTGGCTGGTCTATTGAGGTTAAATAGGGAAAATTTGGCCCCCTTAAGTATGCAATGGATAGTCGAAAATTTTAGTTGAGTTTGATGGACTTTTTTCATATGTCCTGTAGCTGCACACAAAAACGAAACGAGCTTAGAGGCTAGTTCAATTGAAATTTCCATTGCACACTTTGATTATATTTATGTATAGATCAAAATGCAGTTTTTTATATTCTAGTTACGAGGCCTTCGCTGCTTTTATATAGCATACATTTAAGAGTTTTCTATTGTGTTTTTTCACTGGCATTGTTTTCCCTGAAATTTATGGGCATAATAGTTTCCCGTTTCCTAATTGAATGATTGAAAAGAAGAAAAAAAAAAGACAAAAAAAAAATGAAATGTGGGCACAGAAGCAGGCGAAAAAGTTGCATTTTTACAAGTTTTAATTTCATTGCGTTGGCATGAGAAACAAGAACACAAAGTTGATGCCGCATCCAGTGTGGATATCTGTCAGAATAGTTGGTTAGTTGGTTCGTCGGTCGGTTGGTGGGTTCGTCGGTTGGTTGGCTGGTTTGTGCGCCATTGTTGTTTGGCCAACCAATGGCTCTAGGCCAAGTGGGAGAGAACAAAAGTTGACCAGCAGCAAAACATTCCACAGCATGAAACAAGCTAATAGAATTATATTTAATTGTTGCATTTGAACTTAAATTCACTTCTCTTATGATGTCTCTCTCTCTCTCTCTCTTTCTATCTCTCTCTCTCAATCGCTAGAGGGAAAAGCCGTTTAGTTTTTCATTGTGAGTGTGTTTTCTGTTACTGTGTGTGTGTGTTACTGTGTGTGTGTGGCTTTATTTTGTTGGTTATTGTAGGCATGTGTGTGGTGGCATGATACGCGAGTACTTGGTAAATCTTATCACCGCAGCAAAAAATATGCGCGATAAGATCTTCGAACACATGTTTAACCCTCCATTGTCGGATTGTCGTCATTGGAATTGGCCCAACCAACCACCACCACCCACCATCCACCATTTACCACAAACCACAGCAGAAGCACGTTATGCGTTTGCCAACTTTGACCTCTCAGAGCTCCACTGTCTCTCTCTCTCTCTCTTCGTATCGTTTTCCCTCTTTCTTCTCTCCTCCACCTTCTTCTCGCATGCTCTTATCATGGCTTTACCAAAAAAAAAAAGAATATATAAACTCTCATATATATATATATGGAATTTCATACGTCTGCGTTTCTGATAAGACAGCGGCAGAAATGTTATTTTTAGCTTTAAGTTCTGCTTCTGTTTTGGCTACCCCTTGCGCCGGGAGATCAAGCGGGCATATTAGGCTCATCTAGAAGATCACAAATATCACGTGTACGCCGCAATTGACAAGAAATTATGAGAATTGATATCTAATAAATGCAGTATGAAAAAATGTAAAGGGTATCTAAGGAGACGTCTTAAGCCCATCTAACTGTGTGTAAGTTATTTGTGTTTTTTGGCGCTTTTTGGTTGCTTTACAAAATCACGCAATAAAGCATTTTCCACTTGGTTTGCTTGCTCTGGTGTCTCCTCGAAGTTTATTCAACTTTTAACTCAACAAGTTGGACACAAAAAGTCAAACAGCGAAAGAAAGAAAGAGAGAGAGAGAGAAAAAAGCGGAAAAACAGAAACACACAAAAAATCAAGGCCATTTGCTGCAAGGTTCATTGCTCAAGTTTCTAAACTTGGGCCGACACAGTCTCCCAGTCTCCCATTCAGTAGTAAGGGGAACTTCCAGTCGTTGCCCTGTTAAAATGCTTATTCTACCTCCCTCCCTCACTCCCGGCGTCCCTGCTTCTCCTGCACATCATGGTGTTGGCTATATGTGTCTGGTTTGCAGTTTTCCTGCCTCTTACGGATTACACAACTTGAAAAAGACAACACACCGACAGTCAGCAAGAACAGAAAAAAAAACAACTACAAAAAAAAAAGAACAAGTCGTTACGTAAAACATAAAAAAAAAATTGACATTGTCAGCAGCACATCTGGAAGTTGTTTCTTTTGTTTTAGATTAGATTTGTTTAATGCTACAATATTTATGAAATATATTTAAACATATGGATGATGTTGAGAGTTCAATTTGAACAGCCTTCTTCAATCTGCCAGGCAACCAACTAGCTAACATGAATACATAAGTTTTGCCCACCATGTTGCTCCTCAAAAAAAACAACTTTAGAGCGCCATAAACCCGAAGCAGATAATCCAATAGAAATTTTGTCAAGCGATCAAACTAAATAATAATAACTTAATTTTGTCTCTACATTCTACCTGTCGACAGGACTTAGGACCACCTGACGACCAAGGGGCGGCTAGTTTTACATGGCCAGGAGTAAGACCTACATATGGCAAAATTTTAGGTTACCCTAAAATTAGTGGAGATCTCTGCTTTAAAGGGAAACTTTGTTTTGAGAAAGAAAAGCATAGGCAAAGAATGCGACCAGCAGGGGAATCAATTCCTTTTTCGATCCCATCCCTCTATCGAAAGCTCACACTAGAATCGAGAGTCTAAGGAGCACTTGAGCTCAACTATTGCATGATCGAGCTGCATTTTTGACTCTAATGGATTAAGTTCATAACAGCTGAAAAATCGTTTCTCATTTGTTATATTTGCAGACTTTTCGTAATGATAATGAAGCTCTTTAGCATTGTCACAAATTGACTCTTGAGTAGTCCCCTGGCACATTTCTTTTTTGTTATCTGTAATTAAATTTCGTCGAATTTCTTTTCAACACTTTTTGTATACAAATTAAAATGTCCTTTTTGCTGCTGCTGCTGCTGCTGCTGCCACCTTGACTCGCCCGACACTATTTTTCTCTTATTTTTGGCTCTGCATTTTATTCACTTGTTGACTTTTCAGATTGTCAAACAAAATGAAAAGAAGTGTTGATAAAAAAGAAAAAAAAAAGAAGAAAAACTAAGTTTAATTTCAATGTTGAACTGACCAAAAAGTGTGTTGGCGGGAAATTAAAAACGACTTCCGCAGCCAACACAAAGCGAAGCGTCGACGGGGCCAAACACACACACACACAAACACACACACACAAAGAGCAACAGCATCAAGGAGAGAATTACCTTTTAGTGCCTGAATGAAGTTAAGTGATTGGCTGGTTGACCGTCTGACTGACTGACTGACTGGCTGGTTCTTCTCTCCCTTTCAAAAACACACAATTTGCAATATGAAAATTAAACTTTGTTTTCTTTGCTGCATAAATTTAATATTTATCCCATGGCAAAGTCTTTTTGGATTTTTTTTTTCTTTTAGCCTAGATAAGACCTATCGATTGGAAATTAAAACGTTAAATAAACATTTTAAATTTATGTATGTACGTGGGGATATGCATAACTTAATTTGCTGGAATATTTGCATGACATTCGCAATTGAGCGTTGTGACTAAAGTTTTATTTTTCCTCTCACTTTCACCCACCCGACCACTCGAATATTCCGTTAAGTGCCCATATAAGCCGAGTGATCCGGACATTTTACCCAATGCATTTTGAATACCCTGCGAAATTGTTCAACTGCAGCCAAAGGCAAGAGGCGAGGAGTAGTTCTGGCCAAGAGTAATCGTACGGTAATCGGGTCAACCAAACACGCCTTCTATTAAACTATCTTTTAATATGATAAAGATCTTTTCAAATATTATAGAGAAAGAAAGAGAGGAAAAGAGATATAGTAGTTCGTTTCGATATAGTGAATCTGGTCAGTGATGGTCAAGCATTACAACATTCATTCTATGCCCCTTGTCCTCGATCTACAGGATATGTACATGGGCGACTCATCTGATCCCTTTTTGGAATGCCTTACCTACAGGAATTTCGATTAACATTTGCATTTGCATTTCATTTCGTTGCAATTTTTTCATTCCGTTCCTTCATTCTATCCCTTTTCTTTCTTTTTGTTCTTTTGCAGCTATGGATAAATGTAAACAGCAAACAATGTACAAAAAGTAAACAAAATTCAAGAAACAACAGCAGTAACATAAAAATTTAACAAAAATAAAAACAAAAACAAAATAAGAAACGGGCAAAAAGAATTCCGAAAAGCGATTATACAACCGATTGGATTTTTAAGCTTGCAGTAACAACAACCAAAACAACAACCAAAACAACAACAACAACAAAGATAACAACAATAACAATAACAATAACAAAAACCAAACAAAATATTAAACTTTTAATAAAGGCAACAACAAAAAAAAACAAGACCAAGCGCAACAACAAATATCATTTACAAACCACAACAAAAAATCGCGTGAGTATTTTTTTTTTTTTTTTTTGTATATACATATGCAGAAAGCCCCCTTCCCTGCCCCCCCCCCCACCACACTGTTCCCTACTGCCCCACTCTCCTTTTTTTTTCTTTCTCTTTTCCCCCGTGCTGAACAATTTGTTGAATTTAAAAATTATTATTAATAATATTTTGTTGGCACTTGCGCGCTTGGCTTCACAGCGAGAGTTACAAGTGTGAATTTTTAATGCAAAAAAAAAAAACGAGCGAAGAGAAAAACAAAAAAAAAAATAATATACATATACGAATCAAAGAAATATATACCTATGTATGTATATGTATGTGTGTGTGTGAGTATGCGTGAGTGGCTATTCGACTTTATAAATTGACTGAACTCATTTGCATAATTAAGGGGGCTACCAGAACAGAACTGAAAAAACAACAAAATTCAAATTAAATTTGTAAAAAAAAAAAAAAAAAACATGAAAGACAAATACAACATGAAATTATTGACTTATCGTATTTACGTATATCCAGAGAAAACAAAGAGAAAAAAAAAGAATACAGGAAATTTCATATTCAATTTTTTTTGTCTGTGTAAAACCCTTTAAGCCTTACTCTTTGGCCACAACAGCAACAGGAAATATGATTTAAGCGTCTACAAACAAGGACAACATTAATTAAATTCATAAATTTTTCAAAACTGTTTACAAAAATGTAAATTACTTGTAATAAATAAATATAGTTTAAAAAAAAAAACTAAGCTTAAGATATAAGACAAATTGTATAAACAATAAATCGAAAAATTGCTTTAAAACTAAATTAATTTCGATGGAAGTAATTGGCATGCAAGAAATTTAAGGTAAACACTCGAAACTATGGCAAAAAAATCAATCGATTGATTGATTCTATAGATGGATTTGAAGTTAATTGAAAATTGGATTAAAAATAAATTTAAAAAAAATCTAAAACACACATTTATAACATTTAAATGTGATCTAAATGAGGAGCTTTCTGAATGAGTTTGCAACTCACAAAAATTTGCAATTATTTTAATTTGCTTAAACCTAAACATTATTTTTTTATTTTTTTTTTTTTTTAGAGAGAATTCACAATAAATTACCTTGAAATTTGTGTTGATCGTCGCAGGTACTAAATGTACTAAATTAATGAGCAATCAATTTGTAATGAATGATTTGGGGTTTTGTTTTTTTTTTTATTCCCACCTACAACCACCTCTCCTTATCGCCCCTTCCCCTTCACACTCCCCGCTATTGTAGTAGCTTTTCTAACCATTGATTCTGTTTCATCATAATTCGCGTGATCTTGCTACTCTCATTTAATTGTCGAACAGTCCACCTCTACCCGCACCCTTGTTACCCGTTGTTTCCGCTCTCCATTTATCATGAGTGTATACTAAGCACACACACACACACACACACACACACACACACACACACAGCGCACACAGCACACACATTTTACACTAACTCGAGACTTGCAATTTACACAAAATGTGCTAATTGCTTATTTAATCACAAATGAAAAATGAACGACATGTGCAAAAATTTTTGTGCATTGAACACACACAGCAACAACAACAACAACAACAGCAGCAACTCGATTCGGCTTGACTTTCTTATACAATATAATTTCAATAAATTTTAACGTCAAAGGCGGCTGATTCAGCAGCAGCAGCAGCAGCGGTAAGCAACGGCTTCAAAATCGATGAGAGTTTCGTTGGCTTCGTCCGCAGGCATTTTGCCAACATTTTTCTTTTCTTTATTCACTATTTTTGCTTATTTTCATTCGCTTTTCCTTGTAAGAGAGATACATACATAGATATAAGTTAAAGAAATTTGGTTCCAGTTTAAAACTATTTGCAAGCTCTGAGAAAACTATTTTGCAGATATTTAACACGCAAATTTGGTTTCGCCAAGGGCAAAACATATTCGCACTAAATTTGTACAGAAAGAGAGAGAGAGAAAGAGAGAGACGTGAGGAAAGGGTGTGGAGAAAGAGAGTGGGCAGTGGAAATCACTCACCATTCATTTAACCATTAACCAGGAACCAACAAATACAAATTCCAATAGCAATTCACACATATATCATCTATACTCTGCTTTCGAAGGGGTATTTATTATATGTAGCTTACAGATTTTGGTGTAGGAACATTCGAATTTTTATTCTCGAATGAGTTCGTAGAAATTAAAGGGAACGAAAATGTCTTTCCCACAAGTTTGCCTTCTAGAAAGGGTAACCACTAAAGATGGCTAAAATTTAAGGGCAAATCGAAATGAAAAACAGTTTCCTACCGGCTATAAGAGCATCGAATCTATGACATAGCTTAAATTGCTATGGGTCCGGCCCTCCAGTTTGGGGGTTTCTTTTTTTTTTATTTTATATGTTTTTGTTGAATCTTTTACCACAAAAAGTTGTAGCTCTCCATATGATACGAACCATCTATTATTTATAATCCCGCAACATTTAGCGACACACACAGCGAGAAGAAGCAAAAGGAGGCGAGGAGGGCGAGGAAGAGGACGAGGAGCAGCGGAGCAGCAAAAGAGAGAAAACCGCACTTTTTATTATGCACGATAAATTAATGATAATTTAAAGATAACTTTTATATAAACAATAAATTTCTGTTCTCTTTTTTTGCGTTTGTTTGTTGTTCATTTTATTATTATTTTCATTTAGTTTTTTTTTTTTTTCTGTTTTCTGTTCTGTTCAGTTCTGTTCTAAAAATAGAGAACTCAAACCCCATTGCGGGTTACAAAGAATTGCGATTAGTAATATGAAAACGATACCAGTATCTATCTCTTTCACTTCTCCCTCCTCCTCCTCCTCCTCCTCCTTCTCAGCGTGTGTGTGTGTGTGAGTGTGTAGTGTTAATGTAGCTATGCTATATTTGTATAAATATCTATATGAGTATATGACATTATTATTAATCAAAAGAACAGTTATTATTTATTCATGAGGCGTATATACAATGTGCATAAATGTACGGAAATACTAGACAGACGAATGGACAGACAAACAGAGTGATCAGAAAAGGAGAAATAGAGAGAGAGAGAGAGAGAGAAAGAGAGACTCTCAAGTGGGTAGAAACAAATTTATATTTACTGTGATAAGTTTCATTGTTTTAGCTCTAGTTAAATCGATGAGAACTTATATATGCCATCTTACTTTAAGTTAAAAATTATTGAAAGTTCTAACCAAATTCAAATTTTAA